>JAWNGG020000004.1:920000-2120000 GCA_036937485.2 Tetragonisca angustula | reverse complement strand
AAATAAATTATATAATTTATATATTTATATGTAAATATAAGTTTCTGTATATTAATGTTAAGTATTTATATATTATATATAATTTTATATAATTTGTATATAAATTATATAAAATTTAATAACACTAACAACTAACGTTATTATATATATATTATAACTTCAAATTTTCCAACTTCGAACGATTCTCCTTAACTTTCTTAAAATTCTCAACGAGCGAGTCTCGCAACAAGCGAAATGACCAGTGGCTCTGATGACTAATTTCACAGGGCTACCAATCAATTTAATTTTAATGGCTCGCGATGCACCATGCAGTTTCACTCTCTCCTCGAAATTTTCTCTTTCACGGTCAATGACGCTTGTCAGCTAACCAACCAACCGAACCAACCGATTCACGCAACAACACACATATTTTTATCGGTCGTCCATCAGCCCGCGCGTTTCAATAACTAAAAATAAACTCGCTGGACAATCCAACAATTCCATCTGTCCCCTACCCCCCTACCCACCCCTCCGCAATTATTTCCTCCGTTCTTGTTCCTACGTTTATTAATTGAGCTCTTGGCTCTTGAAGCACAATGGACGAATGACCGCCGATACGATGATGCCGACATGTGCATGGTAGACGACACGGTCGACCAATAAAATCGATAGGACAGAAATATAGCAGATGTTCGTGTCTGATCGAGGGGAGAGAGAAGAGAGAGAGAGAGAGAGAGGAATCGCGCCCACGTGTTTCAGCAACGACGTGCATATTATTGTGCACATGGTGCAGTGGTTCGTTGCACCACGTTGTTAATAACACGAGGTCTACGATCTTCCAGGCTCGTCTGGTACTCGTTTAGCGACGTCGATACCCGTTAATTGCTATAGATTTACGACCCTTGCGAGGAAAAATTATAGAGATAGAAACGACAACGAAGGATAAAGCGTTGACGAGAAGGGTAAAAGAGGAGTAGAGATCTTACGTGATCGCGAGGTGGCCAACGCTTTTACGTTGTTACGTCTATTTTTGAGCACCTGTTTTACTCGATAGCGGAGGATATCAAATCACTCGATATCAAATGGATCTTTCATTCTACGTACGTTCGAATAGCGATGTTTTGTTTATTTTAAATTTATTAAATTTATTAATAAAATAATATACTTATTGATTTAAATTTATTAAAAATTTATTTTAAATAAATTCTGAAAGGATCTCCTAGATAATGTTACGTAGGATCTTTTAAATAATCTTAGGAAACTGTTTTTTAAATGTAATGTTATACATTATACAGGGCGTTAATTTTAGCTATTGTTGAGAGTCTTGGAGCATTTACAGATTGTTTAGATTCGTCCGACACACGGCTTCAACCCGAAAGTCTCAAATAGTTTTCAGCTAATGTTAAAACGTGATATATTATTCCCGAGTTTAAGGTGAAATATCTTTTATTATTTTTCGATCTAATTGTCCTATTTATTGAAAAATTTTTCTATTTTTAAAAAATCTGCAAATAAATTTCACCTTCAGCACAGACACGTACAATCATTTAATTTCGTCAAATGAATTTTTTTTTATTTTCTCGTTACACATTTTTTACGCAATTTACGCTTTTTAAATATAATCTATCTGGCTGGAAACTATTATACATGTACAAGTATAATAAACTAGTATACATGTGTTCAACAGTGTAACGTATTACTCTTAGTTGGTGTTTCATTTATTTCTTGCGTTTGGTGTTCGAATAAAGAGTGGTGAAAAAAGGTAACGCATCGTACGGAGTCTAATGCGATGTCGCTTTTGTTCGTTAATGGTCTTCTTTCTTTGTTTTGCAGCAACTCGTGCTGCATATTGCACACGAATCTTTCTCTTTTCTCTCTCTCTCTCTCTCTCTTTCTGTCTCTCTGGATTTTTATTTTCTGGGTCGCGAGTTCAAAAGGAGTAGCAGAATGTTCTCTGAACGTCGTGCTCGTTTCAATTTCAATTTCAACGCGTGTATTATTTAATTGTTAACAATATTGAATATAATTTGAACAGAGAACAAAATTTTTTTATTCAACTGTAACATATGTATATATTCTAAAAAATATTTTTAAATCTAATTTTAATTTTAATTTCAAATCTACTTATTTAATCTACTTAAACAACTATCAATTTACCCTTCATAGATTAATTTAATTGTCATAAATTGAATTCTCTGTAAAAGACCAACGTTGAAATATTTATTTAGTATCTTTGTCCTTCGAATCTTTTATAATTTCCTAATCTTTTCAATACCGAGTTTTGCAATCATTTCGCGTGCACACTGAATGGTTTGCTCACGTCTTTTCTATAGATATTCACAACGCCAGAAGATCGTACGTCGCGCGACAAAAGAGAATTGAAAGGAAAAATTTAAATAACAAAATTCACCGAGGATCTCACTGTTCATCGTTTATCTACGTAGATTGAGAAAGTCTTGTTTTCCATCTTCTTTTATCACGAGGTCACGCTCAATAGAGAGAGGGAGATACTCGTGTATCTGCAAGGGTCATCTCTGGCTACGACATCAGTCATTCACAATTTCTTCCCTTTTGGGGCATTTCATGCTCGACGACCATCATATCGTACGTCTCACGTGCTCAAACCAATTGCAAGGAAATAAGATTTCCCGTGGAAAATTGATTCTAAAGCTCGCGAAAATTGCCGATTACCAGTCGAACAGTCCCCTGATATAAAACGAAACAGGCAAAGAGTGTTTTATATATCGCGAGAATGTATTGGGTTATCAGTTTTCGATTTGGGATACCTTCGGTGGGGAACAGTAGTAACCAGACCGTGAATATAAATTCATACTTTGATGAATAGAACTGAAGAAATGGAAGGTGAATGGAGATTTGCTTCGTCCACATATTTTTGTGTTGAGTATATTTCACATATTTGTGTGTTTTTTTTTCGAAATTTCTCGTTGATGAACAATTATTCATTTACGAGTCTTAATAATTATTTACTAATTTAGTAACGCAATGACAAGTATATAGATTGTGCGTCACTCCCTTCATTCGACTCTTGGCAAATTTTGTACTTTTGTACCTTGAAGAATTTATCTTCGTACATGATATCTACACCTTTTTCTTTATCTCTCTTTATTCCTTTATCTGTTTCGTTTCAAAAGGGGAAGTTAAGATAGAAGCATTGAGTAAAATCAAATATAACTTTGAGAACTATCTCTTTGACTCACTGTTGTCCTTCCATACGTTTCTCCATTAATTATCGAACTGTCAAATTACTCTGAGTCACCAATTGCCAATCCTATCTTTATTAAAATCGTTAATTCTCAGGTATATATAAGGAAGTAAGGGTTTGGTTTCGTGCCAGTCTCCGTAGAGCCAGCTGACTGTTGTATCGATTCGACAGTGTGAATTTTTTATCGTGAGCTATCCAAGAATTTGTGTTGTGCCTTCACATTTCTAACTCCCCGTACCACGTAAGTAAGCCTAATCAAATTATCGACGTTTTTGTCTATGTCAACGGTTCCCAGTCTATGGTGCACGTACACCAAAGAAAGGGGTTAAAGTAAAAACACAGGAAACAAAGTTGTAGAGTTTTGATTATTTAACTGAGAAAATTAAAAAGAAGAAAAAACAAATCCTTTTCTAAGGGATGGATGGGGCTTTTTAAGAAAAGAGGGTGAACTCGTAAATGAGAAACCTAATCGTGGAGTACAGGAGAGAAAAAAGATTGGGAATCGCTGGTCTATGTAAAAAATTTAAAGATGCAAAACGGAGCCAAGCAGTGCGTCGAAATGAAGTGTCACGTTACGTACGTTTAATCAAATAAAAAGAAATAAAATTCAAGTGCTGATTATAACCTCTTGGGCTGGAATGACGTGCCACGCGAAATTTTTGCCCCAAATTGCAAAACAGTTTCTCAGTTTCAAGTGTATTTAGATGTAACCCAAGCAAAACAAATGATAAGTCTATTAATAATAATTATAATTATTAAATCGTCAATAATATTAATATTATTAACGATTTAATAAGTTAATAATATTATTAATAATTAGCACTTCTTAATAATTTCTATCGTACCGACGTGTTCAAAAGGAAAAGAAAGCGACGAAATTATTGTATACGGTTCGGTCACTCGTTACGGTCCGCGAGCCAGTTGCCAGCGCAAGTGGTTAATAAAACTACTCTTCAAATCTCCCAAAGTATCAAAATTGCAAAATAAACATCTCGCCGTTCGAAATCTGAAATATTCTTCGTCCGGTTCCACGACACGTCGCGAGTGTCGTGTGGCAATTGAATCGAAACCGAACGCTGAACAGTAATTATCGATCGGCCGCGGTTCTCCCGTTGTACGTACAATCACGTGCATCCCCTTCATCCGTTTCACCCTCTCGCCAGAGAGACCATTGTCAAGAATGGGACACACACCCACACACACACACACACACACAGAACGAACGAAAATTCAATCTGCTCGCCAGTTTGGTTTGTCGGTCGCTCTAGCGCCAGGGGTACATTTTACACCAGAGATATGTACACGTACGTGTACGCGCGCGGTAGTGTCACCAGGCATCATCATCCTCATCGACGCCCACGATCCTCTGTAAAATTGGTCGTGGCTTGGGAACGCTCTAGTTCCGCGGGGTTGCGCCTCTCGTTGCGCCCACCTCGACCATCGTATTTATAGAGGCACACTCACCATCCCCTCTGTGGCTGGCTGCACGTGTTGTTTATTATTTCCCAGTGAATGTAGATGATCTAGCCGCGAGATATTCGCAAGTTCTGCAAGAGGGTTATTGTTCCATTACCTCTCGGATTTTGGTGGTAATAATTGCCGATTAGTTGGACCGTGCGAGCTTAAGGTTGGATTAATCTCGATGGTGGTTCGTTCGCGACACTCTGTTATAACAGGTTACTTCGATGTTCAGGGATATTCTTTGTTTGCCATGAACGGAGATTGCTGGGTGTCGAAGTATCGAAATGGAAGAATAAAATTTTTTTTTCATTGGAGTTTTTTCTCTTTGGAGTTTGATAATTTCAAGTATTTGTGCATTTTTGCATATATAATCACCCTGTATATCACAAGTATGATTCTGTTGATATTATTCGGTGATTAAAATGTTACACTTCCGAGAGTGCAAGCTTAAAGTTGGGATCGATGAAGTCATCGATGATACACGTCTATTTTAGTTGAATAGAGATATTCTTTGCACTGTGAAGATTAGAAAAGAAAGATACGATACAATTTATTATTTCATGATGAGAAAAATGTAATGTAACACAGTTAAAGAGAGAGGTAGTTGGTAACAAAGATACGGAAGATCTTTTAACTTCTCGCGCTGAAATGTCGATTTTTTCTCCGAAATTGCAACACTTTCTCAGTTTCAAGTATATTTAAATGTAACCCACGACAAATGATAAGTTTTATTACCTCTTAATAATTTTTATCCAGTGATGCCGTACCAACATGAGTTTAAAAGAAAAAGAAAAGCGACGAATTATTGCATACGGTTTCAGTCACTCGTTATGGTCCGCAATCAGTTGCCAGCGCAAGAGGGTTAATAGTAGATGACAAAATTTCATTAAAAAAAAAAAAAAGAAAAAAAAACAATTAAATGCATAATATAATGTCCAAAATATAATCGATGTTGTTAAAGTCAATATTTAATAACAAGAAAATTTTAGTAAAATACCAAGAGATATAGCTTCAAATGCTATCTTTCCTTCATTAAATATTCCAGTGTAATTTTTGGTTTTCATAAATGGAGAGTTTTTTTTGTCAAAGAGTTTTTGTGTGCGCGCAACGAAACACGTTAAACATAGTTGAGGCTCGTTTCTCTTTCGAACGGAATTTGCGGAATTATTCGACCGTGTCACTTTTAATTGCACGGCAATTTAATTCACTCTAAATATTTCCCGCGTCCAACGTTGACAACGACGCGACGAAATATTGTCTGAAATATTCTTCCCGTTAATTGATTTTTCCAGTTGTGTCCAAGATGACAATTGATCTCCTCTTCTTTTTATTTACATTAATTGTAATCATATATATATTATATTATATAATTATATATAAATAATATAATATATATATATATTATTTATATTAATTACAATTATGTATATTAATAATAACTCCACTTTGATTTTTCGAATTCTATTAACAATAGAACCGTCTGAAACCACACGTACATGTTTTTAAAAAAACATACGTACGTTTCATTCATTTCGTTAAACAAATGAAACGATAATAAAATATCGATCTCGAATCGAAATTGTCTCTGCCTCAATCCCAGCCTTTCTCGAATCCCGTCAATTTACAAAATATTGTGGACATTTCATTTTTTGATGAACCAAATAATCGAATAACCAGACGATGATCGACTCGAACAAACAAGTAAGCAAGTAATTAAATCCGATCGTCTTGCGAAATGCTTGTCGTCTAGATTTCATTTAGAATTTCCATCGTGTTTCGCGCAAAAGCGGACGAACACGTGCGTTCATTGTCGTTTCTGCGCCGAGTTTCTTTCTCCATCGTCCCGCATATGCATTTAGACGCTTTACGTGCAAAGGATTCTGGGTCAAAGAAAAACCGCGCGCAAGAGAGAGAGAGAGAGAGAGAGCAGAAGAGAGCGCGTCAGCTGAAAATGGTTATTGATTTTTGGGCGGCGTCCGCGGATCCTCTAGACATTTTACAGGGGACTTTTACTTTTCGCAGCCGCAGGTGCAGGCGCTTCTCATTGAAGCTTCTCGTTCGACGAGCACGAGAGCTTCTTGTGTCACGTTCACCCGTCACGGATCACGATGAATTTCATTCAGACCTCCTTTCCAACCGTGACACTCCCAGCCAGTCCCCGGGAACGGACTTTCTTTCATCCTTGCTCGTTCCACCGCGTAGACACTGCTCCGAGAGCGTGTTCCCCGATCATCGATCAGCGAAAAAAATTCATTAACCTCTCGTACTTCACGTACACGTGCGCAAACTTCCAATTAGATTCTAGAGTGTGGTATTCCTGGGTACGTTGCAAAGAAGACCTTGTGGATATCTTTTTATGAATACATCATGCAAGTTGTGCACCTTTTTTTTTTTTAACAAAAAGCTAATCAGTTTTGAATTAAATTTAAGTTTAAATCAGTCTTAAATTTCTAATCTGTAAGGAAGAGTGTTTTTGAAAATATATAATTGAAAAAGTTACGGATTTATTTTGAGTAGAGTTTGGCCAACCCTATACGACACATTCTGAAATTTTATTGACCATTCTGAGATTCAGTTATCATGATCGTGTTGATAAAATCTGGAAATATATGTAGATATAAATAATGATATAATATTAATTATTTATCATTATCACGTTAAATTTCAGTATTCAATTTTAGTATGTTTAACATTTATCGCGTACTTAAGATAGTTGTTCCATGTATTGGAAAATGTATTTCTCACTTGTAATTTTATATACGATGAATTATTATTTAATTGATAGCCGCGTTGCAAACAATTAATTAACCCATTGATTCATTTGTGAATCATCGTCTAAATACAGAATGTGTCACAGGTAATTTGTCAAAGGCAAAACTAATTAGCGTAGTATATTCAGCAACTGCTGGCAACACACGAAACTGAAACTGAAACTGATAACACAGAGATATTCCATTCACCAGATAATACATAATAAATGGAACAAGCGTACAGTGTAGTATCACGTGTGATTAACGTTCGACAGACTTGGACGGGGTTTTCCAGAAAAAGGTCAAACGAATATAAAATGATCGCCGGGTCGCAAATAGGGCGTGCTCGTAATATTATTCAGCGAGTACGATGAATTTTTTAAGCCCCGCTCGAATCGCGTGAAATTCGCTCGACAGTGTAAAATCAGACTGTGTTTAAACGGCGTGAGTGTCCCTGGTGAAAATTTTTCCACGGTAAGAAGCATAACCGAATAGAGCCATAATGATGAAAAACAGTCGACATTTTAAATTGTTGCAACTTCGTGAAAGAAAATCACGTACAAAATCTACTTTTAAACTCGTTTTAAAGCGTAAAGCTCCTGCTTTGATCGTCCTAAGTTTCGTTCTCTCCAAAAATATTCCTTTCTTACAAGAAAAATTGTAAAAATTTACGTGTACGCGAAAATGTTAAAAAAATTTCTTAAAATTTTATTTCTGACTTGAAGATTAAAGTTTCCTATTTACGACAACTTAAAACTTGCTACGATTTCGTTGGAGTTAAGCAAAGAAAAAAAAAAAAAGGAAAATTCGAAGAATCTCAACATTCCGTCACGTAACCTGTAATGTTCAAAGTTGAATAAAATTGCCGAAAAAAAGAAAGTTCTACAGCAAGTTTTGAGGGATCGTTGCAAAGGGGAAAGTTTCAATTTTCAAAAGCACGGCGGATCAAGCTAGGCGAAAAAAATTTTTCTACCCAGAACAGTGAAAACAGAAGCTTTGCGTTTTAAAACGAGACTACCTAGATCGTTGCACGATTGCCTTTTTAACAAAGTCGCAACAGTTTAAATTATTGGCAATTTTTCATTTAAATTAATCGTGGCGCTAAAACTGGCTGCACGAAAACAACTTCTATTTGCCAGAATAGCGATGGTAACAAGGTCAGAGTTTTTTTTTTTTTTTTTTTTTTTTTTTGACAGCCAAAAACATCCTACGAAATAGTATTTTTCTTTGTTTTTTCTACTCTACGTGCGAACAGTGGAAAATAAAATATTATCAATATTAAAAATCCATGTGCGTGTGCGTTCAGTTTTGCTCGTCGCTGTATGTCGTCCCATTTCGCGAGACTTTTTACCGGAGCACGAAGCTGAAACCGTCTCGTTCGTTGTATTTATAGACTGCTTGCCCTCCTTGCCTCTGATCATTTATGTATAAAGGCCGCCGTTACTTTGTTCCACGGGGAACAGGTTGATTTTGCCAACGATACGCCGCTCCTTTTTGGTCAGCGCGAAATACTCGAGCATAAAAATGTCGAAGGAAACGATCCAGACGGACCTGGGATATCGAGCTCTCCTTTTTTTTCTTTTCTTTCTCCCGTGCAGTTCACTGACTGCTCTCCTTCTTCGTGCGAAATTCCTGCCAAATTGTGTAAAATTCTGTTTCTAAATTCTCTTGTGACAAGTCAGTTCGATCACGAAAATTAATTTCACAGTCTCGTGAACATAATCTCGCTGAAAATAACACGAAGGCTTACAATACGACTTGGCGTTAATACTATTGTCGCAGTGACAAACGATCGGCTCGATTATCAGTTTGCTACACCAAAGATACTTTGTTCATTCTCGAGGATTTCCTAGGTTAGTAATATGGGAAGTAATCTGAAGTTTTTTTTTTTATTTAAGTTTAAATTTATCAGCCAGGTGGATAAAGGAGGAGAAAATTTCCTGCAAATCGCGTGTGCTCAGTGTCAAAAAGATTTATAATAAATGTGACTTTCTTGCATAAGTTTGTATCTAGAAATACACAACAATCTAACGTTTGTCCTGTCTAGGCAATTAATTTCGACGTACAAATTAATTAAAAAGAACGCAGACACTGTAACTGCTCTAGAGTTCCAGGAATGATCAGAAAACGTGTGAAAATAATTGCTTCGATTAAATACGAAAAATTAGATCGTTTGAAGAAGATGTACGAGGTTATATTTAGTACCATAGAACTAGCGAGGACTAATGTGTAAAAATCGAGTCGAAGAAATTAGACTTTCAAGGCGATGAATAAGAAAAGATCTACGATACGATAATAAACACATTAGTTTGTTCATGTGTATTTTACATTCATTACAATCATTCGAATCTCTAAAAAAAAAACGCAACGTTATGAATCCGTGAAATTACTCTAAAAAAATTATAAAAAATATATATGTATTATAAAATATAAAATTACTCTAAAAAATTATAAAATATATATATATATTATAAAATACAAAATTACTCCAAAAAATTATAAAATATATATATATTATAAAATACAAAATTACTCTTAAAAAATTACAAAATATATATATATATATATATACATTATTTTATATATATATATATATATTATAAAATACAAAATTACTCTAAAAAATTATAAAAAATATATATATTATAAAATACAAAATTACTCCAAAAAAATTATAAAATATATATATTATAAAATACAAAATTACTCCAAAAAATTATTATTATTATATATATATATATATATATATATATTATAAAATACAAAATTGCTCCAAAAAATTATTATATATATATTATAAAATACAAAATTACTCTAAAAAATTATAAAATATATAGATATACTATAAAATTTAAAATTACTCTGAAAAATTGGTCATTTGGACCATTTTGGTAGTCCTAGACGCAGCCTCATCTCGTAGCTCGCGTCGAGCGGTGTATTGTTCGCGAATCCGGTTGTTCCTCGAATCTGGAGCGAACGATTGTTCTCAGTAATGTTTTTTTTTTTTTTTTTTCTATCTCCGGATGTAAAGGAGGACCGAGAGAATGACAAGAGAGTGGCTTGGCTCCAAGCTCGAGCGACGAAACGCGGCGCGACACCTTGCCGTAGCTAGCAGCGTGGTCGTATCTTGGTTGCTCAATAGCGTTCGTCGTAGACTTCTAATAGATAACCCAGTGAACCGTTTGCCCGGTTGCGCTCGTTCTTTAAACCGCGTCCAACCGCGTTTTAACATTCCGGTCACTTGCCTCGGATCGAGCGTTCGCAGGTGGGTATCCACGAACCTTACGGTAAATTTCCGTACGCTCTTTTCAATAGGGTCGCCTCTCGATAGAGTCCCGTGAAATAGAGTCGTCCCTCTCGATGAAAATTCAATCCTCCCGCGCAAAGTCGGCTATTCGAAACGCGAATTTATCGCGGTGAAGAGAACTTCGTCTGTGAGTTATATCCGTGTCAACGAATTTCATTTGGCAGGAGACGTTGACGATGATGCGTTACGTCGATGTAGGTTAGAGCAAAAAGATCGATCGTGCAATGTTTTTTTTTTTTTTTTTTGATTTATCGGGAACGTTGATTGCAATCGTAATTTAGTAATATGTAAATTGTCGAAATATCAATTGATTTCTTATTATTGAGGGCTTTTCGAGACGTGCATGATCGTGAATAAATAGCTGACAATTCATAGTGGCATATTGTAGTGGATTGTGAATAAAGGTATTTAATATTTTGTACTTTAGTATCTTCATTGCCATTGTTATATTTATTAAATTTTTATATTTTAGAAATGTCGAATATTTTATTTATTAATAATCTTAAATTTATTTATATAATTATATCATTTGCGGTAAAAGTTCCAACATGTATAATTCGTGGTTTTTGCTTCAATAATTTTAACTTCGATTGTATTAAAATTAACAAGTTGTGGCTTATTACAAATTATATATATATATATATATATTTAAATTTATATTCAATAAATTTTATATTAAATAAATGGCGACGTGACGTTTTTTGATCTACCGAGGAGACTGACTCGAGGTGATTTATACTTTGAGAGATCCTTGACGAGGTAAATAACTGTCGCGCGTAACGGAGAAATATTTGACGTCACTGCTGCAATAAAAGTCACAAAAATCTTTGAGAAAACTATGTAGGAGCGACTGCCAGTAGATACCTCGCTGGCAGAAGCTACGCAATTTGCCTTGAAACGAATTTATTGGATGAGAAGCCTTCTCCTCGTCATGGATCATTAAGTTTACCCCGCTGATAGCTTTGCTCTGGCCGTCATTTTTTTCTTATCAACCTGTTTTCAACAACAAACATTTTCACTTTTACGACCAGTCCAAGCTTATAATATTTAGAAAAAAAAAAAAAAAAAGAATCTCAGTTCGTTACAAACTTCTTCAATCTTACTTGTTCTTGTTACTCGTATCTTTAAGTTTAGATGAGGGGCAAAGGATATCGTTCTTCCATAAAAGGTCAACTCCTTTTAACACTAGTAACTAACAAAAATGGCCAATATAATCTTCGTTAGACGTAAAACATATTTTTGTAGACTTGAACAATTCTTTCGTAAAATGCATAAATAAAAACCTGTGCACTCTCTATTCTGTTATAAAGCTTTTCTGTTTCTTTAACATTCCTAACATTATGTCAACGCACAAAACCATTTTATGCTTTAGTCGTCGGTAGTTCTAGCGTTAATCCATTCATTTCTCTTTATCTGCTATCTCATAGATACAATTGAAAAGAAAGAAAAAAATGACACGCATGGTAACATAATCCAACTGGAATTAAATAGTTTCGTGCTTCTATTCGAGAACAATCGCAGAATGAAACGGTGAAAAGTCGCCGGGCGTTTCGTTGTTTCTTGAAAACGAGACGAGAACGCCACTCGAAAAGAACAAAAGTGGAAGGAGCGAAAACGTATGAGAGCGTAGGTATAATGTGGACGTCGGATGACGCTCGTTTGCCCGGACAATTTGTGATAATGACCGGAACAGCTGATCGTGTGCTCACTGCGAGAAACGATTCCTCCTCTGCCGGCGTGAAACCGCTGTATATATCTCAATTTGCACCGCCTGTTCGAATTCCAAAGATCGAGTGGTTGCCACATTATCATTTATTTCATTATTCAACGTTATCATATTTATTATTCGTTTTTATGTTATCATTAACTTCCACCCATAAGCAAATCGTTCATTTTCATATAACATTCAACATCGCATTTACTCGTGGAGCTGAATACTTGGAGTATAGTTTTTGTATTTTCTTTTTTTTTCTTAATTAACCTCTTGCGCTGGAATGACGCGCCACGCACGTCGAGAATTATTTGTTCCAAAATTATAATATTTTCTCAGTTTAAAGTAAAACACAATAGGCAAAACAAATAATAAATTCATTACTTCTCAATAATTTCTATCCAGTGATATCATAAGCGATGAATTGCTGTATACGGTTCGGTCACTCGTTATGGTCCGCAGTCAGTTGCCAGCGCAAGTGACCAAAGAAATTCTTGGTCAATAACGTCGAGTCTCTTTTTATCGTGATAAAATAATATAATTATAAAATAGTAATTACATTATATGAAATATATATATATTGTAAAATATTTATAAATTAATAATCACATTATATTTTTGTATTATTTTATTTTTATATTGTAAAATATTTATAAAGTAATAATTTTCGAACCGAATACCTTGGATTTATCTACAAATAAATTTATGCAAATTGTTGTTATATTTCCTGAACGAAAACGATTCTCGATTAATTTTTTTTTTTTTTTTTTACTGCAAAATTCAGAAATTGATGGCTCTAGTTGACGAAATTCCAATAAAATTATCGTAGCGGAGTATCTTAAATAAATCGTCATCATTTTCAAATGATGAATTTTCCGAAGAAATGGTACGACAATTCTAAATCTAGAATTCTATTTGAAATTATCTGTTGTAAGTCTCTTTGTTGCGAAGCACAAGTTGAAATACCTGAAAGTCTTAATAATTAAGAGTATCAGGAAAGGAAATGTCCGGGTAATTTCCGTTTTTTTAAATTACTGTGTCAGACATCAGCATCCGCAGAGATACGAATCGCGAAAGTCATTTGATCAGAGAGGAGTCTTAATGAATAGAAAAACCGCGAGAGACACATCCAGGGAACGCGTTCAGAGTTTTCGTAGCAGGATCGTTAATGAACTCAAACGCTTTTTGCCTCGCGTATGATGGCACCCGGTAAGTTTCAACGGCGTAAAAGAGACATCGCCGGTGAACGAACCGTTAATTACTTTTGCATCATTCAGCCGAAACAGTTGCTTCTCGTCGGTATAATGTAACACGTATTCGAACGAAACGCGAAAATTTCTCTTGCAACCTGAGACATCTTGCAAATTAGCTCTATTAACGCATCGCTGTTGGCAAAATTTGCACATGTGATATGCAACATCTGATTAACACGTTCCACATTGCCCGACCCACTTGCAGAAATCGAAGCTTTTGTTTTTTTTTTTTACAGAAAATACTTTTTACATTACTAATAATATCATTATAATATTATTAATTATTATATTTATTGTATTATTTTATTAATATTATTATTAACATTATATTATTTTATTATTTTACTTTTTTATTATCATCGTTTAGAATGTGTCAGGGTCTGACGAAACTTGCAATCGGTAATTTTATAGTACAAGTGTTGTACAAATGTCGATCGTTCGAGGATTTACCAAGAAATTATAATAAAAATGTGTAATATACAACGTAGACATTTATAAATAGAAAATACATGATGAAACTGTGGAATAAGAAGAAATAGACTTTGCAATTATTGTGCAACAGAAGAGAAAAAAAGCAATTGACGTGATCGTTTCAAACTATTCCTCGTTGCATAACTGACCGCGATGAAAAATTAAATTTATCATCCTGCGAATTTAATTAAATTTATCATTATCTCCGTTTTTGATTTTGCTTCGTTTCACTCTTTTGCAAATCAATCCTTTGTGTTAATTTATCATACGTACACAACACGTATAAAAGTGCCAACAGTATAAAATTCAGGGCAATGTTCCATAGTTTTATCAAAACTTTTTCGTGCAACGTGTGACAAAGTTTAGCTTTTTAGCTAGATTTTTATACCGTTTCGACTCTATTCTACCTGTTTGAAAGGAAAAAGAATTTATCCAACAGAAATCATGTTAAATTAGTAGACTTTATGTAATTTGGAAAGTTACCATTAACGTCACATCGTTACCATCGTCGAGGAAATATTCGAAAATTGGATTACGTTGATCATTCATGAGCATGAATATTCCGCAATTATTGTTCGGTGGGACGCTAATTTTTCAAATTACGGGTAAAATTAACTTGCATCGAGCTAATATCGAAGAGCTTGTCAGGTAACGTGAGTTTTATAATAAATCGTTCATCGACCTTCGCGTTATTAATTACCGCTTTTCCCGGAAGCGACGTTCAATGAAAAATAAATAACCACGACGACTATTTCCATCGTCGAGGATGATATTAAAAAAAAAAAATTCCTTGCCGCAAAGAGCAGCCAATATCACGGCATACCAATCACCGATACTTCCGATCCTCTGTGCAAACAACTTATTTTCGTCTGATCTTTCGTTCGGTAATTTTACCATCGAGAAAATGAGAAAAATCTCGCAGAATTGTAAAGGAATTGCGCAGATAAAATTATATTATAAATCATTGAACGTTTTTGTAGCTCGCATTCGTTTAACGTCCTTGTTAATTACTATCGACATTCTAGTATTAGTATTCTGATTTCCCTCCGCGATAAGCATTCGACTATGTTTCTAATTTTTGCAGTGAAAGAGGCGGGAAAAATTCGTGAAATTACACAGACGAGATTATGTCAATTTTCATCGTTTTGTCGTTTGTGGAACATTTTTACAATTCACGTTCATTTAACATTTTCGTCGTTCGTGTCTTTGTCGGAAATAATTGAACGGTCTAATTGTTTTTAACATTCTCGTCCAAAAACCCTGTTGTTTTATTATTTAAACTTTATTATCAATTTGTTTATTTACTACTTTGTTATTAATTATTTATTATTAATTTCTGAAAAGTAAATTTGAAATAGATTTGCTTCACGCTTGAAATATTACAAGATATTTAATTAATCAGAGTTTCTTTATCTCAGATTTTTTTATTTTATCGTCACAGACAGGTAGATCAATACAAACATTATTATTTTTAGATTTTTCGCACATTGAGCGAGTACATCTATTTTCCGACGACATTCTAATCGTCTGCTTCTCGACAAACCTAAATTTCTTCAATTCGTCGAAATTCACTTGTTTCATTACACGTATGTACCACCCGCCTCAACATCACATGATTACTCAACGATCCTATACTTTCCGTTCGTTCACCCTCGATATTAATTATACCACGTCCCCTCCCCGGAAGTGAGGCTCGAGCACGAATAAACAAGCCTTAACAATTATTTCCATCATTGGAAGAATATCGAGAGAGGAAAAAAAAAAAGAAGAGCGAATGAAAAAGGAGAGAGTCATCGTTTTAAAGACGGTCGAGAGGTTCACTTTGATCGGAGAACGTCCATGGGGCAAAGTTGCCGGCGTTTCCGTTTCCCCCCGTGCGTAATACACGATGACACGACGACGACGACGACGACGACGACGACGACGTAGGCAAAGGCGTCGGTGGCGGAGTTATCAGGTCGTAAGTTCAAAGAACCGCGGGTGGAAGAGCATCGGGTGTATCGACTGCGGTGCGGCATACACGATATTACGATCGTTCGCGAGGAGACGTGACCGTGCATAGAATTAGCGCTGAAACTCTCAGGAGATAAAATTCCGCGCCAGCTCCTTTGTAATTATCAGTTGACTTTTGTTCTTTCGCCGGGAGGCGGAGGTGGCTTTGTTAATCCGACAAAACCGACGATGGTAAATGCGAGAGGATTGTCATTTCAAGTTTTGCGACAACAAGTTTCTAGTAATTTACTTTTCTTTTTTTTTTTTTTTTTTTGAAGGTTTGTACGAGATGTTTCGAAGGTTTGGCTTTTTTCGAAAATGTGCTTTTTTTGATCTTCGCAAATGTCGAAGCAAGCGAACTTACTATCAGCAACAATTTGATGATTATAAAATATTATATTATTTGGAGTATATTAGTATATTATGCTACAAATAGTATATTATTTAGAGAATATTAGAGTATATTATAATATTATATTATTTAGACTATATTAGAGTAGTTTAGTTGTAACAATTGGTTACAATGACATTAGGTCACACAATAGTAATTATAAAAGTAAAAAAATTAAAAAAGTAGTAAATATAAAAGTAGAAAATTTTTTCTCAAAATTATAGTATTTATATCATAGCATATCGATAGTAAATCAGATTTTTTATATATTATACATATATTTATTTATTTATTTTTTTTTTGTATATTCATCAGGATTAATTTCGAGAAAGAGGATCTTTCCATTTGTATTTCAAATTGCACACATACATGCACGTACATGTAGATTACATACATGGTTCACGTGAAAGAACACAAGCCTACTTACACGTGTATATACAAGAATCGAAATCAATCAAATTTAATTGATACAATATATTAATTTAATATGTTACATCAATTAATATTAACTCAATTTAATATACAATATATTAATCAAAATCGAATTTCATCGACAACAAATTTCTCATTGTACGCCAATAGTTTCGTAAATAATAATTCACGATCACGTGTGAAACGTTCAGAATTCGTTTGAAGGCAGGCTTTTCAAATCTTTTTCGAAATTTCCAGCCCCCTTGTTACGTTGGCGCCAGTAAAATGGCGCCTCGCCGGTGCATTGGAAATTGCACAGCGTAACCGATTAATCCGCATGAATTATAGGACTGGTATCGCGGAAGTCGTTTCTAAATTGATTCGTAAATCAATAGCGGTAGCGTGACCGAATCTCTCTCCGCTGTGCAATGTGTTGTTCCTCCTCCTTCTCTCGAGGCATAGTCCGCCGCTGATACGGGCGCCAGCGATTCCCTCTTGGCTCTCCTTCGCTGTATTTAGCCCGCACTTATCGGAAGACGAGCACCGCGATGATCCGTACGGTCGGAGTCGAAAGGCACGCAGAAGGCACGTCGGCCAGCACCTCGTGACATTTCGAGTGGCTCCTCTCGCCTAGATCTATCTGCCTGCTCGCCTCTCATCGTTCGATCTCTCTCTCTCTCGTCGTTGCTAGTCTCGATGCTGAAATTTCACCGAAGCGGTGTTTCCTTTTCTGAAAAAGAAGACGTCGTTTCAAGCCTCTGATCGAGTGACACGCGGTTGGGGATATTGTTGTGTTATTGGAACGTAGCGTCCCAACTGTTTTTCAATCAAACTGGTCAAAATGACCAATGTAATTGCAATTTTTGTTAGAAACTTTTGTAGGTGTAATTTAAGAGTGTAATTTATTTTAATTTTTTTTTTTTTTTTATTTTAATATCTCTGATTTTGTGCTTTAATCGTCGGTCAATTTTAATATTAATATCTGAACTATATCAGACATGTTACTGGAATAAAGTGTATATATATATATTAATAAAGTAGAAATAGTATATATATATATTAATAAAGTGTCTATTAATAATTTTCTAGTTACTAATAGACGTTCTATTGTGGTAACATAATATGTAGATACATATATTAAGATATTTGAAAAATAGAGAAGACTCTCTACTGTATTCAATCTAAATATGTTATTCTATCAAAGAGATGATTGTAAAATAATTTGTAATACTCATTGCGCGGTGTTTAACGTTACTTTTTCCCGTGAGTTTAATTAAAATAGAAATATAACTTAGATAAACGAATTTATATAAATAGATAAATCTGTGTTACTTCGTATTTTTTGTATTTTGACTATAAACTATCGGTGTACATGAATCACGCGTGATACATAACGCAACTTGAAATTACATGCCCTAAAATTCAAATTAATTCTAAGCCTTTCCAGTCGTCTGTCATTCGACTTTTAAACGTGACTAGACGTTACTACTAATAACAAACATGACAGTAGTTTGTTATCTGAAAATTTAGAAAAATTCCTTCAGCAGTGAACAGTCTATTTATTTGAACGATTGACTGAAATTAATAAGCGTATGACTTGTTCATTTAAATTTCACGAATCTTTCTTATTTAGCGATCAAATTTTTTAAATGACGGATAATGCATTAATTCAAAATTAATAAATATATTAATTTAGATTTTACGAATCTCTGAATCTCTGAAATGTATGAACAGTACGTTTGTTTGAAAAGCTGAGTACTAAAAACAAACTATACGTGTGTGCGTCTTCTGATTAACTGGACAAATGATTATCACACTGACAAACAAGTAATTTGTACATCTACAGAGATACGACAGCGTTTGCTCGGCGAGAAGGACGTCCTTCTTTCATTTCAAGTGCACATCCGACATTCATATCGCGAGCAACGCGATGTAACTCTGTCAATTGGATTATTCGATGATCGATACGTCAAAAATCAAGCGTAATTCCATAATGTTCCTTCACGGTGACGGTACTTCCGTCTGCCTCGTGCAAACCTGCTGCTATCGATTTCCTATTATCTCACCTGGGGGTAAGCCTATCGGCGAGTGCCTAGAAACGAGCCTAGAAATAACCATCCTTTTCTCTGGTTAACACGTGAATGCTAATCGTAACCGAGATCAGCAACTTACGCCCGAGAAAATCTCTGTCGCGTAAATTATCTTCATCTTTGGTCAATTCGAGAGATCATGTCGTTCCTGACGCGATATAGGCCAATTTGACTGGCATTGGCAAACATTATCAATTGAACTTCTTGCATCGTTTTTTAAGACGCTCGCATTGGCAGTCGAATTCGCGAATACGAGATTAGATAAAAAGTGAAATTCGCGGATGTTTCAAACGCACAGGCCTTGACGCAGATGAACGGAAGGAAGTTTAACTTCTTACGCTGGAACAAGCACGTCGAGAATTTTTTGTACCAAATTGCAACATTTTCCCAGTTTCAGGTATATTTAAACGTAACCCGGGCAAAGCAATTGCAAGTTTATTAATAATTAATATTAATATTATTAGTGATTTAATAAGTTAATGATGTGATTGATAATTTAATAAGTTAATAATACTATTAATAATTTATCCCTCTTAATAATTTCTAACCAGTGATATCATACGGGCATGTTCAAAAGAAAACAGAGAGCAACGGATTATTGTACACGGTTCGGTCACTCGTTATGGTCCGCGAACCAGTTGCCAGCGCGAGGGGTTAAAAGGCAAATGCCTTTCTGATAAATGTAATATGCAATCTTACTCGGAACGAAATATCGATAAAAACAAAAGTAATAATAAAATAAAATAAGATAAAACAAAATAAAATAAAATAAAAAATAAAATAAGATAAAATAAAATAAAATAAAATAAGATACATGTTTTGCAAATAGAAATCACAAAGAAACTGAGAAATTACAATTACGTAATTATTGACTTATATCGTTAATACAGGAAAATTATTCTCCAAGTTACAACGAAGTTATAACCGTAGATTTAGTGAAGGAGATAACTGACTTTTATCCGAATCTATTAACGACATCGCGCCATCGCGCAGTTATCTTGTCCATAGATAAGGATTTAATTCACCCTGAGGAACCTTCATTAACCGCGACATGACTTACGTATTTACGTTCGCATGGAAATGCGTAATTGTCAATTTGTTTGCAGGTAATGACAGACTGACACGGCGGAATTCAGAAAGCACTGGTTCACAATGGAGCATCAGCAGAGTCGAAAGCAAACAATGAACTCGACCGAAGTGGCAAAAGCCAACGAGGAGTTCGACCTGTTCTGCAATGCCACCACCCTGAAATCCATTCTCGGCCATTTCCGGCATCTCTGCGAGTTGCTCAAAGTCAGGCCGAACACGATCAGTCAGTTTTATCCGAAATTGAAGCTGAAATTGCGATCGTGGAAGGCGCAGGCTCTGTGGAAGAAGTTTGATCAGAGAGCCAATCACAAATGTTACAACCGTGGCAAAGCGTGCCTGAATACAAGAGTAAGTACACTTTCTTTATTATTTTTTTTTTTTTTTTTTTTTTTGATTCTACTACGATGCTCGAGTTTTTATACTTTCATGTCTGACAAAAGAGTCGAAAGGAGAGCTTGTCAGAATTTTTCTCGTAGTTGAGACATTTTTCCAACATTAGTAGAACACAGTTGAAAATACATTGGAAAATGACCGAATTACGAATGAATTAAAATACAATTGATAGTTATTATTTTGCAATATTGCAAATATTGTAAAATATTTATATATTTAAAATATTTAAAATATTTATATATTGTAAAATAATATATATTATTAAAATATAAATATAAATTTATCTTGCCTTAATTTTTTTAATATTGTGTTACCAGACGATGAGAAAGTTTTTGGAGAAACTTCATTGACCTGACACGGTCCAGCGTTTAAGATGACAAAGACACGATCAAGTGATCTAAATGCATCTTGTGATTTGCTGCATACCTCGTAATGAACGCTTGGTCTATCAATCTCTTGTTAACACTTTTGAGATTGTCGCGCTCATATCAAATACTGATAATGCTCCTCAACAATAAATAAATTACCCTTCAAATATTGACTGTGCAAAGAACTGAATAATTTTTAAAATTAATTAGACAGACATTTTTACAGTATACGACTGTTTTTCGTATATTTCCAGTTTATGACCAAAAACTGAAATTAATAACTTAATTAACTATTAAGAGACTAAATGAGAGATTTTAATTATTAAATTCAAATACTTCTTTTTCAGACATAATATTAAATTTTATATTATTTGCAAATTTTTTAATTTATTATTTTAATTATATAAATTTCTTAATTTAAAATAAATAATTAATATTCATATAATTATATTAATAAATAAGAACCAATTATTATAGTTAAATTTTAAGTCGAAATTGAATGTAATTTATTACTTCATATTTACAATATTAAAACCAAAAAAAACATTTTATTGTTAATAAAATTATTGAATAAAATTCTAATTTATTGAAAAATTAAAGCTTCTAACTTTATAATTAGATATAAATATATCTTTATTTCTAAATATATAGTTTATTTAATATTATATTTTCAATATAAAGAAATTTATAATAATTATATTTAAAAATTTTAAAATTTCATTAATATTTTCAAATACTCTTAGTCTTTACTTGTACAGCCAATTAAATACTAGCTTTAGTCTTCGTTAAAAAAAAAAAAAAAAGAGAAACCTTCGCAATGTCTTTGAATATACAAAATTTCCTCGAAATTTTCTCTTCAGAAGATTGAAATTGGGAGATTACTGATAACGAGCAATGTTTACTGTTCAGGTTTTTCATATATTCTTAGTTTACGACCAAAAACTGAAATTAATAACTTAATTATTAAAAGACTAAACGAGAGATTTTAATTATTAAATTCAAATACTCATAGTCAGTTAAATACTAGCTTAGTCTTCATCAAAAAAAAAAAAAAAAAAGAAACGAAAACTTCGCAATGTCTCTGAATATACAAAATTTCTTCGAAATTTTCTCTTCAGAAGATTGAAATTGGGAGATTACTGATAACGAGCAATGTTGACTGTTTAGGTGTTAATCATTGGTGGCGGTCCCTGTGGGCTTCGTTCAGCGATAGAGGCCCAGCTGTTAGGCGCCAAGGTTGTCGTCGTCGAAAAGAGAGATCGAATGTCCAGAAACAACGTCCTTCACCTTTGGCCCTTCGTCATTCAAGACCTTCGCGGCCTAGGAGCGAAGAAATTCTTCGGGAAATTCTGCGCCGGATCTATCGATCATATCAGTATCCGTCAACTTCAGTGCATCTTGCTGAAAGTCGCTTTGATCCTCGGTGTCGAGTTCCACGAAAGTGTTAGCTTTGATTCTTTGATACCGCCGCCAGAGAATCAGGAAGAGGGCAGTGAGTAATCGACCCTTTTTCTTTTTTTTTTTTTCGATCCGATAATCGATCCATTGACACGTGAAAGTTTCTTGACCTGTAAAATGTTCCTCTTCATTCCACTTTTCTCAAGTTTTAAATTAACTTCAACGTACAAGAAATACAGGAGAATTGATAATTCAAGATCGAGTCTGGTTTCACTTAAAATCTCGCCGGAGAAGGGAGATTTTTCCATTTTACGAATTGAGTGTCACAGCTTTGCTCTCGTGCGACGGAAATACGAAAGCAAAGGAAATTCTGTAAATTATAGGTTTAAGATTAATGGAGGCAAGTGAGACAGGGCAAGTTATTTCGTTGCTTGATGTTTCGACAGAGGCAGAGAGAATTTTTTCGATTCATAAAAATCGTGTACTTGGCGCAAGATGTTGCTTGACAGTTTCATTAATGCAAACTTGCTTGTTTCGTGGCTCTTTCAGAGATAGGTTGGAGGGCGAAAACCACCCCCGCCGATCATCCAGTCTCTCAGTACGAGTTCGACGTGCTGATAGGCGCCGATGGTAAACGAAACACGTTGGAGGGCTTCAAGCGTAAAGAATTTCGTGGCAAATTGGCGATCGCGATAACAGCGAATTTTATAAACAAACGAACGGAGGCGGAGGCACGTGTGGAGGAGATCAGCGGAGTGGCCTTCATCTTCAACCAAAAATTCTTCAAGGAATTGTACCAGGAGACGGGTATAGATCTGGAGAATATCGTTTACTACAAAGACGATACTCACTATTTCGTGATGACTGCCAAGAAGCACAGCCTCATAGACAAGGGCGTGATTCTGCAGGTACGTACTGTGTCAATGGTGTAAAATTAATTCTACGTTCGTACAACGACTTGTACGAAGCTACGATTCGAAATAATTACCACCGACAGTGATGATGCGTTATCAATTTGAGAATATATATTTCAGGACTACGCAGACACGGCAAAGTTGCTCGCGAAGGAAAACGTGGACCGCGAGGCATTGATGCTTTACGCCCGCGAGGCTGCCGAGTTCTCCACGGAATACCAGATGATCGGTATGGAATTTGCAGTGAACCATTACGGCCAGCCAGATGTGGCCATGTTCGATTTCACGTCTATGTACGCGGCGGAGAATGCCAGTCGGATTTTAGAGCGTCGGGGCCATAGGCTGCTTATGATCCTCGTCGGTGACAGCCTGCTCGAGGTACTGTCATCCCAAAACGTTTCTAACATTGATCATTTCTGACAATTCGTTGAAGTGTCATCTTTGCAACCAGCTTTAACAACTGTCGTACGACACCACCCAAAATTGTTTAAATGACGTCAAAAAAATTGTCGTTCATTCCGTATAAAGTCGAATATAAAATGTTTACAGCCATTCTGGCCAACGGGATCCGGTTGTGCGAGAGGATTTCTAAGCTCGTTGGACGCTTGTTGGGCGATCAAAAGTTGGGGCGCTAGTGTATCGCCGTTAGAGGTAATCGCTGAACGTGAGTCGATTTACAGGCTACTTGGACAGACTACCCCTGAAAATTTGAACAGAGATTACGCTGCGTATACGCTGGATCCCCACACCAGGTATAGCAGCACATTATTATCACTACGAAGTTAAGTGATGTCTATAATTTATAGATTTTGTCATTTATTAGTTTCGTTTCGTTTCTGCAGATACCCGAATCTGAATGTGTCCTCTGTGACGCCGATACAAGTGCGAAGTCTACTCGACACAGACGATCCTGACAGCATCAAACAACCAACTGTACAATCTGACGTCGATATTCCCAAGAAACGACGTCGCCGAGGTAAAATTGTGAATTACTCATATCAAAGTGCAACGTCGATAAATGTTATTAACATTGTTGAACGTATGCAGATTTGCGTGGAGATTCGCAAGTGCACCCAGACACGCTGCTCCGTTGGCTGCAAAAGCAAGTTGCTGTATACGACTCGGTCCAAATAAAAGACATGGGCGCCTCGTTCAAAAATGGCCTGGCCGTTTGCGCGATAATTCACAGATATCGCCCAAATCTGATAGACTTCCACAGTTTGAACCCAGACGACGCGGTCACGAACAATCAGCTGGCCTTTGACGTCTTGGAGAAAGAACTAGGCATACCTCCTGTAAGTTGTGCACAAGTATCAACGTCATCGATATCAAATTGAAAGGAAAAGCGAGTCGACATTTTAATTGTGAATCGTTTTAGATAATGACAGGAGAGGAAATGGTTCAATGCGACGTACCCGATAAACTCGCCATGTTTTCTTACCTCACACAAATATACGAAGTTTTCCGCGGTGAAATCCCGTACATTAAACATCCGAAATTAGTAAGTAGATTCGCACGACGTAGAACGAAATCGGATGATTTTTAACTTTATATCACGGCCCCTCCCCCCGTATTTTATAGCGTTCAGTGTATCGTATCCGATATCGCAGGTCGAACATTTACCGCCAGAACACTCTTTAACGAGCAAGATCCATCCTCATCCGCGAACACCCGATCCTACATCCCAGTGGAATCGTAGCCCGTCATTCATCGTTTACGATCAAAGTGCAGAATCATTGTCACATCCTAACTCTGTAACTTTCTCACAACGAACCGTCATCGGATCATTAGATCACAACAATAACCAAATATCGTTGAGTGCAAACGTTGCAGAAGTGGATGACAGATTTTCGTTTTGGATAAGAAATAAACTTGAAAAGAATATAGTTGCATCGTCATTGAAGAAAATATTCAAACCACCGTCAAGTCGTTTCGACATAGATCACGAGCGTTGTCGTTTGGACAATAGTAAAGTTAACGAGAAGCTACCATAAATCATAAATCGTTTCTTTTCTTTTTCTCTTTTTTTTTTTTTTTGTATCATAATTAATTGTCCTCGTCACAGTAGCGATTCTGCTGATCTTTCTTTTTTTTTTTCTCGTATAATTGTATAACGATTGCATTTGATCGTCTTTTATAAAGGAACCTGAAAACGAAGAAAGGCCCGTACATAGTAAACAATTGAGCCAATTAACACCTGACCAAAAAGTTCAGTCAGTTGACCGTGTCGTCAGGCAAGATAGCGCAACAAGAACGAGACACTCACGCTCGCGACATAACGAAAATTTAAACCCCGCGGATAAGAAGGGGGACACGATTAGCCGACGTTCTCGAAAGAGACGAAGCACGGAGAAGATGGGCGCGACAGTGGTAAGCATTCTTCATTGTTTTATCAAATCGCATCATCTATCTAACGCCGCGATACAGAATATTTTTCTTTTCTACTTAAATTTTTAATCGTATGTTTTCTTTTTTTTTTTTCTTTGAGAGCTTCTAGTTAGCAGATCATCCGAGGTTAAAGCATTATTTTCTATTTTTTCTCTCTCTCACTTTGTCTCTCTCTCTCTCTCTCTCTCTCCCCATTTCAATATCAAAATCAATCCTTTGCACTTGTAACGTAAGAACTGCAACTGTAAACGCTCAGTGCAAAGGATTGAGTTCTCACATACTTGAACGCTTTATGGAATGATTTCTTTAGTTTCATTTACGTTTCGCCAAAGTTGTTCCATAAGGGGTTACGAATCAAACGCTAACGTTTCATACACACGAAACTTACAATGCTTGTATCCTATAGTCACGGTGGCAGAAGATTGAAGCACTTATGTATCGTGGGATAATCGTATCGTTGTTAATCTTAATTATTGGAGTTACCATTACCATGGTGCCGAAGGAAGTCGTTACATTCTAATCCCTTCGTATAGTCGACCAAAGTATCAGCGGGACATTGCAAAAACTCTCGGTTATGTTGTAAACTTTTTCTATGATATTTATGTTTATGTTATATATTATATAATATATATTTGCTACGCCAGCTTTTGTATTTGTCCTATTTTACTAAAAATAATTGTCTAGAACAGATAGATTTGTGTAGAACGAGCTCCCTAATAGTCACTCGGCTAGCGTCCCGTTAGAGAGTAATCAAATAATCTAGATCTCAAGACGTAAAAACGACTGTTGACTGTTCTTATGTTCTTTTTTTTTCTTTGTTTTTTCTTCTTGGAAAATATGACAAGTCAACGTGGTCAATTCGAGTTAAAGAACTCTCGATTTCTTTTACCCTCTTTTGTATCGTTATTCGTCCATTGTGATCGTTTATGAATCTAATAGATGAAAACCACGTAACATAAGCTGTACAAATTGTGTAAATAATTGATAAACGAGGAAAATTATGCTGAGTGTAAAGAAAAGAACAAAAAAAAAAGAAAAAAAACAGTCATCGTAACTATGCGAATATATTGAATTAATGTCACTGTATCGTTTTACGGTGGATGTAAAGGAGGAAAGGCAGAAGAGACTCGCAGAAATAGAGAAAAATCGCGCCGAACGTATGAGAAAACGACAATATTTGCGAAACATGGCGACGCAGCAATTCTACAAAAGTATGCAGATGCTGCAAGCGAACGCAAAACGTGAGAAAGACGAGCCGTTCGAAGATTATTCGATATTCTTATATCGTCAAACTGCGCCGGATTTCAAGGATAGAGTGAAATACCTAGAGCAGAAAATATTATATCCAGTAAGCTGGAAAGTGAATGATTTTGGGAGTGCATAATGTTTTATATATATATATATATATTTTTTTTTTTGTTTCTTCCATTAAACACATTCTAAATATATTATTTTTATATATTTCTTTTGAGCAATGAAATTGACAGTAATAAATATTTAACATAAACGTGTTGCAAATAACGGAAAACCGTACGATTACATTACTAATTATTCGATAACATTATTCGTTGCAAAGGAAAAAAATAGAAAATTGTAATTACAACTATACATGAACTAACTATGTGAGAGCAATATACAATTCTAAATGATGTGCATGAAATTCACGCATCGATAATATTGAAAAGTGCAAAGGATCTAAATTACACTACTAACCACATATCTTCAAAGAGAAGAGATGTTTATAACATTGGTAACATATATATATAAACGACTGTGACACTAACATTACACGAGAAATAACTTATGACACGTTGATCTCTATTTCTCATACATATATTAATAAGTTATGCATTTTTCTTTTTATTTGTCTTTTTTTTCTATTTCATGTACTGTGATTACAAATTATAGTGCATTTTCGCTTTTCTTTTACGTCTTTTATTACATCTTACAAATTTGTGATTTGTCTGTTTTAATCGTGCATTCAAATTTGTTTCATGCCGTTTACTTGTTTAGGACAGAGAACCCAAGATTCACGCTGGTCATCACAGAAACAGCATAGACGAGGAATTCTCTGGTAGAATAAAAAGCATTGAGGACAAGCTGAAGGGATCTACTACTACTGAGAAGAAACCCAGGGATCTTTTACGTGCCATTGGTTTGTTTCTGTCTTATTTCTTCTCGTTGTTGTTCCATTTCGCTGTACGTACAGTTAATTACCCCTCTTTGTATCAAACTAAACATTTCCTCTAATATTGCGCATAAAGGTAAGATCGAGAAGACTGACTGGAACGTGAAGGAAATCGAGAAGAAGATCGAAGAGAATAAAATGGGTCGTTCTGTGCGGCACGACAAGGTGGAACGAGTGCCGAAATGGAGTCGAGAACAGGTTGGCATGCGAATGATGAAACAGTACTCGTTAATCAATGTTTTTCAGATGTGTATATGCTTCATTCAGTTTTTAGCTCGACAAATCAAGATGGAGAAGAAGGGACGGGATCAAAAGGAGACAGACAGTAAGTACGCTGATATTGACAATACCCTGAAGAATATTGACAGGAAGATCAAAGAGGGTAATGTCCTCGGGTACAATAAAGTTTCGGCTATGGCCGAACAGTTTTCAAATAAAAGTCAGGACGCGGAGCCCAAGGTGCACAAATCGGTAAATACGACATTGCGAAATTTCAGTACTGGAGGATATAGTCAGCAGAACATTCGGAGTCTTTTTGACGTATCATTGCACTTTGTACCTTTTGTATTGATTCTTCTTCTCTTCTTCAAAAGAATCAAATTGTCATCTGTACCCATGTGTCTCTGTAAATTTACGGTTTCTTACAGATATATAGAATATATTTTTACACAATATATATGTATGTCTGTAACATTAAATTATGTTTCCTTACGTTCGATATTTCCCTTGTTAAATTACTTAACTAATCTAACCAGACTAAAATGTTTGTGATCCCTAATGGAATTTATGTTGAGATTCGTGTATCATCTAATTGTGATACTTAATACGCAGTTACGTATTAATTGTTTTAAAAAACGCTCGATTTGAAAAACGCTGACTAAGATTCTTTTGTACTAAAAAAATTTGGAGTCTATGATTACTACTTTGCTGTCCCGTACTTCTCTTGCAGAATGTCAAGCCCACAATAACGTTGCCCGCCCAAGGAGGTTCGGAAATGTGTCACTTTTGCAATAAAAGAGTTTATTTAATGGAGAGACTTACTGCAGAGGGGAAGTTCTTCCATCGAGGCTGCTTCCGTTGCGAATATTGCTCTACCTCATTGAGAATAGGTTCGCTTCTTGTTCTTCATCTGTCTTAGAAATCAGTGGAGGTAGAATTTTTATTAAAATCGCTCTTTCGATAATAGGAAACCATACGTTTGACCGGGACAAAAATGGAGGACGGTTCTACTGTACACAACATTTCGGTTTCTCAGGGACGTTGAAAGCTCGTGCCGAAAAGAAAAGAATCACAACGTTGAATAAGGAAAATATACCTACCACGCCTGTACATCTAAAGACACCAGAAAAGGTACGTATTTGAACTTCAAGCTCGTACGACCCCTTTTTTAAAATTAAAAATGTAAATAATATTTATCATTTCCAGGCGAAGATACCTTTGGAAGGCGTCGTTGGTCTTGACTTGCTTGACCGCGGCCAAACACCTGAGAGAATAGAATTCGAAAACTTAGCAGGAATATCAGACGCTGAAGAACCCCAAAGTCAGATGGACGAGGACGAATGGACGGATAGAAATTTCGGTGCTTCCACAGCAGAAATGGGTTCCAGTGACGACATTTCGGACATGAGGCAAGTTATTTCTTTTTTTTTTTTTTTTTTTTTTTTTTTTTTTTTAAGCTAATTAAAAAATGCAATAATATTTATTAATATTTCACCAGCGATTCGGATGACGATAACGAAGTATACGAAGAAGCAATAGATCAACCCCTAACAACAGAAGGAACTCTTGAACTTGCGAAGAATTGGACCCTACGGTATTCTCATCCACACGCTGCAATGGGACAGTCTGACACTGGGAGCAACGAATATGAAGATTCTAGCGATGAATATACGAATGAAGGTATGCCTGTAATTCTTCATTTTTATTCCATTTGCTGCCAATAAGAAATTATATTTTTGTTTGCATAGACGACGAAAGTACGACAGCTACGGAGGATGAAGACGACATACGCGCTCGAGAACTTAGAAAACAGGAAGTTTGGCTGAAGAATCCTACCCGTAGCTCCGATACAGACACTGGTTCAGAAACGGAGGTGAAAATTTCTCAAGATTCTATAGATAGTATAACTCAAGAATCTCTTACACTTCCTGCACAAACTCCTAATTTAATATCACCCCAAGAAATAAACGTGAATAACAGTGAACTTGATCAAGACGTTGTCAGTACAGAAGATATTCAAAAATTGTCTGATAAAGAGACAGTGATGATTGACACGTTGGTAGGAAATACAGATCATCGTCAAATAACAAATGATATAAAGTTTGTTAGTGAAGAGAACGCATCTCAAAACATAGCATCTGGAAACTTAATTTGTTCACTTGATTCCTCCTTTAATTTAGTATTAGATAGTAGGGAAAGTAATACCGTAAATTCAGATTCGTCTTTAACTGTTTCTAATCCGATTGAACAAAATAATTCCAACAAACATAACAGCGTGGATGAATGTATTTCAGAATATGAAAGTTTAATAGATGAGAGTTGTCTTTTAGATTTAGATAGAAACCAACAGATTCAAAATAAAAATGAAAATGATCAAGTCAGTTTTAAGTTTGTCGATATTGGTGATAATGATGTAAATGACGAAGTAATTTCTATTCATGAAAATGTAGATAAAATAAGAAATGTAGAAAATAGTGAATTAATTCAGACGGTGCTTTCTGATCACAATGAGATAAATAATGAAGTAATACCTGGCCCGGATATTACACCCGAAACACCAGATACTCCAGAAATAACTAGTACATCAAACACAAAACTGCAAACAGTGTTTGCAGGAATTATGCTTCCAGATGCTATTCCATTTAGTCAGGCTAGTTACGATAATACAGTCCAGCCTAACATCGAAGAAGTTGTAAACCTCAAGGAAAGACTACCGGATCTGATAACTTCTTCTCCAAATTCTAGTAGAGATTCATCGCCGTCTTCCTCGTGTGAAATATACAAATCAACTGAAACATTGTATGATGAATTGTTAATGTTTGATACTCAAGACAAAATTACTGCAGAATCTTGTGATTCAGATAGTCCTACACAGAATTACGAAAGATCGACAGGCGATATTCCAGAAGATAATAAATTAAAATTATTTATAAAAGATTCTAAAATTCCAATCGTGACTATCACTTCACCGTCTCCCACAAGTGAAAAATCGTTGGAAGAGACACCTGTTGAAAATGCTAAGTTAACAATACCCAAAGGAGCAAGCGGTCAAGCAGTTCAATTTGACGGAAATAGTTCATTCGACAAATTGAAGCGTGATTTAAGACAGAGGAAAGCAAGGAATAAAATGTCAGTGGGTGAACTTCGACCATTAACCACTGAAAATGCTCGGAGAAAAATTGATAAGTATTTCATAGACGAGAAGAAACAGAAAGCAAAAAGTCAAAATACACAAATTCAAGACGAAAAATCGCCTGATGTTAAAGTCGTCGAATTAGACATTAAACCGAAGTTATCTGCCAAAGTTGAAGTGAAAGATATAATGAAATACTTCCAAAAAATGAATCCAGAATCTTCTGAAAATTTAAACTATGAAAGACCTGAAAATCCAAAAGGCAAGGTCTGCACAAATATCGACGAATTAAATGAAATCGATGTTGACGCTGTTGTTAAGGAATTCGAAGAAATAGAGCGACAAAATGAAGGAATATTTTCGGTTGACACTGAAGATATTGAGTCTCAATTGCATTTGAATGCTCTATTGACGGAATTGAATTTAGGAGACACGAATGAACAATTAAACGCAAAAGATGCAAATGTGATAGAAGAATGTGAATCGCCTTCTAAATTACACGAAGAAAAGCAAAATATCACCATTGATTCTCCTGAGAGTATAACCAAGTCAGAACAAACACAATTGTCTTCACAACAAATCAATAACATCTTAAATACTAAGTCGCACGAAAATATAATAATCAATCCTCATAACAATGCAATCAATGAAGAACAAAAAATATTGACCTCACCATTAATCAATGATACTTTAGAAAACACAATCGACAATTGTCATGAATTACAAAAAACAAATACAAAGCAAACAATTTTACAACCTAACAGTTACACATTAAGGCCTGAATTGGATGGAGGAAAAACAGAAGTAACAAGTAATCTTCATATACATGAACAAATAACTTCACAACTGGACAATGAAATCAAATTTCGTGAAGGAGAGACGAACAAACAGCTTCGTTCTGAAAATGTGCAACAAGCAATATCGATTCCATATTTGGATTACAATATCCTGGGAATCAAACTGTATGAACAGAAGATGCAAAACACAACTCATTCTGAAGAAAATATTAAAACTGATGTAAAACAGATACTACCGACGCCGCAATTTAACAATGTTAAAAATAATAAATATGATATCGTGCATAGAAGTGACAATACTTTAAATACAAGAGAAAAAGTCGTTCGAAATGAGGCATTGTATAAAAGTTCTTCTGAATTAACAAGTTTGCCCGTCGAACACGATCAAGTTACTAAAGTTAAAGTCGTTGAGCAAAATCTCGAAATACCGAACCACGTTAAAATGAATGTATATGATAATTTAATTCTATCAAACACAGTAAAAGTTCCAAAGAGACCAGAAAGGAAACATGTACATCATAAACTCACTTCTTCGATAAGACCCGATGTATCCATTGTACAGCTTGCTCCTGATATTCCAGTAAGAAGAAAATCTTCAAAGCAAAAATCTAATGTTCCATGTTCATTGGAAGAGTCTACCTGTAACGTGCAGTTGAGTTCTACTGCAATTAATAAGAGATTGGTTGAATCAGACATTAATAATAGTAATACAATAAATACAGAGACTAATAAGTTAAGACATTCAACTGAAATGACAAAGAGTAATAGTGAAATAAGTAAAACAACAAATACATTAGGAAATACTGTTGATGAACATTCTCATCTCACAAAGTCTCCTCCATTAATAAACTCTGACCAGCGTGACTCTGCGAAATCCATACCTTCTAAGAATGACCGAACAAAGAAAGATAAATGTGTAGTGTCTTAGCATATACATATATATATATATATATATATATATATATATATATATATATATATATATATATGTATATATAATATCGAAACCGCATATACGAGTGCATATGACGAACAAATCTTTAAACATGACTACTGTATTTTTCCAATATATTTTTCAATTTTATGACTTACATTTAGGGAAATTGTGTGAGATACGTTAATAAAGTAAAAACAGAAAAGATTATTGCTTATACTTGGCTGATGGTATATCTTGTTAAAATACCCAAAGCCGTTGGAGAAAAGGTAAAGCATCTTTATATACGAATGGAGTGATCTAGTGAACTAATTTCAAATTAACAGTGACTCAAGTTGATTAATTTGTTTGTGTTTGATTCAGTGTTTATGCTAAAACTGGCATTGTAACTCTCTGACCAATTTTGTATTAATTTTGAAATTACCACCAGCCAGTACTTTATTAAAAATCTCACTGTTTCATTTTAGAAAAATTCATACGATTATCATGATCAGTTTCGCAATAAACATTATTGGGCGAGTATCAGTAACTAATATCTCAGGAACATCATATATATTTTTATCTACATTTATAAGACTTCACAGTATCGAACTCTAGTATGGAAAGTATTTAACGAGCTTTAATACTCCAGAACACTCTTCTGACCAAATTGCATTATGTCACTTGCTACTAATTGTTTCACTAATACACTAAACAGAACTTTTTTTTTTTTTACTTTCTCACACGACATTCAATATCGTCATTCGTTCATTAATTTATAATGTATAATCTCGCAGGTTGCCTCCAACGAAGGTACGTCGGAAGAAAGCGAAGAAAACTCAGCTACGGAGATATCTACAGACTCTGAGTTCGAACACGATGGTACAACCCCGACGCAGCATGAAATTCCAGAAATCACGATTAACGATACGTACGTTCGCAAGACAAGGGGGAATTACATTGAGCCTAAGAAAGTTCAAGTGAAAAGCAAAGTCATTTCATCGATAAACGGGAATTTGAAGCAAGATAAGGATTTAGACGTGAGGTCGCAGTTAAAAGCGGATCATAATACAAAGTCTCATTTCGAGAAAGAGAGCAAGCTGAATTTATTGGGGTTGAACAATACGAATATAGCCCCATTAATAAACCCACGCAAAGGAGATTATCTACTGAACCGCACTCACTCTACCGAAGGTATCGCGTCTAAATTGTCCTTGGAGTTAAAAAAGAAATATTTGCTCGGTGGCACGGCCTTTGGTGGTTCCGTTATGAAGTCAGGATCAGCCTCGAATGTAGATACTCAGTTAAGAAACTTCTCAGATGCTATTTCCCAGCATCAGAAGCTTTTAAATCCTGCGCCAGAGCCAAGCCCTACGATGCAAGCGTTCTTGCAAGGGACGAGCAAATTACGATCGAGTAATACTCAACTTTCTCCTATATCGCCCACAGCTGTATTCTCCTCGTCATCGGTGAAGCCGTACATTGCCAATCGTTCCTCGCAGAATTTATTAAACAACGATAATCCTATTTATAAAGCAACGATTTTACCTGAAATATCGAAAACTCATTTGCCAGACTTGGTGAAGGAATCTAGTATATTGAAGTCGAAAACAACGCCTAATATTGTCTGCAGCGAATCCAAGGACGTAGGGAGCAAAGAGCTTACGAAAGAACAGATGGAATCTAGTCAGCCGCATGCAGTTAAGGGCTCGCAAATGTTAGAAAATGTGCGAAACGCTCAGATTGCAGAGAGCAGTTTTACCGCGAACACAGATGAAAACAATGGTTTTCGACCACGAAGTCCCTTGCACGAGACTTCTATCATTGTGCCCCAGGTCGATTGGAGTAAAAACAAGCAAGAAGGAAAAGACGGCAGTACAGGAGATTCGGAGATAGACAGCGATTCTTTATCTTCCGGAGATGGTGAAGAAGCTGAGGAAGAAGCACAAGACCAGCCACCAGTCATCGTAAATCTGTCTCCACCGCGTTTACAAATTCACAGTACCGATGGAGATTTGCTGTTGGATGAGGAAGCCAACAAGTTTAAAGATTTCGATGATGGCCAGTCGTTCGAGCCAGACTCCATAGAGTGTTCTTATTTGCGGGATAAAGAGTTGAATGGTAAGGTAAACACTGCTGTTTCAATTCCAATTTCTTCCGTGAACAGACCCTCAATGGAACTGGAGCTAATAAAAAACGAGATTGAGCAGTTGGAATTGCAGGATGAAGGTAAGAAGAGCATCAGCAATTGCAGTACTCCTACATCGATCACTTCTGCCATTTCCAATAAGCATGATGATTCTGAAGAGAATGACATCACCACAGCAGCCCTTACTGAAACAGAATTCTCAGAGTGGGCTCGCGATGGTGAGGTTCTAGTTTCAGACGATCTGCGGGACGTTGAATTCAATATTAATCCAGAATTTATAACTACGAGGAGGAAGCCCACATTGTCAGATGCCTCGAAGACAGGCTACACTCCAATTACGATAGCCAAACAGGAGGATTTGACAGACATGGACTTAGATTCCTCGAAGTTTGACAAACAGATAGATGTTCCTGTTAACAATACCTCAAAACTTTTAGCTAACGGTGAAAATATAGATTTTATGGACACAGATAACGAATCACTCTTGGATGATAGTTTGCAAGACGCTTCTAATACTGTTATGCTCAAGAATAGAGGATATATAGAATTTGTAAACATTAAGAGCACGCCGACGCTTACAGGCTCGCGAGATCAATTAATTGCCGACGCTCCTATCGCGAAACTAGAAATAGAGAACGATTCGTGTTCAGAGGAAGAGGTTTACAACGACAAGAACGTGATAGAAATAAATCCAGTTACTATGGACGATGTTATGAATAAGCTAAACGACGCTATAAATAAATCTGACAATGATGCTACATCAAACATAGAAACGAAATCGAATTTCGTTCAAGAAGATCAATCTATCGTAGAAACAGTAAATAAAGAATTGTTCCAGTCGATGGAGGAAGATAGTTTGCTTATCGTCGAACCAGCTGAAGACACCACTACCAGTGAAGTAGTCACTATTCTTGCCAGTCCAGTAAATCCACAAGTTTCAATAGTTCCGAACCAAGTTCAAAAGGAGCCTGAGCAGCAAAAAGAAGAAACGAAAATAACAGCAGATTCGAGCAATCCCGACTACCTGGAATACGTGAAGCGACTACAATCTAGAATCGCTGAGTTTAGCAACGCCAAAGATTCTATAGACATCAGAAAATCAAAACGGAAGAATTCTAAAAGTTCTCTGCAATCTCGTACCGCTGAAATGATAGCAGAAGAAATCAAGAATCAAGAAATCACAATAAACAACAGCTTTAACTCTCCGGCTACCTCTAGGAAATTGGAAGAAATCACCAGAGAAAGATCCAAGCAGAAGAACGTAATACAAGATTTATTAATGGATAAAGTGGAAGCTCATAAGCAAAAGTCCGCAGAAAAGAAGGCAAGAAGAGCTGCCAGAGCTTCATCGTTCAATTCAACTCCCACTTTATCGCCGATAAGGCCACCTATTCCTAATGTTTCGCTAATTAACAAATTCATGCCTACGTCCATTACAACGCCAGAAAATAGTCCTTTGCGTACTGAAACTAAAAAGTCTGTAGAAAATGAAACGTCTTATGAAACGCAACAGCTGCCTTGGAAATCAGAGATTGAGAAGTTTACGAATGAAAAAAGTAATAAAACTGATATTCAGTCGCTTGAAAATACTGTATCAATGAAAATAGGTAGTGAAAGAGAAGATACCTTTAAAACGCCGGTCGCACCTCCGAGATTGAAACACGAAGAAGCAAAGAGAACAGCAGAAAAGGCAAGGCAAGATGCAAGGGAAAGAGCCAGATTGAAAAGTGACGAAGATTTAGGTCTCAGTCCAGAAGACAAAATCAAAGAGCTGAGAATGAAAGTGGCACGAAGACAACTTTCCATGGAGGAAAGGAAACCTAAAGAAGACACGCATGAACCTCGCCTAAGACACTACAATTCTGGAATGAACAAGACTGGATTAAAATTACAAACGAGCAAAAGTACGGATAATATGAAGGCCGTGGCGGAGGCAATAAACTTTGCAGGTCTGTCTACTGCCAATGCAAAATCAATGGATGAACTGTTACATTCTGATTCTCCGAAGTCAAATAGCTCTGTTGCTGTTGTGAAAAGAGATAAGAAACAAAAGACAAAAGATCCAGAAAGAAGAAAGAGTATTATTCAAGCAGTGTCAGATTTCTTCTTCAAAAAAGAATCTTCTTCTTCGCCGTCCAATCAAAAAGACAAATTATCTATGTTCCGTCTGACATCAAAGACAAAAGGCAAAGTACGTATATCCTATTCCCTCCTCTTGCTAGTCTCTACATTTCTTCTGTTGTATAGCGTGTACATATTCTTGAGTATCTCTTAACTAATTGGATTCTGAAATGTTTCAGTTATATAAATCGTATTCGGAAGGGTCAGATGTAAGCAACTCATAAGTCATTGATACTAATTTTTCCAGTATTAGCTTTCTTATGCCACTATTTGTATTCGCTATTGTATATCGTGCAGGTACTATGATTTTATTTTTGTTTGCCGCATTTTCTCGTCTGCTTTGAAGGGGTAACATATTGATTGGCATAAGTTACATTAAATTGTTTATTATTGTTTTTATGTTGTTAAAACCTAGTAGTCAGCCGTACAAATAAGCATGTTAACTTTTTATCTCACATGTAGATTGCCACTTCACTATGTTCGGGTTTTTTTTTTTTGTTTTTTTAGTGTGCTATAATCAAGTTGTTTCTAACATTATTAAGAAAATACTATTCAAAAATAGGTGGTTGGGTTTTATAACTTATTTAATAACTGCTATATTTTAATTTCTTATTATGTTCCTAAAGTGTACAAAGTAAACTATTATTTCATTCATTAATTTATCAATTTAAATTGCTAAATGTATTTAATTTATTGCAATTATGTAACATATTGTTATTTATGTATGTATTTTGTAATAACTACGTCTTCATATTAAATAATTTTATAGCTTACTGAGTGTAGTAACAATAAAGTTTATTACAATTTTTATTTCATTAAATGTTAAAAATTTAGTTAATTTTTTTTATATTTATTAAAATAATAAAAATGTTATATCTTTTTTCAGCTTGATAAAGTTTTATCGCCGAAGACTAATGCTAGACCAAAAAGTGTTTGCGAGGGAATGCTCACAAGAAATTTCTTAAATGAAAATCCGCCGCCAATTCCACCACCACCCCTTATTTACACCATTCCTACTACACAAGTCTCAGGTATAAATAATATATTGACAATTATAATTATATGAAAATGAATTTATTTCTCATATGTTATATCCATAATCTTTTTTAACAGATGATAGTTTGTCAGATGATGACACGAAAACAACAGCAATGTCAATATCATGCATGCACAAAGCTACTGTAACAGAAGGTTCATGCAATAGCATTTCACGTAAAATAAAAACTACAAAACGAATAGCTAGACAAGCACGATTAAAGAGGTACATAACAGAACTATTTTGTACTTTTATCATGATTCAATTACTTCTTTGTAATACTATTCTCTCTTGAATATTCAAAAGGTTGCGTATGGCTCAGGAAATACAAAGGAAGTTGGAAGAAACAGAAGTTAAACAAAGAGAGTTAGAAAGCAGAGGTGTTAGCGTTGAAAAAGCTCTTCGTGGAGAAGGCGGTAAGAATCTCTATCGTTATAAACAAATTTCACTACACAGACACTTAAAATAAAATGTACTTATGATATTTAGAATGCTCCGATCGGGAAGAAGCGGATTTACTCAGAGAGTGGTTTGATCTTATGAAAGAACGCACGGAATTGCGCAGATACGAAAAAGAGCTTTTAGTAAGAGCTCAAGAAGTTCAACTCGAAGATCGTCATGAAAGATTACAGCAGGAATTGCGTGAACGCTTAGCCGATGATGGTTAATATTTCTTTATATTTTAACGTTTATTAGTAATTTTTTAATAGTTTAGTGAATGTTAGTTTAGTAAGAATATTAAAAGAAATAGATTTATTGGTGTTTTGCAGACGATAAAAAGACCAGTGCCGATGTGAAGAAAGAAGGAGAGATTTTAACAGAAATGTTGGAAATAGTTGCAAAGCGGGACTCGCTCATTGCTCTTTTAGAAGAAGAGCGACAAAGGTGGTGTAAATCTACATGCCAAACATTAACTTTCCCTACACATACAGTTACCTATTTTTCGCACGTACCTAATTATTTTTCTTCTGATTTGAACAATACATCTTCCGTGCTTACATTAATAGTCATTTTAATCATCTACGTGTTTTTGACTAACTTAATAGAATTGTTCATTAACTTTTACAATGAACCGCTAACGCTTTTCAAATGATGATATTTTTGAATTTTCTGAATTATGTGGTTTTTAAATTTCACTATTTTTATTTGTATTTTACAAATATTAAAATGTTCTTAGCTTTTTTTACAATATTTCTGTTTGTTATATATAAAAGTTATAAATTGTTCATATTATAATTTAATACATTTTGTTATATATATATTGTAAAATAGTATATATTTTACAAAGATTAATATATTAATTAGTGATCGCAGTATACAGTTTCTTCCATTCACATGTAATTTTATATTGCATGGAGAAGAGCACGTTATAAATTATTTTTTATACTTTTTTTTACAATTTTTAAACTTTTATTGTAATCCAATTATGCATGCTGTTCATATATACAATTTTTTTGTTTTTTATTATAAGTATTTCTTTGCATTGTGATGAAGTAATGTATTTATATACATGACTGTATTGTAGTGCTGTTGTGAGAATGAAAATGTTTCGGTTGTACTTAAAATTATATTTGGTCATGTACAGGGTTAAAAATTATAGAAATGTAATTGTTGTTAAGTTTCAAAGTATTTTTCAATGGATACTTGGAAAAAAATAAAATATATTACTGTATGTGTTTATGGTAATTATTTCCTAAACACATATCACTATTTACGAAAAATGGTAAGAATCAAGAATCCTCTAAACAAAGTTTTTTGAACAATAATTAAATGTATTTTTGTAAAAAGAATGGAAGTATTGTATATTTCCATAAAAAATGTTTACTGATTTCACTCCATAAATTAGAAAGGAATATTTGATAACGCATGATAAATTCATTTGCATACAAAAATATTTTGATATATTTTGTTGCTTTATGTTAATTATTAGAATGTTCCATTTGCACGAGATAAGAACGTTATCATTGAATTTCAATTCTGACTATTGTATTTAGTTAATGGAAGCATACTTTTCTTTTAGGTATCAAGATGAAGATCGTGACCTTGAAGCTCAAATGTTGGCTAAAGGCCTCAGATTAACACCAATTAAAAAATGTGGTCCTAAGTATTCGGTTTAATAGGAATCACATTATTGTACATATACTCCATTCTATATTTCCATTCATAAATTTTAATAAATAAGTAATTTAATTACATTGTAAATAAGAAACAGATCTTACAAGGATAAAGTGTCTTATAAAGATCAAAACTTAAGTTTCATGTAACTTTTGTATGTTGAATTGAGTTACAAGTATTTCATTATGTATATGCAATTCTCTCTTAGAGACCCTCTTTTAAAGAAGAATACGGACCAATTATTTTATTTCACATTTTCAATTTCTACAGATTTTTTAAATATAACATTTATTTTGAGCTGTACACATTATATATATATATAGTTTTAAGGAATTCCATTTATTTGTAGCACATATTTTTTATCTATTGTACATCATATACTTTTTAATCGTCCGAAGACATGGAATTGTATTATAAATGAATTTCTCAGTCCTCATTGCTTAGGATTTAAAGTAAGATAACTTAAGATGAAACAAAAAACATAACACATCGCTGCACACGTAAAAAAAGAAATGTGCACACTGTACAGAAAAAATATAATATATATGGATTTGAAGAAAATTTATGAATACAAACATATATTTTGTCATTGCAAAACACAAAAAATATTCTGCCTTTATGTGTAAATCAATCAAAATATAATCGTTATATACACAGGTTTGATTATTGCAAACATATTTTGCGATTGATATAGTAATTAAACAAGAAGTGATATAGTAATTATCTTTTGCATTACAATAATGTGCATTACATATATATATATATATATATATATATATATATATATATATATATACACACATACATACATGTACATTATACAATTAAATAAGAGACATATAAATCTATTTTTATGTTTACAATTATAGAATTTTATTAAATCATAAACATGTAAAGTTTTATATGAAATACAGTTTAAAAAAATGAACATATATTTACAATTAGAAAATAATGATAAAATCAGCCTCTAATTTCCTTGATACATGTTTAATAGATGCAATAAATTACAATACCAATTGCAAGTATCGAAACAAGCTGCCAATTTTTCCGCCTCAAATGTTAAAAACATTTAAACAGTGACTTAAAGTGTAAAAATACAGTAATAATCATAATATAAATAGAAACATAAAATAATTAAATGCAACATAAAATTGCAAGATGTAAGTAGGGAATGTAGTATCATTCTAATCATTATTGCCATTTACATAAATTGACGAACAAATGAATGTTAATAACTTTTTTTAATGTTTTATTTTAAATGCTACTCCACTATGCAAAAGTATTTTTGTATATCCATTGTAAATATATTTAAAAGATGTACATCATATAACATATAAACATTTAGAATATAATAAAGTTAAAGAAAACAATATAAAAATATAAGAAATAAGCATTTTTTTAAAAATTAAACCATTACAAACAATACCATGAAGACTAAGATACATTAAATATTATATGATTCAATATTGCTTACAATTAGTGAGCAGTCTTTGCACATTTAATTAACAAACTATATTAAAAATGATTAAGTTCAATAAACAGTGTTTTTCATTTCTTTATATTCTTTGTGTTTAATCTTAACATTTAATATTAGTTTTTTTTAAACTTCTTAATTAGAAATTTTCAATATAAAAAGATAACTGCTTTAACTTGTATTAATGAATGTGAAATTCAACTTCATTTGGCAAAGTTATACAATGATCATAGCAATCATGTGTGCCTAGAAACTGGAATTGTACAACGTATGTAAGTGAAAAGAAATCATATAAATGATAAAACGAGAATATGTGTTCAGTTCAACATTTTGTGAAAGTCTTTATAAGTCCTTATTCTTAAATTATAATCTTTTGTAAAGGAAAGTGAACAATAATGTGGTTCGTGCGACATTATTAAAACATAATTTAATATTCAAAAATCATTGATCATAATTACATGATATATCATACAATAATTTACATCGTTATTGCTTTCGTATCAAAAGTTACATTTCTTCCATACAATAAGTTACAAAATGATGTATTCACAGTGTGTAATTACAATATAACTTTTATTTTTAAAAAACAACAACAATATTTCATATTTAATTAACAAAATTTTTGGAAGATATAAAAAGTATTTGTTGTTTAACATTATCATAATAAAAAGAAATGAAATAATTTGTCTATTTATAAATCCTTAAATGTTTGATATAATTTTCAAATTTTTTAAACAGATGTTTATCGCCGTAATTTAGTTGAAAAGATTTCAACCAAATCTTGTATTATTTATATAAACGATAATCTGGAAGTTAATTTATTAGTAATAATTCTCCGAAAAGAAATTTCTGATAGTACTCAATAAGTAGAAATGAACTACAGCGACCCTTGTCTATCATTATTATTAAATTATGCGAAAGAAGTTCAAGAAAAAATAGTCCGAAACAAAATTTAATCGAAATTTAATCGAACCTGTAAATAGCATAAAACGTGCATTTTAACCTTCCAAATACGAGTTTAATTAATGGTTATTTGATAGGTATCATTTAAAAAATCATATTAGAATCAAAAAAATACAATCTATATCTATAGCTTAATTATATACGTAGACATTTCTACACAGTATTTATTTATTTACATTCCTTATCTTAATTTAACATTTGAACGTGTCACGTGATTTTCGTATTTTTAGCGCGCATCGTAGATATCGCAAAACTGTGTGACCAACCAATAGGAATAAGTATGAAAAATATTCGTTAATCGAGCAGTGGGGAAAGGGAGTGACGAGCGACTACGAATTACAATTAGCGACACAACAAATGAAAGCGTGACGTGAATACATTGGTTTGCCATACCAGCGTTGGGATAATGTCGTTCGAGAAGAAAAACGTTGTCCGTTTATAAAGCAGGCTACGTAAAAAGCCCCGTAATTTAATCGTGGCACTGTTATATCGCATAGTTGCCAGAAAATGGAAGCAGACTATCAACCGACGCTAAGCCCAACGCGAACTTTGACAGGTGAGCTTGTCTCTCGACGATTGTTGACGTTGCTTTAGATATCAAATATAAACGTCACATCAAGTACATATCGCCGAAAATCGTGATTGTAAATAGTTCACCTGGCATCGACGTTTTTCTGTTCGTTCTAGCGAGAAAACATTTCACGATGGATCTCAGTCTCCTATGTGGAAAAGCACATCGATAAGTGACGAATAATTCGCGTATATGACACGATAGTGCGTATAAAAAAGAATTCAAGATTTGATCATAACTTGACATAGCTCCAGTCCTTGGTTTCACTGTATTAGTAGAGAATTCATTTTCCTTTTTTATGTTCCACAATCACATAGTGGTTTGTAAACACCGATGAAAAATCATCTAAATATTTATTGGAGATCATGTATAACGTGTAACGTGATCGGTTGGGGGAGGGAGGAGAAAAGAAAATGATATCTATAACCGAGTGAAACCGCGAGATGTATACTAGTCATCAATTTATTATGATACTTGTTTTTACAAACATATTCCTTTCCTTTTTTTCAATTGTTACTTAGCATCTTTCAAGTATCTATTTATAATGCAGAACCGTTGATCAAATAAAGAATTGCGATGGCTGATGTAGTGTTTTGTGATTCATTGAAACATATTTGGTATAGACAATAATGCGCATACTTCTGTTTGTATGATAGCAATAGCTAATGACGTCGAAGATCCATATCCAAGTTTGTCAGATTATCATGATTATGAGCCCAATTTGGAGTTCGATGATACTGAGTTGCAAACCACCTCAAATAATGGTAAGTAATAACTTTAATATAAATGAAATTCAAATTCGTAATTATAGAAAGTTAAAAATAGTTTTGTGTGTTAATATAATTACACAGAGTGTTCTCTATATGATATTTAGCATAAAACGTTATTTAATCTTCAAATTATACTTTTTTAAATTTAATTGCCTATGTTATTGGTACAAATTTTCATATTAAATATAATTATTTTATAATATAACTGAAGTAATCATTTTATAGCTGTACAACTTTTAGAAGAAAAATTGGACTTAATTAGCAGTGGTGCAGGTACTGGGATAGATTATTTGGAGAGTCCAGTAAGCGATGGGACAATTGAAGAGAACTTTGAAGAAGCTTTGGTAGATGCTCCAGTTATCGAATCCGGTGTGTGACCTTTTATCTTCTGTTAGTAGCCACTAAATGTCATGGCATTTGGGGCTTAGCAGGTGAATTATGTAGATCATTGTACAGTTTATTATTGCATGGTATAAAAATGCACAAAAGCAAAGGTTAAATGACTCTCTTACTTAATTTGCAATTCAATTATTTTGAGTATTGATTTTATAAAAAGAGTCAAAGGGAAAGCAAAAGGAAATTTAACATAGGAACAAAAAATTATCGAGTAAAATCTTTCATGCTGAGTAGCAGAGGATCTTGCTGCATTGGATGGTGAACTTGCGGATGAAGAAGATTATCTTGATATATCAAGATATGGTATTGTAGAAGTGGTTGGTGATGATAGTGCTGGTCGTAAAATAATAGTAGTATCTGCATGTAAATTACCTCCTGTTGGAAAAGAAACGTTTAACCATGCTAAACTTCTCAGGTTTGTAATATAAATATGAGTATTATTCTAATAAATGTATTTGTTTCGTCATTTTTTACAATACATTTATTTGACAGGTATCTCACACATACTTTAGACACATTTGTAGAACAAGATTATAGTTTAGTTTATTTTCACTATGGTCTTACTTCAAAAAATAAGCCACCATTATCCTGGTTATGGCAAGCATATAAAGCTTTTGACAGAAAATATAAAAAAAATTTGAAAGCTTTGTATCTAGTACATCCAACCAATTTTATTAGAATTGTGTGGCAAATATTTAAACCAGCCATTAGGTAATTATTGCTTTTACTCAGTTAGTATAGGATGGCGGCCGAATGAGAAGTCAACTCATGCCTGCTTAACATATCATTCGGTCGCACCCTGGATAATTTATTTTAATTATTATATTAAACTTGATCCTTCTAGTGCAAAGTTTGGTCGGAAAATGATGTATGTCAATTATTTGGAAGAACTGGCACAATATATTAATCTTGATCAACTTATTATACCTCCTCAAGTAATAGAGTAAGTGTCTCTTTTGTAATTATAAAGCTTTCAAATTTATATCGATATTAATTTATTACATTCATTTCTAGACATAATGAACAGCTAATGTTAAAGAACAGAAAGAATTTACCAACAAGTCCCCCTCAGAGTGCGGTGACAACACCAGTTGGTACCACTCAGTTTGGAGCAAGTCTTATTTTTATCAAAGAAAATAATAATGGCGATCCTATACCACCAATAGTGCGACAGTGTATTGAATTTCTCGATACACCTGATGGTATGTTTATAACTATGCCATTTATGCATATTCGATGTTGATTATTATATATTTTCAGCATTAGAAACAGAAGGAATATTTAGAAGATCAGCTAATGTAGCAGTGGTTAAAGAACTTCAGAATCGTTGTAATCAAGGATTATCTGTTGATTTTCAAGGAGACCCACATATAGCAGCTGTTCTTCTTAAAACATTTCTTCGAGAACTAGATGAACCTCTCATGACATATGAATTATATGATGAAATAACACAATTTCAAGGTAAATTTTCTTATTAATATTGAGTACACCATAACATAAATATATCGATATTCTCATTTTAGCTTTATCAAAAGATGAACGTCCAAGAAGAGTTAAGATATTAGTACTTGAAAAACTTCCAGAAGATAATTATCAAATCTTAAAATATATTGTACAATTTTTATCAAGGGTAAACTATTATTATTATAATGATTATGTTCTATTCTTGTTTTAAAAAGTTCTAGTTTTATAATAATAAAATATATATGTATTCATAACAGGTAATGGACAGATGTGATTTAAACAAAATGACATCGAGTAATCTCGCCGTCGTATTTGGTCCAAATCTTGTCAGAGCACCACCATCACGTGGAATGTCACTCTCCGCGATAGGTCCCATTAATCAATTTATAGACTTTTTATTTACTAATCAGGATAAAATATTTATTATATAAAGAAAATATATAATCGAAATTTAAAGGCCTAATTTGGAACGAAATTAATATTTTATGTATGTTATAGAATAGAAATTCTATAAATTTGGCTGCCAAGTTTGATATTGTATAAATTTGCATAATACAACTTCGAAGAAAATTTTATAGGATGTTTATTGGGAAATATAACAAGTTCCTGAGACATTCATTTTAGAATGTAAAAGTGAGAATCTCTTTTAGATCTTCGAAGTCATATCAAACTTGTTAAAAAGTTAAAGCGAACGTAACAATTCGTGTATAATATTCTGACATATTTAATTATAACATTCGTACTTTGTTGATTAAAATATTTTTATATTTAAATATACAGATAGAGAAATACTTGCATACCTAATGTCACAAACAGCGTTTAATTATACAGTTTGCACAAAATTTTTTCTAGTAAATTGGTACCATGATTTCAAGATGAATATAAGGGCGTTTAAAGTAATGTAAATCTGATTGGTATGTAACTCAAAAGTATGTAAAGTTATAAAATTAACGGTAACCAAAGATATATGAAAATATCATGCAATTATAAAATATAGAATTATTTAAAAATAACATAACATAGTAAAATTAGACGAGCAAATTATTATGTACAGGATGCCTTGCTCGCATAATTTTATTAACTTAAGAATTAAAATGACAAATGTCATAAAAGTCATAATAACTATATGTTATTATAGTTGATTAATATAGCCAAAGCGAAAAATAGTAATGAATTAGTGACTATTGATAATATATAATAGCATCCTTTGTATTGACATTATGTATATACAAAACAAATTAGTAGCACTGTATACAATTTTAGTCTGATTAAACGAGATTATTTCTTTAACAGTATATATAAATGCAAAGAATCTTTTAATGCATTATTAAAATAATTATATTACAAAATTCGAAATAACAATAAAATTTCAAATTTTCAATTAAATAAATATTGAATTGATGTGATTAGAGCATGTTTATGTGATAGTTGGTCTGTAACTTACATACAAGGTAAAACTATAACAAATTCAAAAATGAGAATAACTTATGTAAATCTTTGCTAATTTAAAATAGTAATAAATGATAGAAATTCGTTATTATGATAATGTAACAATTAGACTAAAATAATTGTCAGGGTATCATGTAATATAATATTTAGAATACTATCCGTTATCATTTGAAAGATTTACAGTAATCTTTCTACTATCATATACATACACACATACATGTATATATATATATATATATACATATATATGTATATATATATGTATCTTTGTATATTTTCTTAAATAGTCCTGCCATTATGGGTTTCTGGGATAAAATAGAGGCTCATTGCCTAATACATTCTCTGTTATGGAAAAAGACTAACCCAGACCTATATAGAACTGACACAATTCAATTACATTCCTTGTTATTGATAGAATGAAAATATATTGTATTAAAATATAATTTATATAAAAATATTAGGATATATCACATGTATATTACATAATGTATAATTTTCTAATCACTCTTTCTAATGTTTTAAGTTTCTTTCTTATTTACGAATATATGAAAATGATCTAATCACATATTTATATCAATTATTTAAAATTATCTTATAGAAAAGTGAATTATTAACGATTATATTGCTATTATAAATGGATTTGTGGATGTTTATAATCCATGTATGTACCTGTGATAGAATAGAATATTGTACTTTAGACACACAATTGTGCATGTAATTAGTAAATTCTTTACGTCGTAATTAATTACAACCTAATCTGAATTATGAATTACAGAACATTCCCAAGAAATAACATCATATTATATACTTGTATATGTTAATTAACTTTTTATTAAAACAATAGTATTTAAATATATATACATTTATATGACAGAAATACATACATCTAATAATTGTAATAAATCTTCTAGCTATATGATATATATGAATAATAAGATATTTGGTTTGAGTCAACTGAAGCTCTATCAATGTAATTGAATATCGAAATACATAAAAATCAACTCCCAAAATATAATCGGTATTTCTTACCTTACACTCAGTTAAATTACTTAGGCTTAGCAATTTATATCTATATTATTTTTTGTTCCTTAAAAAATAAAATATTAAAAATTTTGTGATATATATATATATATATATGCAATTCATCAATATGTACATGTATATATATATACATACATACATATATATATATATACATACACATTTATATATAAGACTTGTTCAATAGTAGAACCAATTGTAATACAGGTATTTTGAATTAAGATGTGTGTGAAGAACCACTACAACAGGAACTCTTAGTTGGTTCGGTTTCTTCAGCTTCATCTTCAACTACAACAACATTGCGGCGTATACTACTTGTTCTTGATAATGTAGACTTTTGTTCCATAAGATCTGCATGTTCTATCATGCGCAATGTTAATTGAAAAAACATTTCTTCAATATTTTCATTTAGTTTGGCAGATATATGAAAATGCATAGCTCCAGTTTTATTAGCAAACCTGAATAAAATTTTATATCAAAACAAATCTCATAATATGATAATAATAAAAAATTGAAATAAACTTACTCTTCAGCTTCCTCAGTGTAAACACGTCTATCCTTTTCAAGATCTACTTTATTTCCAGCTATTGCTAAACAGATTCCACTGCCTAGCATTTTCCTAAGCTCTGTAACCCAATTTATTACCTGTGAAATGAACGTTAATATAGGATATAAAAAAATAGAATTATATTTTTCTTTAAATCTTTACCCTCTGAAATGTATCGTAATCAGTAACATCGTAAACTATAATTGCACCGTTTGACATTCTATAATAAATTGGTCCCAATGCATGAAATTTTTCTTGACCAGCTGTATCCCATATTGCCAGGTTTACTTTTTTCCCATGTACAGTCAATTTTTTGTTTAAAAAAGAAGCCTGAAAGTATAAAAGTTAAAAATAATTGATCATCATGACTGACAGTTTACCAATCATAAAAAGATCATAATATTATTTGTTCGTAAACAAAAATAAACAAATTCCAAATATAAATACACCATAAAATAAAGATATCAAATATTAATCATCTTTCACCTGTAGTGTGCTGATATGTCTATCATTAAATTTGTTTTCAACGTATCGTAATGCAATAGAAGTTTTCCCAACACATCCTTCGCCGAGTAACACCACTTTGAAGTTATAACCATTAGCAGTACTATTAATTGAAGTGGCCATAATTTGTATATAACCAATATATACACTTAGATGATAATATGACAATTGTAATTGCGTAGAATAACCGGTGATAGAAGAATTTATAGAGTATATTGATGACTGACGATCATAACGATGTGATATCCACGGGTGGGGCCCCTCATGCGGCTTTGTCCCCCTCTACGCTAATACTTTAGAGCAGTGGGGTAGTTTACGCGTCTCCTATACATTTTCAATCTCACATTTTCTCACTTCGTATTCAATCTTCGTACATGACATAAACTATACCTAGTTTTGTCAACATAAATAATCTTTTTATTTCACTATTTTGAAAAGAACCATATTTCATATTTCAATTTCTCCATATTACAAACACGAAACTCGCGCGGATCCACACTGAACTCGTACGACCAGCGTCTTGGTTTCCTTGACAACATGAACGAAGTGGGGGAAATGCATCTTATTCGCATAAACGTTCCTTATTAAAGTTTAGATAACACTGATTTGGAGGTGCCACGAACCTATGGTAGTAATGATAGCAGTATCTCTACTCAATAACATCAACGTGAAAATAATCAGCTGTTTTCACTTTTAATAAGTACTTGCAAAACAAAAAATGGAAGTATCTACATAATTTTTATATTAAATTTTTACTTTAAATCACCAATAAGTGGCAAATTATGAGTATTTATGAAATGCTCGTATTTCATGTCTCGAAGTTCAAAAAATATTACTCAACTCCTCTAGCATAAATATTTCGCGGTTTGAAAAATTATAAATAATTTATATTCAATGGTTTCAATGTCACGCGAAAAAGAAAAGATTGTACGTGTGCCAAACATTGATAAAATTTATCTGTGATTTATAAAATTAAAAAAGATTTGTATTACGCATAATTCTTTTTTCTTTCATCGTGTTCGTTATCTGCAAAGATGGCGCTAGTTTCGTTGTTACTAAGCTACCGCAATTTTATTCAAATTATTCTGACAAAATACATTTTCCTACATGTATCATCAAACTCAACGTTTATACGTAGGCTTATGTGTTAAAACGTAACTGCGGCAATCAATTAAATTCTATTTGTATCTTAAAAAGTTGTAATTTTTACTGTTCTAGAACTCTGGTGGTACTTTATCGAACTGATGGCCCGACAAAAATCAAATCTCTCACCGGAAGTAAACGTATACAAGCAAGAACAAGTTTGTAATTTAAGATAGACATATTATCAAAATGCATCAAATAGAATGTGTAATAAATTTTCTCACAAAAAATGTGTTAACCAGGAATGAATAACGAGTAACGACAACACAAAAATTACAATTTCACGTTTGGTACTTATGGACGCTCGTTTGACCAAGGTAATACATGAGAGCCAGCGCCGTGAGCCTGCGCAAAGAAGTTCTCAAATCTGGCCGTCACCTGTATTGAAAAGGTAAGTGCTCCGCTGTCATTAATCTCAATATCTTAATATGAATTTCGTTAGCACGTGTCAAAATAATACGACGTATTGATAACGCGACATATTGTTAACAAATTTGTGGATTGTCACGCGAAATTATTCAGGTGTTTGGGATAAATATGTTCGGAGATGTCAGCGTCTTCGGCTCCGGGTTCCGAATTTGCCAGGCTGCTGTATCATCATCGATACATTTGACACTTATTTTCCATTCTCGTCTTCTCATTGATCATTCTCTTAATCCGTCCCTGATACATGTTGCTACAATTGCCGAAATTTCAGTGGTTTATGTCAATTGCAACGAGAAACTTTCACCAGATCGTAGATACCGCGTACCTTCACGGATTTTTCATTGTCGGCACTCGTCGTTCTATTGACAGGACATCGAACAACGTATTGAAAGTATCATTCGCACGCTAGCGTAGAAATCTACTGATTCCTGTGTGTTATTCATCTTTTAGATTAACAACGATTCCCGCGTTTTATCTGCGCGGTATTCTACTTGGCAAGTAGACTTGTTTGTTTGTGCGTGCCGTATCATCTGTCATGGCGTGCCCGCTTGTGGCGGGTATCACATCACTGACTTTTCCTATCATTGCAAGCTCAAGGTATATGTCAGTTGGCATTATCATATACGCCACATGGGAGGAATTGTTCGAATAATTTTGGAGAGATCGGTCGACGGGGATATCACATTAATTTGATATTTCGGATAAACATACTGTGTAGTTGTTAGGACGGGGTTGGTTAGAACGGTGGGAAGGGAAGGAATTAACGATGGCGGTGAACTATACTGTGCCACGCGCCATGTCGTTCTCTTGCTCGCGCACGTCCTTCGTTCGGTGCACTACGTTTGTCTGTAGGTTTCTTTTTTTTGGCTTTGTGAAAATGGCACACGATTTGTTACAAGTGAACCTCGGTAGGAAGCAGGAGTCCACATATTTATAAAAGGAACCTGCGACTCTATCTTTCACGTATCACGCTTTGAAAATTGATCAATTTTTTTTTACCTTCAACCGAATAAAAAAAGCGAGTCAAAACATTTTTGGACGGAATTCAAACTTATGTGCTGTTACATTAACGAATGTTAAATTTTTTTCTGATTATGAAAACTTTTATTAATATAATTTTCTTGATTTCTTTTTTTATATTTCGTATTACACTGTCAATCTTGAAAATTAACTTTCCAATTATATTGAATTAAAGACAGTTTCATTTTACTTTCATGAATAGTTTATATTGGCATAAGATTTTAATTACCTATGAAATGATTTGCATTATATTTTTTCTTTTATTTATTGTATCGATTGTTCTTGGAAATTAATCATACATATATATGTATACAATACTTTTACAATAAATTTAAAATCATTATTCCCTAAAATATTAATTTATCATACATGTATCGTGCAGTATATTTTATGGTAATTATGATTATAATAACAGCATTCATTAGTAATGATTAATATTTATAGTTTAAATTTACGTTTCAAAAATAATCGTGCAACTTTTACAATAATTTTTAAATGTTAAGGTAGAGAAACACGTCTCCATATTTTTATTCAGACCAAAATACCGGAACCTGTTTTATCATAATGTAGGTCATCTCGATCAAATACTTGCGACATCGTTAAACATCGTTTCAACGAAATTGAAGTTTCTCTGACTAAACTACTTTTATTGATGATTTTATTTATTGTTCTATCGGTGTATAGATATAAATGTATCTATATATTTCTTCATGAACGCATATAATTTGGTAACATGTATTTACATCGAGGGATGGTATCTTCTATTTTTAAAACCGTAGACAACTGTAAAAGTGAGAACGAAAGTCGAACTACTGCGAGTTAGCGTGTCAGGGCCACGTTATTCGGACATTGTCACTTTTTATCTTTCGATACATTTCGTCCTTTCGAAAATATTTAGTTCAGCTATATATGACAAAAACGGCTATATTCGTAATTACAGATACAATTTATTTTATACAGTGTCCCTATGTTATATATACTATAATTGAGATGTTTATAATTAACATATAGCGTAAAAAGTATCTTATTGAAATATTTAAAATACACGATTTTGTTTTTGAAAGTAGAAAATTGATTTGTCTGAAAAATGAATGATTGATTAAGTTTATCATAATTGCAAACAAATTAGACCAAGTTAAACATACATACAGTAAATATCTCGCACAATAAGGTTGAGTAGTACGATCATAGATGTCGTGAGGTTTGTTATTATTTGTTATTGGTTTTTATGGTACATGCCGGTCTTCGCATTCGATTTGTAAACAAATACAGGCAAAATATAGATTTAATACGCGTGCTGTCGGGTTAGAGATTCAAGTCGTATCGGGATAAAGAGGCAACCGATCAACAAACCACGTGGCAACATCGCTATACCCTCCTCTTTTTTTCTCTCCCCCCCTTCCTGTTGCTTGATGTCCCTTACATCGTCTCCCACTATAATCATCGACTGCAACGAGGCGAAAGCACATTTACATTTTTTTGCGTACAGTATGTTGCAACATTCTTGCTTTGAGGTTTCGACTATCGATGGCGCCACTCCCAGAATCAGGAATAAATATGTCGTACATTGAAAACTAAGGAAGAATTAAGCACGGAATTAAATTATTTTAGGATTGTTTTCTCTGTACGCGTTTAATTTTATTCGATATAAAATTAATTAGAGAATAAATAAATTAAGATTAATTTATTCGATAATATTTTCATTGCAATTTCTTCTAATCGATTTACATTATTGAATTCTGTCAATATGTAAGTTTAAAAAGAAATTTCGTGAGCTTGCTTAATATTTTTTCGTTATTACTTCTCCCTTCATTTAGATTCTATAATTTTATGAAATTCGAGACAACGCATAACTTGTACAAATCTAAATATTATTTCATTATTTGGTAACTTGGAACAAAAGTATCTTTATTAAATGAAATTACTTTAGGAGTTAGTTACGCACAGAGAGAATTTCAAGCTTGTAGAACAATAAGATGTCATGGGTAGAGGGTGCAAAAGTATATACTTACGCTGTTAATGTTACTTCAATTTTCGAATCATTGAAAACTTCGTTGCGTTCATCATCCTTGAGAAAAACAAGGACGGATGGGTAACGTACGGAGCAAATTCGGCATATCGAAGGAAAACTGGTTTGCCTCTACATACTTATTACAATACTCGTCGAACGAATGCCAGTTCGTGAAATGTACGCACTTTTTTTTAAGTACGTAATAAAATTGCCGAAGTAAAGCCCACCACTCTAAATTTTGTAAATTTTCATTGGATGCTACTATGATGTACCACATATGACTGACCTGCTTTTAAAACTGAATTAAGACAAAAGCCATATGGTATACAACGTGAATGAACGATTGCGATAAAATGATCCGAAGAGATAAGAACTCGATAATTTATGAAATCCAGATCATACTGATGAAATTTTCGTATCTCTTGTTATTTTCTATTGTTCGGCATACATGCAATAAATAATAAAGTACGAGATATTTATATACGTATATAAATATCTTGATATAAAGTAGAAGCATTTCAAGAGTTTGTAGGCAAAACAAAAAAATATTTCAGGACATTTCACGTTTCATCATGTTCACATATTACTGCGGTTTCACGTTTATTTTTAGATATGTTTTTTTCTTGTCGACACATCATAATTTTCTATTTCTTTTCTTTTTCTTCCAAGTCGATTAATTTTGACTAAACGGTTTCAGAATTATAACAATTATGATACTGTTTGATAAGCTTAAAACATAGAGTTTGCTTAAGTAAAATTATTTTTCGTACTGTCTTTGTATCACATTTACAGTAATGTATAAAAACAAATTTTTCATTAATGTTCATCGAAATAACATAAATCTTTATCCACAACGACTCTATAATTTATTTAACAATGATGATCATTAATACAGTGAAAAATACTATAATTTTATGAGAAGATACATATGTACGTTTCCTGTTCCTATGTTAGAAAACTTAGCATAGACAATAATAACAATAATATATAATAAGTGACAAGTGAATTTAGTGATTCTACATAGAAAGAAAGTTTTGTTTGTAAAGTGTCGATTTCCTTTAGCACGTTGTTTTTCTTTGCAGTTTTATCGTATAATATAAAGTGGGGATTCGTGGGGATTCAGATTATGGACGCCCCCTAGTAGCATGCGTGCGTCAGAGAACATAGCGTCTTGCACGTATACAATGTCATGCCGAAATCGCGGTGTTAGTTACAGAACTGGCAACGAATCGATGTAAACAAGTATAATAAAGATGGTGATGATCAGTGGTTTTTTCTTCGTGACAAATTATCGCGAATGAACTTTTTACATAACTTTTACATACTGTCCGGACAGAAACGGACCGAATTTCGACCTTCGTCACAATCATCGAAACATGCTGTTTTCAGTAAAGGTACATTATTTACAGGACGCGTTAAACATACGGTTCACAATTGTTTTATCTGTATAGCTATATACAATTCTTCTTTGTAGGTAATTGCTTACGATAATAAGCATGAACCGATAATAAATTGCGAAAAAAAGTATTGGAATGAATTTGGTTGGGATAAACTTTTATTGGTTTTTTGTGAATTTGTTATCATGTGATATGCTTTCTTTATGTAAGATTCTACAAGATATTAATCCAATCAGTATTACACATTAATTTAAGAAGTGTTATTCAATATTTCGACTTTTACAGAAGCAGTCTGAAAATAACGTGCAAAATGTTTAGTTTTCATAAGCCAAAGGTGTATCGATCTAGTACTGGATGCTGCATTTGTAAAGCCAAATCAAGCAGGTAAAATAAAAATTTTAATAAATATAATTTGATTGTTTCACGAATTAAATTGTTATAATAACAATCTAAAATTTTTTTTTTTTTTTTTTTTTTGTTTATAGTTCAAGGTTTACAGATAGTAAAAAGTATGAAGATGATTTTATGGAATGCTTTCAACTTGAGGAAAGAAGAACTGGAGAAATTTGTAATGCATGTGTACTTCTGGTAAAAAGATGGAAAAAACTACCTGCCGGAAGTAACCGTAATTGGAGACATGTAGGTTTTAATAAATATATTATTCACTTACATCAGTTAATATATTTATTTATTAAAATTAAATACAATTATTTATAAATAATTTCTTTATGTTTATAGGTCGTAGATGCACGTGCAGGACCTGGTATCAAATCATTAACAAAATTTAAATCAAAAAATAAAAAGAAAATAAAAGATATACCAGAAAAGTTTGAGAAGATTATGAAAAAGAAACACATGTATTTAAAAACAGATAGAGATCGAGAACAAAGTCCAGCAATGAGTGATGATTTAACAGGTAGGTATTTAAAGTTCGTATTTTTAAAACAAAATGTTTTTGAATTATAATTTTATAATTATTTTTCGTCTTGTTTTCTTTAGAAGATTATTTAAATGGACATGGTAGTAAAGGTTCAAGTCGAACTGGCAGTCCTATAAGTAGTGATGATATTCCAGTAACTGAAAAACAATTAGATATGCAAGTTGACCCAGTATCAAAAAATGATTTAACTGGTTTTATTGATTTAACATATTTTAAAAGGTTGGTCTCATTATTAATCTTTACAAATAATTTCAGTAATTTTTGAATTAAATTTGATAAGTTTTTTCTTTATGTTTTGAAATATCAATATTATTTCAGGGAGATCGTCTGTTGTGGAACAATATTCAAAGGTCCATATGGTGAAGTAGTAATGGATCCTTCATTGATAAAACCCTGTATTCGTTGCTTAGCTAGACAACAACGACAACAACAAACAAATGCATTAAGTTGCAGTCCTGTGCATAGTTCTGCATCTGCTAGTCCTGTTCACAGTTCTGCGTCTGCTAGTCCTGCTCATAGTGTAGAATCTGGAACAGAGACAACAGTCTCTAAACAAACAAGCAAAACATTTAGTGACTCATCGTCAGATTCCGGCTATGATGAATCTTCCAACCAAGGAGTTGGTGAGAAAATTATTAAAATTACTCAAAATACAAGTACTACTGTAAAACCAGCAGTTAAAATACAACCATTGAAAAGTGTTCAATTAAAAGCTATACCAGTATCGGAAGCTGTCAGGTTAAAAACAGATGTGCCAATTAAATTGGTACCTATAAAACAAATCGATCAATTATCTTGTAAGCCATTGTCCTTAGTTTCTCCTGCTAATGTTACTTTAAGCAGTAGTACTTCACACTCCATCGTTACCGTCCCGAGTAATAATCCACTTGTCGACTTTGCCATGCACGCAGCCTCTTCCAGGCAGTCAGTCTCTAATTAATGTCAGTCTCTTATAGAATTTTAATTTATTTTTTTCTTATATAGTTAGATATATGCTATGATGGAAAATTGTGTGTTACATATGCTAATATTATCATCTCAGATTACAAAGGCTCTGGATAAGATTGTTTACGTTTTATCATATCGAGCGCAAAGAGTTTATAATGTTATAAATGGTGAAAAAATGAATTCTTGTAATTAGAATGACTGTTATGATGTACAGTAGATAGATAGTGCTCTTAGAAAGATTGCATAGGATTCATGTCCTTGATCGTTGGTTGTTAAAAAAAAAATATATATATATATATATAAATATATAATTATATATATGATATTGTCTTTATGGACGTGAGTTCTTGAAGTGTATTCCACGTCTATTAGATGATTTTTAAGAATGATAGTTGAAAAAGAGCACAATGTTTCTACTGAATACCGTTTGTAGCATATATAAATGCTCATAAACTGCCATGCATTAATTGCTAACTCTCTGCAAATGACAACATGTAGAAAGTTACCAATTATTTTATAAGTTTAATAATTAGCTATGTACATCAAAATACTGTGATGACATTGTAATATAATGTGAGATATAAGATTATTATTCAACAAATGGCAGTTTATAGTATCTTCGTCCTAAGCATTAATTAATGTACTCTATGGTATAAAAGTTTTCTTATCCATAGCTTTTCGTTTTCTGAGTTATCATTGCAATCGTATATGTGAATATTTGTACAGAAGTTCCATGATGCCAATCACATTTCTTCAAACATTTGGGTCCAAAAATTTAAAAAAAAATTCACTTAGGGTCATGATAGCTACATTGTACCAGATACATTTGATAATTGATCCATATAAAGGTCCATGACGTTAACATTAAGTAATTCAACTTAAGAAACGAATGTGTTCAGGTACTGTAAATCCTGACCCATTAATAGCAATAACTATGAAGAATAACTTTTTAATAAAATAAATGAAGTCTGTTGAATAGCATCATATCAATATGATGATATATTTAGGCAGTATTATTAGAGAAGGAAATTGAACGAGAATATGGCAATCAGATTGGCAAACTGGACCAGCAGAACTTTGTTATAATATTTCAGGGTGACAGCAGCGTTAATGTAAAAACAATTGATTAATACCAGAGTATCAACATATGAAGTAAGTGTATGGCTAAATAAGTGAAAACTGTTAGTTCCTAGTTTTCAGAGATGGGCACATAATCGAACAAAAGCACATAAAAGTACCTGTTAGAAACAGATTTCTGTGATCATTGGAATATGTTTTCTACTTTCTTTTTTTTTGTCTTTTTTGATCGATACATAATCTTATACGCACAAAGATTATCCAAATTGACGTATATATATCGTACCCAGAAGTAATCATAATTTTTTTTAGAAACAAAACTCGATATAATAGCAAAAAACATTTTTTTTTGTTTCTTCATTTAGAGTCAAAACAATTATTATTATAAAACCAAAGATGTGTGGAAGATATATACATATTTATTTTACATTGGGAACAAATAACTTAATAAATAGTATAAATTTTTATTCAAGTATTTGATAGGATCAAAATTAAAATTACGCATGTGCAATACATAGTAATTATTCTTATATAACGTCATATAGAGTTCTTTTTATAATTAATTAAATTTTAATATTAATCTACTTCTGGGATAACCAACTTTTATAGTAAAATTTCTCTCACACGCATTTGGTTTACAATTTTAAAATGCTGCGTTTTTACTGCCCATCTGGCTTAAGCTCATTGACAATCGTTATTTAACAAGGAAACGATAACAGTTTTTCATATAGAATCAAACATCGAAGCTACGATTTGTATAAGGACAACGTTGACCACCTTGTCCTTTTACAAATTTTAATTGTACATTTCGTTGGACTAGGAGACTTTATGATCTCTTTACTGTGAACATTAATAACTATGTTTTTGTTGTAACACACGTTATGATTTATATAATAATTAATATATGTCAAAAAAAAAGGTTGGATCATAGATTAATCATATATTTAGCACTATCATATATTGATTTTTTTAAAAAAGTAAAAAATTTTATAATCTAGAAAGCTCAAATTATAATTAAGATTCTATAATATACTCGTTCATATTTTTTAAAATAATCTTTATAAACTTTCTATGATCCTTCCTTAGAGAAATGAATATAAGAAATACTTGTTTAATTTATTTATTTTGTAAGTTTATTTACTTGCAATATATGCTATTCCTTTTTTCTATATAAATTTATATATATTTTTATACAAATTAATCTTTGCTTTTTATGGATTAAACTTTCTGTAGCACTGCCAGAAAAGAGGGACACAAAAAGGAACATTCGATTCCAGGTCAATCTGCTGGCAATATTCAATGAACTATTTATTTTCAATTAATTTATATATACATATATATATAATGTATAATTTATATATTTTATATTTATATATATATATATATATATACAATACACATATATTAATCTATTATTGAATTTATTATTTACATCTTAAGAGAAGAAAATTATAAATGGTGCCCACAGATTGATTAAACGTTAAGAAAATATTAAAATAAGCTTACATAAGAAAATTTTGTATCGAATATAAAAGTGGTCTCATAGTCAAAGTAATATAAATAGGTGATAGATAAAAGATATAAATAATTGCGTGTGTCTTTTAATGAAAAAATAAATGATAAATTAAAACTTTATTAATTATAAAGAATATATATAATATATTGTACATGCAGCTATTTAATGTAATATTACATACTGTCTATTGTGAATAGCTGCAAGGGAACATCAAATTATCTTATATAGCATAGTTTTAATTTCATTAAAATTTTAAACAATTATGTAATCTCCAATTATTCAAAAATCTGCTGCAAATAGAAAAGAGGAACCATAAAATTTTTATCCATTGGTATCATATAACTTGAATTTGATGTTCTTTTGTACAAAAAAAGATAATAATTGAAGTACATTTAATTTTGATTTAAAACGAATCTCGAGAAAATTTTTAAATGATGCAGCTTGTGAGATTTATTGGAACGTTTTGTGAATATGTCACGAGAAATTGAGAATGATGTACTTAAAAGTTTTATTCGTCTTCCCAAGCAACTTTTTTTTATATTTAATTATAACTAAATATAATTTTATTGTATACTCTTAAAACTATTGGTAAACTATTCATTTTGATAATTATAAATCCAGAAATTGATGATCATTTATCTTGAGTCTGATTCATTTATTGTTTCAATAAATCTTACAAGCATTTATATAGTTATTTTTAAGAGAATGAAGGCATCACGCAAAGTCTATTTAATGTGCATCCCTCGAAATTTACAATTTGTCAATCTTCTTCCTGTTTTGCAAAACTATATAACGAGAGAAGATTTTTTGAAGAATAGAGGAAAATCAAATCGTGGGAGAAAATTGACACAAATTGCTGATTTTTATATGAAGATTTTATCACGCATATATTCACGGCAAAATTCACGGCATGCAATACGTTTAAATACGTCGAGTACGTTAACGTTGGAAAGTGTATTCAGAACATAAGAAAAGTAAGAAAAACTATTATAATCTCTGATGTTCTCAATGAACATATAGTTTTGACAAAAGAATTGTGCGAATTCGGTGAATCATTGGTTGTCGAATTGCATTACTTCTTTTTCACGATTTTTACAAAATATCCATTGAAAAACAAGAAATTGCTAATTGATTGAACGAAAGAGAGAAAGAAAGAGCGCATGAGCGAAAGAAATACAAAATAATAATAATAAAAAAGAAATGGTGCAAGTATTTTACTACAGTGACCTGGCAGATTCCGATATTAAAATATTTTGCGATGAAACACGTATGAACAGTTCTTTTTGAGGGAATATATTGTGCAAGCTTCTTTTCTATGTCGACTTTTTGTGTAACTTAAATAATTAAAATAGAAGAAAAAACAGAGTATCATACGCGACTCGACGCAAAAAGATCCTAAAATCGATCTTAGTACGCATGCACAAAAATCTGTCTGACGAGAAGTGATCTTTTCCTTTTTTTTTTTTTTTTTTTCTTTTTTCTTACAGTGATTCTTTATGTTCAGTAATTTTAAGCAATCTACCCAGGCACGATAATTTAGATAGTTGCATTTATTTATATACATGTTAAAAAAAAATTGGTGCGATTCTCAGTTTGAAAATTTTGAGTATTTTTTGTGTGTTCGTATTTTTATTTTTACGCATTACAAGCCGGTGTTTGTCCCCGTCTATATTTTGTTCCTTTTCTTTCAATTTTCTTTATTCTTATTTCTTCTTATTCTTTTTTTATTTTATTTTTAATTAAATAAGTTTCGACTATAGAGATCAATGTATCACATTAGATTTTTTTTTTTTTTTTTAATTTATACAAATTGAGAGAGAAAAAGACAGACAGATTAAATGACAATTTCGAAGCATGATATAGAATGGAAAAAACATATATAAATGTTTTATAAAAAGGTCGATCTCGCAAGAACATTTTAGTTGTATGGTGGTGGTGGTGATGATGATGATGATGATGATGATAATGATGATGATGATGATGATGATTTGCCCATTGTAATTGTGCTGCAGTAAAAACAGAAAGGAAAGAAAACTTTTACATCAATTTATTAAAGATATAATGATTGTGAGACTGATTGATGTATTTAGGAAATAACTTTTATTTACATACAACTATTAGAGATAGGCATATATATTGTACCATTCGTGCATATATTATTAATGAAATTCTAATGATAATAATAAGAAACGACGACTGCCGCAACAAATATATCTCGTTATCGCAATGATTATATACCATATGAAATATTTGTACATACATATACATATATATTAATTTTAGACTAACACACCTAATTCCAATCATTGTACAATGGTCATAGAAGTATTAAATCGTCAATCGATTATCTCATAGTTTGTTTTTTTTTTTAAACGCAAACAATGGGACGGTCGATTATTAACGATTGGAAAAAAGCAAAATATGCCACCATTCACTATATATAACTTTGTAGTAAAACAATTTTACTTTTAAGAAATCCATCAGTTATGCAAATTATAAAATGGTAACGATTGTACACCGCGAAATAATCATAATGATTTTTAACATTGTTCAATCCACGTTTAATTACATTTTATCTCAATTGATTTTCTTTTCTCTTTATTTATTTTTTTTTTCGTGGAAAAATTTTTAAATTAGATATAGATCACATTTGTATGTATCGTGTATTTTTCTTTATTTCTTTTTTACTTTTTATGATGTATCATCAGATTTTAGAAAGAGAAAAAGAGCAAAGCAGAATCGACAAATCAGCAATCACCAATCGTGAATCAATGAATTTGTATTATATATTATATCGAGAAAGAAGAACAAGAGTAATATGTACATCTATTATATATTATATACATATATACACGTATAGAAAAGTCTGTGAGATACCAAATTTTGATAGATAAATAAATAACATAAATCGTATGTGTATATATATATATATACATATATAGTATACATATATGTATATATAAATATAAGACATACTTTAAAGGGATGCGCAATATCTTAAGAAATGTATCTCTTAATTTTACGTTTTTGCTTTATACAGATTTATGAGAGAAGAATCTATTATTATAATTATATCATTATTATTATTATTATTATTATTATTATTATTATTATTATTATTATTATTACTATTAATATTATTATTACTATTACTATTACTATTACTATTACTATTACTATTACTATTACGTCTTTACTGTCCTGCTGTGATGATTAGTCAGTACGACGTATTTAAACTGTTTCTTAAAAAGGTTTCAGTAAGCTGTTCGAACAATTGTAACTGAGAGTTCGCTATTGCGGGGATTCTCAAAAGTAAATCGAACGAATATAAAGTTCATGATTGAAAAATTCATGAAAGATAGAAAATTAAGATATCGAAGCATTTTGCATTTGAATGTCGCAAGTTTTTTATTGGACAGTGAACTTGAGAGATTAAATCGAGCAGCTTTGTTAACCCTCCATGAAATGTCTTTATATAGAAATATAAGCTTATAGAATTAAAATATATTTGACTGAAAGAATTAGGAAACTCTTGTATCTTATCGTAAATACTTTAGAAAAAAAAAAAGGAAAAAAGAAAGAAAATTGTAAAAGTGCAATTAATACGCTGTGGTGAAAAAGTATATTTCTTTAAGACCAAGAGAATTCTAACAAAAATTGAATATCGAATGAAAGTGCAAAATGCTTACTCAAAATATTATATATGAATCCATATTAATAGTTTTTTGTAGAAATTCTTTGTATCCATGTCTTACTTAATAATAATAAAAAAAAAAGAAAAATATAAGAATAACAAAAATTTCTAATTTGAAGAAAATTAAAAAAAGAGCAGACACAAAATTATTATCATGGAAATAAATAAAAACGGTGGTACCAGGAAGTTTGAGAAACCCTGCTCTACGAATAAATTTTAAGCCATTTTTCTTAAGTTCTAAAACAAAAATTCATTAGTTATTTATTTTTATATGAACCAGATAGCAATACTAATGGGATATTTTCATAATTGTCTCGTAATTAGAGTGGTAAAAGTAAGTTTTCAAGTCGCGGAATCAAAGCCAAACAAATGCGTATATGATAAAACTAACTAAACAACTAAAAAACTATATACACGCAATAACTAGATTTTATCAAGGTAAAGATCGTTAAATGGCCAAACTTCCTCTAGATATTTCTTTTCCCAATACAAGATAAGTGAACGCAATAAAATCTTACAATTTTCCATACGTATCAATAGAGAATATAAGGAGCACATGTTACTATCATTATTCTTAGATACATTAAATACATAGTAATGTTTTGTAATTTATATATATTTACATGTCTATATACATACATATACAACAGGTACAACTGTACATAGAGATAATGAAAATTTTTTATGTTATATCTACAATCTGGTACATATATACATATATATTTACATGCATCTTACAAACTAATGCTTATGTATATTACATATTGGATAAACATTTTTATCTATTGCGTGAGAAACGAAAACCAGAAACAACGTGTACTTATTTCAATTGTTACATATTGATTAAAATATTGAATATAAAATTCATACAACTTTTCATAAATCATTACATTATACAAAATATACATTTTTCAATGAAGTTTAGATAACTCATAAATCCTGCAAAATATCTTTAATATTAAACATTATCAATTTGATTCATTAAACTTCATAATATTTTCATGCCAGTAATATTAATGTACGAGTATACTTAATTGGCAAATTTATTATATATTTGCCCTTTGGCAGTTTGTTTTCTGTATTTATGTTATTTACCATCTACTTTTGTAACCTTGTCCATTGTATACTGAGTAAGTAGAAATAATTTTAGCAACCTTTGTACTAGTTTCTTACATATCTCATCTCAATTTTTGAAACACAAGTGCTTAAGAATTTTGTTTCAGTTTTTTTCTTTGTGATATAGCTTTGAATCTTATCTTGTTATTTTTATTATTTTTGTGGTTATTATTACATTACTATTATATTTTTACAATGGTACATTGAAAGGTTTTAATATATAAAGGTATATCCTTTATATAAATCAGGTATGTATTACGCAGATCTTTCAACACTGAGGCATATAAAATCTATTTTATTTTTGTATAATATTACTTTGAATTTTGTGTTGACAATAGTACTTATTTTAACAATCTATAACTATTTAGGTACATTAAAAATACAAACTGTGCATATTCAAAACAAATACAATACATGGTAAATTGTCTTTCAGTGAATAGGTAATAAATAGGAATTTGTATGTATGTGTGTTATATTTCGTGGATTCAAAAGAATATCATCATAATATATAATTTTGAATGGTAGCATTAAATGTATTTCTAATTCTAAAGATTGATATTTCTATGTTATTTACATATTTTTTTTCAGGAAAATATCACGTGTTGACGGCGGCGTGAGAATAGTCATATTCTCATAGTTGCAATAAAGTTCACGATTTTCGCTCATATATCTCGTATCGTATAGTTTGTTTTTCTTCATACGACTGTCGTTTCATAGGTGAGTCTAATGTTTTCAATTTATTTCTTAAATGATTTACAATTGTCGTTAAAATGTTCTTATAAGTTTTACAACTAAATGCCGATCTTTCGTAGTGTTGCAAGTAAAGAGCTACTACATATATAAAATATATTAGATCATATATTATTTAGAATATATCATATGTAAAATTTACGTAATTATAATGTAAATAGATTTTTCAATACTAATGTCGTATAAAAATGATAAAGCAGATATCAATTGCACATAAAAAATGTGATCATTCGAGGTAGTATAAAAACGTTAAATACGTTACATGTATTTCACACGTTAAATATGCAAAAACAAATTCGAATGATTTCGTTATCTTCCGGTGGCGCTAAAAAAAAGCTCTGTTACACAAGGTCGACATTGGTGGTATTGTTCGCGACGTGAAACGAGTGTTATTTTTTTTTGTTGGTTGCATATCGTTGTCACAGATATACAATATGCTAGATATTTGGTTTGATATTTCTTTATAGACAAAATTTAATAATGGTAAAGCTCATCCGACCGCGTTTAATAACGTTTGATGTCACTGGTACATTGCTGATGACGAAGTTGGAACACTACATTGAAATTGGTTCTCAGCACGGCCTGTCAGTTGATCGATGCAAATTGGCGCGAAGTTTCAAAAATAGTTTTCATAAACTTAGTCTAGAACATCCTATTTACGGCAAACACACTGGCATCGGATGGGAAAATTGGTGGAGGCAAATAGTTCATAATGTTTTCAAGGATCAACACAATTACGTCCCGGATGCTACTTTGGATAAGGTGATAAAAATTATCACGATGCTGGGAACTTACATTTTACTATGACATAAATAAAATTTTTCATATTAAATTTGTAGTAAATAATCATTTATATATACTATTTTGCAAAAATATTAGTCGTATTTCAACACAGCTAAAAGATATTATTTATTGTAAATGAGATCAGTACTTTTAAAAATTAATTAAGTTTGACAACCTTTCCATATTTGAAATGAATAGAAATCATTCCTTTATCGTTGTCTTACACTTTACAATTTTGTTACAATTTTGCATTTCAATGCTCTAATTAATGAAAAAAAAATTATATTTTATGAGGGAACTATTAACGAAGAGAGAGAGACCTCTCAAACTCATACCTATCATCGATGACCTTTTTTTATCATTATGACCCATAGGTTGCTAACAGTTTGATAAAATCCTATAGCACTAGTAGGTGCTGGCACAAGTATCCAGGCACGATCGAGTTACTGGAGTATCTTCGAAAAAAGAACCTGATTTTAGGGGTAATATCGAATTTCGACGAGAGATTGGAATCGATACTTGAAGATACGAAGATACGTTTTTATTTTTCTTTTGTTTTAACATCCTATGATTTCGGCGTGGAGAAACCGGATACTCTGATATTCGACGAGGCACTCAAATTAACAAAGGAACGACATAGTATCGATATAAGTCCCCAAGAAGCGATACATATTGGCGATTCCATCAGTTGTGATTATAATGGAGCAAAAAACGCAAATTGGAATGCAATTCTCATTCGACATGATAGCGATAGTAAGAATGAAGAAAAAGTCTCTACACAGGACGTGTTTACGAATCTTCAAGATTTAAGGCTACATCTTTCAACATTTTTTAGATAGAAACATATAACATATGTAATTTAACGAAATTAAAAGCTAATATCTTAATCATCAAGAAATTAGGCGCTTCAAAATTTTACGTAGGACAAAGTAAATAATAGAGAAAATTAAGTGCCCAGTAGAATTTTTTATATCATAGATTTTACAAAATTATAATAGAGTTCATTGTTAAATTGTAACATAAAATCGATAAATATATCATATGCTTACATCGTAATTTTTAAAATCATACACGTTTAAGTTATATACAGTAAACATGTCAGATTATAATAATAGCTTAAAATAACTGAAGTGATAATTCTGATGCCATATATTTTTGTTTTATGTATATATAAATGTTAATAATGATACTTACGATATTGACTGAACTAAACAAAAGAGCAGTAATTATCTCTAGGTCTAAAATGATTTTAAAGAAACACATTTTATTATGTAATATATTTATATTTTTATACGAACATGATTTTTAAATGTATAACTTTCTAGTTTTAAATAGTACAACTCGTTATCATTTTCATTCAGAATATTAAACTTGTATATCTATTTGTATTCATTTATAAATTAACTAAACTTCTATCAATTGTAAATCAAACTATATTATTAATAATTAAATAACTCTTGATTTGAAGAACTACAAATGTATTGGTGGACTTATGATATCTCTTCTCATTTCCTAGTAGAAAGATAATTGTCTTATAGTCAGCATTCTCATAACGAGCATCGAATTATAAATAGTGCATAATTTTTTATATATAAGAAACATTTATCATTATACATTTTACTTGATATCAATTTAATAATTAAACAGATTTATTTTTATTTTTATCCTGATTGATATTAATTATCATAATATTAACTACAAGTTCTTAATGGGATTCTACATTTCTGTATATCTTATTCAAAAGAATTAAAAACTGTAAAATGAAATATACTTCAGTGGAACACTGATAGCGGTAGGAAGAAGTCATTTCCTGAATAATCTATTTTTCACTTCCGTCCTAGCAAGATATGAATTACTGGTCGCGAGCTTTAATAAAATAATCTGTCATTCTCATTTCAGTTAATAAAAATAAAAAATGTTTTATAAATCATCGATCTCAATAAAACAAAATTTCGAATAAATATAAACAAGCACGATGATATTTATAGAATGTACATTTTCCAAATTCTTAAGAATATTTTTCCAATTTAATAATTTGAATCCAGAAAGACGTTACCAATTTGTTATTGTACATTTGCATCCATTATCAATAATATTAAAATGCGAAATATAACCCTAATGATTTGAACGTTACATTTCTCTTAGTCTGCACTTTCTACGAGGAGTGGCGGCGTGTTACCACCACGAACACTCGGCATGTTCGACTTCCCACAGCCTCACTCACAGACTCCCTCTCCTTCAGTTTCTCGCTAAGCTGTTGCATGGAGAGAGGCTTTCTTCATGGTTTTTCAATCTTTCGTCGGTCGAAGAGGTTAGAATATGAGAATTCATTCCTCTGTTTTAAAAATTCGCGATACCTACGTGATACACAAGCAGTGAACACATCACAGCCAATTTGTGATTTACGTACACGGAATTGTGAATGTCAAAATTTTACTGTTGCTTCAGTAAAAGATTAGTAAAGACAGTAGGATTATCTTTTCCTTTTTTTGATCAATATTTCATTTTATATTTTAAGAGAGTTGTGCAAATATACAAATTGACAGTTTAACTTTTTAGTTGCAATTTATAAATGTTTATTCGAATTGAAGTTCCTGATTCGTGCGCGGAATTGTGTACTCGTAAAGAACGTATTCATAAGATTTTAAGTAGGTAGAAAAAAGAATAGATTTTCAGTGAACGGATCGTTGAACATAATTTCTCAGTTTTTCAGATTTTTGAACAGTGAAAAGTGGAGTTAGATTTTATTCAAACAAACGCCATCTGTGTGATATTACCGAAGTATTTTTTAATTTGAATTAAAAATTATTCGGATCGCTGATGATTTTATTTCTTTTATATTTTATGCCTATCTATTTGTATTTCATTATACATTAAAAATAGTTTTCATTTCATGTGGCAAATTTTCCGCGAGCGTTAATCAAACGATGTAATTTTTATTTTTAAGTTGCATTTTTTTATGATTAAACCTGAACCGCGAGAACAGATTTAGAGAATTTAGAATGTAACGTGTAAAATCACTTTTAGTTTTCAAATATCTCTTTTTTTCTTTTTTTGTATCAAATTCAATGAATTAAAATTAATGATTAGGTAGATAAGAAGGCGAGAACCGTTTGGCGGAATGCGATCTCGGCAATAAATAATAAAGAAACGTTATTGTCGAAGATTTTCTCGTCGATGGATTCGATCGAGGATTAGTGTTTGTTTTGATCTTCCAAAAGAATTCAAGACAGTGAGAGTTTGACTGACGATTTCTCTACTGAAGAAAAGTGAATCGAAATTACGAGAAAGAAGAAATTGATTTTTCGTAGAAAAACAAAAAATTGAAACATGACCAGAGGAAGACACAAGAAGATGATAATGTTAATTGCAATCTGCTTGGTGACAGTATTCGCAGAGCCTGAATCTTCACCAGACGAACTGTACAGCCGATTCCCAAAAAATCGGGATGAAGACAAATGTTACGATGACAATGGAAGACCACAGGTTCGTACTTTCGTTCATATTATTTATTATATTTAAAAAATTTTGAAAGAACAGTGCAAATAAATTTCATTAATCAAAAGCTAATTTTTTCTGATTTTTCAAATGTAAATGTAAAATCAATTTCTCATATGATTTTCAGATATATAATTTTGTGAAAATTTTTAATGTAAAAAGAAAACAATTTAATTAATGTTAATTTATTATGCATTTCTGATTTGTTACACAGCATGTAGTAACTGATCTAAGTTATTCGATAATCATAAATCATTTTTCACGATTATACTATTCTAGGAATATAAATACGAACTGCTGTTTGTTCTTAGTCACCGGAATTTTAGTTTCGTTTTTAGAGGATATTTCTACATTGGGTTATCATCACAAAGGTTCGAAGTTATATAAACTTTCGACGATAACTAGAGAGATAAAGTTAAATATATAGGCGCTCTAAGTATGAAAGGATTTAAAAAATTCTGAAATAATGATTTTCTTGTATTTCATTTTCGTTGTATTTATTGTTAGGAAGAATTCAAAATTTTCGTAAAATTCCTTTGTTAAAATAACTTTACAAGAATTTTGTAGGAAATGTAGTAAGAACTACCTAGAACAGAACTATAATGAACATTAACATCCTAAAAAGTTTTGTTCGCTGTTGTACTTATTATCATTAAGAAATTTATACTTTAAAATCTTTTTCCAAGGAAACTAGCCTAAAAAAAAGTGTCTAAAAAAAAAAGAAAAAATGAAAAGAAACAATGAGAAACAATACAAAAGATATAAATTACGAAACAGAACTTTTAAGTTTTTTAAAGTTTTTCAATAAAAAGTTCGTGATTCTATTTATTTCAAATGCTTGTGTTATAGAGGTGTATACCACCTTTTGAGAATGCGGCATTTAACGTGCTTATGGAAGCAACGAACACCTGTGGCCAAGATCGGCCAACAGAATTTTGCAAACAGACTGGTGTACAAAAGAAATCTTGCGAGATATGTCGATACGGTGATCACGAGGCTTTGTTTCTTACCGATCATGACAATAACGACAACGCAACTTGGTGGCAGTCGGAAACGATGTACGAGGGTATCGAATATCCAAACCAAGTTAATCTCACGCTACACTTAGGTATGACCTAGAAAATGTTACATTTATATTTTAGTTGCAATAGAATTCCATTCGTTCAAACTCGTCGTGGAAAAATTCGTTTGAACAGATGGAGTTTTAAATAAATGGATCTCATTGTACTGTCGTAAATAAAGCGAGCGTTTTGTTTCACTCGAATTCATCGGCGATGTATCGAGTATCGTGGTTTAATTCAAATGGTGGCTGTGGTTTGGGGCACTTTAACCGAGATTTTGTTCGTCGTGGAATGATAGTAGATAATGTCGATGAATCTTACACCATAGATAAAGAAAGAGAGTTCATTCATCGGTTTTCGCGATGAACTCTTAACACGTCCTCAATATTTGTCGCTCTCCTCCCCTCCTCCACCCATCTACTCTTTTTTCCATTTCACGCTCTTATCTATCAGGATGCGTGTGCGATGAGATAATTCTCGGAACTGCGAACCGGTGGAGAAATGTATAAGCTAGCATTCATTCTTGCATCAATATTTTATTTTCTATGTTTCTCTCTTCCAATTGTCATTTATTCGTCGTAGCAAAATCTCGCAGAATTTTTTCGAAAAAGTAACTTTGAGAATCGTTGTCGAAACATATCCGTGGGATTGAAATTATACAAATATGAAACGTGCAATATTTATTATTGCAACGTGTGAAACTTCACGCTAATGTTGCAAACTTTGCCTAATAGTTGGAGTTATAAGATATTTTTTGGAACTCCTCCAATGATGATACTATACTTTCTTTTATTGAAAATTACCAGTGTCATAAATTTCGAACGACGTTCATCGTGAAATAGTTCCATTGTACGTGTGTGAGCTAGTTTCAACTGCCTTGAGAATCCGGATAACAGTGGAAGCTTCTTAAAAATATGAAGAGCATAGAATCTTTGCCTGTGCACCACATGTTCATTTACGAAAGGATCAGCCACTTACATCCCGCTGGCTTTATAGTGAAGAATTACAATGGCGTAGAATCCCTTTATTTCATAATAATTTCGATATTTCATTCTCTTCTCACGCGACACTTACTTACAACTACGTATTATGTAGCAATAAGTGTTTGCGTGTATTTTTTACAATTTTCCTTGTTTTTATTATATGGCGTTCTTAAATAATTATAGGCAAAACGTTCGATATAACTTACGTTCGAGTGTTGTTCGAGTCGCCGCGTCCGGAAAGCTGGGGTATCTACAAGAGGAGAAATGAGAAATCGTCATGGGAGCCTTATCAATTCTATTCCGCGACTTGTCGAGATACCTACGACTTACCCGATTTAAAGGAAACGGTAGGAGGCGACGATACCAGAGTATTGTGTACTTCCGACTATTCCGATATATCGCCATTGACAAAGGGTACTGTTGCATTCTCCACTTTAGAAGGTCGGCCTTCGGCGTACAATTTCGAAGCTAATCCAGCATTGCAGGTACAGTTTTCGCTTCATAAATTAAATAAATCACGTCTCACTCGTGACGTGATTCTTTTCAATGAAAAATCATAAAAAGATACAAGCAAGGAAAGGAGTTGTGCGATGAAATGACTATTTTAAAATAATACGTGTATCTTAGGAATGGGTACAAGCAACAGATTTGAGGATTACTCTGGATAGATTAAACACATTCGGAGACGAAGTTTTCGGCGACGATCATGTACTAAAGTCCTACTACTATGCGATCGCTGACGTCGCCGTTGGAGCACGTTGTGCTTGCAATGGCCACGCTGGAGAATGTGTAAATAGTACCAGCGTGGATGGAAAAACTCGCAGAGTATGTAGGTAAGATAATTTACAGAGATAGGTGCTCTTTTAATACTCTGGTTAAAACTGAAATGTTGACAATACCTGCGATCTAAAATGTTATTTCAAACGTGTACTTTTTAATTTTTTAAATTTTCATTCAGAGCAATATTTTTGTATTATTTTGTATAGGCAAGAAAAAAAAAATCAAATGCTACCACGTCAACTTTAGTTTCACTGAAAGAACAAAATTCAATTTTTTTTACAGATGCGAGCACAATACCGCAGGTCCAGATTGCAACGAGTGTTTGCCTTTTTATAATGATGCACCTTGGGGACGTGCCACTACTAAAGATGCACACGAATGCAAACGTATGTATTAAGTTGGCAACATAGTCTTGTGTAACACAATTAACAGAGAGATATCATTAAAAAATAAGTTGTTAAAAAGCCAGGAGATACATATCTATAAATTTACACGCGTATAAATGATGAGAGAATATCTTTGAAGGGCCTCCTAGTACGTAGGTGGTTCTTGGCTCTTCAAACCTGCTATTCAAACATTTTAAAACACGACAATTATATCTTATTACATTCTCGTTGAATATATCAATTATTATCGAAAAAGATCAGTTGAATTAACAAATGAAATTTCTGTTGTTACATTTTCAAATTACACGTAATCACTTGCATGAACTGCGACATCGATATCATTAATGATCAAAGTTTCTGTTTGCTTGAGAAAAATGTATGTATGAAGGTAAGGGAGAAGGATTTCTTTTGCAAGAGAGAAAGATTTCTCCGATACTGTATCACCTTCTCAAGCAGTTGAAGAGAGTTTGCGTTCACGATCACGTTGGCATTACCTAACCAGCTTTACCTTTTACGTTCATTGCTTGTTCTGAAGTGGGGACGTTGGCAATACCAGGGGCACACAATGCAGCTTTTCTGTAGATCGCGAGCTCAGTGCTCACGACACAAGCAGATATTTATTACATCGCGTTGATTAGATCGTGGCAACTGTGCGAAGTTTTTTTGAAAAGAAATCAAGATGATCTTCGGTGCAATTATAAATATACTGTTTACTACTAATAGTATTTATGTCATTAATAGTATTGTATTTTAATTTATAACTTATCATTTTTGTAATTTATTGTTAAAAGGTGTTGAGTATATATACTGTAACTTATTGAATGTTGCAATTATGTCGTATCAAGTTACTTTGATATATTTTATACATGTTGTGAATCATTGACTATGTATATATAAAAAAAACATTCATTGAACGTGTGATTTCCAAAATGAATTTTGAATTCTGACGAGAAGTAACAATAATTTTAAAAAAAATTATTCTCCCTCTTTTTACCTGTATAAGTTATAAATTGTGTAATAGACTGTACATCTAAAATGAAATTAATTGGGTGTTTGATACTGGTAAATGTAATGATTAGCACATCATCACGGTGGGATGGAATTCTTCCGTGGTATTCAGGATCCAGTAAATATCTAGACAATGTTATTATTCATATTAAAATATGTAACATACTATTGTTTATGATATTATTCATCGTTTGGTCTATTATTTATTAAACAATTATGAAAAAGATTCATTATGTTACCTTATTTTTTAGCTTGTAATTGCAACGGTTATTCGGAGAGATGTTTCTTCGATAAGGAACTATACAAGATTACTGGTCATGGTGGCCACTGTTTGGATTGTCGAGCCAATCGTGATGGCCCAAATTGCGAACGTTGCAGAGAAAACTACTATCAACACCCGGAAGACAATTATTGTGTCGCTTGCAATTGCGACGAAATCGGTAAATTGATGTATTTTTCACTATCCTCATTTTAACATTTTATCATTATTTGCCAATTGGTTTGATATACATATAAAAGAGACATTCAAAATTTTTGGAATAATTTCGATGTTTTACTTTATTAAAAATGTAACAAATTAATAAATGTTCGATACTGTTTCTATAGGTTCAAGAAGTTTACAATGTAACAGCGAAGGGAAATGTCAATGCAAACCTGGTGTAACGGGTGACAAGTGCGATCGTTGTGCAGCGAATTATTATAACTTTGGTTCATACGGTTGTATCTCATGCGAATGTAATCCAGCCGGTTCCCTCATGAATTCACCAAACTGCGATCCTGTTAGCGGTGTTTGCATCTGTAAAGAAAATGTTGAAGGAAAGCGATGCCGAGTGTTAGTATACTTATATTATCGTTTTCTCTACAGCGTTGCAAACGTGACAAACTAAGTGGCAATACCATTTTTATTTTACTGTAAAATACAGATGTAAACCAGGATTTTTCAATCTTGCTACGGACAACGAATTCGGTTGTACACCGTGCTTCTGTTACGGTCATTCCTCAGTATGCAGGCCGGCGACCGGCTATTCTAAAGTTATAATCGAGAGTATGTTTGTGAGAGGAGCTGAACGATGGAGAGCTACTGTGGCTGGTAACTCGATACCACTTCATTACGATCCTCTTACTCAAACGATATATGCCACGGCACTGGATCGAGATAATGTTTATTTTATTGCACCCGGTAAATATAGATACACGATAAACCTTTTTCTTTTTATAGAAATTAGAGAAAATAAAATTTGAATTACGAAAAATGAGCACAATAAAGATTTATAGTTTCTTTGTTCTGACTAAATATACGTATTTCTTATTGATAAGGAATTTAATTAATTGCAGATAGATTCCTCGGTGATCAACGCGCATCTTATAACCAAGACTTATCATTTACACTAAGAATTGGGGAAGCTGGCCCAGCACCCACTATTCGTGACATAATACTCGAGGGAGCAAACGGAGAACAAATCACACAGCCGATTTTTGGGCAAAATAATTATTTACCTTCAGTGACAGTAAGTAAGGTAACGTAATAATCACATTAATAGGTCGCTAATTATAAATGATTTCAGCCGCATGAATATCGTTTCAAATTGCACGAACATCCTAGCTACGGTTGGGAGCCTCGCCTTTCTTCTCGAGCATTCATGTCTATCTTGTCAAACTTAACAGCTATTAAAATTCGTGGCACCTATACGCATCAAGGTATCTTAATTAAAATTTGTAGATAAAAATTGTATTTATGAAGTTTCCAATGCATGTAGTTTTTTCCTTGCAGGTCGAGGATTCTTAGACGATGTTAAGTTGGAGACAGCTCTTCGTGGTGCTGCGGGTGAAACTGCCGATTGGGTGGAACATTGCCAATGTCCCCACGGTTACGTAGGCCAATTTTGTGAATCCTGTGCACCTGGATTCCATCACGATCCACCGAACGGTGGTCCTTTTGCACTTTGTGTCCCTTGTAATTGCAACAATCATGCAGATATTTGCGAAGCTGAAACTGGTACTTTCTTCTGGAGTGAATTTATAGTAAAAGGATTAATACGAAAATTTAATCTTCCGATTTATTTTAGGACAATGTATTTGCGAACATAATACGGCCGGTAGTAATTGTGAATTGTGTAAACGTGGATATTACGGTCACCCATTAAAGGGTACATCTGATGATTGCAAACCATGTCCCTGTCCTGACAATGGACCTTGTATACTGCTTGGCAATAATCCAGATCCAATTTGTTCCGAGTGTCCACTGGGTAGAACAGGTAAAAATATTTTTGAAGAAAAGTCTCCAAATAGTTCTGTTATTCTATTATTCTTTTCATTTTAGGACCTAGATGTGAAACATGTTCGGATGGCTACTTTGGAAATCCTGAAAAGGGTATAGCTTGCAGATCTTGCGATTGTAACAATAACATCGACTTAAACGCTGTAAGGAATTGCAATCATGAAACTGGTGAATGTTTGAAGTGTGTAAACAACACTGCTGGTTTTCATTGCGAAGAATGTCTTTCAGGTAAGTAATATATAACTTTCTTATATTTCACGCCCTTTTTCGAAACTGAATGACACTATTTATAATGCACATTTAACAGGTTATTACGGAGACGCATTGTCTGATCGTAAAGAAGATGGATGTAAATTATGTCAGTGTTTCCCGCCAGGCACAGTTGAACTCAACGATGGTAGAGTAGCACCTTGTGAACAATTAACAGGACATTGTACTTGCAAGCCTCACGTAACCGGTCGAAATTGTGATAAATGTGAAGAAGGATATTATCATATACTTAGTGGAGAGGTATTTCAAATTATTACAATAAATAATAGATAATAGAGCAGTAAGTTAAATGATTGTATAAGTATATTTTAGGGATGCGTGCCTTGCAATTGTGATGCTGAAGGATCCTACAATCGTACTTGCAATCCTGTTACTGGTCAGTGTGAATGCAGACCTGGTATTACTGGGCAACATTGTGATGTATGCGTTTCTTATCAATACGGATTCAGCAGGGAAGGTTGTAAGCCTTGTGATTGTGATAATATTGGCTCTCAAGATTTGCAATGTGATGCTAGTGGACAATGTCCGGTACATTTATGAAATGCTGTATTATACAATGAAAAGTTTAATTTATACAGATTAATTAGAATAATTATTGCTGTATTATAGTGCTTCCCCAATGTAGAAGGAAGACGCTGTGATCGTTGTAAAGAAAACAAACATAATAGACAAAATGGATGCGTCGATTGTCCTGATTGTTATAATCTTGTTCAAACTGCGGCTAATAGCCATAGGGAGCGTTTAGCAGAGTTAGAAAATACGCTTAAAAAAATTAACAGCAGCCCGACAGTTATAAAAGATTCGGACTTCGAGAAAGAATTGAAAAACGTGCAGGATAAAGTAAAAAATCTTTTACAAATTGCTAAACAAGGCTCTGGCAGTAAGTGTAATTCATTCAATATATCAATTTATATTTTTTAAATGGAATTACATAAAAAAATGTTTCAGGTGAAAATAAAACTTTGGTGGAACAGCTTGATGAATTACGTGATCAGCTGAATGAAATTGAAGAAATTGCACAAACTGTAAATCTGACTGCTTTCGACGCGCATAAAACTACTTCAGAGGGTTTGATGAACATTGATGAAGCAGAAAAAGTGTTGGATAAGATACACGCTCAATTGACTGTAAGAATAATATTGACACGATTTTGTGAAATTAAATTCACGAAGATACATGTTCAAATCAAATTTTACACTTGCTAGGATACAGAAGATTATTTAGCTACAGACGGAGCAACTGCATTGTCAAAAGCGAAATCACGTGCAGATCAAGTTGGCCAGCAGAATATACAAATGACTTCAATCGCGCAGGACGCGCGTCTGTTCGCCGAATTGTAAGTAATTTGATCTTATAAATCTTTTCGTATTTTTTCATAATTAATATCTATCGTTTACAGAAATGTTAATGAAGCAAAAAAAATTCATGCGCTAGCAGAACAAGCTCGAAATACAACAATAGAAGCTTATAGTCTTGCAAAAAAAGCTATAGCAAAATATTCTAACATGACGTACGTACTTATTTATTGACTGATATCTATATTGACTGTTTTCGAGATTATTTTATCCGTATTACATTTCTTTTAAAATTTATTTTATATTTAGTGATGATATTAGAGGATTAGAAAATAAATTGGAGTTGTTAGAACATCGCATGAACGAGGTGAAAAATCTTACCAGCATAGCAGCCACTAAATCAACCGCTGTTTCACAAGAAGCAATAGATTTACTGATTCTCGATTTAGCACTTCCACCTGTTGACATTGAACAATTGAGAAATCAAGTTGAAGACGTAAATAATGAGGTAAATTTAAACTATTACAAATATTATTATTTACGAAAAATAATCCAAATATCTATAGTAAAATATGTTGTAGGGATTACGATTGAAAGAACAAGCACAATTGCTGTTAGATCAGAATGAAAATTTTATAAATGAAATAGTAGAAAAAATAAAAAAAAGCGACGAGTTAATAGAACGAGCACAAGATCAACAAGCGGCTACTGCAGAACTTTTAGCCGAACTGGATAAAGCAAATGAAAAAGTGGATGATGCTGTCAAACGGGGAGATCAGACTCTAAAAGAAGCTCAGGAAACATTACAGAAATTGAGCGGTATTATATTATTGTATCAATTACTTTTATTAATAATAAATCTCCTCCATCAAAAAGAGGAAATGAATATATTTCTCAATTATAATATTATTTTTAGAATTTCATGCTGAAGTAGAGAGGGAACGTGTAAAAGCTCAAGATGCTCTAAAGAACATAAAAGACATTGAATCGTTAATTATGGATGCCACGGAGAAAGCTTTACAAGCTGAAAATATATTAAATGGTTCTGAAGATAAAGCCGAACGTGCACGTAAGATAGCGCAAGATGCTCAGGTTAGTGTAATTTATTTCATGTGTATAATAAAATATAATTTATTATGTGCTTAATATAAAATATGTGTACATTAGGCATATGCGGAAAAGGCTAGTGCGAAAGCGAACACTATTAGAACTGAAGCAAATAAAACTAAAATAATAGCGCTTCGTGTAGGAAATGAAGCTGAAAAATTACATCAAAGAGTTGATATCACAGATTCAATGATGAAGGAATACGAAAGTCAAAGTAGTCAAGATACTAATATTACAAATGAAGTAAGATTTTAGTTGTACCTGATATTTTTTGTAATAACTATATAGTAATATAACTATTAGTTATGTTGTAATAATATAATTATTGTAATTTAATCATTTTTAGGTGAATCACAAAGTTGGTTTAGCTAAAAGTAACGTAACATTAGCGTCACAGCAAGTCGACAAAGCTCTAGATGAAGTAGCTAAAATAATAAAAGAACTTGAAAATTTACCGGAAATTGGTATGTTTTATATTTTTATAATTTTTTAATTTTCTCTATCCTTTTCATCTTAAATTCGTTATTCAAAACTGTACATATCAGTATTTAAAACTCTATTTATTTAAAACTTTATATTTTAGATGATTCTTATTTAAATCCATTAGAAGAACGCTTAGCTGCAGCTGAAAAAGAAATCATAGCTGCAAATCTAGATCAAAGAATTCGTAATTTAACGGATGCAAAAAATTTACAAACACAGTGGGTAAAGAATTATGAAGATGAAGTCAGTAGACTAAGAATGGAGGTTGATAACATTGATGACATAAGAAAAGTTTTGCCTACTGTTTGTAACAAACGTTTACGGCTCGAACCCTAAACCATATTATAAAGTTAAGTACAATCATTTCATTTCATAACGCTAGAAGTGCCTTATATTCACTGAAAAAAAATAAGAAACGCATATGTTCGAAATAATAACTGGAAAATTAATTATATGTCTAAATCCAAAATATATATTGTATATTGTAAGAATTATGAAGTATATTTTGATCATCAACTTATGGTAAAACTAAATACTTTACGAGCAGGATGATGTTATCTGTTATTTACACTTAAATTTTATTTAACATTTCATTTATAATGTGATCTTGCATTTTTTTCTTGATTAACGTTATATATACAAGCGACTAAAGTAATGGTCATACCAAAGATTTTATATAGTAGACATGTCTTCCTATCATTACCAGACCACTTGCATTATTCAATTTATTCAACATTTTTGTAATACAACTTATTTGTACGTATGTACAAACATGTATATAGTATCTATATACAATCATTTTATTGTAATTGCCATATTTTTAAGCCTCTTTTTAAGTTCGAAGAAAGCTTCAAAAGTTCCTTCGAAAGAAGACAATTGTTTTAATTTCTAATATGCAAAATTGAATATAGTACATTGTATATCTTATTTATGAAATATCAAAGACCAGAGAAACATTTTTAGAATCGAAAGGAAAACAGGAATTCAAATGTATTTTACAATATGTATCATCATATAACATTTTTATATGTAATGTAACATTTTTATAAAAATATTGATACATATCTAATATGAATAAAAAATAAACAATCGTCGGAGAATATCTGATGTGATGTATTAATATATCATCTACCGAAACCTAAAAAATAAGATAAAAAAGATACTTACTTTTGTGAAACATCGTTAAATATCGTAAAATATCGAAATCGATATAATGTACGTATATAAAATATATGAATATTTTAATGTAACTATTACCTGCATTTGGGAAAGGGAATTCATAAAGACCCTATCAAAAATATAATAACTGTAAATATTTATTATAATAGATAATAGAATATCGCTATTAATAATTCATTATTAAACAGAATGTAACGCATTCGACTAAATGCTATGAAGAAGAACCAATAAATTCTTAAGAAAACTAAGAAATTAAATGATTCACTTAATTATAAATAAAATTATTAGAAACACCAATATAGCAGTCAACACTCCAATGGCTACCCATTGTCTCCGATCTAAAACAAACGGAAAGTAACATCACATGCGTCACTTATAAAAAAAGTAGTCAGAATCAAAAGATTTTATCATCATTCATTGAATGACGGTAAAATTAAATGAGTCATGTATGGCATATTATATAAGAAAAATTAATAATTGTGTATTTGGCCCTTCTTCAGACAGTAAATATTATTTTCAACATGCACTCTTTAACAAGCATTTCATAATAGTACTAATTTTTTATATTGGTATCCTGCACTCAAATACTAAGTTTGGTAAGCATCAAGGTATTAAGAAAACAATATATATTATAGGATATAAGAAAAAGATTTAATTTTTTATACATTTTAAAAGATATTTGTCATATTTACTACATGCTTTAATAATATTGAGAGTGCAAAGAATCAATATCATAAACTAATTTAGCAATTTAAATAATTTCGAAAGCTACATTTTGAGTTTATCTTGTTTATATATAATAAGCAGTAATTGTAACAATTATTAAATTACAAAAGCACCAAAATAATAATTCTTATATTCATCTTTTGGAAATTTCACAAACATATGAATCAAAATTATTGTCGCATATAAAAGCAAAAATTGGAAAAGAATGACATATCAATAACACTTACATTTATAAACATATTTTAAGTGAAAAAAATCATATTCCATGATTGAGAGATTTTATATTGATTCTATAAATATTACAGAAACTAGATGTTACTGAAAATTTCTTTCAATAAAAATTATTCATTACTATCTCTCAAGCACAGAATTCAATTTATAACAAATTCTTTATATAATACTGTTGTAATTATTGCTTAAATGGATAGGAGTTTGTGGTACTTTGCAGTAACATGTACAGTATAAATAAAGTCTTAAATTTTATTTATCAGTATGTCTTCACAATTGGTCATTTATGTGAAATAATAAAGTATAATTTTTTCTTTTAGTTTTTAAATACAAACTAGAATAAACAATTTCTCTTTTATATATGAACTCACAACATTATATTATCAACACTAACAATGAATAAACGATTCAGTTTCTAATTTTTAACTCATTTTATTACTTTTTGTTTTCTTAAAATGGAGAAGAACTTCAGATTATCTACAGTCACTAAATTTCATAGTACTTATGAACGATTTCATTCGCATTGAGAAACAATCAACAATCACCATACGTACAAATAATTGTTTTTACATTTTTTTCTTCTTTCCCTTTAACATTTCTCTTTTAAACTTTATATTTTCATTTACATTTGTTACACACTGACTGGTATTTTCACAATATCATATGAATATTACTGGATCCTAAACTATTTTCGTCTATGCTTTAATCGATATATTAATATCACATGTTGTATACATTGGAAGTAGAAGTATCAGAAGTTTCAAAACATATTGGAAATGTTTCTCTAATAATATGTCTATATGTATCTGTCTATAAATCTATGACATTAAAATTTTTTCAGGCACAAATTACTTGTGCTACTTTTTTTTACTTTGATACACGCCCTGAAATATTTGGCAATATCTTAAAATTCGTCTAATTATCTAAATTGTTCTTTTAAATTTCTACATATTGAAATATTTATATACAATTCATTCATTTATTTATAATTTTTTGATATATAACTTTTTTTACTTGAATTTCATGCTACTGTTTAGTGCCTATTGCACTATGTAAATAATAATTACTTGAACTGTACTGTTTTAAAATATTATAACTATTATTTTGAAATTGCAACTGGTCCATTTTAATACTACATTTTTAGCAATTACTAAATTTAAATATACATAACTCTTTTATAATTTATAAATGTTCTAAATATTTTATATACATAGATTTTCAACAATTGTTTATATTAAAAAATTAATTTTCTCTGTTTTTGTTTATTTCTGTTACAATAAGAATAAAAGTAAATATAACATTTAAAAAATACTAAATTTGAATATATCATATAGAAAAAGCATAAAAATCATGAAAAGGTGAGTATTAAAATATAAATTTTAAATTTTTATAAAAAGTAATAAAATTAACAAAATAATAGAAAAACATTTTATAGTTTGGGTAGTGATTATTACTAAATGTTAATCAATTTTTACTTTTATTTTAGGTTTATAAAGTGTTTTAATTTCTTATTAATATTTTGCTAAAACTTTAATTATTTGAGAAATAATAAATAATTTGCTTTGTTATAGACAATTTTATTTATGAATAATAAAATTAAAGAATATGAAATAAACATTTCACTTTATAATGTATGAATCACAATGAAAAAATAAATTTATTTTCACTTACTGTTTATTGATTTCTTGCTTTAAAGTAACTTCGATTTAACGAGACTTCTACTCTCCACTTTATATAATAACTTTTTCTGAATAATCATATATCACTTTATAATCCTACATATATATTTAATAAGAATTAAATGATTAAAAATAGGTGCAATAGTGCTAGATATCAGTTTAAATTAATGGAAAGAGTGTATAGGAAATGACTTATTCATGGATAATCGCAATATGCAATGTTATTGTAAAGATAAAATAGATTATTAGATTCATTACACAATTCCATAATTTTTCAGTAAATGTTAAAAATGATTAATTTTGTATTATATAAAAACTATGTATCGATAATAAAGCCAAATTAATATTTTAAATAAATTTGAACAAAAATATGGTTAAGCAAAGAAATACAGTTTATAATATTACTGAATAATTATGGTAAAATTATAGTAAAAATATTAATTTAATCTCCAGAACATAAGAAACAATTAGTTATTGTATTTGATAAGGATGATAGAGAAGAAGGTTTAGAGGCAAGATCAGAAACACTAGATGTTGCAGTAGTAGGAGCAGGAATGTAATTATTATAATTACCATTACTCATATGAAGAACTTTGGCCATTTTTTTCATTGTTGCATCGAGTTTAGAATCCGTCACCTCTAACTCATTACCAAATTCATCTAGCATACTGAAATGATTAAAACTATCTTTATCTAAACAGTAATTTTATTAACAACAACAAATTAATAGTACCAATTAAATACTCACACTGCTTGTTCATCTAATTCAGTATTAATTTGTCTGGATACTGTTTTAAGCGTTCCAATGCTTTCACCTATCATATCTAGTTGTTCATCTTGTTGCCTCATCATATCATTTTGTTGTTGCAATGTGTCACTTAAAAACTGTCTATTTGGACTATCAATTTCATTTTCCAATTTACTGTACTTTGTTGTGCCATGATTGACAGGAACTCGCGCGGGACTGTTATCTAAAAGTGGCTGTGAAATAATGAACAAATAAAAAATTATAAATATACAAATTGTTAAATCAAAAGGACAATACATAAATATAATCATACATATGTATTTATTGATATAACTTAAAAAAGATGTAAATTATTGCAAATGTTTGATGAATCATTTGATAAATACACTATTTAAATTACTACATTGTAAAAATTGTCTTATTTTATGAATTACGATAATAATATTAAATACTAATTTACCGTATAAACCATTTTTACATTTCTGTAATTAGTAGTATTTTATTTCTAAATCCATAAGAAATCGTTAAGAGAAACAAACAAGTAAATTTAATAATCACTATCAATATTATCGACAAAATTTGACAGTTCCACATAGGTGTCGCAATGTGTACGATAGTAATTTGCGAGCGAAATTTGAACATAGAAAACAGTACATTTATATCATTCCTTACTTTGAGATTTATTTATAAATTTAAACACATTACAACTATGCGTAAATATAAAAAAGAAAATATGAATTAGTTTTATTTAAACATTTAAATAATAAACATAATTATAATTAAATAACTCTATACACATTAAGCAACATAAAATAATCACATTATGTTTTATATTTTTTGTGATGTTTTTCGTCATCGCTTTTATTGATACTTCTATTGAATGTTGCTGAAGATCACAACAACCAATTATAGAAATTAATAAAGTAAATTCAACAAACCTGCCGTGCTGTATTATCCCGATCCCGACCTCTACTCAAATTCATTTTATCCTTCATGATCTGGAACAAATTAGTAAGATCAGTAAGATCGATGAATATATATATTTTTTCAAAGATGTGAAATTAAACTAGCAATATTACTTTAACTTCTTCTCGCGTTTGTTCAATAAAACTTCGTTGAACCGTCAGCTCCTTGTTATCTATTTTAAACTTTGTCGGATTTTTTTCTACGATACGTATATACATACGGTATATTAAGGGAAATACATAATATTGATATAAGAATGTAAAATTTAAGAAAGAACATTTCTTACATTAATTACATATAAATTTTAATGAATGCACAACGATTGTATAAACCAAATATATATGTTATCTATTCAAATACAATTGTTTCAGTATTAAAATGTCATATATTTCGAAAGTTATGGATATATATAAAAAAGGATATAGATCGTATCCTCTAGATCATCAAGATCCCATTCGATTGAGCGTAAGGCTTTCCGCAATTCGGTAGTAGTCCACTCTAATTCGTCACGTGAAATTGGGATTCCCCCACTCACGGTAGAACTCGTGACAACAACATCCTGCAATTCCGTCCAGCGTCCGTATAAACCGCGGTTCTTATTTAAGGCCTTACAAACTTCGCTATAAAACAAACGATAGATATTATTTGTATAATAAATTACAAGATTAACGAATGAAATAATTAAATATACCACATACATAAAGAAATTAGGTAAAATAATATATAATTGATCATGCTAAAATTGTCACTTCACTTTCTTTTTATTCATTTTGTATACGTACCAATATATTAGAATACCGAGTAATGACAATTCAAATATTTTTTAATAAAAATAGTAAGGAATGCGAAGAAATGTCTATTAATACATTTCGTGGAATTTTATGATTTCTATAAACTTTCCTACACGATATGAACAAAAACAATGATTTTCATCTAAAACATTAAGAAAAAAAATGCTCAACGTTACTTTTGATAAAAATAACGAGTCTTGAAAATATTCAGCGAGCAAAATAATATATAAAAGTTAAGATTACAAGAGAGATATTTGTAATGTGTGTGTATTAGGATAAAAAACAGAATAAACGGATTATCGTGAAATATTCGTCAGCAAGAATTGCAACGACTAGAAATCACTCAGAAACTTATCAAAAGTAATGTTTCTTTGTAATTTAGCTTAGCGACTATTCTTAAAGGGTTGACGTATATATGTATATAACATCAATGTCACAAAAGGGACAACAAAAATTCGAAAACTTGACAATTGCACGAGCCTCATGGAACTTGTATCGATTTGTTATTGATAATTCTAAACGTTAAAAGAAACAATTTATAACAATTTCGTGTAACAGGAGGTAATTTTTTTACTTACTCCTTGACGACAAAGAATGGATTCTCCAGCGTCATTCCTTCTTTTAATTTAAAGAGGTGGCCTTTCTCGCCGCCTCACGGCACCCACAGGAATACGTATGCGCGATTTGCCGATCATCGGTAGAAATTCCAAACGATCTTCACAGAATTACCGGTATTCGGATGAACGATGACAATAATCAAAATTGACACTTGCTCGCGCTTCACTGTTATGATACCACGACGTCGTCGTGTATTGTGACGTCTGCTTTCAGTCTTCCTGCAGACGACTATTTATTCGATTTTAACGTTCGTGCGCAAACACGCCTCTCTAACAGCCACTGTAATATTGATTTCGTGATGAAATTCCTAAAGTGTAGTTCACAGTCACTTGATGTAAGACTGACTAATAATCGAAATAACGATAAAATATGGATAATAAATATTAAAGTTTAATGTTTGATTGCATTATAAATGAAACTTTGTAATAATGCATGAGGCCTATAATGTTTCTTATTGATTTTTCAGAAACGTTTCTTTATGTGGCAATACTTGCTCATCTATATTCGCAGATTAAAACTTACGCAAAATTATTTCGCGCCAATTTTTTGAAAACATTGTATCGTATAATATAAACTTAACATTTGTTATTATATTCGAATCTAAGTTTACCTTAAATATGATATGAAAATTGCTATAATTTACCATTTGTAATAATAAATTATGCAACTTCTAGTTTTTAATTGGTTGTATGAATAATAAGTTCAAAAAATTGTACGTACTGCATTTCTAAAGCAATTTAAATTAGTGAAACAAATAAGAACGGTCCGATTTAGTTAACAATATAAATAATTTTTTCTATATATTTATATACAAAACATTTCTAGATAAACGTATATATGTAAATTTTTGATCATCCTATGTAATTTACGTTTTTAAGTTGGGTTGATTGCGTTGTTGGAACATTTCGCGGCAATCTTTTAAAACCCAGCAAGTGAAAGTTTTGTATTTAAAATTTTGTGCACAAGTGAAAAGTATTGTGTTAAAATTTTATTTCCTGAAAATATGCCATCGAGGAAAATAGCGTTTTGAGAAAACAAAAGCTGTGAGTGAAAAAATTTTATATTACATTTATATAAATTTCGACTTATTCATAACCTCTTCTTTTTAACTTGTATACATACATTGAAAGAATCTGTACGTATCTAAGCATTTTCAATAACAATTTAGTTTATTTATATATATTTTTACACTTTGTAAGCATAAAATTAGATTATTAAAATATATTTGTGTTTTACTTTTACTGACATGAAACTTGCTACCATATTTCACTGAATGCTAAAAAATATATGTTTACAAAGCAGATATCAATATCAGTGGATATTTTTTAAAGGTTATATTCGTAAACATCATTCTACTAAACATAAATGCATATATATATTACGTATTTAGTGTTCTTATAGAATTTTTTATAGTATGTATAAGGAACTATATTTAAAATATTGTATGCAACTGTTATTGTATGTTGTTCTAAATAAGTAAAATTCCAAGCAGAATTACATTTCTGGAATTGTGTTTAAGAATATTCTTGGAAATTTTTTTACCAAATATAACTGTGCAGTAAATAATTTAACAAGATTTAAGATTTATGTATATACATATACATATATATATATATGTATATGTGTACGTGTATGCCTGCAAAGACTGTTTTTATAGGCATTAAATATATATATATCTCTGAATTAACACAATATACAATAGTACCTTTTACAAAATAAAGTCAGTTTAAACTTCAAGATATAAATAGTTAATAATAATATGCAATCAACATAGTCCGCCTTCATAATCTTCTTCTTCGTTTTCTACATTTTTCGAAGGTGCTGCTTGTGCCTCTTCTTTCTCAACAGTATCTATGGGCGATGTTTCAGTAGTATCTTCAGGTTCTTTAATACTCATGTTCTGAAAAGTAATGTAAATTGAAAGAAAATTGTTATGAATTCTTTTTTACATGTGATTTTATCATATATCATAAATCAAAAAATTGATTGCTTACTTGAACTTGACTTGTAGTTTCCTCCATTAATTTTGTAGCATTAGGAGATGTATATGATTCTGCTGCATTTGCTCTTACTCCTGGAGGTGGTATTGCATATTCTTGCTGTGGCAAAGGTAAACCTCTAGCAAGTTTAGCATACTCAACATCCATGTGTTTAATGAAAGGATTATTTAATGCTGCTCTTGCAGCTTCTGCATCTTCATTATCATATGCTTGTAATAACATCTCTAATGTATTAATCTGAAGATAAATAAGAATAATAAAGATAAATGTAATGTATTTAATTTGAAAGTTTCAAATTTCTAAGAAGTATAGTTCAGACCTCAGGAGCTTCACAGTAATTTCCCCATTCTTTGAAAGCTTTCTCAGCTGCTACCTGATCACCTCGAGCTAACTGCACTAACACTAATGCTACGGTCAATCTACCAATAGAAGGTGTATGATCTGTCTGTTGATGCATTCCAATTTCTCTGCGAATTGCATCTGCTGCTTCATCATACATTTGTAATTTTACTAATAATCTTGCCACTTTGCTCATATATTCTGCTGCCTGACGTGGGCTATCTTCACCCTTCATTAAATTAAATTAAAAAGTATATATATGATTTTCAATTACATTGTCATTAATTAGTAAAAAAGTTATATCTGATACCATAACAATGTTAGCTGCACGTTTAAACAATTCTAGTGCATCTTGTGGTTGAGTAGCTTCTATCATTTTGCCTGCTTTATCAAGCACAGTTGCACCTGATTCAGGTGACCCATGCATTTGATACAGAGAACACGCACTATGTGCTAGTTTTGGTACTTCTGCAAGATTTCCCATCTCCTTGCAAATTAATACAGCCTGTTCAATACTCCTGCAATTGTATCAATGATAACATTGTTTATAAAATATAATATTAATAATAATCTAAAGAACTTACTTTGCAGCATGAAACCATCTTTTATGTAATAAAATATGTATTAAAGAATAAATATACTTTTTAATTATAGAAAGGGAACTTAAAGTCGTACTATATATAAATATATAAAAATTATATCTATTTAAAAGGATACGATCTATTTTCTTTATAACAATCAGCAGCTTTCATTAAGCAATCTTTACATTGTTGATAAGATTTTGCTATTCTAAAGCAAGTTGCTAAAATAAGTAGCAGAAAGTATTATTAATTCTATGATATTATTCTGTCAATTATTGCATATATTTTACCTGCACTTGTATATTCATCGGCTGCAACTTCGAAATCAGGTCTCCATTTTAACAGTGATGTTTTTAAGCTATAACATAGATTTACCTTATTTAAATAGACGGATCAATAAAAATGAAATTATTTTTACGCTGTGAGAAAATACGTATTATCAACTTCATATAAAAAAATTGACGAAACTCAGATTAATTGTTGACACAATTACTCGTGATTTGTCATTTCTGCATTGACAGTACCTTTTCTCAGCTTGTCGTATATGAGCATTTCCTTCTTCGATTTTTGACATTTTCCTCCGAATGGTGTCTTGCTTTGATTTTCGTTATGTTTGCTAATTGCAATGATGAAGCTGTCAGTTTCGAAATTAGTTTTGGTATCGAATGATTCTTGTCAAACCACCGTAAAGACGACAAATTTGTTCTGTACGAACTAAATGTTGTGTTAGACTAGTTTATCAATGTATATGTCGTTCTACGATTGTATGCGAAAAAGTTGGAGAGTTCTTACCATTTTCATGTCACTCCCAACTTTATCGATACTATATATTATGGCAAGAACATTAACGTTATTTGAAATATCTGTTTATAAATATTTATATATTATAAATATAAATATATAAATGATATTAATTCATTAGTTTATTATAAGATGAAATTATTTTTTATTGTTGAAACATATTTTAATAAAAGTAACATTAAGTGTGAAGCAAACAAATATAGTATATAATCTTTTTCTATTATTTCATTATATTACTAAAGGAAACAAAATGTTAAATACTAAAATATAAAAAAGTCAACTAATAACTAGCAAAAAATTAAATTTTTTTAATTTTATGAAATATATTAAACATACAGTGCAATTCATTTATTTGTATGTGTTCAGAAGGATTGATAAGAAATAGATATATGTTTTATTAATATTAATATGTTTTGCACACAATATAGTGTTTTAAGTTGTGCGAAATATCAACAAAGTTTATTTATTTAATTAACAACATGTGTGATTGAAGATATACTAGATTTTGTGCTTTTCATTTTGTGTGGATGGTAGTATGAGTAAAGGATCTAGATGTGATGTACTACGCGTTACACCACTTGAAAACTCGATTTGTAGTTGCAACACTTGAAATTAGAAGTATGATTGTAGACATTATTTGTTCGAATTTAATAGTACAAATGCTGCAAAATTTCACATGCCTGTGACATTTTATTGTTTCTTTTTTATGTGAATTATTACACGTGCATTATATTTTCAATTTCTGTTGAATATATATGCAGTTGGACATATTGGCGGGAAATAAGAAGAAATTGCATACTAAAATTTTTATTTTAATACGATTTTAGTATAAATCGATTATTAAATAGCTAGGACGTAACCAGATTTTTAGAACAAAATTTTTAGAAGGTAATTTAATTCGTAATTCTTACTGCATTTGGTTTATATTCTTTGTTTATCAACTGCATCATAACCTTATAATGTATACATTTAATTGTTTACAATGTAGTTTCTTGTGAGTAATTAAGTGTTTTATTTTTTATAGCATTTTACAATCTTAAATATTGTCTCTGTAGAATAAAAGTAAATCAGATGGCAGAAAGACTCGAAGATCTTAATTTGCCAAATGCAGTTGTAACAAGGATCATAAAAGAAGCATTACCAGAAGGAGTTACAATTGCCAAAGATGCTAGAACTGCAGTAGCAAAAGCATCTTCAATTTTTATATTGTATTTAACATCATCTGCAAATATAATAGCTAAGAAAGGGAATCGTAAAACAATAAGTGGTCAAGATGTTATTCAAGCAATGAATGATATTGACTTTGACCAGTTTGTTGATCCATTACAGGAATCATTAGAGAATTTCCGAAAAGCTCAAAAAGAAAAGAAAGATGCAACATCTAAAAAAAAGCAACAGAAAAAGGATGGAGATGATGTAATAGAGGAGGAGGATGGAGGAAGAGAAGTTATGGTTTTTTAATACATATTAAGTATATAAATTATAATGCATAAAAGTAAACATATATTTTACACAACTATTGTATAAGTCTATCAAATTTGTCACATGTCTCTATTTATTATTATAAAATAAAAAGTGAAATATATTAGTATAAAAGAGATTGTAATGTTTTAAATAATTCAAATATTCCTTAGATTTTCTTAAATTCTTCAAAACAAATCTTTTTTAAATTTTTTATTCGTTAAGCTTAACAATATTTGCTTAAAGAGTATATATATATATATATATATATATATATATATATATACATTGGTAAAATGTAAATATTTTATTAATGAATGCTTTTAAGATACTGCATTTGAAAAGTGAATTTTTATAAAAAAATTTTCTTATATAAACTATCATTTACAAAAGCTTGCTTATTATTTTTATTTTTATTTTTTTGCATTATTAACTCTTAACTACCATTATAGATTAAAATTTTAATTTTCAGAATACTGTAAGGCTATTGTATTTACAGATATGTCAGTGACCATTTTATATAAAAGTGAATATTTGTAGTCAAGTGTTAATAAATGCAACTCATTCTATTCTTTCATTTTCAAATATTTAAAATATTTTCTTATTTATGTTGTAGATACAATAAAAAAGTTAGATAATTTTAATCTATCTTAAATATTATTATATATCTTGTATCTCTATAAATTATCATTATTGTATTGTTTGTATAACTAAATTTTGTTTCTAACATTTTTTTCAATAATAATTGTAATTAAAAAAAAAAAATTTACTAAATGGAAGAAATATGTAATTAAAAAAAATTTTATTGGCTAAATTTTATACTTTTATGAAATGTTCTTTTTGTAGATGGAAATATCTAAAGTATATGGATATATATCGTCACATTCTTTTGTACAAATTTTGAAATAGTAATTTGTTAACGTACTGTTAATTAATAGACAAATAATATTTAACTGGAATTGTTTACAAAAAATTCATATTTTAAGGCTTTACAATGTGAATTTTATGATCTATCACACTTCTACACATTGGACAATCTGAAGAAATCATATTTGCACAACTTGAACAGCAACAAAGGTGTCCACATGGTAGAAAAATTACTTCACACTATAAAAAAAAAATGAAGTAAATGATTGTATAATTATATTATAAATCAAAAATTTTTCAAATAAGACAAAAATTTTGCTTACTTGTAAATCAAGGCAAATTACACATTCGGCAGTATTGATGCTCTGAGTAGCATTATATTCTTGATAGTTAGAACTTGTACAAGCTTCTTCTGGTGGTGCAGAAGGTGTTATAGGTGTTCCAGATTCATTGAGTTTTAATTCTGCTAAATAATTTTCAGCTGCGAGTTTTATAGCAGTGCGATCATTTTCACAATGTATTCCAATCTAGAATATCAAAACATAAACTATTGTAACTTATAAATTGAGTGATAGTGGATAGTAAAAGTGAATTAATACTTCACATACAGTTTTTAATTGTTCATCACTAAGGTCTGGAAGTAATGATGGCAAGGAAGCTAGAAATGGCAAACAGTGTAATGCGCCCGCTATTGCAACATGTCGCACTAATGTCGGCTCTAACATTTCCAATAAACCTTGAGGACGTGTTTCCATTAAAGATTGATATTGCATTAACCAAAATTGACTTTGTTTTCTAGAGTTCTTAAAAAATGAAATAATTTTATAAAAATTATCTAAAAAAAAAAATAACAGAATAATATGTAAATCCATTACTTACATTAATACAACGTTGTTGTTCTATCGTATTAATTGTTTCTAGAAGTTGATCTCTTCTGTTTTTCTGTTGTTCTAACAAGTTCATTAGAATAGCACTCAAGGCTACTCTTTTTTCAGCTATTTCATTCTATTTAGTAAAATAGTAAAATGTATCTTCATAATATAGAAATGTATATGAAAAATTTAATAGTTATGAATACTACATACAAGTTGCTGGTTAATTTCTAATTTTCTCCTTTCTAGTTCAATGTTCGTAAGTGCAGCTAATTGCGATTGTACCAAATTGACTTGTTGCACAATACTCCAACAACGTGCATCGCTACGTTCTAGTAATGCTGCAACAGCAGCCTTCTGCAAAACTTCATCTTGTTTTAATGTGTCAATTAAATCCTGTCTTTTCTCTTCTTGATTTTGCATTATTTGTGCTAAATGATCGTTATTCCTTACTTCTCTAAAATATTTGCTAGATATTAGACATTTTTATAGCTTTATGTAAAATATTATTAGCATGTTACTAACAGTGTGAGCAAAGACTGCGCAGTATAATCTCTATACTTGCTATGTTCTTCAAACTTTCTAGTTTTATGAAGTTCTTCTTCAAGTAATTTTTCCATTGAAACTATTAAAATAGTATACATAAATACATAAATATGATATTATAAATACATAATGAAATATATACATTATTTTAAATATTTAATACTCACAAAGAGTATCCTTTGTACGAAACATAAATTGTTCTGTGTGACAAGAAGATAATAATTGCATTTCTTCTTGTTTTTCTTGTTCTAATAATTCAGCCTGAGTTTGTCTTTCTTCTTCACTATTTCTTAAAAATTCTTTGATAACATTATCTGCTTCCTTTTCAGCTAGAAAAAATTTCAAGGAAAACATTTTTTTCAATTTTGTTAAAAGATATTTCTTTTTATTATAGTAGAGAAATATTTCAATTATACCATTGTAAATGTAGGAAAGTAAGCGTGCTCTGTTAGAATCTTTTTCTTGTTGTACTTTTTGTAATTCATGTTGTAATTGAGTTTGCTGTAGAGCAAGATCTTCCAAAAGCTAAAAATGAAGGTATTTTAAAGGAAAGTAATTATAATAAGTTTAATTTTATATGGAAATGAAAAATATTAATTGTAAATAAATAGTTCTAGTTTTAGATACCTTTTTCTTATGTTTTTTTAACATTAATTGCATCTCCATCTCATATTCTTGTTGTTGCTTGATATGCTTTTCTACTTCCAATAATGCATTTTGGCGATGTTCCTACAAAATATAATTAATCATTAAATTCTAAATAATTTTCTTCATTTAATAAAATATTGCAAAAATATAGCTATTTCAAAATAACGCAAGCAAATAAATATGTAAATTAATTTTTAAACACCTAATAAGTATTATTTATATTTTATAAATAAAAATTAAATATCACAATAAACAATAGTAAATATACAGTGAAATACATTTGAAAGCATGCTAAAATAAAAGAAGCGTCCACATGCCTTCATTTTTTCTAGCTTCTGTAATGCAGCCTAAAAATAAAAATCAAAACATTTAAGATTCACTGTGAATGCAACATCAAAATTTTGATCCTATAATATATGATACCTGTACATCATTATTTTTATTCTGATATATTCCTTGTATATCTTCAAAACTTATATTTCTTGATAAGTCTGTTTTAGAATCAGGCTCTTCTGGTAAATATTTAATACCGATTTCATTTGCTAAAAATGCTATAATTACTATTGTGCCTCCATTTAAAATATCTTGAGGTGGATATAACAAGTTTAACCCATCAATGTTTAATTCTGTTAATTGTTGTGCATAACCCAAAGATTTTGGAAGTTTATGAAGTTTATTATAACTAATATCTAATATAGCAAGATGCTTTAAATTTCCCATTGCCTCTGGCAACTGTTTCAATTTATTTTTTGCAACATTTAATATGTTTAATTTACTTAAATTTACTATTTCATTTGGCAGTTTTCGTATATTGTTGTCTTGTAAATAAAGTTCCTAAAATATATTCAATTAAAACATGATTTAAAACTTCAGACAGATTTAATTTATATTACTTCAATAATAAGTTTAATACTAGAATAACATATACCTTGAGAGAAGCAAGACACATTATGTCTGATGGTAAATGAGTAAATTCGTTTCCATGAATATCTAATACAGCAAGTAATGATAAATCGCTTAAGGCACCTCCAGCCAAAAGTGAAGTTAACTTGTTATTATACATCAGTAGCACCCTCTTTCTAAATACCTTACATAATGAATAGATACCAGAAGGTACATGTTTTAAAGCACATTCAGACACATCAAATATTGGTTCTGGATTTTCTCTAGCCTACGATAAAGAATAGTTATGTGTATTACATATATTTAAACAACAATATGATATAATTAATGTCAATACTTTGTTTTTATTATTAAAAGAACTTAAATATTTTTCTATTAATGAAATAATTAAGTCAATATCAAATAAACAAAAATGATATCAGATATTTAAAGTATGTAAATATTAAATATCTATCAAACTTAGAATATTATATGAAGATTGTTTTATATAAAACAAAAAGTATAAAGCTAAAAAATCAAGTTATACATTTATTACATAAGGCTATAAAATGATTAACCTCCATTCATTAAGAGACATACCAGGTATAACTTGTGTTCTAGTCGTGCTTTGTAATCGACGTTAACCTTGCTCCCATGCGGTAGAGACATCATTAATCGTATATGTCATGACAATAAATGAACATTACGAATGCAGATCATCCTGCTCCCGGTTTCCCTTCAACCTCCAACATACGATTTCACATACATAGTTTATAAAACGCTAATCAGTGTCTTCTTAATTTGACATTTAGTTGTGTGATAAAACGGATAAAACAGTGACGTACCTTAACATTTTAACTTCCCGTAGAAATACGCAACATTACTTAAAAAAGAATATTTTTTATTGATATCATCATTATTCATATTTTGATTTGTTTGTTTTTATTAAAATGGCTAAAAGGTATGCGGCCTTTATTATTATTAGAAATTAAATCTCGGATATTTATGAATTTTTTTTTTTATATTAAATGAAAAATATATTACTCTACCATTTATATATTCTACTGTATTATGTATTGATCTACATATCTTTATATAAAGAAATAAATCATGATACAGAGCATTTAAGACAGGAATCTAATAATTAACTTCGTTTGAAATAATTAAGATAATTTAAATATTTTATTGAGCTATACATTTTCATAAATATTGTTCAAAACATTCAATATAGGAGTCTAATAATCAACTTTGTTTTATGTTTATGAACTTTCGTGTATTTTAATTCGTAATATAGTAATGTAACATAATAGTAACTTAACTTTTTGCTATATTTGCAATTTTTATTCGTTTCATAAATTTCTTTCTTTTAATTCCTGAAACACTGTTGTGTATTTAATTTAAATATGTTAATAAATATTCTAAAAAAATAGGCAGTTAGTATATGTACATCTAAAATTCAATAAAACTAATTCAAATATTTTATTCGCTAAAAAAGTAAAGGTCTCTCGTAAATACTCCCTATTCGATTTGTATCTAAATTCTAAAAATACAATATTAATACAATACAAGCTCAGATCGCTATTCGATTTTGAACATCTTTGTTTTAACCATGTTACTTTCTTAGACCCATGTTTTTAGATAAAAATAATGAATTACGATTTTCTACAAAAATACCAACAGTATATACGAAAAGGATCTCCCATCGATTATGCTGTTTATTGTAAATTTTGTGAAACTTCCCTCTGTCTTAATCGATATTCTGTCGGTGTGAGCATGCCCCTGAAAAATAATTTTTTCTTTCTCATAAAATTAATTAATTATCTATGCATAATACTTAGGAAAAATAATATAAAAAAACTAATTCGATTATCGTAATTACACATTCAAACCTTAAAACCGTATCAAAAGAGACGCAAACGCCTTTGTCGCACATTTTTTTATAAAGATGCCAACATTCTTTCTCTTTATTGGTTTGAAAGTGTGGTTCCGTGGATATAGACTGTACATGTTGAAAAGTTTCCTTTGAAGATGGTGTAAATGCAGATTTTATCTGCAATTTTCATAAATTGTTTTCTAATAATTGAAGATAAATCTATTTTTATACAAAGCAATGAAAAATTTGCTTTACATTCGCAGAAGAATTATTTATGGTTGTTTTAGTTTGTTGCGCGGGAACTTCCATTTTCTGTGAGATCGTCCTCGGCGAGTCCTGCATTTTTATTTTTAGAGATGTCGTTTGTTTGTCCATTCCACTAAAATTTATTTTAAAAAATTGAATAATAAATTTACGTTTTCTTAAAAAAAATTTATTAAGTGTTACAGCATTCATGTATGGCTACATTTTACATGAATGCTGTAACACTTAATAAATTTTTTTTAAGATTTTTTTATGATTTTTTTAAATGATTTTTTACATAAATTTGTATTTTTCAAAAAAAAATTGAGATGCATGTATGTTTACATTATTTACATAATTGAAAATACGAAATGTGAAAGATGAACGAGTTTATTACTCAGTCTAATGAAAAAATAATTATAGAGGAAAGAAAAAGAAATAGTAAAGTAAAAAGTAAAGAAATAATAAAGAAAAAGTAAAATGAAATGTATTTCCGTTGGATATTTTAGCAAACTTATTGAGAAATCTATCGATTGCGTGATCTTGTTACCTTGAATAAAGAGAAAACGCATTATAATAACTATTAATACACGTTCGTTCACGATCGTTTCTTCTATTTCGATTATTATAGACCTCTTTTATCGTTCCATTTCTTTTTTCGATATCGTATAAATTCTCGGATGATTGAAATTGTGCCGTGATTTTCAAGCACTGCCAGAATAAAAATAGCTATCGTATGTGTTATCACGATTAAATAAATCTTCATAAATAGATGATACAGTTGAATAGAGAAATATGTGTTGTAACATACTATTTCTACGAAAATTTACGTTTTTTTACGTAAATGTTTGGTTTATCAAGATAATCTTACTATACTATCGCAGGATTTTTAATTTTACTGACTTCTTTAAAATGTGATTTTAGCAAATATATGTATACTTGCAGTATAATTTAGCTTCATTTGCTCTATAATCTAGCCAATTCCCTAATAAATAAGTTTCAAAAAGTTTTAAAGACGGCTATCCATTATTCCATTAGTTAAAAGTGTTTTCTTTACAAAAAAAATTGGTGTAATTAAAAATACAATTATAAATATATATTAAATAAAATAAAAATAAAAGATCAACAAAATTATGCAATTGCGTATTTGTCACATAACGACTTTTTAATAAACAAATTTTGTCACGTGTACAATACGCGGAGAAAAAAAAAGCACGTACACATTTATTTAAGAACCATTGACTCAGTTTAATCGATCAGAATATAAGAGTACATAACGTATAATGTATACTTATACAGTTTGTGTAGTGATTTCTAGGTATTATACTCTCCATCAAGGTGCTATTAAAGAATCATGAAATTCTATTTCCGTTTTTTATACTCACGATCGTGATGGCGTGCTACGAGTTTTTAGTAACTTCCGTTTTTTATCGTGTAGATCACCAATAGGCACGGCCAGGCATCTCTTTTCGCGATCAGTCAACGGGACGTCGAGCGGCTCTTCGACGTCGTGAATCAATGCCAGAATAGGTAGGGCTGAACTGTTGGTAATGTCCGTTCTCCAGGACACTGTTTCCTCGCTTGACGAGGTTGCTCCGTTTCCACGCTGGTTAACGATCGCCAACCACGGTTGTATCGTTTTTTTCTCCTCCCGTGACAAGGGTTGTTGCTCTTTCGGTGGAGCATTCTCGTCGAAGGAATCTTTCTGAAAGGAAACTGAGCGACGATTTTACTTTATCGACGAATTCGTGTCTGATGTTTCGAAATGTTACAGATTCAATTTCATTTAAATACACAAACGTCCGAAATATTTAAGAAGATCTGTACGGAGAATTTTCCTTTACTTTTATAATGTTATATTTCTTAAAAATATTAAAAACATGTTAAACGATAGCAAAAAAATAATTGAAAACTGTTTAAACCAGCATTAAAACAATTTCAAAGCTTAAAAATACGTACAAATACGATAGTCTCCTAATATTATCTGGTTAAATCGAAATTAAATTTGTTCGCGAACGATGATAGTCACGATACGTTATTTAATCGGTTGCATTTGAATAAATTCATTCGATGGCGTTTTTATTCGGTTACCGCCAGATTTTCTACTCTATTCAATCGAATCAAGGTAACATCCAAACCAAAGGGAATTTTATAGTCACGATAAGTATGTTTACCAAGTAACCTGATTTAATGGGCCGGTATTCGCAACACTTGGCCATTTACCGAAAACTGGGCCAAACGATATCTCGTGTCATCGATTCGGTTTTACAGGGCTTAAATGAGCTATCCAATATTTTTCCACGAATCGTATTTCATATCTACTTTTTTCCTCCATGCCATTTCATTACCAAAACCTCATTGATCCATGAACTCCACGTAGAAGAAGAAGAAAATTACAAAAGAACCTCGGAACCGACTTATTGCACAGTTCCTTTTACTTTTCTTATTTCTCTAACGTTACCAGAAACATTACGAAAACATTTTTTGGATATTTTTGATAATTATAAAAATAGGAGATACAATATCAATCGTTCTGATTTATTCAATAGTGTCTGATCAGTCAACGAAGTTCGAATCAACCGACACTTCTCACGATCCTTAAAATACGTACTAGGTATACCTACATACTTCGCGGAACAATCGTTCTTAGAAGTTTCACCGTTAAATCGTATCGGCGTTTACCCTGACCGAACAATGAGCCATCAATAGAAGTGCAATTATTAAAACCCGATTACGTGGCGAGTTTCAATGGAATATTTTGCTTCAGGGTCAGTGGCGTAATAGAGAAGAAGTTTGGTCGATTTAACGTGTTCGATCCTCTTATTGTCTTCACCGGTTTCATGTCGTTCCACGATAGAAGTTCTCCTTTAATTAGCGACGATATACCCACGTATTAAAAGAACCAAGTTCCTGTTAAAACGGTTCAAGTGCGAAATGCACCGTAAGGAATTCCCACCCCAGACTTCGTGCAACAAGAATCCCTGTGATAAGAGATTGCGAGAGGTATACCTGTGTATATACAAGAGCGAGAAGATCTTGAGAATGATGATGAAGATGATTTCGCTTATGCTAAAAATGCCTTTCAACGAAAATTTGATGTGAAGTTAAATTTTGGTTTACTCACCAAGATAGGTAACGAAAACATTCATAATTCATTATAGCATCAAGTGTGTTTCTCTTTACAAATGAGAAACTCGTGATAAACACGATTTTTGATATATTTCGTTTTCTTGAAAATAATTTACGTCAAGGTAATATTCCATTTATCATCGAATGGAAATTAATTAATTAATAAAAATAGTTATTGACACGGGATGTACAACTTTCTCATTTAATTAAATGCAATTAGATATAACAGGACGAATGATTAAAGATACTATTAAGTTTCTAAGGACGGGGTATTTCCTATTTTCAAAGTTAGTCAAATCAAATAAAGACTCATGCTACTCAAAACAAGAAGAGAGAGACCGTCAATATATCGGACATTCGGCTTTCTCAGATATTATATAGGTGTCGATATATATCGGACGTTATATCGAAGGTTAAAGATACTTAAATTTTTTTGTTTTTTTTTCAGTGAAACGTACGAACGAGCGTTGTTTTTGTCAAGAGCTCTTCAGCTTTTTTTTAGAAATAAAATTTCATCGTAATACGTATGTATTTTAAAATGGTATTATCGCGATCGAAGGTGTGAAAATCTTTCGCGTGAGAAAACCTTTGAAAGTTTGCAGAAGATTACGTAGAGATTCGTGCGGATAATGAAGAAAAAAGAAGTTAGCACCGCGTTTCGTACGTGTTCTTTTCTTCGTACTTGGAGGCAGAACTGGTAGACGAAGATGGATATTTCGAAATAATTCGCGGCATGCGCAGCTCGCGTGTCTTGCGTCGTTTCTAATTAACTCGTTCAATTATCATTCCACGATCGTCACTTACACCTGCGCACGTGTGTTATTAAATTCTTGCACGTAATCTCCTCACAAACATTGAAGATATTGTCATTTGTGACTCAGTATGTTAATCTAATCATGCTTATAACACGTGAATGATCTCACGAAACTTAGATAATTGAAACGTATTAAATTGATAACTTTTACAAGTCGTATAGCTTTTTATCGGAAGCGCTACAGAATAGTGTAGCAAAAATAACTCAATTTACGAAACCATCATAGCGATATTTTACTAATGTCGATACTTCAATCGTCAACTGCAGACTCGAGCAGATTCTGTGTCTTCTGGAGCTAAGAAAACTTTAATTTAAGCTATGCGTTGATACCTGATTTGATAGGTTTCCTCGCGCTATTCAAAGCGGAATTAATCGATGTTTTAATGATCGATGTAGTGGGTAGTTTGCTACGTAGCTCGTCGATTAACTTGTCATCCCTGGGCGAATTCTCGGTATCGGTATCGCTGTCCGTAGAACTGACAAGGGACACCATCGTAACGATATCCATCGTTTTGGAATCGATCGAATTCTTCGCACGACCAGCCGATCTGTTGCCCGATTTTCCATCTTCGTCATTTTTAGAGGAACCTCCGCCGAAACGTCTTCTCGCGCTTCTGGATCGTCTCTTTAACGGCGCCGATCTTACAGCCCGATTTGACGATATCTAACATGTTAATCATGCAAAATACAAACTCGGTATAATCATCAATATCGAACAAACACTTATTTTTTTAAACAGTAATTTTAAAAAATCGCCACGTCGTAAAATATGCGTTGTAAAATGTATCTTATCTTTTCGTGGAAAAGATTAAGCGTTTCCGTTATATTTTTCTTATCGCTGTTACAATTTTCTTTCGCATTAAAGACCTCGATATCGAGTTGTTTATAAGAAAAATACATATTAAAAATATATATTGAAAAGAAAATGAAAGAAAGAAGAAAACAAAATATACCTTCGTCGAAGTTACATCCACTTTTTCCATCGCGTTATCTTTACAATCCGCATCTTGTTTCCCCTGATTCTTGTTCTTCCCCGATGAATCGATCACAATGTTAACGTGAACGCGATTATTAGCTGAAGTCGATTCGAAACGTCGTTGTGGCGGCGCAGAGCTAGTCCTTCTAGATTTCTGATCGATCTTCTGGCTTTCTGCCGTCTTCTTCAACGCTGGATCTCTCTCGTTCACCGAGCTACATCTCACTTCCGACGAATTCTTTGAACATGCAGCTTTATCGATCATAGAACTGCCTTTATCCTCAGCCACGGTGGTGCTGGTCGACAGAGTTTTTCCAATCAAATTAAATTCGTCCGCTTCGTTCGTTTTATCGTCTGCCGGAGCATTCTTGCTTTCGACCACTGTTTTCATCCGCTCGTTCCTCTCCGTTACGCAAGACAGTTTGCCATCTGTAACCATTTTTTCCATTATATTCTTCCCGTCAGTCAAATCGCATCGAAATTCAGGGACCTTTTCTTCTGTCACGGCTGTTTCATTGGCGACGGTCTCCTTATTTTCTACGGTCGTTCGAATCGAATGACTTCTCTCTACGGTGGCACGGTTGTTAATCGGTGATCTTTGTGGCACGTTTTTATCCGGCGTGGAATTCCATCTGAACTCCGTTGGCGATCTAATTGGGTCGAGGAAAGCTCGGTTGGTACCGCTGTGAAAGCTCGCACGCTTTTGCCTCGCCGATGAAAAATCCTCCTTCGACACCTTCATAACTCCCAGGGTCGAGTTTTCGATTTTGATCGATGGCAACGTTGTGGAGGTAACGCGATAACTCGAGCAGTCGATACTTGCTGAGGACTTTTTCTTCGCGTTGGTATCGTCGATGCTCGCCTTCGATATTCGCTTAAAATAAGAAAACAATCTCGATAGAGCGAAGAAACAAAAGAGAGCGATTATGTTTAGATTTCAAACAAAACGAAAAATCTTAAATGATCAATTCTATGGAATTTTGATCGGATGTAGCGACCAATTGTACCTCGTTCGATTGTTCCCTTCCTACATCAGCCTTTTCTCTCGCCTTGTTCTGTATATCTGCAGAAACTTCGTTTTCTTCCAAAACTTGCTTGTCGTCACTGGAAAATTTGTCCTCGCTGTTCCTCGAAGTAATCGAATTATTCTCTGACAAATCTTCCATTGATTTATCGATAATAATAATTTTCTCCATTTCTCTTTCTTCCTTTTCATTTTGAATTTTACAGTCGTCGAGAGATATTTCGATCTTAGACTCGTCTTTCTTTCGTACAGGAGACAATGCGTTGGTGCGATTGGACATTTCAGACTCGCATCTCTCATCCACAGTCTCACGAGCTAGGAAAATATTAATATTGGCTTTATTCTTCTCGCGATATTTCCAAGCGAGCCTCAGCCTCTCCGCCAGTTCCAATCTAGAATAAAGGATCGTGGGTTTCTCGGTCCCAACGAAGCCTCTCGATCTTCCTCCATTGGTAGATCTGGATCGTCCTCGAATTTGACGAGCCACCACTTCAACTTGTCCGAGCTCTTCGTCGTTCTTTTCGTTCCTTCGACGGTTCTCCTTCCAGGCAACGCGAACCTGAAATTTATCGACCACTACAATTGACATCATTACTGTCGAAGATGATAGATCAAGTCATCGAATGATCAAATTTCTTCTTTGATCGTGCCTTTAAAAATACAAATTTATATAAAAATTCGCAATCTAGGTGATCGCACAAATTTTTAACGATGCTGATTAAGCGAAAGGATCGAGTGATGTTTAAAAAAAGAAAAAGAAAAAAGAAATCGAGTGAAATATTGTTGAGGAAATCAGAGAGATACCTTAGGTCTTTCAGAGCCGAGTTTACCGCTCGTTCCACGCTTGCCACGTGCGAAAGGACTCGCACAGATCTGCAGCGATTTGTCATCCTCCGCAGATCTTTGTCGCCTGATTTGCTGGCGACGAGGCGCAGGTGGTTGCAGAGACAATTGTCTGATCGGTCTGACCGATCCTTTTTCGGATCCTGACATTCCGCTGCTGGCAATCTAGCCACTGAGGCTACATTCTACAATAATTTCTACACTGTCTCGTGTATTACATACGATAAAATGAACGAATGAAGAAAATATGGGAACTTTTAATTTTATCAAAACGCTACCTTCCAATCATTTCAAAATATTAATGAATTAATTAGCGTCAATTGAAGTGATTGGCACTTACCCGACGTGTTCACGATTCGTACGAAAGATCGTAACGTAAGCACGATGGATGAACTTCCATCGTGGTGGCGGCGCGAGCAAACGCTGACTGACTAACTTCATCCATTGCCCTCTGACACGATCGTTCACCACCACTGCCATTTCACCGATTTACCTTCGTGTTACTTGGCCAACCACCAGCAATCGTTGCCCGTGTGCACTCACAGAGCTCACTAACACGCTGTCGTTTCCACCCTCTCATCCAACGAAGGGGTGGTTGAACGATGTATTGCTCCCTTTAATTCGAACGACGCTCGACACTACCACGCCTGTACTTGGATCATAGCACAATATGTGTTAGGAGGAATGCTAGGGTAGTCGAACTCACTCACGTACGATAACTCAACATGCATTACCCTCTGATTCGCGATCAGTGGCGTAACGCGAGACACCCTAATGGTAATGATGGGTGCTGCTTTTCGAGAAATATTCGGAGATTTTTGGAGTTTACCTATCATTTCGAAGTAGGATCGAGGAAAATAAAGTTTTATTATTCTTTTATGCCGATTTTCTTTTTTTGTTCTGTTTTTTTTTTTATTCAAATTAAGTTTCCAACATATTAAAAATTTATCTTGAAAAAATCAAGAAATACTATGTAGGACATTTTAATTGGAAAGGACAGTTTGTTGTAGGTATACTATAATGATTTGGATTGGATGAGGTTTCGAATTTAATAAGAAAATATATAATGATTTATCGATCATTATTGGTGTTTACTAATGTGAAATAAAGATTCTTAGATTTAAATTAAATATAATATGACTTACGACTCAATGATATCAGTTAAGATTGTCTGTAAGTATACATTTTGATAACGTTGAAGACATTGAATGTAAATTTTATGGGTTTTGGATTATCGTTAAGGATATTTAGAAGTTTGGAATACAGAAGATGTTTATTAGAATATACGTTATACAAATGTTTATAACGATTGAACAAATATTTAACTGCAACGCGCGTTTCATCTTTTTATACGCACGATTCCTTAATTGCAAGGATTTCTCTTAAACGCTCATAATAATAATATCTTTTACAAAACAAAAAAAAATATCTCCTTCATAATCCAAATTTTAAAGTATCAAACAGTATATACTTTTACAAAACGAACATTTAAAAACCTGTATTTTATAATCATGATCCCTGTCTACCCCTTGACAGTGAAGTAAAAGACTGAAAAATTTGAACGAATAATTCAGAAAATAATTGAATTATGTATGCGTAATGTGAAACCTCCGGTCAATTTATATTTGTACGATAGTTTTACATTTTAACAATACTATAGATAAATATAATGAAATTGATATTCCTCAGAGGCGAACCCGTCACGCCTTTCCTCACCGGAGGAGAGCCATCTACACTCGATATTGCTCCTCGAAGGTGTTGCAAGCGTGTTCGAGTTCGACTAAAAAGCTCAATTTCGCGGGAACGTGTCATACGAGCGGCCAATTCGAATTTTCACCGGTAGTCACCTAGTATTATTGATCAAAACTTTACCTATTATCTGACAGCTTGTTGTCCGGTGTTACCATGGCATCGGCGATCATTCGAATCCGTTCTCCTCTCGTTTGTCTCTTTCTTCCTCCTTTCCTTCGCCAAATCACTTTTCACCGGTACGGGAGGATTTAAACGAGAAACTTTCGCCCGGGAACTCGGCCACGTCGAATCCCCGAAAATTAAGAGAGCCCCCGGCCATTAGCGCTTGCAACCCTAATTGCCCCTCTTATCAGCGACTTCGACGTGTTCGGGCCAGGGATGGGCAACACCGATGAATAACTCGCCCGTCAAACTTAGCAATCTGTTTTTTTTTCTTTTTTCGTTTGTTTCTTTAACTCTACTTTAGGTTCTTCGTACATCTAAGTTCTAGATTCTTAGATTCAGATTTTTCGTACATTTAAGAAAAAAAGTGATTTAGTTTATTCTTCTCTCCAATGCTTTATTTATTATCGCAAGCAAGGAATTTACCTGCTTGCACAATTGGAACACATTAGTCTGCGTTAAGAAATATAATTTTATTTATTTTATCTTAAACAAAGAACGTAATTTTAATAAAGTTAAGACGATCGTACGGAACATTATTGTTTTGTTTGTCATGTTGTCTTTCGAAATTACTCTTTCCTTTTTTTGAGTGAATCGAAACTCATAGTATCATTTTACATTGAAAATGCTTCGACGATGAAGTTCCTTTTGCTGAACGTTTGATTTTTGTAATTCGATAAATCGAGTTCTGTGTGTCCATCCCTGTTCCGGTTTCTCGAGGAACGACTGTCTATCGTGCTCGATCAGGACTGGAAAGTTCGATTTGCAAGGCTTGCCAAGAAATTTTCGAGGCCCCGTTTCACGATCGAGCCGTCTCATCGCGATTGATGGACGCTTGATTTGCCCGCGACACGAGAAACGGAATTATAAGTTATTTCGCTTATTTAAGATATTTAATATTTTTGTATATATTCACGGAAATTCTGTCTTTTCTAAAAAAAGACTAAAAAGAATACAATTGTTTTAATTAATCAGGCAGTAATTAATAGAAAAATAATTACTTTCATAGTAAAAAAAATACAATTATTTTAATATTTATTAATTTTTTTAAATTGCACGAGTGCAATCTTTCGTGAAAATTTCCTTAAAAATTAACATCGCAACTCTTTGTTTCCAGGAAAATGGCAAGCGAGACTTCTTTTACCTCTTTATTAGATGATTCGCTTTCAGATAACGACAAAAGTATCGAGGATTACTCGTCTAAGTTGAAAATATCCTTTAGAATAATGTTACGTTCTAATTTTTCATATTGTCGTTCTTAATGTTGATTTTTTCTTAACGTAATTATGATCACGATGCCTTGGAGAATTTGACTGAGAGATACGACGTAGAATCATTGCAGCAAGCTCTGCAACAATCTTTGTCTTCGTGTTCGAATAATCTACTGGATAAGAAAATTTTCAGCGAAACGCTTCCTTTCGCCTATAATCTTTTATCCGAGGTAAAGAAGTTACAATTACAGTATTTAATTTTTACAATTACAATATTTAACTGCTACAATTACAGTATTTGACAATCGAATTTTCATGCCTCAATAAAGGCAAAATTTCTAATTTTCGAAGAAAATCTGTTGCATAAAATTAGATTCTTTTGTGTTGTTGAGAATTTCAAAATATACTTAAGCATTAATATTTTGTCAACGTGTGATACAACTAATCTATAAAATTATAATATATTTTAATATATAATATATTATATACTATATTTTATAATATAATTATAAAAAATTTGTACCCATTCGAAGGCTCTAAAGAAAATTGATGGGATAGTAAATGCAAATCTGGATGGAGATACGGTGGAGGACGTGAAACGACAATTTCTCGTGTGCCATGAATTATTGAATGTATGGGAAAAATCTATGGAACGCGTGTCGAAACTTCATAAAACAACTGCTGTTGACCTCAAGTGCATAGTGGAGAATGTGCTTCTTACGATTAAATTAATATTCGAACACTGTAGAACAAGGTGAGATAAATGTTCAAAGATCTTTCCTTTTCTTTTTAATTGTCTGATTAATTATTTTTTAATTTTCCGGTCGCAAAAATTGTAAATTAAATTGTAAATTTGCATGCACTTATAGAATATTTAGAGATATAAATTTGAAATAGAATGCTCATTGTAATATCCTGATTATTGTTTATGTGATGCGTAACTTCTTTAATTGTGTTCACAAAAATATGAATTTACATTAACATCGGCAATTTAAATATTACATGATAATTTTATTTCTTATCGAATAAGAATACATAGCATTTAGCAAATGTAAATGATATTATTTTCGATCTGAAAACGATTACAGTAAAAAATTGTACGGTACTTTATTCGAGGACGTATCGGAAGAATTAACGAGTCTCTTTCGCAAGGTGAAAACGATCTTGAATCTATTTCTGGCCACTTTAGACGGTGTAATAGTCTTCGACACGGATACGGAATCGGAAACGGAACTGTTGATAAAAGGTGAGCGATCCTATTATGTCTTAACGATTCTTTAACCCGAACTATCTTCATCTTTATCGAGTACGTCAAGGGAAGAAGACACCGTTGCTCTATTTAATTAATGGTTAATGTTACATTAATATAACCATTTCATTTGAAAGCCAAATTTTCACATTGTCAAATTGTAAAATTTCTAATCTAGAAGTAGTTTTAGACTTTTAGACTCTCAGATTTTCAGAATTGTTGTGTTATAATTTCGCATTGACATTATTTCACTAGTTCTGTTAATACGTCGATTATACAATTATAAGTTACTATCTCAATTATAATAAAATCGATTTTGTTCAAACGTTTTCTGTTAAAAACAGTAATCGATTCGATCGGATTGTTTGCTACCATTGCGCACGAATTAGATCTGAAAACGTTCGTAGAAACGTTGAGAATATTTGGCAAATTAGCGATTATAAACGAACATCGCGTGAAACAAACAAATGTCACGAGTGTCACATTGCATCTTGCCCAATTAACAAAAGACCTATCATCCATGCTTTCATTTTGCCAGGTACGTATTAAAAACAAATTCTATAACTGCATGGAAAACATTGTACTTTCTGTTCTAATGTTGCAGTATTTGGATTTTCATGGTTAAAGTCGTTGAAATTATTTATAATTACAAATGCGATTATTTGCCACTAAATCAAATATTAGGAAGTTAAAAACAAAACGAATATCCAAACTGTACATCGTATAAATGAATAAATAAATCTTTTTATACATTTTTTTCTTACTTTTTATTACATTTACTTAGGATTCAGCTGATCGAGCCAAAGAAAGAAAAATAAAAGTTATTGGTCATTCGTTAAAAATTTTGGATAGATTATTTGCCGTCTATTGTTCACACATAAATAATGAAATCCTTTCGTTTGCAGTCGAACTTTTATTAAAAATGCACAGGTAGGTATCTTTTATTTCATCTATTTTCTTTCGATCGACTTAAAATATTTCTACGTCGTTCTTTGCAATTAGGTGCTCTCCATTATGTTTAAAAAAATCACAGATCGATAGCAAATTAATCGAATTGATAAACGTTCAAATCTCAAAGGGATCCGAGCCACTTTTAAATACCATTTTCAAATCTTCCAATTTTAAACAGGTTTGTCCACGAAATATAATTGACAAGTTAGTGTGTATTGTATGTTATTCGATACTACTAAAATATTTTAGATTTTCTTCGATTATGGACATCAAACGAATATTGACGAATTAGGCTACCATTTATTAATAATTAATATCATGAGAAAACTAATTAATATGCCATATGAGCATCATTGTAAATGGACATTAGGTGCTGAATCGATTATCGATGTCGCGTTAAACAACATTAACTATCGTAAGTGTTCCACTTTGAAGGTCGTTTAGTATTTGTTAAATAAAAAAAAAAATGTTTAATTTTCAAACGAATAAATCTTATTAGTTTTAATCATTACTCATACATTGAAAAATACATCAACCATAGAAAGATTTTAAAACAAGTTCGAAAATATTTATGTTTGTACCTTTAAAAGTGCAGGAAGAGATTTGTGTGGGTCAAGTGAGATTACCAGGTATACACGACATTGGAGAAAGACCGAGATCTGCTTCGATATACGAGGCTACGATAGTACCAATTTGTGGACTGATCAGCCAAATACCTCCAGATGGATTTCACGCTATCGAATTGATTTTATTGAAGTATTTGCTAAGCAATCAATTTTGGAGTTCTCTGCTTAGCTCAGATATTTGGTGCTTTGTTGACCGGTTTGTAAATTGAATAAATCGTGATCTTAATTTTTATACTTGATCTTTACCTTTAAAGTAATTACGTTCTTGATATAATTGATCTATTAATTCAGAAGTGGTTGTTTATAAAATACTGTGCGTTATATATTTCATTAACTGAAAACCGTTTTCCATTATGTAAATGAATTTTCTGAGCGTTATCTGTTTCTTGAACGTAATACTTTCTTCCAGTATTGGTTCTTCAGAACTTTGTGCTAATCACGTGAAATACCTATTGAACGTTTATGCTGTTTTAATGAAACGTAGTAACAGTTTTGAAGTCGTTATGTTGGAAAGCTTAATTGGAAGATTGTACAATTTGCTGTCGGAGGAAACGAAGCACACCCTTATCATGGAGCTCGATGATCTTGAAAATCCATTCTGGTTGCCTGTCGCGCGATTTTTGCCCTCGAAAACAAAACTATTCTTGCAGAATCGACTGGCGTGCGTATTAAATGAGATCCCGCGCACTTTCGCTGAATTACAGCGGCAACCCACTGTACAAAGTTGGAATCGTATCGTAAGCTATATTCCAGAGTAAATAACAAATAAATTTTCGATTGATTTTTTTTGATAGCAAATTTTATAGTTGTAATAAATTTTAATTCTAATTCACGTCAAAAGACAACGCTGATGCTATTGATCGGAAAACTCAATTACACGGGTGAGAGAAATACTATTGATATTCTATCTCAGATATGGAGTTCTATTGCAAGCACGATCGAAATTTTCGAAGGCAGACAATTGGATATATTATCGGAATTTATGTCGAAACTGTTCAGTGCTACGCAACCTGAGAAAATTCAGGACGATACTTTCTTCTCGGTACATATATTTCTTTTTTCTTTTTAGATAAATTGAGTATTTAAATTTTAAGTATTATTTTATGCAGATAAAACTTATATGAATTTAGAAAACTGTAGCTATATGAATTTATTGTAGGAAGGCATAGAAATAGAAAATGAAAGGTGAAATGTATTCTATATTTTAAAATATGTTACGTAAAATACATAAATCTTTTAATTTAGTTATAATTATGCTTTCAATATATTTTATATATCTCTTTAAATTCGTTTTTGATTTATTTTTCAGTAAAAAATCTCGTATCATCTTTTTCGTACTTTTCGTTAATTAATACTTGATTTATTATCGATTTGATATCAGTAATAAAATTAAGTAAGAAAAGTTTCATTGATAAATCTCGTATTAAATATATTAAGCGTGCAGTTTTCTAGTTAGCAGCCATCAACAATTACATTTAACGATTTCAGATTCTAGATGCAGTTTTAACATCACTTTCGTATTTTCCGCCATATGTGAAGGCGATAGCGTCATACTATTTGAAGAATAATGTCGATTCTCTTGACTGCTGTGGAATTAAAACAGTCAATGCCTTATCAGAGCTCAATTGTCGACTTCTGGAAGATGAAAATCCATGGGTACGACAAGAAGCTTTTGAATCGTTTGATCATGTAGCTCATATGTGCCCGAACGAAGACCTCGTCACTAAAATGGCAGCTGCGATTACAAAAAAATCATCCTTGAGAGATTCTTTACCGGCTTATCTTTCTGGCACGACTTATTACGAGCTTCAAGGTTTCATGTATATCGAAGACTATCTGCAGCAAATAGCTAACCATGCAAAAAATGTTTGCCATATTTGCAACAATTACGATGACTCTCAGAGGGACGAAAAGCTTGCTAAATTGGAAATCGAGTCCATCGAAAGTTTCGATGAAAATTCGTGTTTAAATGATCTCGATGAACACGTGAGCAAAATATGTGACGAATTAAATGATATTTTAAAAAAACATAATAACATCGGAAGTCACATGTTACAAAAATTAAAACTAATTTGCGCGAAGTTTCTGGATCTAACTGAATAAAAATATTAATTATGAATATAAATTTTATTTCAACATATTTTGAATAATAAATTGTAATCTTTCTTTATGTCGTGAGAATAAGTTCGCATGATGAATTAAGAAATAAATATAAATATATTTTTTTATTTTCATTGATACATCGACAATTACAAATATTTCGAAAACTATTCATTTTTGTGTAAAATGTCTTTTCGGCTTCAGCAATCTAAAATGTCCTCGAAATGACAAATTTGGAACAAAATTTTGCTTTTTAAAGAGATACTTGTCAAGAATCTAAATATCAACATAATTATTAGAACATAGGCCCACCGATTTCAATGATTTTTGGATTTTTGTTATAGAAATCAACATTCTGAATAACTTTTTTTTTTATACATGCCATGCGGATGGATTCGTAATGTGTGCAAATGCAATTCTCAGAAACCAAGATTGAACGGCGATTATATGTACGGGAAAATGTATTACATTCTCGACAACATATCCAAAAATCATTGAAATCGGTGAATTGAATCATCTTCTATACAATTACCAATAGCAAATTTCGATATAGGAAAATATTGAATAATTGATAAAAAAAATGCATATGTAAACTGTATGTATTAAGTAAGTATAAGCATATACGTACATATATGCATGGAATGTATTATGTAAGTAACCTATGCATGCATAGGTAAAGGAAAGCATATTTTATATCAAGTTAACAAAATAACAGGTGACAATTGAAAAATTAAAAATTATTTAAAAAATATATTTTAATTGATATCTAACTTATAGCTAAAAAATGTATGACTTAATCGTTTATGTCGGTTTTATTTTTACTCCTAATGCATTTCCGCGAAATACTGATGGTAACCGACGAGTAAATTTTTTTTTGGAATTTATTTCATATATATTACTAACAGAACTCTGACAATCTCAGTTGAAACAATTAAATCGCCTGCAACATTACACGTTTAAAGTTTGTTCAACATTTTAGTTCTAAGTGCATGTTTAAGAAGTATAGTACTTATGTTTATAATTTGAATAATATTAGTTTTTTTCATTTAAGTTAGATATATGTCTTTTATTCAAATTTTAGTATATAACTTATTGCAGATTTTTATGCAAATTCCTAATATCTTCGAGAATATAATTAAAAAAAAAATGGAACTTAAATATTATAGAAAATTGTTTTACATACTAAAAAATTATATGTACATATAGAAAACACTGTGTACTTTGGTTTCTTTATATATCTTTTTATATTATGTATATAATTTCCTATAAATACATAAAAATTCATAATCTATTTATTAGAAAATCTTATGTAATTATGATCTTATTTATGCTTTTGTTACTAATCAAACAGCCTTATTAATCATATATCTTGCTGCTATTTTTCTTATAAAAAGGAAGATCATCAACATATTTCCAAGGTTAGTAAATGTGTATTATAATTTCATATAGATTAAGCAGTACTTTAAAATATTTTTCTCTGCATATGCAGATGGAAAACAGAGAATTTGAGAGACATCTTCGTGACGATACAGTACTTAATAATATAAGTAAAATGTTTATATCACTACAAGAAAAAGACATACGCACAATTAATACTTTCTTACAACCGGTATGTTTTTTTGCTTAAATTGTTGATCAGATTATATTGAATATTTAAAAATGAGTTGAATTTTCTATTGATATTTTTACTTATATTTATTATTATAATTTGATTTAATAGGTCATTAAAACCTTAATTGAACATATGAAAGAAGAGAATTCATTATTTAGAATAATGTACAAACAAATTATTTACTGTGGCAGTTTTTATAAAGGCACAAAAATAGGAGAACCAAATGAATTTGATTTAAATATTATTTTGGAGGTCCCTATTAATTATGATTGTATAAATGTACGTATAACTTAATATTTAAATTATGTTTAATTTTGTGACAATATGTGCATTCTTTTTTGTTTAGATTTATCCAATTTCATCATCTTATGTTAAATTATCTATAACAGATAATATACGAGCATATAATACAGCAAAAATCCACAATTTAACAAATAAGGAAAGAAGGTTAAAAAGCACGTTATAATTAGTATATATAAAATATATAAATAATTTTATCATATTTTTATGTAAAACATTATTAGGGCACTGGACTATTTCATCTTTGGTGGCATTCTGGATGCAAATAATTTTCGTACCTGGATTAAAAGTATTGTAGATCAAGTTCTTAATAAGTTACCAGGACTTGGAAATGAACGTGAATTATCAGTAAATGATTCTTTCAAAGCAAAAATTAAAAGAAGTGAAAGTGGCCCTGCCATTACATTAATAATAAAAATTCCACATCAAATTCAATGTATATCTGTTGATTTAGTACCAGCATTATCATTCAATATAACAAAAGTCACTGAACGACTTACGACAAAATTTCGTATACTTCAAGAGGTTTGTGTATTTATTACATTCTTGATAATAAAGATATTTGCATTGTAAACGTTTTTTACTTTTAGCGTCGAAATAAAGAATGTTTTGCAATTCCAATACCAGAATTTGTTGAAAGTTTTCATTGGAGACTTTCTTTTTGTCATCAAGAAAATGAAATGCTTGGAAAGTATGGTCCTGTGAAACCAATTATACGTTTAATAAAGGTTACTTAATAAATTAAGTATTTAAATTTTAGTATAATTGTAGAATATTTCTGATATTATTCTATTTTTAGAAATTACGGGATACACAAAACTGGAAGAAAATAGCAAGTTACTACATCGAAACAGTGTGTTTAAATAAATTAACAGAGTGCAATATGGATATTAATAAAACAACTAAAACATTATTTCTTTTTACAGTAATATGCAAAACATAGAACCAATATAGGCACAAAATTTATAAAGCATTCTCTTTATAAATTATTGCTGTTTTAGATGCTTGAAGAATTACATTATGCTTTTGATCAACACAAAATAAACTATTTTTGGAATGAAGAGCATAATTTATTATGCAAAATTCACAATACTGAAATGTTTAATATAGCTAATCATTTAAAAAGAATCATAAACGATATTAAAAGGAATGCAGAGGATGATTTCATATTGGCTAAATATATTTGTAAGTTATGTTCTTATCAAGTATTTTTATAAATACTCTTATAAAATGTGTTTATTTGATTTAAAACTTTTTGCCACGACTTAGTAGATTTTAAATCAAAGTATTTACAAAAATATTTATAAAGATCGTAATGTTTAAAAAGACGAGTAACAACTCAGTACGATTATATATTGTTCAACTACATCAGATTTATTATTTATAAAATTTATTATTTTTTAAAATTATAGTAAATCCAGAAGAATTATCATCACTAAGGAAGAAAATTAATGAACCTTCAAGTATGTATCAATATAATGAAACATACAATAATTACATATATAATGGTGTTTCAGAGGAGACGAATGATGCAGAAAATACAACAAATAATAACATTTGTATAATCATCTAATTGAATATTTTATATTGAATATTCCATAGATTTTTTAAAAGGCATATTTTAATAATATTTTTTTAATATTTTATAAATTCTTATATTTGTATTGTATAATTTCTATAATACTTACAATTACATTTATAATATTGTACTATCATAACATATATAATAACATTATATTATATTACACTTTTTATTTTTTTGAATATCTATTTTGAAAATCTATTTTTAGAAAATAAAATATATTGTAATTATTTAACAGTTTATTCCAAATATGATAATGTTGATATATCATAAAGATATGGTTCCAGATTATATATCTTTTGGATAAGAATTTGTAATTTTATTGTTAAGGAGTTTCATTAAAACAATTGTTGACTGTTAAGGAATTAATATAATTTAATATGTATGTACTTTTAAAAGTGTAAAATATAATATATTTAATATATTTTCATATATTTCCTTTTTTAGTATGATTAATTAAAGGTACTGCATTGCAGTCTGTCCATTCCAGAAAGAAATTTCCTAATTTGATAGCACAACGAATCATAGTAAGACAATCATTTTCTGCACTATGTGCACCTTCAAGGGTTTTACCAAAAATATGTTTATAAATACTACCCAGTTTAAAATTAATTGGCTGACTATTTGTAAAATCCAATTTTCTTCTTACAGTATATCCTTTTTTATTCTGAAAATTTTTATCAGACTGTTTCAATTTTATAATTTGATTTTTAGGAGTTTTTTCATTAATTTCTTGCATCTTTTTATAGTTAGAAGTTTGTGGAGTATTAAGTAAACTATCAGAATAAATTATAGTTTTTTCAGTTTTAGGAGAAGTGTTATTTTTGTTATAATCATTAAAATTTGTATTCATAATAGAATCTAATGCATCTGATAAAACTTTATCATAACCATCATTTAATAAAATACTAACTTCGTTAGAAGAAGGATTAGTAGTAATAGTCTGTACAGTGTTCATTCCTTTTGTTGAACTTTGTTTACGTGAGTAAAAATCCTTTATTAATTTTAGCATATCAATACTTAAAACTTCTTCACTGAAATTCTTTAAAGTAAAAAGTTAGATTATGTATGACCTTTAAAAATTACATTAAGATATAAAATAGTATATACCTTCTCGATATTATTAAGTTCTGATAAAAAGATTGGATAGTCGTAATTATTCCCATTGTAAGCTACAAAGCAAGATGGTCCTGTTTGTCGATTTATAAAATTCACTATTAAATTATACACTTCGCAATTAAAAAATTGAACTTCTTTTAGATTTTCATTGGATAAACCTATGAGAAAAATTAAAAGATGTTGGAATTTGTTTGGAACATAATAAAAATTATTTACTAAAAATAATGAAATGTTAGATACCTGTTAGTGTTTGGATTTCCTTTGTAACAGGTTCATTTGGATGTATTGGCAAAACAAGTTTTTGTGTAACTCTTGGTAAATTACCTTTAGTATTAGATATAGCAGCTCTTGATACTGCAATTAATGACATTTCTGTGATTTTTGGCATGTAACTCTTTGTGATTAAACCAGTTGTTTCCAAATCAAAAAATATAAACGTTTTTATCATCGTTAAAAATGTTTTAATAACATTAAATAATGATGTACAATTGCATTCCTATTAAGAAAATAAAATTTATATTAGCTACATTCTTAATGTGTAATTAAATTTTTAACTTATTAAAAATGTTACTCATGTCCTAACCTTTCATACTACACGTGCATTAAATTGCAACTTTACTAAGTTACAATAGTAGTAATATATTTTATTTATAAATTAAATATATAATACTTAGTTGAATTTGTAAATTAGTATACAAAATATTTAGATTTTTATTTACTATCTCATTATTATATTATTTGATATTTGGCATTATCACATTATTTTATAATAAATTGATACTATTAAACAAATTAATTTTCAACATTATTCTTTTCTAAAGAAGTATAAATGTGTAATTTTTTTTTAGGTGCTTCTTTACTATGCATATGAAATTATTTTTCCATCAAACGATTGTAGCGAGTGATTTATAAACCATAATATATATGTCTGTCCTTGTCGTACGCTGGTGTGCGAGAAGGATAACCTTCGATCTATTGAAAAAAAATTTCAACTTTTTACACATACGTTTCTTCAGGATAAAACACACATAGAATGAAACCGGGGAGTCTAATTTTACGGATACATATGAAAAAGTTCGCAAGTTATTCCTCTTCATTAGGTTTTTTTCGTAATTAATGCATGCACTGTCACAAAATTGACATGGTAGCGCCATCTAGCGGTGGATCACTGGTACTAATTTATAAAAATACTTATTTCTGTATTTTACGGGTCAAATGGGGTATGAGAAGAAAGCTCAGGGTCTAATTAGGGTAATACAATCACAAAACTTCACAATTCATTTCGCTAAATTAGGTTTTTTCGCAAATGAAAATTTCTTTGTTTTACGGGGTAACAAACACGCTGCATTCTGGCAGACCGATGGAACTAAATGGTCGGTAACCATATAAGAAGAATAATTAATTTTAATTTTTCACGTCACAAATTTGCACATTTCGAGCATGTATTTCAAAGATGATATTATCAATTACGTTCGCAAATAAATCTGAATCAAACGTTCACTATAGTTTGCGCGAAATTATGCACTCACTACTGGCACTATTACTAACATAAATGAAATTTAAACATTCTTTATGCACACAAACTATATTTAAACAAACTATAAAACGCAAACTTAGAGTCTCTATACTCGAAGACGCAACCATAACAGTTCAGAAATGATTCCTCTTAATTAATTTTTTTTCGTAATTTTTGGAAAAACTAACACGTCAGGGTTCGAAGAGATGGTGGCGCCATCTATTGATAATTTGGAGGCACTACAAGTAGAAAATTCGGATTTTAGTACATCCAAGCAATCAATAGATGGCGCCACATGCTACTTGTCACTGTTTAGAAGCAATGATGGCGCCATCTATTGATCAGTTGGTAGCACTAAAAGTAGGAAATTCTGTTTTTAATATCATCAAGTTACCAATAGATGGCGCCACTACTGCTCTTAAATTTGACAGGTGATTTTTCCACAAATTACGAGAAGAAATTAATTAAGAGTAATCATTTCTGAGTTGTTATGGTTGCATCTTTGAGTGTAGAGACCCTAAGCTTGCGTTTTATTGTTTGTTTAAGTATAGTTTTCCAGCATAGAGAATGTTTCAATTTCGTTTATGTTGGTAGTAGTGCCAGTAGTGAGTACATAATTTCGCGCAAACTATAGTGAAAGTTTGATTCAGATTTATTTGCGAACGTAACTGATAATATTATCTTTGAAATACATGCTCGTAGTGTGCAAATTTGTGGCGTGAAAAATTAAAATTAATTATTCTTTTTATATGATTACCGACCGTTTAGTTCCACCGGTCGGTCTGCCGCAACGCGGCGCTAGTGTTTCTTACCCCGTAAAACAGAGAAATTTTCATTTGCGAAAAAACCTAATTTAGCGAAATGAATTGTGAAGTTTTGTGATTGTATTACCCTAATTAGACCCTGAGCTTTCTTCTCATACCCCATTTGACCCGTAAAATGCAGAAATAAGTATTTTTATAAATAATTAGTATCAGTGAGCTACCGCTAGATGGCGCCACCACGTCAATTTTGTGACCATTCGCATTAATTACGAAATAAACCTAATTAAGAGGAATAACTTGAGAACTTTTTCATGTGCATCTTTAAAATTAGGCTCCCCGCTTTCATTCTATGAGCGTTTTGTCCTGGAAAAACGTATGTGTAAAAAGTTGAATTTTTTTTTCAATAGATCGAATGTTGTCCTTCTCGCACACTGTTGCTTTCCTTGTCTAGCATCATTAGACAAGGAGAGCACTAGCGTGAGACAAGGACAGATATACACGCGCGATAGACAAGGAGAGCAACAGCGTGAGACAAGGACAGACATATTTGCGCGATGAACAAGGAGAGTAATAGTGTGCGACAAGGACCGAAATATACAGGATGTTGCATGATTTTTCAGCCACCTACAGCTATATGACAAAAAAATGTTTCGAAAAAAAAAGTTAAACGGTACAGAGTGTACAGTAGGTGTCAATAAAAAGAATTTCGAAAACTGTTTGTTTTCATAGCTAAATCAAGGTCACTCTGGATTAAACAAATAGGAACACATAATTTTTTTTCCACCGTATTGTAGAGAACATCGTAACGAATTCAAAACACATATTACATGATATTTTTATTAACATGTTACTCCATTTACAATAGTGGGGTAACATGTTCATAAATAGGCGGTTGAGATAACACGCTATATATATATATTACTCTTATATTTAAAGTAGACTAATAAAATTATATTTTTTCATTATACGTATGTTTTTTAGTTTTATTTTTTACGTAATATATATATGTATTTGCAAATTCGTTTATTAATATTAAGAACTGCAAACAAGGTACAGAATATACGTAAAATTCATTAATTACGTGATACGACATCGTATTGGGGAAATTAAGTATTATTTGAATATTTTGGTTTATTAAGTATAATTTTTAAATTTTTATAAACGTATTTTGTACATCAAATGAAATGATATCAATTTGTACATCAACAAATGAATTCTTTTAGTTTGTTTTGCATATGAAAATTTAATCGATCCCACTAGCGCTGCGTAGTGGTGAAATAATGGGACAAATTGTTATTATTCTTATCACCATTGACTAACTAGGATAGACTGGACAACCAATGCTTTTTCGTATCCCATGTCACAGATCTCGTCTCGTCTGTATCTAACAATAAGCATAAAGTGCGCCAAATACTAGTGATTTTATTCTTAGTCGGTATTTCAGATTCTAAAACACAAAATTCCATTTCATGTTCATTCTATTCTATTTTTAATCAATGGTAAGACATAAAAATGCATCGGTACTAAACTAATACACATTTTAAAATGTCAATTGTATAGTTGTTGGGATAAATGTTATAATACATTAATCAGAATGTCTACGGATTTAATAAATATCGATGGCAACATAAAAAGAGTGCAGAAAGAAACTTTGACACCATACAAAATAGCAACTGTTATTTTGATTAAAGAATATTGTAATGAAACAACGAAAAGTAATGTATAATTATTATAAATATCAGACTGTAAATTCATTACAAATATAATAATAATGTATTATTAATGTCGCTATTAATGTTAATATTTTGTTGCAGCAATTGTGGAGAGACGTGATTTTTGTTTAATTGCATTGAAATTGATTCAGGTAATCATTTTTATCAATAAAATATTAAATAATATATCAAAAATATTAAAATATAGTATTTTATTATAGCATAATAGTCGATACATTAGACAAAATTATATATTTCACTACTATAAAATATATTTTAATTTTTTAAGTATATTGAATAAAAGAAATTTCTTGATATTCTTTTAGTCTCCTGACATGGATCTCAATACACTTTTAAATATATTACATTCCCCCGAATATATTTTACATCGGTTTGCACGTCAGATGGAAGTGCAATTGAATATGTTGACAGGAAAAGGTGTTGAAGGATTATTAGATTTATTTGATAATGTCGGACGTCTTATGAAACCAACGTTGGATCACTCTCTTTCTTTACCTGCTTTAAATAAAAATTCTGTGCTTGGATTATATATAAGAAGAGTTATTATCTTTTTTGAAAAATTGCCTTTTGATCAAGTTGTAGCTCTTTACGAAGCTTTGAAGAAATATTTGGATAAAAGAATTAATACTTTTGATGGTTCTGATATATCTACAGATTCAAAAACAGAAAATTTGTATTCAAATGAGTACGTATTTGTTATATTTATGAACTGTAACTTGTTTGTATGGATATGTATTTTATAATTTCTTTATACTTTAATAGAATTAAAACAACATGGGGTGGAAGACAAGCTGAATTACTTGTTGCACAGCAAGCACATACTATACAAACAGATGAACATAAAGCAATGCCTCCTGCAGAACTGCAAAGTCTTGTACGAGAACTTTTGAGTTGTAGTCCTTATTATGCTGAAGCTGTGAGTATCATATACCTCCTGTTTATATTTTAAAAGAAATTGCACATTTTATGTTTCTTGTATATCTATGTTTCAGCATTATTTAAGTTATTTAAACTGTTTAAGGGTCAATGAATATTGTGGAGCTATAGATAGTCTTTATCATTGCTTTGATAGATTAGCACCATTGGAAAATCGTTCTACGCCTGAAGATAAATCTCGTATTTTCAGATATGCAGCTTTAAATTTAGCAGTTTTACATGCTCAATTTAATCATAAGTGCGTTTTTATATAAATTTTCAAATTAAGAATTTCGTACAGAATTCATGTTGTCATTTCATTTTCATTTAAGAGAAGTAGCGCAAGCTGCTTTAAAAGAAGCTATTATGATGGCTCAAGAAGCTGGAGACAATGTCTGTTTGCAATTAGCACATGCTTGGATGTACCATTTGACTTCCAAACAAAAGTAAGTTAATATATTTCTTGACATGTATTGATATACATATATATTGATATATATAAATTATATTATTATATTTTATAATTTAGGGGACCATTGATAGAAAGGTCAGTTGGTAAGGCAAGTATGTTAGGAATAACTCATACAACTGGATTAGGTCTCATCGCATATGCTCATAATTCTGCCTTAGAAGCTAAGAATCCATCCCAAGTATTTGAGGTATTTTTTCTATCTAGTTCCATTTAATGCGAACCAAACGTTTATTCAAAATTAATTTGTTTTCAATATTTAATTGCAGACGTTGATGAAATCTGATGTTTTAAATTGTCAGCATTCTATGATAGATTTAATGTCAATGACGTATGCAGAAAAATCTGCGTTGTGGGCGTATTATGGTAAAACCGAGATGTCTTCAGTCTGTGCTCAGTTATTACTTTTACATAATACAGGTGATAAGAAGCAGCATATGTTTAATGGGCCATCTACTTGCCAAGCTGTCGTTAATATTGCAAATATCTTAGTAGAATTTGGAGAATATTTTTTAGTTGATGTTGTGCTTGCTCATGCTAAAGAGAGATTCCCTAATGAACCATGTAATAAGGTACCATTTACAAATAAATGTTGTATTTAACTGAATTAATCATATAATAAAGTCTTTTTGATTTTTTTTTACATTTGTTTCATAGATCTGGATATTAAGTGAGCAACTTTATGTGTTCACACAATTAATGAGACAAGAAAAGTGGGGCGAGGCTGAAGCAATAGCGTTAAATATTTCAAGCTTAGATCCTTTGGAAAGTAAATTTAGGTATAGTAATATTTTAAAATATGGTATAGTATTATTTAGGTATAGTAATATTTTAAAATATACCTAATATCTCTTTTATATTATGCAACATTTGTAGTTTTACGAATTTGAATGTTTAGATTAGCAGAAGTTTGTTTGGAGACAGGGAATTATCCAAGAGGATTAGAATATATTGATAACATTGAAAGAGATAAACAATTAACACCTCAAAATAAAATAAGAGTTATGATCTTATTAAGTCAAATAATGTGTGCTTCTGTTTCACCAGAGAGTGGAATTGTAGGAGTTAATTCGTTGGTACTTTTAAATAGGGCACTAGAATTGGCAATAAAAAATTATTTATCTTATTATAAAGCATTAATAAAAATGCATCTTGCAAACATTCAGGTAATTAAATTAACTAATATATCATTCGCTTACTTAAAGATGTTAAAAATATTGTTATATTTTTATAACATGCAGTAGTGTTATATTAATTTTCATTAATATTTTAGTTAATAATGGGTATGCCGACTTTAGCATTAAATTTAGTAGAAGAAACAATTACGCAAATTTTAGCACATGGAGGATATTACGATCAAGGTAGAGCGTTTGTTTTATATGCAAAATGCTTAGTTGCTACTGCTCCAATGTGTGAAAAAACGCGAAAAGGAGTAATCTTAAAAGCTATTAAAGCACTCTCAAAGGCGAAAAATTATTTTACCAAAATTGAAGCATATGGAAGATTAAGACTTACTTTGTGTTTAGAATCTTTACTGTACCACGAAATCGATCTCAAAACTGAACGAAATCAATGTGCTTTCGAATTTCGTCAACTAGATCAACAGCTTCTTACAAAATTAGATAATTTATCTCTATATTGAAGAAATCAGGAAAAAATTAGGAACAAATGTGTAGAATTAAAATACTTGTTTGTATTGAGGGACGAAGCATTCAAATATACAGTATTTTTCTAAATAGATTTTCCTGCTTTTTTATTTATTATAAAAGCATTAAGCATTCATGGGTTGAAGTTAAAAATATTAATAATATTATTCATATGACTATTGCCTTAGATTATCTATACGCTATAACTATGTTTTTCAAAATAAAACTCACGTAAAATGTTCTATGTGTATATGAGTGTGAGAATAATTGTTCACTAGATTTTGTTATAAAGGGGAAATGAAGAGTCAAACAATGACAAGTATACAATAGAAACATTTATTCATAGAATCCGCTGCGAAGGTACAACGGAATTTTTGATATTCTAAAGTTTCTTACCTACTCCCTGTACGGGAGTTAGGTATAATCCATACGAGTTATCTTCATTTTTCGTTTATCATCCGATATCAAGTATTTTTTTTTTTTTTGAAGATTTAACTCGCATGAATCACATAGTAAGTGCACACAGGACACAGATAGGTGAATGGTGACATATGAAAGTCGCAGGGGTGAATTCAAAGAATTTCCCCGGAAATTTCCAGTGAGTTGTCAAAGATATTAGATGATGCTTTTGTCGAAGAAACTTTGGATGCGTATAAATGATAGATTACATCCGGTATAACACGTTGACAAACACGCACACACGTTCGAACTCTATCGACAATATTTTCTGTGAGCAATTGTTATCTTATCCAAATATCTTTTATTTCGTGAAAAGCATTTTCTTTTTTTTTTAACAGTATTCTTCTCTCTATAACACTAATAGCAAAATTTATTTTGCAAATACAGTGTTTCTTTACGTTTCCTCTTTATCTTTAAAACAGATATGTTTTTCTTCTGAAAGTTTCTTTTTTTTTTTCAACGATTATATTTTTCAAATAAACCCGTAATTCTTTCAGATGCGGGTTTGCTCACTTCGAGTTTTCAAATTTTTAACGCTAAAGTGCACGTATTTTTGGTGCAACGAAGAGGGGAAGACATATGAAGGTACACAGCCGGGTTCACACATAATACTTTTTTTTTTTTTACAATACAAGAGTGACACAGTTTAGAAAAGATCTCTATATTGTCACAGTATGTTCTCTTTATTTGCTCCTTTTATGTATTGATTTACGCACGATTGATCGTTTTGCTTGGCTAATCATTTTTTACAGCAATTTCATAAAGTTTGGTACTTGTAATACGACAAAAACATTATCTAGAAACATGATCCTGTTAATCACAAGTGATTTGAAATTAAATTTATAATATATATATATATATATATATATATATATATATGACAACAAATTGAATGATTTATTCTGATATTTAATAAAATTGAACGACAGTGCTTTACAGCTCTATAACTCTTCGAACGACAATGAAAATTCTCAATGATATTCACATTTCTTTGAATCAACACTTTCTGTACCATAAAAATATGAAATGGAGAAAAATGTGTGTTCAGCTTTATTCAGAGACTGTATATTAGAATACACGTGTTTCTTTATAATAAATGTTACAATGCGTCGTTATTACTCCTATTAAAAATAGCATTGTTGCCTTGGACATGTCTGTTCTGAAACGTATGTACGAGATACCAAAATATGATTGTTACAAGTGTTCAAAATACAGGTGATCTCACAATCAGCTTTTACCTACTTAAAACGTAAGCCTTAAATTATTATTGACAAGTACATTCGTAATTTAGATTATGGATTTCATGAAGCTTAACGGTTACTTTAGTCTTAATGATACTAAAATAAATTCTGTAATAAAAATACGATCGTCATATTTTCTCAATCGTTCGAATAATTATAAACGGCGGTGAATCAAACGGTTTCAAGGAAGGCCCGTTGAAAAAGTAATCGCATCGCGTTTTGTGCTTCTCAAACAAAAGGGAACCTACAGCCGAGCAAATTAGACATACCGGAAGCTGTGCATTTCGTTTCGAGGTAGGTTTTCCATCATATTTCTTTTCTCTCTCGTTCAATGTTATATCCTGATTGAGCATCTAAAAAGGGACAGATTTTGTAGGCGGGCAAGAATCAAGCAACGAGAAGTATCTTCTCCTCTTGAATCGCTCGTTCTGCTAAGATTTCCCCGACTTCGACGCAATTCTGTCCGTTTTGTCGAGCATAGGACGGCAGGGTGCTCGAAGAGAAGTGATTTACACACCATCGAGAAACAGAGGATATTGATAGAACAATCAAATCTCCATGACCGTCTGCACCGAGTTGATATCGAGTGCACAGCTGCCGGTCGTGTCGGGAGAATCCTGGATGTATTCCTCGGATGGCGTCATCCCGGCGGTTCTCATGTCGTCCCTCACTTTTTCCACCTAAAACAAATGAACTTTCTTAAGAAATAAAAATGCAAGGTAAAACAATATCTTTATTTGTGCAAACTTCTACTTTCCCCTCAGGGAAATAAATTTTTCTTTCGGGAGAAACGTATTGTTCGTTTTCATTTCACCCCCTTGCCCGATGCTCTTACATTTCTAAGAACTTTTCTTTCTTTTTCCAAATAATCGTTTAACAATCGACGAAGCGAAAGTCAATTGGGATTCTAGGGGGTCCATCTCGCTTTCCTTCGGTTCGTATAAAGAAAAATTGGGATGCTTGCGGTGCAGAAAGATTCGAATTTAGATTTTGAACGCGTTCCAACCTTTTGAAGGACTCTCAGCAGGTTCAGACCGGCAACTTTCTTCAAATCGTACACGTCCCATTTCCCACTTCGGAGAAGTTCGGCGAACAGTTCCGGATACTTCGAGACATCCTCGAGTCCTCTGGGCGTTCTGTCAACAGAATCGTTGTGTTATCCACGAGTTTGATTAAAATGGAGATATAGCTAGCCTCGACATTGATTTTTGTCTATCTCCAACGATACGAAAAGAAATTCGTACGATTATTTCCTTCTCTTGGAAAGTTCATTAATTTAAAGAAACTTCGATTATCACGTAAGAATATGTTTAAACAACCTATTTTGTACAAATGAAACAAACATTTGTTTAAACAATGTCCAACGTTTGTTCCATCAGCTCATACGCAGAAATACATTACGTTAATCATCAAGATTTACATCCAACCATGCATTAAATTACAGCTTATCTTTCCAACTATGAATCCAAATGTGTTAGACAACGCGTAATTCTTTTACCTCGAACTGCCTCTTGCTGTATTTTTTTTTTTTCTTTCCGATGATCGATAAACCGCTATAACAAGCCGCGAAGTCTCCATCGCGTAATAGAATATCGGACAAGAAAAAAGGGAAAGTTTATGGTCTTGTAATTAGATTTACAGTGTGTCGTTAATTTTCCGTTCATCGGTTTACAATAATTTGCATAGACACGATGAATTATCCGAACCGGTAAATGTGTTCGCAGGAAGGTTTACGTCGCCGCACCTTCGTGACTATAAATCTTTTCGACCAACGCTGCCGCATTGAGAAGGTTAATTAGAGTCTTCTTGTACTCTCTTGATTAAATTTACAGACCAAATTGGATCGGGATACACGATGCTCGCTATCCGGGATATTATACCGAAACTTTGTTACTTATTCATATAAATGGTTATATACCAGTATACCAAAAAATAAGCTATGTCTACGTTAATCTTTAGGGGGAGGGGAGAAAAATATTTTAGCATTTTTACACTCTTTTTATGAGTAAGTATAGAAAACTTTGGAAATTATTGTATTTTTTGGAGTGAGTCTTTACTCGGTGATGTGAAAAGCTTTTTTCACGTTATTCTGTTCTATTATATTGTCCAATTTTATATTAATGATTTCATTGTTATTCTATATTAATTTATATAGTTATAAAAATTTATATTTATTAGATTTATATTAATTTTATTATTGTTTTACATTAATTTCATGTCGATTATTTTATTATATTAATGTCAATATTAAATAATTATTTGTATTTATATTTATTGCTCGAGACGTTTATGTTGATTATCCTAAAGTATACTACTATTACTAGACTAATAATATCCAACAAATTTCAAACAATAATTATCATAGGTATCGGCTTGTTTCGAAAGTTTCTCAAAGTAGACTAATAATATCCAAAATTTTATAGTATACTATAGTATACCATAAATTACACTATACTTTTATAGTATACTATAAATTATAATATTCAAATTACTAGACTAATTATAAGATCCAAATTAATAGACTAATAATATCCAAAATGTTTCAAACAATAATTATTACAGATATCGGTTCGTCGGAAAGTTTCTCAAAGTGTTCATTCATATGTAACTGTGTATTTATACAGGATGGATTTGCGCAGTAGAATATTTCAAGGAAAAAAAGGAGAAAATATACGTACTTGTTAATACCATCGAAGTCGCCACCGACACCAATATGGTCCACGCCAATTAGGTTTCTAATGTAGTAAATATGCTCGGCGACGTCGGATACGGTTGCCTGAGAGCCGCATTTCACGAAGTAATTATAAAACGTCACCATCACCAGTCCACCGTTAGCAGCCTAGAGATAGAATTTTCATTCACCGCGTTAAAAAATTATTGCCAACAACTGCCAATCGAATTGTCCGTTTTAATTTGTTGCATTGTCGAAAGACATGGGAAGTCTTTGGGAAACACCGAACGAGATCCGAAGGTTCGGGAATTTTTTGAAAATTCGCGAAAGCCCGGGAAACGAAGCGAGAATTCCCCGTAATTAGAAATTTTCGTTTCGATCGATGAAAAATTGGATTACTTTGCTCGAAGTCTCAGATCTTAATTGCGCCCTGTGTTAACCGCAGTTCCTGACCGCAACTACTGCGGCGCGTTCCTCGACAAAATCTACTGCAATGTTCTCGCCTAACCGCATTTCGTCTGGATCGTACATTTCCCCCTTTCTGTAGCTGTTTCCGATGTTCGTTAATATTTCATCGAAGAACTTCTCCCTTAATTGTTTGTCTAGAGTTGATCCTTGGCATTCTCCCTTAATTGTTTATCTAGAGTTGATCCTTGGGATTCTCCCTTAATTGTTTGTCTAGATTTTACGAATCCTGTTCTGATTTTCCTCTTTCTTGCTGATTGGATTGTTTAACAGCGTGGCAAACGTGAATTTAGTAAATTTTATGATACTTCTATTTATTTTATATTACACGTACATCATCACTTCTTTTATTGTTTTTTTTTTGATAAAATGTATCTACGTATTACATCTTTCAAGGATTTCTACACTACTTTCTTTCATAGCTAATAAAACTAAAAAAGAAGCATGACAAAGTACTAAAGTAGGTATTTCTAAGAATTTTAATTTCATTTTATTGTACTCTGAACACAATTTTTGTAAAATAAAATATTCTGTCCTATCTCTGTATTTATGAAACTTACGAACAAATTACTTTTCTATTATTTTAAAAGAATAAATTGTTTTCCTCCATATCAGACATCGTGTACTTTGTTTCCTGTCGCGCTAACGTGTGATACATGAAAATTCTTAGATAGTATTACGAGATGCAGCGTAGAATTCTAATTAGAGAAGGAAAAAGAATCTCCCAAATCTCGAGAGTAAGAGAATTGCGGATTTGTAAGAAGATACGAAGCCAACAGGGAAACAGAGGCACAGATAAATCCGTTAATTTCTCGCACGGTTAATTAGTTCTTTAACGAAAGGATGCAAGGAGGTTCTCCATAATGGAGCAGAAAGCCCAACAATAGAAACGAATAGCCAGTGGTAAATGTTTTGTGTCACTGAAAGCCCAGAGATAATCATCTATTCTCCACGCAGGAAGAAGAACGAGCTACTCGTTCAAAAAAAAAAAAGTGTGAAAACCGTCACTTTTCCTTTTCTGTCTCGAACATGAAATTTATCTTAAAAAACATTTCACGAATAGAGAATATTTTTCTATGTGTTTGTGTTCTAATGAACTTTCTAAACTTCTCACCCGTTTTTCTTCAATTTAATCACTTGCGTTGGCAACTGATTGCGGACCATAACGAGCGACCAAACCGTACACAGTAATTCGTCGCTTTCTTTTTGAATTCGTCGGTATGATATCATACTGGATAGAAATTATTATTATTTGTTTTGACTGGGTTACACTTAAATATACTTAAAACTGAGGAAATATTACAACTTTGGGACAGCGCAAGAGATTAATATCAAAACTCACGCATCTCCCTTTAACTTTCGTTCGAATAATTTCACTGCAAATCGATTAATCTTCTTTTTTATCGATCGTTTAAAAGTTCTTACAATTAATTTGAACGAGATTGAAACGACATGGACGAATGACGACTGGCAATGCGGTATCTACTTACCAGCTGCTTCAAAATATCGTCGGGAACGTTCCTCGAGGAATTACAAATGGCGAAGGCCGACGAATGAGAAAAAATGACGGGCGCTTTGCTGGCCCTTAAAGCGTCCCTCATGGTTGCCCTCGCTGTATGACTAAGGTCTATCAACATTCCCAGCCTATTCATTTCCTGAACTACTGCTTTTCCGAATGCCGTTAGACCGCCTCCTAAAGCAAACGAGAACTTCACTCTTTCCCTCTCTTTACTCACTTGCTGAAACATTTATTCCCCTGACAGAGAGAAGTTTGGAATGTTTACCAATGTGCGGAAACATATAGAATTAAAATTAAAATTAAATTCCATCTCTCAACATATAGCTGTGATATTTTAACAATAACAAATTTCTATCGGATACCTGGTTTCCATGTTTCTTTTTTTTTTTTAAATTATTCTCATGAAAATACGAATCACACATGTAATTTATTTGCGTCACTCACCATCCTCATCCTCGTCCTCTACCGACGAACTTTTCGCCCACGGTGTGTTACAAGTGTGCGTGAGCGTGAGATACCGTACGCCCAACTGATACAGTGTTCTTAAAACGGCTAAACTACTTCCTAGACTATGTCCACCCTCCACCCCGATTAGCGAAGCTATCCTCCCTTTTGCGTGAGCATGCAGGATCTCTGAAAAATTAAGTCGACCGACGTAGAGTTTGAAATTCAAATAAATTTAAATATATATACAATTCAAATAAATTTAAATTTAAACATTCAACAATAATTCAAAAATAATCAAAATCAAATAAATTTAAATATACATGTAGCTGATGCGTGTACCAGCAGCAAATTGGCAAACAAATATCTCTTATATATATACCTATCATCTCTTGAAAAAGAAAAAAAAAAAAAAACAAAGAACTAACAAAGAAGTAGAATATTAAATATTAAATATTAAATACAATGTGGAGTGAAATTGTAAAATAAATTTTTCTCAAAAATTTCGAATTTATTTCTTTATTTCTTCTTTTTTCTTCGTTTCTCATGCTTTTCTTGCGAAATGTGGGACAGTTAGTGCGCGGTAGAATTGAGAATTGGGCTTGTTTCGGATAATCGCGAAAGATATACCCACCCGTTGAAGACGCAGCGAACTGCATGTGTTGCGAGTACTTCTCTATGAGCCTCTTAATGAGGTCCACCTGCTCCAGAGTCAGCTGGACCGCGTTGAGATGCTGCGACTCGCACGGCACGTAAGCAGCCCAAAACTGTGAACAAAGTACGAGTCGGATTATTCTTTGGTTAATTAGGAGCAGGAAGAAAGAGAGAAAGAGAGAGATCGTTGCAAAGATCGTAAGCAACGCGAAAAATTAATGGAACTTTTCTCTTTTCCGAGAGAGAAGATTTCTTTTGCCAAAATACGTTTTGGATACGACATTTTTCATGAAAATTTCTGATTTTAAGATACGAAGATTACGGAACCTGAACCTGTATTATTTTCTTGCTTTTACATGTGACATTTTTTAAAAATATTTTAAGATGCTTTTAATAAATATTTCAAAGTTTCAATATTCCAATATAATATTTTACCTGAACCTAAACCTATATTATTTTCTTGCTTTTACATGTGACATTTTTTAAAAATATTTTAAGATGCTTTTAATAAATATTTCAAAGTTTCAATATTCCAATATAATATTTTACCTGAACTTAAACCTATATTATTTTCTTGTTTTTACATGAGATATTTTTTAAAAATATTTTAAGATGCTTTTAATATTTCAAAGTTTCAATGTTCCAATGTAATATTTTGTTTGAATATTTTAGTATATTTTAATTTGATATTTCTTTAAATTTTCAGTACCATATCTATTTCTTTCATTTCATTTATCTAGTCAGAGACTTTTATATAGATTTATTAATTATTAACTGTATTACAGAATCGTGAAAATTTTGATAATTTTTTGGAAATTATCACGCATACTTCATGGGTTTTTCCCTTTTACTGTGCAATCAATTACATCGCTCGGCCGAGAAAGTTCGGTGAACGGAGTTTGCAACACGTTCAACTAAACCATCCGATGATCGATGGGGAACTACGCACGAATTTTGGTTCATTATTGCTGTTTAATAAGATCGTTGTCCATTATTGCACTCGAATTTATTATGCATTTACTTTATCCCGCGAAACTGTGACAAATTTTATGAGGGTGGTTCTATTCTCATGATTTATCGTACCGCAAATATGGTATCACGTAGTGTCTATAAATAATCGTCTGCATGAAATTCGCTGTACCTTGCTGTTAATCGAGCCGCAAAGATTGCAACGATATAGTTGTACTAACCGTATGTTAGGTTTAATTTAATAAAAAAAAAAAAGAATCGACAAGCGTGTCAATTCCTCTTTTTCTCTCATTGTATCAATCCTTTGAATTTAATTCAATTTAGAAACTCGATTTACAATTTCATTCTTTCTTTTTTAACGCAACCAAAATTTATGAAATTGCGAATTGTAGAACTGTAATGGTAGAATCTCTCTCTCTCTCTCTCACTCTCTCAAGCTTGATATTTTCATCGTAATAAATTTTTATGAATGACTGAGAGCTTCCTATTATAAATAAATATATACACAATATGGTAAATAAAAATTTTGTCGCACTCGTTGAAACGATAGAAAAGATCGAGTCGAAATTTTTTAAACGCGCGTAATTGAAAGGAAAAAAGATAAACTTGTTATCTCAAAACAAACTTTGATTTAATTTGTACAATTACACCTTATAAATTTATTGTTAATTATGATTTATAAATTTATGATTAATGGCTCTATTATCTCTTTATGACAATGTCTCAAGAATTCGGTTTTCCTTTCATTTTAAGATTCTGTTGTAATTGAAGCTGGCTTCGACCGGATAAGTAGGAAATTATCTCCTGCAACAACAGAGGATTGAACTTGCAGAAAATTGGAGACGAGAACTTGTCGTACAAAGGAAAAAAAAAAAAAAAATAGGGGGAACGTTGCGAAGCTAAAAGGAGGAATGTGAGAAAAAAGAAAACTGTTGTTACGTCGCGGTTACACAATACGGTAGAAGATGTACCTACTGGAATACAGAAAATTTTTCGTTCTGCGTTTCCTTTTACGCAGTGCTTGCCTGGTTGCCCAGATTGGTTTCCCTTATAATTCTTTGTGGCAAAGTTCTGTTTCCTTTGGCGAAAAAACAAGCACAGCCGGAAATAATTCAATTTTCGTAATGGTATATCGTTCTTTCATTACGTTGGAAAATACTGATATCTCTTTGATGTTGAAAGACACTGATATCTCTTTGCGACTTTTTGGAAATTCACTTCAACTCTAAACGTACCTGTTTCTTTTTTTTTTATACATATTTCGGATTTCTTAGGAGATATTGAACATATCCAACAGCTTGATATAATTCTTACTGCATTCTTTGCTTCTTCTCATCTTCGTCTGTCATTTTCTGATATTTTCTGATATTGGTTTTCCTGCCAAACTTAAATTGCATAATTATTTTCTGGCTCTTTTCTTGTTATAATAAAGGCCAATAGTGTCTCTAAATATATAATCGATTGTTAGACGCAATTTTAAAATATTTAGCTTAAATAACGATAAGATTGTTAAGGATTTTTATGTAACTTTTCATATTTTTGTGAATTAAACTAATTAAAAAAGTAGAACCTGAGTAGAAATTTCGACTATCAAACATCATAATGGATATGTATATATATATATATATTTTTTTTTTTTTATTTTTGATATTTTATATATCTTTGCATATTGTGTGCATTCTTTGCATTTTTATAAAGTATTATACATAAATGCATAAAAATCCACAAATATCCTACTTTATCCAAAAATCAGAAGGGCGTATTTGCAATCAAACTATTAATGGCAATTGGCACAAGAATAGTTCATCTGCACGTATATTTTTTTTAAAAGAAACTTGTAACTGTATTGAAACTGAAGATATAACATGTATCATAAATGAAATCGATGCTTGATCTTCAAATACTGAAAGTTTTTTTCTTTGAAAGTCGCTTGTCCAACCGCAATTTGACCAGACACGTCTATTTGAATTAACTCTCGAACCACCGACCGAAAAGTTACCTATCCAAATCACTTTTGACCCATACTGATCCATACAACACGTAGACATTAAAATTAATACACTGAAAGACTGAACGATATGAAACAAAAATAATTTTAACAAACACATGGTTTTCAAATTTTTTATTATTTTATTTGGAAATATAATTAATGGATTTTTCTCAGTATTATATGTGAAAAACAGCATCCCTCAAATGACCATTTTCCTGCTCACAAATACGAGCTCTTTCAACCCTTTGCGCTGGCAACTGGTTCGCGGACCATAACGAGTGACCGAACCGTATACAATAATTCGTCGCTTTCTTTTTCTCTTGAACTCGTCGGTATGATGATATCACTGGATAGAAATTATTAAGAGGTAGTAAACTTATCATTTGTTCGGTCTGGGTCACATTTAAATATACTTAAAACTGAGAAAATGTTGCAATTTGGGACAAAAAAATTCTCGACGTGAGTGGCACGTCATTCCAGCGCAAGAGATTAAACCCTTCAGTTTTTCAGTGTCCACCGGAAGATTATACTGTATACAAGGAAAGACAAAGCTCGAAAATATTCTACGTATTAGGATATTGGTATATTTGTGATTGTGCTTTGTGGTGATATCTGGTATGGAAGAGACATAAGAAAGGCAGGAGTATGTGTGTGTGTGATTAATCGTGTGAAACAAAAGAAGTCAGAAGTTTGAAGAAGACTGTGGAACATGTTTAGATGCAGTTATAATCAGAGCGTGCTAGATACCTAAGAGAAAGCAATATTGTATTAACATTAACATAATAAATACGTCTATATTGAAAATAAGAAATAAAGCCCTAACTTTACACTACGAATTTACGGTTTTGCTTCTAATTAATGACAGAAAAGACAATTTTGCTCGGCCTAGTTCGAGAGTTAACACGGCAGCATAAATCAGAGTTTCAGTTGATTGCTAGCTCCTAAAACGCAAGCTGAATGTGGACTGGAAAAGAAACCGTGAAGCTTCATTCTCCGAGCCTCTCAACACCACCGAGAAGACACACGCGTTACGTTGGATTTCGTTGACGATTCGCGCGATCGTCCTCACTCTTGGCGAACGTACGCGATAATGGCGTATCCGGCGCCAAAGGAAGACAGGAAAAAGAGCCGAGAAACATCCGGGAAGAAAGAAGCCAGCCAGCCAGGCTAGGTGGCTGCTACGTAAAAAGAAGCAGCCAGAAAACCTTGCCGAGGAGAACCGGTAACGAGCTTGCGGTCGAAAACTGCTGGCGAAACGGAGAGCCGCGATATCGAGCTCTCTCTCTCTCTCTCTCTCTCTCTTTTGTGTTCTCTGGAACGTTCTCGCGGAACGTAATATCGGGTCGTTTTCTGTTTCGCCAGCCAGCGCGCACCGCGTCACGAACGTGTGTTTCATTACGTGTGTGCCACGCGTTGCCACGGCCACCCTCGTAAAGAAACGTTGGAGCGTTTTCTGTGTCATCTCGCGGCCGCGTTGTCTTTCTTAATATCCCGGTTCCTGGCGAGATATTCGCCTGGTTGCGCTGGATGCCGGATTTGAAACGACTCTCACCCGAGCTCGAACCCGGCGAATATTGCGTCGCCCACGACTTTCCGATTTCTACCCTTCCCTTCTGTCCCACGCGAAACTGCCGACGTTGTTGTATGCGGACTCGTCTGTTCCTAAGCGTAGTGTGCAAACGACTTTAAATTCACACAGATTTTGAAATATACGTCTGAGCTTCTCGAATTTCTCAGCAATACTGCTCAACAGCGTACATAATGTACTAAGCATGCAGTCACACGTTCGTCTACATCAGGTCACACGATACTTCGTGTTTCCAATAACTTTACTGGCAGAAGAAATTGAACTGTATATTTATGTACATATTTTGTAGGCTTTTACACAGCATTCGTAGAGTAGTTCGAGAAATTTTCGGGAATCCGACTCATCCCAACCATCGGGTTCCCGATATTTTCGAGTTCTCGTACACCCCTAAAATTACAGTATTTATTGTTGCGTAAGATTAATGGAGGCTATAAAGCAATAAAACTGTAAAATTGAGAAATTATAACTAAATAAAACATAAAACTGTAAAACTATTGATTACTGTAATAGAAATAGTGTTTTTGGAAGTATTGACAAAAACTACCACCAGTTGTGCATTGCTGACTTCACCTTTATCTAATGGTTGAGCAGCGAAAAAGGTCGTTATAAGTTGAACCTTCATCGTGTGTACATCGATTAAACACTCGTGAATTTTTAAATGATATTTCTGAATGTTCTAATTGTTTAAACATTATCTAATATTTTCAATAATTTATTTGAAACAATTAAACAATAAATTCACTTCTGTAATATTTCTAAGTGTTATTTAAAATATTTAACTAATAATTTATAAGAATCTTGAACAATGTACTTAAGAGAAATGACGTTGACTTATTGAATGAAATAATTTAATTTGATTGTTTAATCGTAATATAAAAATTGTGAAAATTATAAAATAGTGTCTGGAAATATTGTAGAAATAAAATAATTTGTTATTAATTGTTTCAAATGAATTATTCAAATTGTAAAATAATGCATTTCGATGATATTTTTGTATATTATTTAACAAATTAATTACTTATTTATAGGAAGTCAATCAGTGATTGAACTTCCGAACATTATTTCATAGTTTGAACAATTCATTTGTAATAATTAAATTATATTATTTACAATAACGGAAAAGATAGTTACATAATACATATAGTCTTTGCAATTTGAAACAATAAACGAGTGAAAATTTTTATATGTTGCGCGATTACTCTGAAGCGACGATCAATGCTTAACTCGACTTTTGACTACATAATTTTTCTCTACATAAATTTCTATTTCCAAATTTCTATCACATCAATGTAATTATAACTTTGAAATTAATATCATCAAAGTGTAAATTTAGTTCTAGCCAGTTATAGATTAGAAAATTGATAAATTATTACACTTGACATTCTAACATGTTTATGAAAGTGTAACCTTGCGATAGAAACCTAAAAACTACTGATTAGTATAATAGAAAAATACTGTTTCGAAAAACTAAAAAAAAAATTATCAACAGTTTCGTGTCACTGACGATCGGAATATTAGATTAACCTTCAGCGGTACGGACTCATTATCAATTGAATTTCCGTCGCGTGCACATCGACCAAAATTTAGGAGTGAGTTTTTAAACAATATTTTTGAATATTCCAATGATTTAAATATTTCTAATAATTTATTTGTAACAATTAAACAACAAATTCTCTTCTATAACATTTCTAAGTTCTATTCAAAATTTTTAATTAATCATTTGTAGTAATCGCGTCACTAATACATTTTTAAGAAATATCCATTATCTGTATCGCATCATCAACGACCGTAAGATCAGATTAATGTCAATCGATACAGAAACAGAAGCTCATTACGAATTGAATTTTTGTCGTAGGCACATTGACCAAATTGAGAAGTTTGAAAAAAATTATCAACAATTCTGGATCACTGATGACTGAAATATACATTAACCTTGAACGGTACCGAGGCTCGTTAACAATTAAACTTCCATTGTGTGCACATCGACCGAATTTTAGAAATTTGAAAAAAATTATCAGCTGTTGTGGATCATTGACGATCGAAATATATATATATATTGACCTTTAGAGGGACGGAGACTCATTACCAATTAAACTTCCGTCGTGTGCACATCGACCAAAAATTTAGCAGAGAGTTTTTAAATAATATTTCTCAATATTCTAATTGTTTAAATATTATCTAATATTTGTAACAATTAAACAATAGATTCTCTTCTATAACATTTCTAAGTTCTATTCAAAATTTTTAATTAATCATTTGTAATAATCGCGTCACTAATACATTTCTAAGAAATATCCATTATCTGTATCGCATCATCAACGACCGTAAGATCAGATTAATGTCAATCGATACAGAAACAGAAGCTCATTACGAATTGAATTTTTGTCGTAGGCACATTGACCAAATTGAGAAGTTTGAAAAAAATTATCAACAATTCTGGATCACTGATGACTGAAATATACATTAACCTTGAACGGTACCGAAGCTCGTTAACAATTAAACTTCCATTGTGTGCACATCGATCAAATTTTAGAAATTTGAAAAAAATTATTAGCTGTTGTGGATCATTGACGGTCGAAATATATATATATTGACCTTTAGCGGGAAGGAGATTCATTACCAATTGGACTTCCGTCGTGTGCACATCGACCAAAAATTTAGCAGTGAGTTTTTAAATAACTATTAATCATTTACTATTAATTAGTCAAACAAGAATCTTACTTCAATATTTTAAAATAGTCACTAAATCAATCAAACAATTATGCCTTATTTTACGAATATCATTCCTCTTTCTAAAAAATTACTTAAATTCAACAAAAGTGGAGACCTGTGTGAGAAATATATGAAACAGTATTGATTTACAGTACATTATAATGAGACCCGTGCGTAGTCACCTCCACGTGGTGGGTCTTGGTAATTGATATCGTTTTACAAACATTAAAGTTTGTAAAACGTTATCAAGCTAAATTGTAAAACCATAAATTTTAATGTTTGTGGAACGATGTCAAGCTAAGAACTACGCAACCTACGGTTCAGTTTAGATCGTGAATATTTTATTTCATTCTTTATTTCACGATCTAAAACTGAACTGTAGGTACAATTAGTTGATAAGTAAATTATTGGCCCCCACCGATGGACGACGAGGGACATCGTGGGATGCGTGCGTTTTAGCTTTAAGTTGCGTGCGTTTAGTTTTAAGTCGCGTGCGTTTAGTTTATGTAAATTCACTGTGAGCGTATTCTGTACAAAGACACGTTTGTTTAACTTGGGATGAAATAAGGGGTCTCCTTTCACCGCTTTTTCTTTTTTTTGTTCATTGTTACTAGTGTTACTGTCATTGAACTAGAGTAGATTTTCCAACTTTCTTTGTCAGTGTGTCAAGTTGGGGAACTGCAGCCTTGTCCGAAAGGACGAGGTAGGTTCTTGTGGTCTAGCGTCCTTGGTAATTCGACTCCAGTGGTTCCGAAGAACCCCACTGTGTCGTTGGGGGTAGCGCTAGACTGCTTGCCGCTAAGTGCTCGAACCTCGATTTGGCTCACTGACAGACCGCGATGTCAGTGTGTCAAGTCGGGGAACTGCAGCTTCATTCGAAAGGATGAAGTTCGGTTCTTGTAGTCTAGCGTCCTTGGTAATTCGACTCCAGTGGTTCATTGGAACCCCACTGTGTCGTTGAGGGTAGCGCTGGACTACTTGCCTCTAAGTGCTCGAACCCTGATTTGACACATTGGCAAATCGCGGTTTCATTTTTCGCGTTATATTCCTTGAAAAACACGATATTGAAGCGTGTTAATAGTTTCATTCTCCTGATTTCGTTCAAGGTTCGATAAACATATCTTTGGTACAGAGTGCGCTGTTAGGGCTGCGAATTATTGTACAATTGTTGTGTAACTTTCATGTTAGACGAGTGTGTGGTTAGTATGAAAGGCTGCGAGTGATTGCGACATATTGTATGACTTGCATTCGTATGTAATGTATGATTGTATGCGATGTATGTAACGTATGATCGTATGTAATGTATGTAATGTACGATTGTATGTAATGTATGTAATGTGTGATTGTATGTAATGTATGATTGTGTGCAATGTATGTAACGTATGATTGTACATAATGTATGTAATGTATGATTGTATGATTGTTAACGCGATCGTTTGTTTTTGGGAGACAGAGTTTCATAGTTCAATCTCATGCATGCGCTTTAGAGTTAAGATTTAGACTTAAGTTGAGATTGAACTATTGAACGTCTGTCTCCTTCGTTTGTAACCCCGGGCCAAGTAGAATAAAATCTCTGCATTCCTTAAGAATGCTGAGTTGTTTGCATGTAATGGAGGGTGGTTGGGATTAGGGCCCGGGCGGGTCTCGTGCGTAGTCACCTCCTCGTGGTGAGACCTGGTAATTGATATAGTTTTACGAACATTAGAGTTTTACAAACTTTAATGTTTGTAAGACGATATCAAGCTGAGAACTACGCAACCTACAGTTCAGTTTAGATCGTGAAAATTTGATTCCATTCCATATTTCACGATCTAAACTAAACTGTAGGGAGAATTAGTTGATAAGTAAATTATTGGGCCCCCACCGATGGACGACGAGGGATATCGCAGGGACATCGTGGGATGCGTGCGTCTTAGCTTTAAGTTGCGTGCATTTAGTTTTAAGTTGCGTGCGTTTAGTTTATGTAAATTCACTGTGAGTGTATTTTGTAAAAAGACACGTTTATTTAACTTGCGACGAAATTAGGGACACCTCTTCTCTTCTCTTTTTTCGTTCGTTGTTACTATTGTTACTGTCATTGCACTAGAATAATACATTTGTTACTGTCACTGCACTAGAGTAGAGTTACTTTTGTTACTGTCACTGCACTGGAGTAAAGTTTCCAACTTCCGTTGGCAGTGTGTCAAGTTGGGGAACTGCAACCCCGTCCGAAAGGACGAGGTAGGTTCTTGTAGTCTAGCGTACCCTAGAATTCAGCTCCAGTGGTTCTTCGGAAACCCTAATTGTGCCAGTTGGGGGTTGCGTTAGACTACTTGCCGCTAAGTGCTCGAACCTCGACTTGACACCCTGACACACTGCGATGTCAGTGTATCAATTCGGGGAACTGCAGCCTCGTCCGAAAGGACGAGGTAGGTTCTTGTGGTCTAGTGTCCTTTGTAATTCGGCTCCAGTGGTTCTTCGGAACCCCACTGTGTCGTTGGGGGTAGCGCTAGACTACTTGCCTCTAAGTGCTCGAACCTTGATTTGGTACACTGACAAACCGCGATGTCACGGTGTCAAGTCGGGGAACTGCAGCTTCATGTCTGTAGAGGCAAAGTTCGGTTCTTGTAGTCTACGTAGCTCTTCGTAATACTGCTCCAGCCTGGGTCCCGAATGAACCCCACTGTGCCGATGGGGGTGCGTTAGTTACATGCCTCTAAGTGCTCGAACCCCGATTTGGGGACACTGACAGCGAAAGTTGAAAACTTTACTCTAGTGCAATGACACTAACGAATCGCGGTTTCATTTCGCGTTATATCCCTTGCAAAACACGACACTGAAGCGTGTTAATAGTTTCGTTCTCCTAATTTCGTTCAAAGTTCGATAAACGTGTCTCTGATACAGAATGCTCTGTTAGGGCTGCGAATTATTGTACAATTGTTGTGTAACTATCATGTTAGACGAGTGGTTAGTATGAAGGGCTGCGAGAGATTGTGACATATTGTATGACTTGCATTCGTATGTAATGTATGATTGTATGCAATGTATGTAACGTATGATCGTATGTAATGTATGTAATGTATGACGGTATGATTGTATGATTGTTAACGCGATCATTTTCCGGGAGACGGACTTCCATAGTTCAATCTCACGCATGCGCTTTAGAGTTAAGATTTAGACTTAAATTTTGAGACTGAACTATTGAACGTTTGTCTCCTGTTCGTAATCCCGGGCCAAGTAAAATAAAATCTCTGCATTCCTTAAGAATGCTGAGTTGTTTGCATGTAATGGAGGGTGGTTGGGACTAGGGCCCGGGCGGGTCTCGTGCGTAGTCACCTCCTCGTGGTGAGACCTGGTAATTGATACCCCTTTACAAACATTGGAGTTTTACAAACTTTAATGCTTGTAAAACGATATCAAGCTAAGAACTACGCAACCTACAGTTCAGTTTAGATCGTGAAAATTTCTTTCCTTTCTCCATTTCACGATCTAAACTGTGGGAATAATTAGTTGATAAGTAAACTATTGGGCCCCCAGCGGGCCAACGATGGACGACGAGGGATATCGCAGGGACATCGTGGGATGCGTGCGTTTTAATTTTAAGTTGCGTGCGTTTAGTTTTAGTTATGTTTTGTATGAATGTATGTAATGTATGATTGTATGCAATGTATGTAACGTATGATCGTACGTAATGTATGTAATGTACGATTGTATGAGTGTTAACGCGATCGTTTTTTGGGAGACAGAGTTCCGTAGTTCAAGCTCATATTTGCGTTTTAGAATTAAGATTTAGACTTAAGTTTGAGATTGAACTATGGAACGTCTGTCTCCTTTTTGATTAACCTCGGGCCAAATAGAATAAAGACTCGGCATTCATTAAGTTGAATGCCGAGTCGCTTAAATGTAATGGAGGGTGGTTGGGATTAGGACCTGGGTGGGTCTCGTGCGTAGTCACCTCCTCGTGGTGAGATCTGGTAATTGATTTCTTTTTACAAACATTTGAGTTTTACAAACTCCAGTGCTTGTAAAACGATATCAAGCTAAGAACTACGCAACCTACAGTTCAGTTTAGACCGTAGAAATTTCTGTCCATACTTTATTTCACAATCTAAACTGAACTGTAGGTACAATTAGTTGGTAAGTAAATTATTGGATCCCCAGCGGGTCATCGATGGACGACGACGGATCTCGCAGGGACATCGTGGGACGCGTGCGTTTTAGCTTTAAGTTGCGTGCGTTTAGTTTAATTATAAGTTAGTTAGTATTTGTAAATTCACTGTGAGCGCATTCTGTACAAAGACACGTTTATTTAACTTGAAACGAAATTAGGATATCTTTTCTCTGCTCTTCTTTCATTTCAAGATTTTTAATCTTTATTAAATTTACACAGATTTTGAAATATATATTCTGAGCTTCACGAATTTCTCAACGATACTGCTCAACAGCGTACATAATGTCCAAGTACTAAGCGGTCAATCACACGTTCGTTTACCTCTGGTCACATTCTTAGAATCCGTGTTTCCAATAACTTCACTGGCAGAAGAATTGAACTGTGTATGTACACATTTTCTAGACTGCTAGACAGCTTGTAGAATAGTTCGAGAAACGGTAGCCGGGAACTCGAAATTTTCGGGAATCTCGACTTTTTGGGGAAACCTGATTCCTTTGGGAATCTCGAAATTTTCGGGAATCCGACCCGATTCGACCTTTCCCGACTCGTCCCGATCATCGTATTTTCGAGTTTTCGCACACCCCTAAAATAGTAGTATTTATTGTTGCCTAAGATTAATAGGGGCTATAAAACAATATAAATTCGAAAAATATTAACTAAAATATTAAATAAAACATAAAAATTGTAAAACTATTGATTACTGTAATAGAAATGGTGTTTTTGGAAGTACTGACAAAGACTACCACCTGTCGTGCATCGCTGACTTTACCTTTATCTGATGGTTGAAAAGGTCATTATAAGTTGAACCTTCATCGTGTGTACATCGATTAAACATTCGAAGTGAATTTCTAAATAATATTTCTGAATACTCTAACTGTTTAAACATTATCTAATATTTATAATAATTTATTTCCAACAATTAATATACATCATTACAATTATAACTTAGAAATTAATATCATGAAAGTGTAAATTTAGTTTTAGCCAGTTATAGATACAAAAATTAATAAATTACTACATTTGACATTGAAACATATTTAGGAAAGCGTAACCTTACGATAGAAATCTAAAAACTATTGATTGGTATAATAGAAAAATACTGATTCGAAAAACTAAAAAAAAATTATCAACAGTTCCGGGTCACTGATGATCAGAACATTAGATTAACCTTCAGCGGTACGGAGGCTCATTACCAATTGAACTTCCGTCGTGTGCACATCGACTAAAATTTAGGAGTAAATCTTAAATAATATTTCTGAATATTCTAATTGTTTAAACATTGTCTAATATTTCTGATAATTTATTTGTAACAATTAAACAATAATTTCTCTTGTATAACATTTCTACGTGTTATTTAAAATATTTAACTAATAATTTAAAAGAATCTCGAACAATGTATTTAAGAGAAATGACGTTGACTTATTGAATGAAATAATTTAATTGTTTAATCGTAATGTAGAAATTGTGAAAATTATTAAATAGTGTCTAGAAATATTGTAGAAATAAAATAATTTAATTATTAAAAATTTAATTGTTTCAAATGAATTATTCAAATTGTAGAATATACATCAAAGCAGCTATAACTCAGAAATTAATATCATGAAAATGTAAATTTAGTTTTCATCAGTTATAGATTTAAAAGTTAATAAATTATTACATTTGACATTGTAAGAGATTTAGGAAAGTGTGACCTTGTGATAGAAATCTAAAACTATTGATTAGCATAATACAAAAGCAGTTTCGAAATACTGAAAAAAAATTATTAACAGTTCCGGGTAACTGATGATCGGAACAATACATTAACCTTCAGTGGTACGGAGACTCATTACCAATTGAACTTTCGTCGTGTGCGCATCGACCAAAATTTAGGAGCGAGTTTTTAAATAATATTTCTGAATATTTCAATTGTTTAAATATTGTCTAGTATTTCTAATAATTTATTTGTAATAATTAAACAATAAATTCTCTTGTATAACATTTCTAAGCTCTATTTAAAATTTTCAATTAATGATTTGTAGTAATCGAGTCACTCAATACATTTCTAAGAAATTATTAATATCTTTATCGCATCGTTAACGACCGAAAGATCAGATTAATGTCGATGGATATGAAGACAAGAGTTCGTTACCAATTAAACTTCCGTCGTGTGTACATTGACCAAATTTTAGAAGTTTGAAAAAAAATTATCAACAGCTCTGCATCACTGACGAATGAAACATATGATAAACCTCGAGCGGTAATGAGGCTCATTATCGATCAAACTTCTGTCGCGTCCACATCGAACAACATTTAGCAACATTTAGAAAAATTTTAAATAATACGTCTGCAACCAAACCTTAATCTACAATTTTGACTTCAACAATTGGTAAGTTACATGGTTTGGTTCCTCTGGTATTCCTCAATTTCCATGACTTGTATCGTCGTCAGGGTACTTTACAAGGTATACTTTATTAGTTACAATTCTTTAACAATTACGGCGATATATACGTTATATTTCAGCATGTACACAGATAATATTAGATTAACAATACTATTGCTTTTTAAATATCATTAGATACTTTCAGAAGTTCTCTTTGAATCTATACTTTGGAAAATAATTTAGTCCCTTACTATTAATTAGTCAAACAAGAATATTTATTCAATTACATTAGTTACTAGAACAATCAAACAATTATACCTTAGTTTACGAATACCATTTCTATTTCTAACACATTAATTAAATTCAATACAAATTGAGACCTGTAAGAGAAATACATGAAACAGTACTGATTTACAATACATTATAATGAGACCCGTGCGTAGTCACCTCCACGTGGTGGGTCTTGGTAATTGATATCGTTTTACAAACATTAAAGTTTGTAAAACGTTAACGAGCTAAGTTGTAAGACGGTAAACGATAAACATTAATGTTGGTGAAACGATATCAAGCTAAGAACTACGCAACCTACAGTTCAGTTTAGACCGTAAAAATTTCTGTCCATACTTTATTTCACGATCTAAACTGAACTGTAGGTACAATTAGTTGATAAGTAAACTATTGGGCCCCCAGCGGGCAACCGATGGACGACGAGGGATATCGCAGGGACATCGTGGGATGCGTGCGTCTTAGTTTTAAGTTACGTGCGTTTAGTTTTAGTTAATTATAAGATAGTTAGTATTTGTAAATTCACTGTGAACGCATTCTGTACGAAGACACGATTATTAAACTTGAGACGAAATTAAGGACACCTTTTCTCTTCTCCTTTTTCGTTCGTTGTTACTATTGTTACTGTCATTGCACTAGAATAAAGATACATTTGTTACTGTCACTGCACTAGAGTAGAGTTACTTTTGTTACTGTCACTGCACTGGAGTAAAGTTTCCAACTTCCGTTGGCAGTGTGTCAAGTTGGGGAACTGCAACCCCGTCCGAAAGGACGAGGTAGGTTCTTGTAGTCTAGCGTACCCTAGAATTCAGCTCCAGTGGTTCTTCGGAAACCCTAATTGTGCCAGTTGGGGGTTGCGTTAGACTACTTGCCGCTAAGTGCTCGAACCTCGACTTGACACCCTGACACACTGCGATGTCAGTGTATCAATTTGGGGAACTGCAGCCTCGTCCGAAAGGACGAGGTAGGTTCTTGTGGTCTAGTGTCCTTTGTAATTCGGCTCCAGTGGTTCTTCGGAACCCCACTGTGTCGTTGGGGGTAGCGCTAGACTACTTGCCTCTAAGTGCTCGAACCTTGATTTGGTACACTGACAAACCGCGATGTCACGGTGTCAAGTCGGGGAACTGCAGCTTCATGTCTGTAGAGGCAAAGTTCGGTCCTTGTAGTCTACGTAGCTCTTCGTAATACTGCTCCAGCCTGGGTCCCGAATGAACCCCACTGTGCCGATGGGGGTACGTTAGTTACATGCCTCTAAGTGCTCGAACTCCGATTTGGGGACACTGACAGCGAAAGTTGGAAACTTTACTCTAGGTCAATGACAGTAATAAATCGCGGTTTCATTTCGCGTTATTTCCCTTGCAAAGCACGATATTCAAGCGTGTTGATAGTTTTGTATTCCTTAATTCGTTCAAAGTTCGATAAATGTGTTTTTGATAACAGAATGCTCTGTTAGGGCTGCGAATTATTGTACAATTGTTGTGTAACTTTCATGTTAGACGAGTGTGTGGTTAGTATGAAAGGCTGCAAGTGATTGCGACATATTGTATGACTTGCATTCGTATGTAATGTATGATCGTATGTAATGTATGTAATGTATGATTGTATATAATGTATGTAATATAATGTACGTATGATCGTATGTAACGTATGTAATGTATGATTGTACGCAATGTATGTAATGTATGATTGTATGAGTGCATATACTGTATGATTGTTAACGCGATCGTTGTTCGGGAGACAGAGTTCCATAGTTCAATCTCATACATGCGCCATAGAGTTAAGATTTAGATTTAAGTTTTGAAATTGAACTATTGAACGACTGTCTCCTCTGTTCGTAACCCCGGGCCAAGTAGAATAAAATCTCAGTATTCCTTAAGAATGCCGAGTTATTTGCATGTAATGGAGGGTGGTTGGGACTAGGGCCCGGGCGGGTCTCGTGCGTAGTCACCTCCTCGTGGTGAGACCTGGTAATTGACATTGTTTAACAAACATTAGAGTTTTACAAACTTTAATGCTTGTAAAACGATATCAAGCTAAGAACTACGCAACCTACATTTCAGTTTAGATCGTGAAAATTTCTTTCCTTTCTCCATTTCACGATCTAAACTGAACTGTGGGAATAATTAGTTGATAAGTAAACTATTGGGCCCCCAGCGGGCCAACGATGGACGACGAGGGACATCGTGGGATGCGTGCGTCTTAGCTTTAAGTTGCGTGCGTTTAGTTTTAGTTAATTATACGATAGTTAATATTTGTAAATTCACTGTGAGTGCATTCTGTACAAAGACACGTTTATTTAACTTGAAACGAAATAAGGGATTCCTTCTCTCCGTTCCTTTTCCCGTTCATTGTTAATGTTGTTATTCTCATTGCACTGGAATAGATTTTTCAACTTTCATTGTCAGTGTGTCAAGTCGGGGAACTGCAGCCTCGTTTGAATGGACGAGGTGAGGTTCTTGCAGTTCAGCGTCCTTTGTAATCCGACTCCAGTGGTTCTTCGGAACCCCACTGTGCCGTTGGGGGTAGCGCTAGACTACTTGCCCCTAAGTGCTCGAACCTTGATTTGGAACACTGACAAACCGCGATGTCAGGGTATAAAGTCAGGGAACTGCAGCTTCGTCCGAAAAGACGAAGTTCGGTTCTTGTAGTCCAGCGTCCTTTGTAATTCAGCTCCAGTGGTTCCAAAGAACCCCACTGTGCCGTTGGGGGTAGCGTTAGACTATTTGCCTCTGTAAATGCTCGAACCCCGATTTGGCACACTGACAAATCGCGGTTTCATTTCGCGTTATATCACTTACAACGCACGATACTGAAGCGTGTTAGTAGTTTCGTTTCCCTTATTTCGTTCAAAGTTTAATAAACGTGTCTTTGATACAAATTGCGCTGGTAGGGCTGCGAGTTATTGTACAATTATTCTGAAACGTGAAAGTTAGATATGTATGCATGTTAGTATGAAACGCTGCGAGTGAATGCGAAATATTGTATGACTTTCACTTGTATGTATTGTATGAGCTGTATGAGCTGTGTGAACTGTATGAACTGTACGAATTGCATGAATTGTATGAATGTAATTGTTGGGACATCGTGGGACGATGAGGGATATCGCAGGGACATCGTGGGATGCGTGCGTCTTAGCTTTAAGTTGCGTGCGTTTAGTATTAGTTGAAATTAAACTTTATTCTCTTCCTTAACTTCATTTTAAAATCATATTTTTCCATTCCGCTAGTTGCTCTTCTTTCCACTTTTCCATTTGTTCTTTCATTTTCATTTCCATCATTTCTGTTTCGAGTTTACTTGCATTTAATGCCTCTTGCCATTTTTGTTTCTCGGCGTTCAATTTTCTTTCCAATTCAATTCGTTCGTTCTCTAATTTCTCTAATAATTTGGCATACAAGTGTTTCATACATTGCTTTTGAACATCTCCACGTTCTATTTTCTTCTCTGACACTGTCTTCAAATTTTGTGCTTCTGGTTCGTTAACCATTTCGTGGTTATAATATATGTTGAGAGGACATGATAATCACCGTACCTGTCAGTCAGTATTAGTGGTCATGTCCCTCTTCTTAGTGTCCGATTTGTGGTGTCTTGAGTGTTTTCTTCTGGTGCTTATGGTTCCATAGTTCAATCTCGTACTTGGGTTTTAAAGTTAAGATTTAGATTTAAGCTTGAGATTGAACTATGGAGCGTCTGTCTCCTTCTTACATAACTCCGGACCAAGTAGAATAAAAACTTATTAAGGTATTTATTAAGTTGAAAGCCGAGTCGTTTGAATGTAATGGAGGGTGGTTGGGATTAAGGCCCGGGGCGGGTCTCGTGCGTAGTCACCTCCTCGTGGTGAGACCTGGTAATTGATATCTTTTTACAAACATTAACATTTTACAAACTTTAATGTTTGTGAAATGATGTCAAGCTAAGAACTACGCAACCTACAGTTCAGTTTAGATCGTAAAAATTTCTCTTTCTTCATTTCACGATCTAAACTGAACTGTAGGGACAATTAGTTGATAAGTAAACTATTGGGCCCCCAACGATGGACGACGAGGGATATCGCAGGGACATCGTGGGATGCGTGCGTCTTAGCTTTAAGTTGCGTGCGTTTAGTTTTAAGTCGCGTGCGTTTAGTTTATGTAAATTCACTGTGAGCGTATTCTGTAAAAAGACACGTTTATTTAACTTGCGACGAAATTAGGGATACCTCCCCTCTCCTCTTTTTTCGATCGTTGTTACTATTGTTACTGTCATTGCACTAGAGTAGAGATACATTTGTTACTGTCATTGCACTAGAATAGAGTTACATTGGCTATTGTCATTGCACTAGAGTAGAGTTACATTTGTTATTGTCATTGCACTAGAGTAAAGTTTCCAACTTCCGTTGGCAGTGTGTCAAGTTGGGGAACTGCAACCCCGTCCGAAAGGACGAGGTAGGTTCTTGTAGTCTAGCGTACCCTAGAATTCAGCTCCAGTGGTTCTTCGGAAACCCTAATTGTGCCAGTTGGGGGTTGCGTTAGACTACTTGCCGCTAAGTGCTCGAACCTCGACTTGACACCCTGACACACTGCGATGTCAGTGTATCAATTCGGGGAACTGCAGCCTCGTCCGAAAGGACGAGGTAGGTTCTTGTAGTCGAACGTCCTTTGTAATTCGGCTCCAGTGGTTCTTCGGAACCCCACTGTGTCGTTGGGGGTAGCGCTAGACTACTTGCCTCTAAGTGCTCGAACCTTGATTTGGTACACTGACAAACCGCGATGTCACGGTGTCAAGTCGGGGAACTGCAGCTTCATGTCTGTAGAGGCAAAGTTCGGTTCTTGTAGTCTACGTAGCTCTTCGTAATACTGCTCCAGCCTGGGTCCCGAATGAACCCCACTGTGCCGATGGGGGTGCGTTAGTTACATGCCTCTAAGTGCTCGAACCCCGATTTGGGGACACTGACAGCGAAAGTTGAAAACTTTACTCTAGTGCAATGACACTAACGAATCGCGGTTTCATTTCGCGTTATATCCCTTGCAAAACACGAGATTGGAGCGTGTTAATAGTTTCGTTCTCCTAATTTCGTTCAAAGTTCGATAAACGTGTCTCTGATACAGAATGCTCTGTTAGGGCTGCGAATTATTGTACAATTGTTGTGTAACTATCATGTTAGACGAGTGGTTAGTATGAAGGGCTGCGAGAGATTGTGACATATTGTATGACTTGCATTCGTATGTAATGTATGATTGTATGCAATGTATGTAACGTATGATCGTATGTAATGTATGTAATGTATGACGGTATGATTGTATGATTGTTAACGCGATCGTTTTTCCGGGAGACAGACTTCCATAGTTCAATCTCATACATGCGCTTTAAAGTTAAGATTTAGACTTAAGTTTTGAGACTGAACTATTGAACGTTTGTCTCCTGTGTTCGTAACCCCGGGCCAAGTGGAGTAAAATATCGGCGTTCCTTAAGAATGCAGAGTTGTTTGCATGTAATGGAGGGTGGTTGGGATTAGGGCCCGGGCGGGTCTCTTGCGTAGTCACCTCCTCGTGGTGAGACCTGGTAATTGATATCTTTTTACAAACATTAGAGTTTTACAAACTTTAATGCTTGTAAAACGATATCAAGCTAAGAACTACGCAACCTACAGTTCAGTTTAGATCGTGAAAATTTCTTTTCATTCTCTATTTCACGGTCTAAACTGAACTGTAGGGACAATTAGTTGTAAGTAAACTAATGGCCCAGCGGGCCATCGATGGACGACGTGGGATCTAGCAGGGACATCGTGGGACGACGAGGGATAACGCAGGGATATCGTGGGATGCGTGCGTCTTAGCTTTAAGTTGCGTGCGTTTAGTTTTAAGTTGCGTGCGTTTAGTTTTATTTAATTATAAGATAGTTAGTATTTGTAAGTTCACTGTGAGCGCATTCTGTACAAAGACACGTTTATTTAACTTGGGACAAAATTAGGGACATCTCCTCTCCGCTCTTTTTCCATTCGTTGTTACTATTGTTACTGACATAGCACTAACGTAGATTTTCCAACTTTCGTTGTCAGTTTGTCAAGTCGGGGAACGGCAGCTTCACGTCCGAAAAGACGAAGTTCGGTTCTTGTAGTCTGGCGTCCTTTGTAGTTCGGCTCCAGTGGTTCCGAAGAACCCCATAGCGAGAAATCCGATATAAAACAACTTAGTTACGAGACGGCTGTACTATAAGCGTTTCGTGACTTCTCGCGGTGAACATGCGTTCTCGACAGTAAAAACGTTTCCTTATTCCGAAATGTACTTTCCATGGAAACTGGCTGTCGATGCATGAATATCGTTCTGACATCTAGGCTATCTCCTTTCGCGGTCATCCTTTCTCCCTTATTTTTCCCGCGACTTTCGTTCCGACCTCGCCGAGATGTTAATATACTGATAAGCAATACGAGCATTGACTAACTCTCCGATAAGGATCCGATATTCAATGTTTTATCGTGTCCTATGCTTTGAAGATCACCTGACTAATATTTCCGTGTCACATTCTATCATGTCGATTTAGTCAAGTCTTGCACCGCGACGTTACTAATAGTATGTAAAGTTACCGATGTTATTACATCTTTGTCGAAAATTATTTATTGAATTAAACGCGGACGCTTTCTTACTTGCATAACTATTCTTAAGAGACGACCAACTTAATTTTTGACTGTAATATAATTATTTTCTACATAAATTAGTATTATGTGTCATAGACTTATAAATTAGAATTTAGTACATGTCAACAGAATTTTATGTTAAAAACTAACCGTATAATATAAGAATTACATAGAGGTGTGCGAGAACCCGAAATATCGGGTCGGGAAATTATATTTTACGCTCTTGTAGAAATATAATGCAAATAATGTTTATTTAATGAAAATTATGATAATAGAACAATAAACAATTAAACAAGACAAATTACTTTAAAACAGCACGAATTAACAACTCAAATAAATTCTTTTAACAACACAATTGACACTTTCTAACAGTTTTCTTTCAACGCTTTCTCACGACTCTGATCTTTTTTTAAAATGAAAAGCGCCCCATGTCTACGTTGGACTTTTCGCATCACATTCATATTTTATCATATTTCTATGATCAACAAACAGGCCATTTATTATATTTAAACATAACTAAAATAACTACAGATTAATTATAATAACCGATAACCGATATTACACTATTAATATATATTTTGACTCCTGCAACACGTCCATGTAGGGCGGAAGAATATTAATAAATATTTCTATATTTGTAATATATTTATATTTATATATTTGTATACTTGTAATGTATGTAACACATTATACTTGTAATATTTTTTATATATTTTAATATATTTTATATTTGTAATCATTTCATATACATTTATAATTTTGTAAATATTTGTATATTTGTGATTTTTATATACATAGGACGGAATATTTAACTTTTATGACAAAGGTGCAGTAAAAAGGTTCGTTTTTTTTATATACGTAGAACGAAATGTTTAATTTTTATTAAAACACCACGTCGCGACAAAGATGCAAGCGAAAACGCGTTTCCTCATTTTATTATCGAGTTATTGTCACATTGCTTAAAATTTATTTGTCGACGATATCCATCTTATTTTGAATAGAATATTTTTAAAATATTCATAGGAACAGATGATGATTGCAATCGTCGTTGCAATTGAACGGTTCTGTCGTGTATGTACGTCGCGGCCAAAGTCAATTCACAGGAGGAACGTCGGATATAATCGGTGCAAACACGGAAACGGCGGAAAATTCGTGTCACTGTGGAGTACACTCTCAGTGATGACCATAACGCTCGAGGGTTTAATACCGTGTGACGAGCAATATTTTTGAAGATTTTCAGAAGTACGGGAAACATACGCGTTTAGCTGCAAAATCAAGTAGAAAAAACAATTTCCATTACCCGGGATTGATTGATAACTGAATTTTAAAATTGCCTTTTCTCTGTGTGAAATAACATGTTTCAACTTACGTTCATCTCCTGTAGCGTTTTGTTACATAGTGATGACCAAAGTTGGCGAGAAAGATACTACAAGCGTTAATCTAGTAAATGTTATATCCTCTGGCAAAATTGCGATAGTAATCTATTTTACATTATGCGTGTCAAATATAACGACACAATAGTCAGAATTTATCACACGTTTTATTTTATCTGCCTGGAATTTCGACCATAATTTTTCTTGACTCTTTATTAACAGAAATAATTAAAAGCACGATCATTTGTTTTCCTCCTATTGTGTTATTTCGGTGTTCTTCTTTTTTTAATTAGTATGTTACTGCTGACATTGTGCCATAGTTGCTGCATTCCTGTTCGTACTCTTTTTGTTTTATTTCAGTTTAATTACTTTATTTCAGTGTGGTAACTTCTTGTTAATTCCATTTCTATCCTCACAACTATGTAACAACAGAATTACTCATCCGGTCGATGAATGAAAATAGAATGAAAATAAATAAAACGAGCAACTTTCTTTCGACATTCTTTTCGTAGTAAAAGCCGAACGATGAAAATTTAGCTTTCAAACAAACGTGGACATTTAGCGGAAATATTTCGCGCGGTTGTCGATGCGATCGAACCGGAAACTTTCTTTTAGTTTTCTGCGTAATATTGCAATATTACTCGAGGCAGCTTTTATTATTATACCCGGTAGTAATTGGTGGAAGCATTACTTTTTATTTTGGCACAGCTTTTAAGCCCTGAAAGGTTTTTAAAGCGTAGGCAAACGAGACAGGGAAAGACTTTCTCCGTAATCCAATGGTAAGCAGGGTGGGGAGGTTGCAGAAATTATTCCCTTCAATCGACATCGGAAGGTTATTTGCAACGTTGTTTCATCATAATGGCTCCTTTGTTACAGCGAAATTAGTCGAACAGGATTTAATGAAGTAGATATGCAGATTCCAGTTTCACAGTTTTTGCAATTAAGTATTCCGTATGCGGCTTGCTCGATGTTCCTCTTTTCATTATAAATGTCACGTTAACGTTTCATTAGTAATTTGCTCTTTGACGTTACACGACCGCCGTAACAATTCACTTTCCAAAATTTTGTTGCGCATTAAGTGCTGATATATGAACTCTACGCTGATTTTAAACTTAATATTCTCAAGCCCATTGAAAAATTTATATATTTGAAATTGTATTACACAGGTCTTTAAATGTCGTTTTCTTGCTACTGTGGGTATTTATTTCATTGCACATTATCTCGTTGGAAATATACTTGAGAAACACGTTTGTAGAATCTAAGTGAAACAATATTAATGACACGTAATTTGTTATTACGTTGCAAAAATTCAACTTATTTAATTTTATTTTGTATTTTATATTTATATATATATTTTTGATAGAGATTCGCAATAAAATTGAATCTGATCAGTTAAGGATTAAGCTAATCCTTAGAATTTCGTTTTGCGGTCTAACATTGAAAAACAATTTAAATGTTGCCTTGACGCAACGTTAGCCCTACACAGTATGATTCTACACATTTATTTAAAATCATTTCCTAGCCTAATCTTACCCAAAATCTAACTTTGAATATTCTCGTGCATACATTGAAAATCACGATTTAGCTTGTATGTGTGTACGTGTTTGAGGCTCAACGAGCAATCGATACATTGAATCTGTTCACAGTATCTTTGTTTTGACAAATTACCTCGATACCAAAGAGTCATGCTCGTTTTATAGGAGCACATTGCCCGTCGTAAATAATTTGATCAGAATTTTTGTTCGACGCTGATGATCCTTACTTCAGAGGATCAAAGGGGGGAAAAACGATTAAGCTATCGTGAGATGTGGGGAAGATAATAAGCTACAGTGCCCCAACAGGGAGTTCTTTTGTATGGTGGGTCAAAGTTACGAGATAAAGTTCTTCTATAATTACTATATATATTATATTTAATCAATCTTCTCCGCAATATTTTTGTTTCCTTCCAATCTAAAGACAATTGAGAATATAAGTTAATTTAATTTAGTTTTATTGATATATTTATGTCAAGCTGTTGGATATGTTACGGTTAGGGAAGTCGATATTACAGAAGTTAACGCCTATCATCATCTTTTACATGGTGTGTCACACGACTAAGAATCGAGAAAGGGGATTCAGTAGACTGTGCATATCCGCTACAAGACACAATAAAAAAAAAAAAGAAAAAAATACACGTTTTCCAGATAAAAAGATATCAATGACCTGGAAAGAACAGAGAAAAAATGGTCTGACAAAAAAGATTCAGGGTATTCCTTCGTCGAAGCTATTCAAATTGTTTTGCAAATATTTTTCATGCGATGGAAAATGAAGGAAATATTAAACACCTTCTTTAGTTGAGACACCTTATTAAATCACAGTATTTTGAATATTTAATTTACAGCGATATATATATATATAAATTTTCAGACTAATAAACCGCGTCAAAAATTATTTTCTAATAATTTTACTAGTTGTTTACCTGAGAATCAGTTCATTGTCAGTCTTTAATAAATACTCTAGTATTATTATATTTATTGTGTATATTTATGTACCTATATTTATTTTATATATTTATATATATTCATTTATGTACCTATTTTACCATAATGTATCAGGATTGAAAATAAAGTTACAACTTAATTAATTATGAGGGTTGTACTAAAAGTATAACACTCTCCATATAATTTCTATATACATTGTCGAATTAGTTCCAAGCTTGACCAACATAACATGTTGTGTCTCATTACAATGCTAGTAAAATTTCTTCAAAAGAATGTTTCGCGTCAAACTTCCAATACGTGCGCAAATATCCAATACGCAATATAACCCAATATTGACTATAAATAACTCAATACGTAAAAGTTAATGTTCGAAATACTTTCATCAGCCATCACGTATGTATGTACGTACAAGCAAAGCTATTCGCGTGAGAAAATCGGTAGGCGAGGGAGTTTGGAAAAATTGCTTCTAGAGGCAGGTGGTCGGTGGTCGCAAATTAATTACAACGTTCCTTCTAGTTGGCTAAATAAAAAGCTAAGCGAATTTCATGGGACGGCGAGCCCGGTTGTTTTATTATTTCCCTCTTTTGCCCGCGTTCTCGCGCAAGTTCTCAAGTTTGTCGAGAAATATGCGCGGCGAGCATGCCGTGAAAATATTTCTCCTTCAATTTTCCTTAACCTGTCGGGTATAAGTAATGCTGCCGAGGTATATATTCCCGTACATGTGTACGTACACGTGTGTACAACGTGTTGCACAGGGGTGTTTGTGTACTACGGGTCGGACGTGACAAGTTTCCAAGGCTTTGTGACGATAATCGATGCATTCAACTTGTCCCAGACGAGTAACCTGAAGTAACCCCTGCGTGTGTTCAGCTGTATGGAAAACACTGATTCACTCCTGAGACAACTTGCTATTTTTAAGCATTCCTATTTTTAAACGACGAGAGAGGGAACTGATTGATTGAACGAGGGAAGAATATACTGTTTTGTTTCAAACTAAAGTTTTTAACCACTTGCGCTGGCAACTGATTGCGGACCATAACGAGCGGCCAAATCTGTTTTCGTCGCTTTCTTCTTGAACTCGTCGGTATGATACCACTGGATAGAAATTATTAAGAAGTACCCAATTTGTTATTTGCTTTGCCCGAGTTATACTTAAATATACTTAGAACTGAAAAAATATTGCAATTTTGGGGACAAAATATTCTCGACGTGCGTGGCACGTCATTCCAGCGTAAGAGGTTAAACGTATGCTCGAGTGGTTTGATGAATTTTTTATTATTCTCTTCTCTATTACTTGTACGAATTACACGTTAAACTGACTGAGGTGTATTAGTAATATCAATAATTAATCTTTTCTATTTAGAAATTATTCGTCGTGTTAAAATTGAAATTTTGTTGCAGCTAAATTTAAGAATTTGATCAATCCTTTCTTAATTTAGTAATCCCACTTTCCTCTGAGTTGTTCTTTCAAAATATATTTCAAGCTTCTTATAGAAAACTCGTTATATCAATAAAAAGAGATTGAAATCAAAAATTGTTCAGAAAGTACAATACGTTACCCAAAACAAAATCCAATTTACATACGCAGAATAAAACAAATAAGAAACACAAATACATATACACACACACATATATACATACAGGGTGGCTACTGAAAAAAGTCATAACTTGTTCATTTTTGAAATGGTGGTCATTTGAGGGACGTTTTTTTTACACACATAATACTGAAAAAAATCAATTAATTATATTTCCAAATAAAATAATAAAAAATTAATAAAAACATGTGTTTGTAAAAGTTTATTTTTGTTTTATATCAGTCTTCCAGTGACCACCCTGTATATCCAAGCAACTAGTAACTAAATACTTGGCACACTGTCGTACGTTAGCATGCAGTGGTCAGTGTCAGCGACACGACGATTCGCAATCAAGATAGTTACCTGACCGCCGACCATGCCCTGATGAAGCCTAACCAGGTCCGTTTGGCTCCAGGCGCTCTTGCTCCAAGGCGTGACTTGTCGTAGATCCTCGAAGTCGAACTCGGCCAGTTGATTGTGAACGAAGTTCCGAATGTTCCACGGCAGGTCATTGTGGCCGTCGATCAAAGGCACCTCGGAAAGAACCTGTCGCACGGTCTCCAACCTTTCCTTAGACGATGTCAGGTGTGCAGTCTCGCCATCGGCTGGTCGCGGGCCAACTTTCCCGACCCAGGTTCCGATTGACAGTATGATCACGCTTGCTGTCCAGACACCGCTCTGCCCGCCACACTGGAACGCCACGTTTCGATTATTGGCGGTTGGTCAGCAATTATCGATGAACATTCCGACAACTATGATAATAGCAAGTTAGTTCGGAGGTGGGAAATTTCTGGAGGACGAGGGAGACTTGGTCACTCGCGTTCGTTTCCGATTGGAAGGATCGCCGGAGCTCGTGGTTTCATATGGATGGATGGACAGTTTCACACATTTAAATTCCTTCGTAGATTTATAAGAAATTTAAAGATGCAGACGCGAAAGAATTTTGTTGCTGCATCCTACGGGAAGAAAACAAATTCCTGCTTCAGTTCCCTTTAATTTCTCTAAAGCAAGGTATCAACATCCACGGTCTGGCGAGTGGAACGTTAAAGATGATCGGAAATGATTCAAAAGTATATAATAACAAAGTTAAAGATTACACCTTTGAAGATTAGAATGAAGTTAAAGATTATATCTTAGAATATATAATAATGAAGTTAAAGATTACACCGTTGAAGATTAATATTTAGAACATTTTGTAGAAATTTGGAAGATATTAAAAAATTAATATTGAAGATGAAATATTAGGTTTCAAAATTGAGCGATGTGGTTATTAATATTACCGCACATAGGAAAAATGTGAATATTTTCGAAGATGTCAAATTTCGAGGGTGAAATTCCTCCAATTATCAAATGAATATGTACCTACATATGTAATACCTATATAGGCGTATAATCCATTATATAATTCCATTGGTTATGAAGAATTTTCTGCTCGAATTTATGAAGAACCCTCCGCCTTTTCCAGCAGCGAGGCGATATTACGTTTTGGGACCCTTCCAGCTCAGTTTCAGCTGTACGATTCCAACAATTTACCGGCGGATCATGGTTTTATGGCTGCCATTAGGGACGGTTCTATAGCTAATCGCGCGAGCCATAAATACCAAGTTGAGAACAAGTTTTTCATTTAATTCCTCTGATGGCAACAAATAAACTTTTCTTTATTTTTAAGTAAGCTTCTCATAGCTTTGATAGCTCCCATTATTAACAAAAATCATACTTACGTAACAAATATTAATATCCAAACATTTGTCAATACAGAATATGTAATTAAATGTAACCCCTTGCGCTGGCAACTGGTTCGCGGACCATAACGAGTGACCGAATCGTATACAATAATTCGTCGATTTCTTTTTCTTTTGAACTCGTCGGTGTGATATCACTGGATAAAAATTGTTAAGAAATAATAAACTTATCATTTGTTTTGCCTGGTTTACATTTAAATATACTTAAAATTGAGAAAATGTTGCAATTTGGGACAAAAAAAAGTTCTCGACGTGCGTGGTACGTCATTTCAGCGCAAGAGGTTAATCTGAAGAATTGATATATTTTGTCGAAAATTTTAAATATACTCAATCTTCATCAAATCAATGGGAAGTCAGTCCAAAGAAACGAGATTAATTACTTTATGACTTTATAACCCTGATAACGTACGCAAGAAATCACTAAAAAACACGTCCGGAACATTCACGCTGTTGTAAACGTGTTCCAATTAATTTCACTTCTCTCCAATTACTGCCAAATTCCCTTCCGTTCCATTACCTCATACGTCAGCTTGATTAAAGCCTCATCGATCCTGAGATTCGGTTATCCAAGATCTTTCTCGGCCATGAACTCCGCCAAATCGAAACTATAGTTCAATCAAGCGGTTAACCATGTAAACTTGCAATTATGACGGTCAAACCGAGAATGAGATCGCACGTTATGCACTACTGTTCGATATCTGAATATCTATCCAACTTTCTTTCTATCATCCGATCGAAAGATACGACAAATAACAAAATATATTGTAAGTAAATTACAAAAACTCTTTAATAAAATGTTTCTTCTGTACTAAAGTGTTTAGTGTTTGGTTTGCTGTTAGGTACGAAACTAAATTAGTTATATTAGCAACGGGACATTAAGTGAAATACAAGAAGTTCTTGATCTTTCTTTACTACTAAAATAAAACACTTGTGGAAATATTATTAAAATTTATATTGTAATAAATATTGTATTATTAATTATATTATATTATGTTATTATTAATATAATATATGTTAATAATAATATAATTATATTATTAAAATTTATATATATTTATTATAATAAATATTATATTATATTATTATATATTATAATTGTATTATAATATATATTATATTTTTAAAATATATATTATTATTAAAATCAAAATATTATTAAATAATAATCATTATTAATAACATTATTAAATATTATTAATTATAAATATTATTATCACAAAATTAATCTTCACTGATATACAAATATTTAATTGCAAAAATTAATATTTAAAACCTGAGCATCCCGTACGTTTCTTGATGTTCAAATATATATTCCGAACGAAATAGAAATTGCTTCGATCATTACTTTTCACTTGAATGCAGGTTACGATCTTGTAACAGCTTCTGCAAAAGTGTCTCGCGCTAATCCAACCGAGTATCGTCCGCATTCTCAGTTTCGTGATCCCAAGAAGGAGGGGGAAGGGAAACGGGATGTTCAAAGAGCTGAAGGTGAGCAATGGTAGTTGAAGAAACACCGGAGAAAGCTTTGACGTTTTCGTCCAGAAATAATTTACTGTTTCATCCTGTGAGTTGCAAATATTCCGTGAGGGATACGGTCAACTGTCATCGCGAGGCTTCAGGAGCTGAATAGTTTATGATCCTCGTCAAAGGAGCGTGAATTCCTTTTCGCGGGGCCGTCTGTTCAAGGGACGAGCTTTTCAAAGCGTGTCGGAATGCACGAAACGAGAAAAAGGAATCGCTTTATCCTACCTCTCCAATTATTCCGTTCGTCCTTCGTTCCTGCTTTCTGTTCGGTGTTCGATCGAAGACGCGGAAAATTTGCTTTTCCCGTAGAATTATTTAGAACCGAGAGAAATTCTCGCGATCGTTATTATTAATTTCAATGTATTAACGGCTGTTTAATTATATCCACAAATTGAAACGAATGGAATTACCGATTTATTTTATTATTGCTATCTTCAGTCTGTTAATGGTTGTTTAATTTTAGTATGTTATTAAAAGCCGAGAGGAATGGAATTGCAGAGATCACTATTTGACGATTGTTTAATTTATACGTTTCCAATTGAATTGATTGATCGAGTTCTAAAGTATAATCAATCGGAATGCTCTAGCTGGTAATAATTATTGTGTAGGTACTGTTATTTGAAAAGACTTTCTCTTTATATTTTATAACTTTATAACTTTGAATTGACAACTGTAACGTAGAAAAGAAATTTCCTATGTCAAGTTAGATTCTGTAACGTAATAATTTAATAGAAATTAATTTCCTGTAATTCAGGAAAACATAATGATTTAATGGAAATTAAAGAAACGTGTGTTTGAATTAATGTTACAAATTTTTGTAAATACATACATTAATTATTATATTACTATGTAAATACATAAATTTGAAAATACATATATTCTGACGAAGTATGTGCCTATACCTCTATACTTAAATTATTCAAGAAAACTTCTGCATACGATTAGATTGAAAAATCTCGCGATTCGTGCCTAATATACGACTTAATTACGTGCTTACACATTAAATGGAGGAATAAATTACGAAAAATAGAAACAATGTGTTGCGAACTAAAAGAAAAATCATTAAATAATTATTGTAATTATTATTTAAGAAGTTTCAAGCTAATAACGCTGACATTTTATCGTAAATATCATCCAGAGGAATATAAAATTGTAAGAGGCACATGCTCGAATTAAGAATATATAAAATGCAAAATTATTAAGTAACATTTATTCTTGTTAATTTCATTTTTCTTCCGTGTTTTTCCAGTTAATTATTTTTATAATCAAAATAATACATGTTTTCTATAATTTAGCCAATTTTTGAAATTAATAAATTAGCAAATTAAAAATTTTCACCATTAGCACAGAGATAGCTCGAGAGATGAATATTAAATGAAGACGAAATCTCACATAAATCTGGATCTAGTAACAAAATCCGAACGGAATACAGTAGCGCTGAGAACACTTGTAGTCACCTTATATACTAAAAGGATTAACACGAAGGTATCATGCAGGAAAGAACGAGAAACACCGGACTGCTGTACAATTTCGTTTAGCTGTATATTCAGTGCCTGACCAAATGGCAACTTGCACTACTTGCTCGCCGTGGACTGTGATAACATCGTTGCCAGAGTCTGATACAACATATGCTTTTCTACTTGTTCCTGAATTGAAAACCTTCGAATTTTCCGCGCTCTTATGGGACTATCCGTAAGATAAAAATTTTATTTCGATCTGTTGTCGCTGTTTAAGATTTCCGCGAACATGTTCCTTTCCGTTTCTGACGATGGATCATTTGAAACATTTATTAAAATATTCTGGCCAAGAAGAAAAAGTTCGGGACATCTGGAAAATTTAACATTCTGAAATTTAAAAATTATAAAGAGTTCTGAATTGGAGAGATATTAACAATTGAAATTCAGCCACGAGTTAAAATTCAAGAATTTTATAACCGCGAAGTGTCAAAGTTAGGGTTGTCAGTATTAATGAATTAAATGCAAGTTTTAATATCATGAAAAGGATTCACAGATCCCCACGGTTTTTAATAGTTCAGGCTTTAATAATTTCTTTTTAATTCTGTTATAATTCCTTCGCAGATTAAATATCTCTGAAATTATCTGCCTCTTTCTTCGATGCGAGTGGAAACGGCGATATCATCGTGAAACTGGCAGGCAGGCGTGCATAAAACATAAATAAAATTTAATCAAAGTCCGCAGGTGGTAGCGTCGAATCCCCGAAAATGAATTCCATTCGGGACAAGTCCTCCTTTCCGATCTGCCTTCTCTGTCCCCGATTAACAACCTCTCGTAAAAATTCCAATATCGGCCAGCTTCTACGACGAATTACACGTCGTTCTCGTTCGGCGTCGAAAAATCTCTCGCGATTCAGCATCGATACGGAATCGTCTACCCAATTTACATCCACCGGACGTTTTTATTAAAAGATCGCGAAGCATGCACGTTTGTGCAGTTCTCTCTCTTTTCATTAATTTCGTCGCTGTGTGTGTGTATCATTGTCCACAGAAAAGTATCTGGACTCGAGATTTTCGAAATGAAAAATGCAGAAACGCGAAAACGTACAGACTGTAATATGTAATATCTAAAGGAATCTGGATAATATTCGATGATACTTGCTTTTATAGTTCATAAAGTACAATCTCGTGGAATTTTTTATTTTTCAAGACCCAATCGTATTAAGGGGATATTCTGGTAATTCGACTTGAAAAAATTGACTTCTTTAAAGGAAACCATGAGGTATGCAGTTCGCACACAGATTTATTCATATTTAAAGAGTATTTACAATTGTTTTTTTCAACGAAATTAATGAAAGTTGTGGAAATTGTATAGCCTTAGGTAAAGCATGTTTTTGAAAATGGGTTCGAATGGCTGACGTGATTCCGCTGTACCTGGTTATTTGAGACTAAAAAACCAAAATGAGTCTTAATTAGTGTAAATATAGCTATCGCATGAACAGCGAAATTTCGAAAATTAAAAAAATGGCAGCATTTTGAAGTTAAAATATCCATTTTCCTCTTGCTTTTCGTCTTTTGGGTGGTAAAGAAAAATAGAAAAAAAATATCAGATTTTGAAATCCGTGGTTCATGCGATAAAAGGTGAATACATCCGGCGAAGATCTCTAAATTTCAAATCAATCGGTCAATTAAAGCTTGAGGTATCTCGTCAGCCAATTTAAAAAGTATGGATTTGAGAAAAACACATTTGAAGTTTCTGTTACCCGTTGTACAGAAATATTCATACTTAGAATCAATCGAGCAGTACAAAAAAAATATTATAAAATAATAAAATAATAATATTATAAAATAAAATATTTTTTGAGAAAAACACATTTGAAGTTTTTGTTACCCGTTGTACAGAAATATTCATACTTACGTTGCGTTTCCTTTAAACATCTATAACTTTGTTCATTTTACGAATTCAAACAAATCCTTTTACACAGGCATTCTCGAAAGCATATACTTTGAGAAAATGTAAAACAAAAAATTGATTTTTTTAAGCCAGATTACCAGAATACCCCCTTATCAAACTTTCGAGTTTCGAGAAAGAAATGAAACTGTAAACTTTCTACGATAAAACGATATTAATTGATAAAATTAATACAATGCTCTATTTAACTTTTTTTTGTAAAAATACAAGTTCGCGTACTAAACGAGCAGTCTACTGTTGTGCGAACCAAACGAGAACACGAAGACACGCAAGGTTGAAAAGAAACCAAAAGAAAAATTCCTGTCGTTCCTGTCGTTCATCGGGCACTGGCCAGCATCCAAATATCGAGCGTAATAAAAGGTCGTATTAAAGGAATGTACTCGAAGGAAGTACAGCTTCGGCAACAAAGAGCGATCTCGATCGATCGGTGTACGAATCGACGGGCCCTGGCGTCGGGACGAGATTCCACGTGAAACCACAATGGGGTAGTTACGACCGTTCGAAAAGTCAGCCAGAAGATTTTCCCTCCCTCTCTCCACCTCTCTATGTTTGGCCATTTCCCTTCTGTTCCTTCTTGTTCGCCCTAGCTACCAACGTATATCTCGATCGTTTCTTCGAATCACTTATACATCGTTACTTCGAGCCAGACATTTAACGCGTTCCTCGAATTTATCACCTATCGCTGGTCGAGACAGCTACTTCGAGATCTGGAAATGGGGAGAGAGGCGCATACACATCGTGAGGAGAAATATACAGGGTGTTCATAAAGTCTCTTTACAATTTCAAAAATTTATCACAAAGGCAAATGAAAACACAGACAAGTGGAAATTATTACAAAATGAGTTGCACATATTTAAGTTTACTTTACTTTATTATACATCTCTATATGGACGTCATTAGTTGCACGAAGCACATCGAGACGAAGCATATCGAGAGTGATATTAAGTACTAAGAAAATATGGTATTTTTTAAAGAATTACTAAAGATATAATGGAATTATTAAATATGTAAATGAATATTATATATATTCAAATTTATTGTAGTATATTTTTCAACAGTTGGTCATGATGCTACAATAGCGTCATCGATTGTTCAAGATGATATTAAATTAGTTTATCAGCTTCTGATAGGTCATAACACAAAAATTGGTGGTCTCTTTTAAAAAAATATTTCAGAGTATGAAGTAAAGGTTCGTTTCAATGCATAAATGAGTTTGAAAATTAATTATTTATGTTATACGTAATTTGAAAAAGCTTCTTTCCTAGCGTTTCGTTATTTCAAATGCACTTGCAGCAACACATTTTAAACAGTTTTTTTTTTTTACAAAGAGTTTGTTATAATTTTCATACGCGCGATGCATTAAACTTTCACATGTTCGTTGCGCTAGATCAAAAGAGTGCCTCGCATATTTCCGTATATTTCTGTCCACGTGGAAAATTCCAAATTCGAGTACGACGTATTTTCAGCGTAAAACGAGTGGTGCATTGAACATGCGCGACAGCATGTTTCAAGTTTCGTTTTATAAACTAGCTTTTATTTCAATCCTCGTCTCCACTCCACCAGACAAATTTTCTACAAATTACTTATTAAGTAACCGAACCAAAGAAAGAACGACACTCTGTTTTCCACACAACTTGCCGTTCGCACGGGCAAAATTCGAAACGTGAGAGCTTCGTCGCTAAGAAAAAAATGAAGAATCTCGTACGCACGGCGGAAATTACCGGGAGCATAGCGAATAACTTGGCGAGCAACGCTTTTATCGAAATTTCCTTCTGATTGCCATCGAGGCGAATTCACTTTCGTAAATTCGACGCGGGCATTTTGAGCCGGTGAAAAGGCAATAGGTTTTCACTTTGACGCGGTTTTATCGATAGCCACGGCGTAGCTCGGCTAAGGGGGGGGGGGAGGGAAACGTTCGGCGATGTCGGCGATCGAGTTTAAACAGCGTTTATCTCGCTTAATCGACGTTTTAACAGCCAGCCGGCGGGAGATCGAGTTATCGCACGAAAATTGCGACTCCATCGAGTCCCGGTCGAAAATAAACGTCGAACGAATCTCGGGTTTATTAGCCTCGCGATTTCCTCCGACTCCGAAAAAATTCGAGAACGCCGGACGACGTTTATTCTACGTTTGGGGCAAAAGAGAAGAAAATACGCCCGGGTGACCGAACCACGACGTTTATATCTCGATACTAGCCGCGGTAGTATCGTTTCCATTCATAATTGACGAGGCATGATACTGGCTTGGACTGTGATCAGTAAAACAAATGAATTTTCTTTACACCTACAACAACGATTGAGCCGTTTATTTTGAAAGTGTCCTAAGTCCATTTTCCGAAGATATTAAATTTTGATATTTACATTTTTTAATAAATTGTATAATTCAACAAATTGTGTACTAATATATTTAAAATAATTAAGATTTTGCACACAGAAAATTAGCTAGTCAATAGAATGATAAAAATTTTTATTTTTAAGTCCCACTTTCAAAGTTTTAAGTCTCAGTTTCAAACTGATATGAAATATATCATGCAGTAAAATTTTATGAAACAGGAGCTATATTTTTTATTATTAAAGTAGCAGTGTTCGGTTAGCTCAGATAGTGATTTATCTTTAAGTAATAATAATTCCATTAAATATATAATTTTACAAGCACAAATAAACAAGTAAGTAAAAAAAATCACCAATTATCAATAAAAATTGACAATGGTAACCCGACTGAGTGCACTAATTTAAAAATTTCCCAACAAATTGATAGTTTACCTGACGGTAACATAGCTACAATCTCATGAAAAGGAGTGAATAAAAGTTGGATATTTTTTATAATGTTATAAACATACAAAAATGTTACAATCTTGTATATACTTTTTTTTATTTTAAGGGAATTTTTTTGTAAATTAAGAAAGTTATTTTACTAATATTGAAAGTGGCTCAAGTCCGTTTATAGCCATCGAAAACTTGTTATTTTCTAAACAATGCTCGTCACTTTCAAAATAAACAATTCAATTGATCGTTGATTAATCGTAAATTCCTCCAGACGATAAGTAATCCCGCAAAACTGTAACTCCACGTCCTCTGGAACGATTAAATATTCACGTTCGCTCGGCTTTTCTACCAATATTTCCGAATTACCGAATCACGTTCCCCAGGCCGGCTGCAATAAAGTGGATGCAAGTAAGTGGAAATCTAAGAGTAAATGCTGGCGTGTAAGGGAAGCGAATTGGAAATTTCTTCGATCGCAATTCGCGTTACGTGACCGTCTACACAGTATTTCATGGAAATTTCTCCAGGGACCTGGATTGCACGGCTAGAACGAAGATGCTTTTCCCTCCCCTCATTCAGACGATGATTCTACACGTGTGTTGCCGAAACATCGCGATCCATCTTGTGCCCGGTGGAAAAATTTTCGCCAGTGTTGGACGTACGCCGGAAAATGGCGACAATGTTTTCGTGTTGAGTATTCGTAGAAGTAGAAACGAGAACACGGATCGGTGTGCGACCAGTAGAAAGGACGAGCTTCTTCTTCTTCTTATGAATATTTACAATGGTACGAGGGCAGATTTTTAATCTCGCCTTCTCTGCAATCTCCAGCCGCTGATAAAGAATTCTTACGAAAGTGTGTGTCTAAGGGTAAATTTTCAAAAGTTTCTAATTAGAGGGCAAAATTTTTCTTTTTCTTGCTTTCACGAACGAGGATGCTTCGTGAAAGAAATATTTCTGGTCTCTGCGAATCGCGAAGCAGGATTTCTATGGAATGGAATCTTTGTCAGAAAGAGCTAAAAGGGATCGAGCAAAATTGAAATTTTCGATTTTAAGCGTGGACCACGTATGTGATATGATTAACCTCTTCGTAAATTTTCTTAATGTTTTCTTTTATTTAGAGTACTTTTAGAGTATATTAGAATATATTAGAGTATTTTTAGAGTATATTAGAGTATTTTTAGAGTACATTAGAGTATATTTATATTAGGGTATACTAGAGTATTTTTAGCGTATATTAGAGTATTTTTAGAGTATATTAGAGTACATTAGAGTATTTTTAGAGTATATTAGAGAATATTAGAGTATTTTTAGAGCATATTAGAATATATTAGAGCATATTTATATTAGAGTATACTAGAGTATTTTTAGAGTATATTAGAGTACATTAGAGTATTTTCGGAATATATTAGAATATATTAGAGCATATTTATATTAGAGTATACTAGAGTATTTTTAGAGTATATTAGAGTACATTACAGTATTTTTAGAGTATACTAGAGTATATTAGCGTACTTTTAGAGTATATTAGAGTATTTTTAGAATATATTAGAGCATATTAGAGTACTTTTAGAGTATGTTAGATTATATTAGATTATTTTTAGATTATATTAGAGTATTTTTAGAGTATATTAGAGTATATTAGATCATATTAGACTATTTTTAGATTATATTAAAGCATATTAGAGTATTTTTAGAGTATATTAGAGCATATTAGAGTATTTTTAACGTTCAAGTCACTCCATCCATTAATATCCATTGCATATCAATTTTAATAGTGTAAGTTACATAGATGATGCGCGATCTACGACTGCACAAATTAAGATTTTAAAATTACATCCGACGACTGTGCTACGCCGTCCCACGAGCGATCGCGTACAAAAACTTCTTGGGACAGGACCGTCATGAATAAAACAGCTCTATTTCATTGACTTCTCAAGCTGTGAAACCAAGATCGGCGGAAATGGCGCGGGAAATGGGCGTCTCGAGCAGGACGGCCACGCTGAACGTGAAATAAAATTCAGATACGTCTTCCCGAAGCTGGCCACGTCGTCTTGAAACGGGACAAATGGGACTAATAAATCGCGATACGTTTTGGATAAACGAACCCTTCGCGAGACCATTCGAAAGAAACACACGCAATCTGAATCTTCCCATTATTCCTCGACAGAAGGAAGAAATGATTATTCGGCGAGGAATTTCTGGATTTCGTCCTGGTTTCTCTTTTGTCAGTTTTCTCATTGGAATTCAATCCGACCTTTGGTCTGAGATAGATGCCAGCGCCATTATGAATTTGTCGGCTATTGTTATGAAAGGCCAAGCATTCGTTCGTTTGTTGCACGAACGAAAATATCTCTATTTCCATCTTCGATCTCGGCCTCGAGTTCATTTCTTCTCTGTTATTTTTCCGCTGTTCCTCTTTCAATCGGTTCGCGTTCTTCTTTCTTCTCGTTTTTTTTTTTCTTTCGATATTTTCATTCCACCTTTTTCCGGCATTATCGATAGCTTGCGCAAACGTTGCAACTTTCAAAGATTTCATGCAATTTCAATTAAATAGCTGAGCGTAGGAGATCAAATTTAACGCGTTTTATGAAGAGGAATTGTACGTTACCGTTGTAAAGGAAAAAAGATATTATTATTTTTGTATCGGCGCGAAGTGAAAAATACCGGACGGTGTATTTTGATATAAAATTTTCCGCGAGCTACGTAAACACAGGTGTTGCTCGTTGGATGAAAATATCGTGTTATTTTAAAAACGCGTAGTGTTTAACCTGTGACAACGACAATGCGATACGCGAGACGCAATTATTCGCATTCATACGTGTCAAACTTTCGCATTGTTTATCGGATTTTTGCGAATAATTTTTATCTTTTCCTCTCATTCGCGACGTTCTGAAAAGTAAATATTAAAAACGAGTAAATACAAAAATTTCGACTATCATTTACACATTCGACGAGACATTCGCTGTTGATAATTTAATCATTCCATCAAGTGCATTTAATTCATAGATTATTTTTAGCAATCCTCCGATTGTACAGATTTTACAGTCTGGAATCTGTATCCTTTTCATCGAACTCCGCAAATTAATATTAGACTGTTCCAAAAATTTCAACGTTAGATTTACACACCTGAAATCATGAGAAAATACATGTAAAAATTTCCTCTCCCTTTTAGTATCTTGATTCGAGTAATTCGATACAATTCGATACACTATGTTCATTTCTCAATTTCGAACCGTACATAAATATACTAAATTCTCAACAATTATCAAGTATCCTGTATATACCTCTAGATCAATCAGATATAAACAAACGTTCCAAATTAAATCACTGTTGCTTCTATTCATTTGCAACTGAAACAGCACTCGACGAAAGATCGATGCAAATTTGTCGGAAAACAGCCGTCGTTTTCGGCGGGGAAGGCAGAAACTCGTTGGTCAGCGTTCATTTTTCGCGCTGTCCTCGCCAAGTGATCCGGTTGGAACAAACAGTGGGAAGCAAACAAAACGGTCTGGCGCGCGTTCCGAAAAAAGTATCGATGACGTTGGGTGCCTCGTTTCGCGAGATAGCATCGCGAGGAACAACGCTGTCGACGAACAGAAGGAACCGCTTGCGCTGTCATCCCCCTATTTCTCTTTTGTTTGCGCCCTTTTCGTTTCTTTCTCTCCTTTTTTTTTCTTTTTTTTTGGTGGCGGAGTTCCACCATTTTTCGGACTGGACGCGAGGAACACGATCTCTTGTTTCGATTTTTCACCAGCCGGTGTGCAACAGCTGCGAGCTCTTTTTAAAATGAACACGCGGAGAGCTGTTTGCGAAACACGTTGGGCCCGAGGATTCTGAAATTCTTGGGTGAGAAAAATAGGGATTGAAATTTCGTCTGATAAATGGCGCGCGTATTTTTACGCGTTCGAAAATGCGGGAAATTTGAAGATACCGAAGCGCACGGAATGTACGTATGTATGTATATCGGACGTGAAACTGTATGAAATACTGTACTCGTTGTGACACGATATCTGGCAGATGAAACAAATCTTTGGTTTGTGATTCTATCTTTTTTCAGTTGTGTATATAAAAATATAAATTGCAGGGATGTTGTCCTATAATATAACGTAACAGTTATTTACGTTCATACAGATGAGACTATGGAGACGAAAGCTTGATGCAACAAAATAAAAACGAAGTTTGTAGTGGCAATTTACTAATGGATTTGATTGAGAATCTTGGATTTGAATTCTTAACTGTTGAGTTAAGCTTTATTTGCCTTTTCCCTTTCTTTCAGCACTTTATTTTACTTGATCTCAGCTACTTGCAAACTCCTCCTCTAGATTTCTGTTTCTCTCATTTGAAAGCGGTGAATTTTGAAATTGCGTGCATACTTTCATACGTAACTTCTGATATTTCTCTTGTCTAGCGTTCAAAGCGTGATTTCAAGAGCAAATATACGAATTTCATTTCTTTTTGATTCGATGCGTTCGGTAAAGATCTTTGTTCTGCTTAAATTTCCATCCACTGATATTCAATGCGAAATATCACAAAATTAAATTCCAAGATTCTGTTGTGCCCAATTAGTTTCCCGACCCCCCGTGACACGATCACATTCCACGGTTACATCCCCCTCGAGTAAATCCATCTCCTAATAATTAAACCATCCCCCGAAACGACGACTGCATTATCTAAACGCGCGATATCCAGCGATACCGCGTGCATTCAACGTGGACAATCGTCGTTCGCGGTTTTCTCCCGCGCGGAAAAATGTTCGCGCGACTCGTAACGAGGGTCGGTAGGGTGCGTAGCGAAACACAAAACCAAGAGAAAACAACACGACAACGAGAGGATGAGAGAAAGACAGAGAGGGAGAGAGAAACATGTAGCAACGGAAGAGGAAGACAAAAAAAAACGAGAAAAGAGAGAGGAAAATGGAAAAGGGGACAAAGCGAGAGAGAAGGGAAAAGGAAGAAACAGAATAAAAAGAAGGGAGAAACGAGGAAAACGGAGAAAGGAAAGAAATAACGCATTCGTTTAATTTTCGACTGTAGGGTAGCGCGACGAAAATAAAAAGGCATCGGCAAGCGCAAACACCCTACCAACTTCCCTCCAGACCTTTTTGTTTCATCCCTTTTTTCCCACCCTCCCCCCCCCCCCCCGTGAAACAATTCCGCGGCGCCTCCTGCTCGTTGTTGAATCACGCGATTTCTTCCTTCCTCTCTTTTTCTTCTTCTTCTCTGCTCGAACGTGCGAACGATGGCCAACGAAACGACCAACAGAGAAGAAACAGAGGAGAGAAACGGCGAAGAAGAGAGAAAGAGAGAGAATGGGGGGGGACAAAGAAAGGGGAGGAAGCTCGGGGAAAAATGATAAAACTGTTGCAAAGTTTCCGAGGCGAGCTGAAGGAGAACTTTGTTATTCCACTGGTCGGAGGGAGATTCATACGTAGTAAGTAGCGTAGTGGAGCGAAGGAGTGGGTGAACGGTGAGCAGGCAAGATGCCTCGACACCGGCCAACTTTCCGCGTGAAACTTCGAGATTGGAAATATTTCGTGGACGCCTGCCTTGTCCCTCTTTCTTTCTCTCTTTCTCTCGAATCAGAAGAACCGATATCTCTCTCTCTCTTTCTGTTGGATTTCGATCCTTTTTGCATGTATGTATGTACCTCGTCGTAAATCAACCGATCGAAACTTTCATGCTAGACGCGCGTCTAGGGAGCTGGCATTGGCTACGGAGGGTAAATTATACGCGTATGTACTTTCAACTTTTGTTTTCTTTTTACTTTTACTTTTTTTTTTTTTTTTGTTTAGTGACTGGCGGTGTGTAATTCAGGAGATTGATTCATATTTCAGGAGAAATGTTATTTGTCCATCTGAGAAGCTTTCGACGATTTTTCAAATTCTGGATTTGGCTCTTAATGCTGGATTATTAGTGACTGGTCGCAAAAATGTAAATTAACTGATATTTATTTTATTTTATATTCCTCACTTCGCAAGTAAAATTGGATGCAAAATAAAATTAATTATTGTGTGTTGTTGACGTTAGAATATAAACCGACTATAATATAAAATTTCCATTAGAGACATTGAATGTAAAAGAATATAAAGAGAAATCTTTATAATACACAAGCTTTTATTTATGTATAATATTTTATAAAGAATCATTCCAGTCTCCAAATATACACTGTTTTACATCGAAAAATATCTAAAATATCCAAAACATCTAAAGATATCTAAAATATTTAAAATATCTAAAGATATCTAAAATATCTAAAATATCTAAAATATCTGACAAACATAAAATATTCAAATGGTCGTTTTGACCATTTTGGTAGTTCTAGTGTTAATTACTCGTTGTCACTGATCGAAGATTAGGTTAACAAACAATCGATGAACTGCATAAGCTACAGAGTAGATTAAACAATGTACAACTGATAACATAAGAGATTAAAGCAAGCAACTGAAGTCCAAAGGATGTCAAAAGAATTTGCAAAAACGCGAACAGAATGCCAATGAAAAGTGAGTTTTGTTCATGCGAAGAACAGAGGATGAAACGAAATCCAATAGAATAAAATCGGTCGAACATTTCTTGTTCGGACAGTTCCCAAAATTGTAATATTTTCTCAGTTTTAAGTATATTCAAATATAATCCAGGCAAAACAAATAATAAATTTATTACTTCTCAATAATTTCTATCCAGCGATATCATACCGACGAGTTCGAAAAGAAAGCGACGAGTTATTGTACACGGTTTGGTCGCTCGTTATGGTCCGCAATCAGTTGCCAGGGCAAGTGATTTCGCCAGTCTAAATGCTCGTTCGTAGTTAAATCGCGAATTTTCTCGGCCAAGTCTTGGGAGAGGAGAAGAAGAAAGGAAACGTTTTTATTATTGCTAGAGAGGAAATATTTGTACTGGTCGGTTACTTGCAAACAAGAATCGCACGATTCCGCGGGACTGCTCTTCGTGTCTTCTCAAATACGATTTCGCGTTCGTTCGGATTTTCCTTTGATGCAATATCGCGAGCAAAAGCAGTGGAAACGCGTTCAACCTCTCGATACAGGGATCCCTGTTGCTCGAGAAACACCGCGCGCGTCTTTTATTTTCTGTTATCGATCGCTCTCTTTGTTGAAATTTACTCGAATCAAACGTTAAACGTTTATTACGAAAATGTTTGAATTGTGGCGTTGGTCGATCAGGTTTACTTTAATATTATTGTGTATCGTGTTTCTCGCATCGTCGTGTTCATCTGTTCCTCTTTCTTTGAGTAAAAATTTTGAAAAATGAAAAGACCGTAGAAAAGTGAGAAGCTTCTACAATTAATTCTTTTCCTGTCTTCAAAGTTTCAGAGATTGTAATTTACAATTATAAGTAGATAATTATAACATTCACTTTTTAATAAAATATCGAATTTCTTTTTGAAGAGGGAGAAATTATCGTAAATAACTAATTTTGTTCATTATCTTAGCATCATATGACAATATCTTCAAATAATCTCTAAAAAGTTTCCAACGAAATAGTCTTCAAAATCACTTTCTTACAATTAATCCTCCAAATAAACGAATAAAGCCAAATAAATAAAAAAAAAGAAAGAAATACAAAATCATTTTTTCTCGCGAATTTGTCATTTGTTTTTATATTCTAATCGATAAAAATTCGTTCCTTTGGACCGGCTGGGAGAATCAACGAAAGGTTTTGTGTTGGAAACACAGATTAGAGTCCGTTCGGCAGTGCGTTAGGGAGAGTTCGGAATGGGGTTTGGCAAACTGCATCTTCGTCGTACATATTCAGTGATCCAAAGTTCGACGAGTGGCCGCCGGCGTGGGGAACTTGATTTCCGATAAATTCGTTGAGTACAACTCTAAAGTATCCTGGCTAACCAGTAAGGCGGAAAAACTGATAAGATTTCGCCGGGGGCTAGTTCCTTTTATTGTATTCATTTTCCTGCGTCCTAACTTATTCGTTTCCGCGGGCCCAATATCGCTTAAAAAGTCTCCGAAGGGTTTCCCTTGCTCGAATTTGTCCAGTTTGTCGAAAAAGCACTGCTTCGATTTGATCTCTTTGTGAAAAGGAAATTCTTTCTTTTCCATTTAGTTTTATTTCTTTTTTAATTTTTGAAAGAATGATGTTTTTATCAAAAATTTCAAAAATGGAAGGAAAAGCTAGAAATTTCAGGAAAAGTGAAAAAGATACTCGTGTATCGAGATGCAGATAAAATCAATTTGAAGTTGCGACGTGAACTCGAGGATGGGGAAAATTCGCGGATATTGTAACGAAAATATATTGCATAAATTAAAAATATATTACAAAATATATATATATATATACATACTATAAATATAAATATGTATAATATTATCATATATATATTATAAATATAATAAATTATAAATATAAATATATATTTTAATATATATATAAATTACAAATATATTACAAAATATATATATTACATCAATTACAAATATATTACAAAATGCAGTAATAAAAAAGTTCCTAAATCGAGGAAATTTTTAACAGATAATTTCACTTGTCATTCTCATCGAGTACTAAAACATTGCAAATTGTTGCCAGAAGGGAAGACTTGTGGGCTTGAAATGTAGTGTAAATTTTAGGAAGTGTAATTCCGTAGTCATAAAGGAGGGGGTTGAAGGCAGGAGGGTGTCTTGGAAAGTGAAGAGGGCAGGTTGAAAGAGCGTCACAGGTCCCAAAACGCTTTGCAAACACTTTGAACGCAGACTCGTGTGATCCATTCAAAGATGCATGCACGTCCCGGTTAATATTGAAGCCTTAATTAACGCTCCTCTGTAGACCAGGGGATCAATCTGCAGAATTTAAATTGAACGTTTCATTGTGCTTTCAATAATGCATTTCAATTCTGAAAGCGTTTCTCGCGCTCCCCGAACGGTAATAATGGACGAAGATGGTCAATGATAAATGTAATGACTCCCAGAATAGAAACGTTGTTCATTTCCTTTCTCATTTTTCTAAACGTGCGCGACTCTTCATTCACATCCATTCAGATTCACTCAACTGTAAATGTTTTCACGCAGAAAATTTTCTTCAAGTTATTCGTTTTATTTATTTACTAACAAATAAATGTTGTCGTATTGGAAAAGAATTAGCTTCTGCAAGACTATGTATCCTGTCCGATTATTTGAAGATCTTTAAAAATATCACATCACTGATACCAAGTTTACATAAAATTTAATAAAATAACACACATAGAAGGATTTAATTCTATTGTAACATATTCAAATATAATTTTATTTCTTCTCATTGACAATTGTGAATATTTTTTATTTCTTTGCATACAGTCTGACTGTACATGGATACTCAATATGCATACGTCATTTCTTTGGAATTACTAAAAATATTTAAAGATGCAGATCTTACTTTGGATTTTCACTGTAACGACAATCAGGTAGAGATATAACAAATTTTTCTTTCAGACTCATTGTACAATCATTCTCTGAGAAAAGAACAGCGAGAAAGGAAGGAAAATTATTTCCACCCAAAAATATCTCAAAAACTTTGCCACCGTTTCGCCGAAATATTTCTGATTGGCGTAACTTCAAAGCCATCGCGACAGTTCCCTCGGGGAAACGAAGGAACGCGAGGAAGGTGAAGGAAATTCCGGAGGCGCGGGGAATTTGTCGCGGGTCTCGTGACGAATTCAGGTCGAGTTACAGCGATCCGAAAGGCAAACCAGAGTTTTCGCGGAAGAATTACGCGGTTCCGCGGTAGGTGACTATAGCCGGCTTTAAATTTTACTTAACATTATCTGGCATCGGTGGTGGGATGCCTCGCAAGGCCAGCCACTCGTGCCGAAGTTATGCACAGCATTTGCCCCGCGAGGACATAACTCTGCGCGCAAAGTTGGCAGAGAACAGCGTCGGGATCCCCTCCGTGCTGGAATAACGTGAAAGCTGGAATAACAAACCATCTATGTTACTGTCCGCCCATCCCCTCCCATCTCTTTCCTTTGCAGTCTACCTGCAGCTGTGGATGTTCGATTTTGAACTGAAAGGACAGAAATTCGGCTTCGTATCCGGTTTATCACGCGTCGATCATTCGATTGTGTTTCTAGTCAACGTGACACTATGTTACGCTTCTTTTGTTTTTAATTGGAATTTCGAGGATCAGGATTATGTTATGTGAGATATACATGATTGTTGGGCGAAATTTTTCGTTATAAATTCAACAAATTTATTCGATATATTTGTATATGTTTTGGTTTAGAAAAATAATTGAAGGCATTATACTTTCATTTTGGAGTTCGTAAATGCGCAAAAATTTTCGATATCGTCTCCAACTATTTAAATTTATTTATTTGTACATGATAACTATGAAACTTTTGATGTTTGCGTTGCTGAAATTTTATGACCGTGCGATTCGATGTGGAAAGTTCGTGGTATAATGAATATACAAGTAACACTTCCTCAATTCGCAACCTGCGGTTCTCATAATTCTCTCTATCGAAAAAGAGACTGCCAATCAGAATTCAACGCGCGAAAGATAATTCAAGAAGTCAAACGACGAAACTGAAGTTAATTAAAATAAAAATATGAGATCACCGATACTAAGTTTATAAAATTTAAAATGTAATTATAAAAAATATAAATATATTAAAATATAAAATATAAAATTCAATAAACTAGAGAAAAAATATAGAACGATTTAATTTTATCGTAATACAATCTTATTTCTTCTCATTGACAATTGTCAATATTTTTTATTTCTTTGCATAGTCTGACTGTACGCGCATACTCAATATATGTGATTTCTTACACACGCATCGTCACACACGTGGAACACGTTCGGGAACATCGTTCGATATTGAAACTAATTATTCATCGTAGCTCGAAGCATCCGCGTAGCTTCCTCCGGTTCTGTAATGGAAAAGTTTCTCTCCTACGGCGGATGTGATGTAACGTGTGGCGTCGGATCGCGGTACGAAACTTTTATTTACGGACCCGGGTAATAAAGACGATAATAGAATATTCTATATAAATGGAGAGGCAGCTACCGCCCTAGCTTTCATAACGTATTCCATTAGCGGAAGTTGCCGCGACGAACTTGCAGAATAGCCAGCCAGAAAAATGATAATAGAATTGAAGGGGTTCAGTTCGTGAAAGGGTTCTTCCTCCTCCTTCGTTTTCCTTCGAGGGGGAAAAAAAAAAAGGGAAACATCGACAATCTCGTCATACATTTTCTCTTTCGAAACGAGTTTGGAGAAATTCCGTGTTTGGAGATATTTCGATTTAGGTGGCAAACCCATCGTCGCCGTAATCGACGTGCAAAACGCGAGTTTCGAGTTTCACGCAGTTCACCAACACTCTGTTTGAAATTTCTGTCGCGACGAGTATAAACTTGCGACGACGCGATGCCCAAAAATGGGAACAGACACGTGCCTTGGCGTGGATATTCCAGGCGACGATATTTTCACGAGCGAATTTCCATGGCGAATGCCTCTTGATCTTTTGATATTTACCAAGATCCAAGTCTCGGAGTATAGAGATTTGAATTGTAAACTTGTGAATTAATTGTGATTTTTTTTCTTAAATAAATTGTAATTTGTAATTTTACTTTCATAGTAAATTGTAACTTTTCTTTTTAAATGTAATTTTTAATTTTACTTTCATAGTAAATTGTAACTTTTCTTTTTAAATAAATTGCAATTTGTAATTTTACTTTCGTAGTAAATTGTAACTTTTCTTTTTAAATAAATTGCAATTTGTAATTTTACTTTCGTAGTAAATTGTAATTTTTCTTTTTAAATAAATTGTAATTTGTAATTTTACTTTCATAGTAAATTGTAACTTTTCTTTTTAAATGAATTGTAATTTTTAATTTTATTTTCATAGTAAATTGTAACTTTCCTTTTTAAGTAAATTGTAATTTGTAATTTTACTTTCATAGTAAATTGTAATTTTTCTTTTTAAATTGTAGTCGTACACTCAAGAAAATATTTCTTATTTTATCCCTTCCCTCCCTTTCGTGTCCTTTCGTTTCAATACTCTCATGCTGTTTCTCCCTCTTCTTTTGACAGCGCGTTCTCCACGATTTTTTTTAGTCATTTTTACATCCTTGCTCTTACAGCGTCCTACTCCCTTTATCTTAGTTTCTTTCATCTCTTGTTTATTCTTTTATTATTTTTCTCTCAAACATTATTGTCCCTTTTCCTGCTCCTTTGACCATTTCTAACGCAACTGCATTTCGTATTTGTTCGTTTCACTTTGTGTCAGCATTTGCTTTTTTATTTCCTTCTTTTTTTTTACGTGACGATAATATTTGAATTTCTCACATTGGTCGAAGTTTTTTAGCGTTATTACAAGTTCTATATTAATAAAGGAAAATCAATTTCAGCAGAAATGAAATACCGAGCGAATAGAGGATTTATGAAATAAACGAATTATTATATTTGAAAGATATTAAAGGTTCCATCAGAAATCATTTAATTTTTATGAAAAACCATGAATGATTGTGAACGTGGATTTATTTACGTGTTTTTAAATTTTTATGGACATGACTAAGAAAGAAGAAATAGAGAAGAAAAGAACAGAATCTAAATGAAAATTTGTTTCATTTGTTATCTACTGTCTATTTATCTATCTATTTATTAAAATCTTACAAAAACAATGAATATAAAAATCATCTTCATTGATCTTCATAATTTCTTTCTAATTCATATAGTTTTATTCTATAAATACCTCATACTATGGACTCTATCGTTGTGAACAAGTGTATACACTGATAAAATGACAAGTGTACTACCTTGAAATGCATTGTTTCTTTAATTAACAAAATAACATTTTCTGTTCAAAATCAGTTTTTCGCTGAAAAAATATAATTTTCCAAATTATATCACCATATAATGCAACAAAGTTGCACAAAGATCCGCTCTGCGGTTACAAAAATTTGAGATTGTAAATCTCATCATGAATATGTCATCATTACCACGCCGAATGAGAATCGTCTTTAAAATTTTAATCTTCCATTTCAGCCATACCGAATCATCCACTCGTCTCTCCCTCCACTTGTAATTTCAATACAACCCTCAATTTCCGTTCCATTCCGCCAAGAAAAATTACTATTAAAGCACGAGATCTTCCGTCAGAGGTACAATCAGATCATCCAGGTCAACGCATTCGTTCGCGATATACACGTTACGGTTCGCCATGACGAATCCTATCAGAACGTGGTTAAATTACCGTGAACAGACAGACGGTACGTAAGGTTAACCGAGTTTACGATTACGATCGCGAAGCTAGGTGCTTAACTTCGTTCGACGACGAAATTTCTCGTTAGTAGTCACGATAACGAGCTGGCGGATCCGACCAGAGCCAAGCGAACTCGTCTGACGATCATTCTTCACTTGGATTGATTTTTGCATTTGATTTGGTTAAGCGCATATCGAATATCGTTGAAAGAACGTACGTTGTCGTTCGATAAATGTTTGGATACATTCAAGTTGCCGTAAAATGAATAAAATGTACTTCGGCGTACTTTGAATGGAACTTTCGTGATCCTTGGACAGCGGATCGTTTTATAATTGGACGCGTGCAACTCGATGATACGATAGATCTCTATTTAACATGATCTCCGCTTATTTGAACCAAATTTCAACGAATACTCGATTAAACGAACACGCTGTTGGTTAATGAACCTTGAAACGAAAAATCAATACGAGAGGGGAGAATCAATTGACTGTTGTACGAACTTCAATTATTAAATTAGAATTAATTGTGCAAACTATTTATCATCTGATAACAAATAGAGTTTGGGAGCAAGTTTCTTTTATTGAATTTTTTAATATTGAATCCTTCATCTTCGTCGGTTATTTTAATATATGTGACACAATATATTAATAAAAATTTTAATCTAACGCTACAACATGATGCGAATGTGAAAGAAAATTTCCAAATTATCTTGATTTCTAAACTTATGAAATATATCATTATTACATTTCTGCAATCCCGGAGAAGTGATCTCTAATCACGAGCTCGAAAATGGAAGAATATCAACATTTTGAACGAGCAGCGCCAGCTGTCCAAATATTTATTCACGTTAGTGGAAAATGGCGACCACAGACAAACGGAGGGAAAAGATCAAAGTGCTGAGAGTTATAAATTACATTCACTCCGTGGCAAATCGTGATATATAACTAGTATCAAAATCGTTACTTTTGATTTGTTATAATACAAGTCGCACAAAATCCTGATTCTCCGACTAGAAAACAATTAACAACAAGAGAGTTGTTAAAATTTAAATGGCACGATCCTAAAATTACTATTAATTACTATTGTACTATTAATATTAGTTTAAATTTCACTTAAAGTTAATAAGTTTAACGTAACAATTATTTTTATTATAATAAAATTTATTAACTATTTACTTATAATGTAAGTTTAACCGCGATTGCTGGCACTTTAATTCATCATTATTAATTTTAATTCCCCTATTTAATTTTCATTAAATTATGTAGAACTTTTCATTAATTTTATTATATATGTAAGTTGTTAGTATTGAAAGTAAACGTTTCTTAAAAATATCTCTAATAATTGAGTCGTTATCCATGTGAAAATAGTAAGATGAAATTTTTATTTACATTTGCTTAAGTTCATATAATTAAATTCATTGATTCTTTCCTCAAACAACAGTAGTTCAGTGAATAAATGAATTTAATTGGCAGAAATCTAGCATTAATTAAAGCGAGCGAGCATCAACTAATATGTCGTTTAGCATTAACTAAACCGTGTAAAAATTTTGTAATTTTACCTTCTCGATTATTTTTTCAGTAATATAAATTTAATTATCTAATTATCTGTAATCTAACTATTAATTATCCAATTAGTCCAACTAATCTAATCTAATTATCTGTATATTAAGCATCTACATAATTATACACTTTTTAAAAATTTCAAAAGTAATTTTGCTTTCGAAAAATTACCTCCACGTTTTCGAGTTCGTCGTCCTCGATTTTTTTACATCATAAATAATTGGACAAAAATCTATCTTTTATCCAAAAAATCGTATCTTTTACAGAGAAGATAATTCGAGGAGAAATGCGAGGATAATTCAGAAATTAATATAAAGCGACGAGAATCGAAAGTTCGACGTTGGATTAAATTTTTCACTAGAAATTTCTTGCACAAACTAGTCGCGCTTTTGATTTGCTATGCTAAAAAAATGCACGGATTCATTGAATTCGAGATTGTCGTTTGATCTACACGCGCTTGTAGCTTTAGCCCAACGAACGTTTAAACAGCGTATCGATTTGGTTCTCTGATGTTATGGCTGAAATCACTTCAAAGCGTATGAAACGATTACGCCGGCAGATTTAATTGAATCGGAACCGACGGTTTTCGATTCCTTTTCCAAGTAAACTCTCGCGCAAGGAGACGTAACTCGAATCACTTGATTATATACGATGAATTCTGAAAAGGGCGTCGCGTTTTACCGACTTAACCGAGATCGAAAACCAGCGAAATGAATTGGAAGTTTCTTCGTTCTGCGCTCCTTTTTCGTTAAACCAGCGAAACCTTAAATCAGTGAAAGAGATAAAGGATAATTCTTTCTTTGCAATATTTTTAGTAATTAATTTTTATGGGTGTTTAACGTATTGGATCGTTTCGAACGTTTTAGTATTTTCATTGTATCACGGTTTTAATTTTACTGTAATAAAATATCTGTGATGTGTTTGATGGTCTAAGTAGTACAAGTCAATGATACAGGTTCGTAATTTTCACGAAAATTTAAACTAAAACCTGTTCTTCTTAATTAAGAAAATTAAATTATTCGTCTAATTTATTTCGGTACAAACTCAAAATGTATTTGTCTATTTGACTTGCAATGAATTGCACGTATAAAAATTGCATGTTAAATAAATTCTCAATTACGTATAAACCATATGTTACATAAATTTTTAATATTGTATAAATTCTATTTTTTATTTACTAATTCAATGTTTTAAGTACCAGAACTCCCAAAATTACTCGCGATAAAATACGAACGAGAGTAACAATTCAAGCTTCTTCCAAAGATAAATATCCAGTTAACTGTTAGAGAAATTAATTTACACAGTTCTAATTAAAAAACATGCTCTAATTAAATTTTGCTTTCCTCTTATGAAGAATTTAGAACGAACGAGCAACAAACGAATTTTCGGTTCGAACTGCAGATGAACTTAATAATCCAGACATTGCATGTCATCCAATTATTCAATTCAATTACGTTAATCAATATTAAATCTCCCAGTGGTATAAAGTACATGATACACAATCCTACGAAAATATTCTTCTCGAAGCTTGTTTGCAACATTTAATAAATTTCCTCAGTTTCGTTACATCATGTAACAATATCAACCTCCATAATATCCCTCTTCGTCTCCATTTTCGTTGTATATTCTACGAGCTCTGGTATTTCCCCTCTCTGTTAATTACCGTCATTCGAATCGTACTATTAATTGAAACAACAGACATTTCCAAGCAACTGTCGAAGTACTTCCTCTCGTACTTAAGTCTGCTTCTTGCCTTGTTCGCATTGAAATCCCGGCTATTTATGTTTAGTTCGAGATATTTCGTTACCCAGTGATATTTTAACATTGGCGAATCACTTGATTATTCATGAGTCAACTTTTCAACTTTTGTTTCCTACGCAGTGAACGAATTTCATTATGGAATAATTCTACTTTCTCGCGCATAATGCGTAATGAGGAATCTTGTTAGTTAATTAGGAAAATTATTTGATAAGATTTAACTAACAGAGGCATGTAAGAAAATAATCATTAAACGTAATTTCAATGTATATCAAAGATATATCGTTGCCACGTTGTTATTTGTTACAATTCCTTCACTACAAATGTAATTTAACTAACAGAGGCATGTAGAAAAATAATCATTAAACGTAATTTCAATGTATATCAAAGATATATCGTTGCCATGTTGTTATTTGTTACAATTCCTTCACTACAAATGTAATTTAACTAACAGAGGCATGTAGAAAAATAATCATTGAACGTAATTTCAATGTATATCAAAGATATATCGTTGCCACGTTGTTATTTGTTACAATTCCTTCACTACAAATGTAGTTGCATCACTTGCACTTTGTTCGAAAGATTATTACTCTATATACTGGTAGCAATTTTATTGAAACAATCGCTTTTCAATGTATCGAAACAATCATTCCAGTTGGTAGAAATGGAAATTGCACTTGTCAAATGCGTGTAGTCATTTTTGCACAAAAATCGACGAGCCTATACATATTTATATTGCATACAATACTATAAATATGTAACGAATACCATATTTACAAATATTCAACGCATAAATATCCCTTGGGTGACATTTGACGACGTCTAACTTTGAATTGAGACAGTATTATAACGTGCACACTCTTCTTCATTTAAGAGTTGCAGTCCGAAGAAACGACTTTAGTATTTCGGTGAACAAATTAAACCTGTCTCGTATGCAAAAGTTTTTCCAAATAAATCGCTCACGCAATGGGGAGTTAAAGCGTAACACGTAGTTCGTAAATTTCGATTCACGAGTAAATAAAGTACGCCGGATCGTGCTCGGTACTCTGCCGAGTGAGTGATTGTTTCCTCGTCGGCCGAGAAAGCAGTACAGTCGATACAGTGCTGGTCATAAGAAGGAACGTGCTGCGGCATCCGGGGAATCCGAATCGTATTAAGCGGCTGGTTAAGGCTGGATAGGATGGTGTGTCCGGGTGGAAAGAAAAACATTCGTGAACGGTGTGCACGATGCCGGCCCATTGTGTATTCCGCCACCGCAGCAATATTTCACCAAGTAGTATCCTACGTGCTTTTTCCGCGGTTCTCGTCCACCGATATCCCTCGTCCGCGGCAAGAACGGGGTCGCGTCTACTCCGTCGCGTCTCTATCGGATTCCGGTCACGCTGGACAGATCTGCTCCTCCCTGCGAAAGAGCTTACTTTCCATAGGAGAGAGAGCTTACCTCTGTCGTTATTGCCGGCGCAGAGGCGATCGCGCTTCACCTGCGCGCGAGTGAATCGTCATTACGAGGCGACGGAGACGTCATTGGCGAAGATAGAACCGGCGATGTGGATTGCAGACCCGTTTCCAAGTACGCCGATGTGGGCCACTTAGCGGAGTTTTCAGTTTAGCTTTTATGTTTAGATTTTAGAAAAGGAGAGTGAGTATCTCTGCCCAAGGAACGGAGGTTCTGTTTCGTTTGACACTTATACGGTGTAAATACTCTCGATTGTCTAAAAATATCGATGTAAATAAATAAATGAAGATATTTAACGCTAGAACAACCGTATCAAAATATTCCATTCTTGATATAAATATATAATTATAATTTAATATAATTTAATATATAACTATAGTTTAAACGGTAACCAGAATAGGTAGATTTATATATTCGTGTTTCTGTCCAGACAGAAATGAATTTTGAATATAACAGCCGTATTTTTTGAAGTAATTCGAACGATAGTCTGAAGTCAGTCACATCGATCAGGGTTCGATTGTAATGGTACGTTAATAAAATTGCAATAGTTAAATTAATATGGTGCAATAAGAAAAATTGTACAGTTATTTACAAACTTTCGCAAGTTGTTTATAGTGGATGCAAAAAGTGCTCGCTACATTCTATTCCCACAGTATTAAATTTTTATAGTTACATGACAGTATAGTCTGCACAATGCGTATATAATATATACGAACCTAATTAATTACTATGTAAATGCTATAATAAGTACAACACTGCGCCACTGTATGTGTTGTATTTATTAAAGCATTTACATAGTAATTAGGTTCGTGTATATATATATTGCTAATTAATTAAATTCGTATATATATATATATATATATACACACACTGCTAATTAATCAGGTTCGTGTGTATATATACACATATATACACATACACATACACACGCGCACACATATACACACACATATATACACACTGCTAATTAATTAGGCTCGCATATATACATATATATGTACTGCTAATTAATTAGGTTCGTATATATATACTTTTATACGAACGTTCACGCACACGAGAAGCTCTATCGATCACACCGTGCAAGAGATTAACCGTAAATTAAACCTCCTATGTAAATGGAATATTCTCAATTACCACGAACGAACGCGGGGACTTAATTGTCGCGCGAAAGCTGCACGCAAATTGCTAGATAAATAAACGGACGTTAAAACGCGATCGCATTCGTTTTCGAAAGCCAGCACCACCCACCTCCCATTTACTCCAAACTTCATTTTCCGCGATCCAGGAATACTACAGGAATCCGCGAGCCCAGGCGAAATGCGTCGCGCTTTACAATTGTTGTTCTTCTTCGTCGGCACTGGCAGATAACGAGCCGGGAAACACGGCAATTTAGGAAAACTCCCGGAGGGGGATGGGAAAACGAAAACGGGTCGGCAGCAGCGAACGAACGAACGGCAGTTTAGCGTCTGTATCAAACTGCATTAGGCGGAATGCGCAGCAGACGACGATAACTGTGATTTTTAATGGCACGGGCGTGTAATTCCCGTTAGCCATAGAACGTGGCCGTCCTCGCGGACGCGAAATTCAACACGCACTCTCTCCCAGTTTTCCCAGAGCAATACGTTCGTATTCTGTCTCTGAATGAAATTATCTCGTCTCGTTGAACCGGGCGCATTTGTTTCAACTGTCTAAAGTATTGTGCGTATTTTTAGATACTTTTCATTTCTCGCGAGTTCTTTCCGTTGCTCGCGTCTAAAATTAAAATGCGACGCTGACAAATGTTTTCGAAGACGAGAGTAATTCTGTGTTTTGGTTTCTCGAAGCTGCTAAGCGTGTCATGAGAAAGTCGTGAATAAATCTTCCGCGTTCGAGAAGTTGGGAAGATTAGGCGACAGAGAGCGGGCAACGCGAGCTTTTAAAAACTGGGACAGGGCGTCTTTATTTTCTTTTCTCCCTTATCTGCCCTATTTCCCCTCCTCCATTCTCTTGCTATTTTCTAACGTTATTTCCGCCTAAGTTTTCCCTTTTTTTAAACCATTTTTTCATCGGCCTTTTCGTTTCATATACTTTCCACCGTTCCTCCTCGATCTACTTTCCAATCCTTCATTGTCACTGACAAGTAAAAAAAAAAAGAAAAGCTGAAAGTTCGAAAGAACTGGATCGCGAAGCCCGAGTGGCTATTTCTTTTCCAAATCCGTCAAAAGGAACTTCCCCTAAAGCGTACAATTATCGTCACAGAGATTAATTAACACGAAGATCCGCCACGGACAAAAGAAAGTTTTGCCAAGATTCTCTCCTTGAACTCGAGGATCATTAAAATTTTCAACGTCTCTCGAGTCGCTCGCAAATCAGCCACCCCTCTACTACTCTTCCTCTTCATCCTACAATTAGTGAGGAGATCTACGATACCGATCTCGACAACGAAAACCAATTATGTATTTACGAGGAAAATTGTTCCACGTGATGCTTGATCGAAAGACGAAATTTTTCATCATGTTATTTCTTTCTGATCTCTTCAGCGATACTTCGATAAGCAGAGTTAAATTGAACGCGAACGAACCGTTTAAAATTCTAAGAATATAACAAATCCAACAAGATCCCTGAAAGAATTGTTAGAAAAAGAATTTGAAATGTTAATTACTAATTACTAGAGTTAAATTGAACGCGAATGAGTTGTTTAAAATTCTAACACGAAGAGTATAACGAATTTAACATGGCTCCCGAAAGAATTACCAGAAAAAATATTTGAAACTAATTACTAGAGTTAAATTGAACGCGAATGAACTGTTTGAAATTCTAAAACAAAGGGTGTAAAATATTCCTGAAAAAAATTATTAAAAAAAAAAACGTTTGAAACGTTAATTACTCCAAGATAATTTATATTTTGTATCTAAAAGAATTGACGATAAATATAAGATAACGTGCATTTAAAATAAAATTCCTTTAAAAATTCAACTAACCGATGAAATTCATTCGAAAGAACACATGTGTTTAAATCACGTTAGTTTAATTCTGTTACAATTATATTATATATTATATTAATATTAATAACGTAATATTACATATTATAATATTAGCACAATCTGTAAATATTAAATTAATTTTCGACAGCAACTGTTACATCCGAAAACCTTCCCTATGATCAAGCTTCTCCAATGAAAAGCTTCTCTAAACATGTTCACCTCGAGCCAACAGATTCAAATTTCAATATCTTAAAAAAGACACGATCCATCCGTTTTTCCGTCCTCTGTGGCAAACAGTTGCGAAACGGAAGCAACATCTGTCGCTCGATGGCCATTCGTTATCCATTCTCTTCCCCCCCCCCCCCGAAGGAGGGTTGGGAGGGTGGGTGGGAGGGGAACTTCCGCTTACCATTTCTAATCCGCGCTGCACGCTCTGCCTGTTCAAATTTCACCCGTTTAAATCGATCCGGTCGTTACATCGAGCGTTTCGTCTCGTTTCTCTCGTTAACGTGGAATAAAACTGGGAGTTTGAGGCACCGCTCGCGAGCAGTTTCTCGAAAACGTCCCGTTAACAAGCCGACGATCGATCCTGTCGCGCGGCGCGGCGCTGGAATTAAGTGGCGGGGAACTTAATTATTCAATCGGCTGGCGGAGGCTGCCAACGACGGGAAGAAACAGGGAAAGGTGTTCGGGTTAATAGCAGCCGGAAATAAAAGTCGCGCCGAGTCGGGTCGAGGAACCGTGGCCGAGTGAATGAAAGCAAGGAACGGGAAGGAAGCAGGGGGGGGGGGGAAGTTGAGGAAGGCTGGGTCAAATGAAAGGGAAGTGTTGATTCGCTAGGGAGGGGGGGGATTTAATAGGCGTTGCTCGATAAGTCGAGGACAATAGTAACTCGGATGTACAAGTCGATTGTACAACGACCAGAATTTTTGTAACATTGAATTTTGAATAACAGACGGAGATTTTGCTTTGTTTCGCTTCGACTTTTTATTTGAGTTTCATTCTCACTTGAGACGCGTCGCAAAAGTAAACAAGTATATGTAACCATGTGTTTTTGCGATTTATCAAAATTTACCCACAGATCTAACAAAAAAATGGTTGAATGTACGAATCTATAATTTGCAAAACGTATAATTTCGAGGGCGAAACATGTGAAACCGGTCGTTTCCTCTGTAGCGATAATTTCAGTGTTAATAAATGAAAATGAAATTTTACTACGAGAGTGTAAGATCCTGTTTAAAACGATAAAATTAAAATGACACTTATAAATTTCAATTTTCACAGAAACGATCACAATTATTACGAAAGCATCGTCATCGATATTCACACAATAACAAAACTAAAAATTCGAATTGAAACGAGATCAATCTCCAATAAAAGAAACAAAATGAAAAATAGTGTTCTAGAGGATAGGCCAAATAACAAGAGAAAATAATACGGAACTAGACACGTCAGAAAAAGGAATAAAGCAACATCGACACAAACAGTGGCAAGCAGCGTGGATTGTGAAAAAACGAAAAGTTGGAAGATTGTGTAAAGAGTTAGGCTTTCGACGAGAGAAAGATAATAAGACGGTTTGCGAGATGGTGCGTTTAAAGAAACAAAGTAAAAACGGGCGGCAAAGAACCTTGACGGGGTAGAGGGCAAGAAGAATGAAATACGGATAGTATCGCTGGGAAAAGAAGATAATGAGAAACATCGGAGATCGATAAAACGGGTGGAGGGGGGGGGAGGAGGAGGAGGAGGAAAGGTGGGTGGCAAGAACGAATAGAAGCAAAATGGGAAGGAAGCGAAAGAAAAAGAAAATACGAAGATAATAACGAGGGAGGAGGCGAAGAAATAGACAGAAAATGCGAGTTCTACCAAGGAGGGGGGGGGGGGTGAGAGTTGGCAGCGTCGAGCAGAAACGAGGCGATTAACCGTCGCCGTGCTAGACTTCACAGATCGGGTGTCCATGTTAATGGAGGACGATTTTCTAATAATGAGTGCCACGTTCTTCTGCTTTTACGAGTTCGCCGATGATTCCACGGAGGAAAGAAGTGGAACGAGTCTTTCTTCGACCAGCTTTAATTGCTCTTTCTCAATTGTTTTACTCTCTCTCTCTCACTTTCTGTTGGAAATCTTCCTCGTGAACGCGAACCTCGGAAAATGATCATACTTAAAACGAGGAAGGTGGAAGGAATCGGAACTCGTGACTGCGGGACCTCCTTATTCTCGATTCCTCACCTATTCCTTACGTGGGAAATGTTGAGCACACGAATGAAAATATCTGGGTGACTCTTTGTGCGATTGTTTATCGCAAAACTCGCTGGAAATGAGGTTTAAGTGTTAGAAGATTTGTGGAAGGATCAAGTATCTTGCATAGTTTGTTTGAAGCTTGGGTGAAGAAGTATAATAAAATAAAGAGATAGAAGGAAGTTAATTGTCGAGTGGTTTAGTTTTGAGTAATCTTAGAATTATTTCTAATCCCGCTGCAGTGTTTGAACATTTATATCCCAGATACTTCAGCATACAAGTATGCTTAAAAATGAGGGTGAACTATTTATGAATTTTTAACGCATATACACGTCAACCTTTCGTTTGAGAGAAAATATTGAAAATTTTGTACGTGAGAAGAAAGTCCTTCTAATTCGAAAACAAAAATTCGCGCAAAAATACAATTTGCCTCCGTTATATTTTATCCATAATTCACAGCAGGGTCGCAAGTCGACATGAACGTGACGCAAGGACTGAAAATGAGCAAGCAAAACCGGTTTATATATCAAACTATAATTTCATTCGGCGCTGTAACTAGTTTACACTCGCGGCTACTTTTCACCCTTCTAGGAATATTACGATAACTACTAAAATTAAAACAAATTTTAATCCTGCAGGCTGAATTTCACAGAGTTGGTTTCGTATACTCGAATACACATAATTTTTGCCAGATTTGTTAGTTTGGAGGGACGTATACACGGTGTCCTGGGTTTTTCCCGCCAAACTGCGAGAGCTTATTCTAGGGGCCAAAAGAAGAAGAAAAATGTTATACGAAATTTGCTCTGTTGAGAAGATACAAACAAATAATGACAAATAGTTACTCAATTATTTTTAAAGTCTCATTTCAAAATGATGTCCTTCTGCTCGGATACAAGCTTGACATCGACGAAAAAACTGAATTCATTGCTCTATGCGGTATCTTGTTGCATTTCAATAATTGCATTTTTATACGATGCGCAAGATCTTCATACGAAGTCACTTCGAGTAAACCTTTTGTTTCAAAGTACCCGAATAGGTAAAAGTCGAACGGTGTCGAGATCGACACTTATCTATCAACACTCACTTCCAATTATGAAACAGGCTCGTGCGAAGAAAAGAAATGACTGAAATACTGAAATTCAGTAAAATACCAAGTACTATCTATTTTTCGTTATATCTCTGTAATGAAGCGTTAATTCGCAAACTTCGTGTAACATTTTCTTCTTCCTTTGGCCCCTAGAATAAGCTGTCGCAGTTTGGTGGGAGGATTTTCGCAAACGAGAACGATTCCAATTAGAAATTTCGACAGCGGCCGGTCGCAAAACCGGACGCGGTGGAAATAAAAGGCAAAACGCTTTGCGAAAGTTACGAACACGTGACGGCGATGTCGAATCGAGAAGGAAAATAGAGAGAGGAGGAGGAAAGGGGGGGGCGAAATCTGCGAGAGAGAGGTCGAGAAGTTCTAAGGGGATTACGAGGTCCCGTTCGAAAAGTCGATCTTGAAAGTCACTCTCGTTCGTGATACCAGCAAGGGAACTTCTTCTCTTCTCTCTCCCTCTCTCTCTCTCTCTCTCTTTCTCTTGACGATAGATCGACCGCGAAAACTTCAATAATTCACGACCATTCGACGTGTTTCAATATTTAAACAAATGTTCAGCCGTTCGGTACACTTGTATTGTTTTGCGGGAATCGCCGCCGCCGCGAGCTTTTCATAGTTCACAACTTCGATTCTGTCCGCTTCAACGATCAATAAAGAACCACTTTTTGTTCCCCTCACTTTCAATGCTCGCGTAAAAGCGACGAAAGATGCGAACAAATCGACGACAAAGTAGAACGAAACTCGTGAAATCTTTGGAAATTAAATCACGGCTGTGTAGGAACAATTTCGAAAGATCCACGAAAATTTAAGAAACCTTGCGAAATTCTTGTATCGTGATTGTAATTTTCGTTGTTTGTTGAAAGAACGTTTGTTTTGCGAGTAACCGTGGAATAATGAAGATAAACGAAAGAGCTACGTGTTCGTTGAAAAATATATTAAAAGAATCTCTCTCTCGCGCGCGGCAACTGAATAATGAAATTGCATACTAAGTGAAAGAGCATTAAAAATAAATAATAATATGGCGACTTTATTAAAATGCAATTCCCTTCCGTGTTCCACTTAGTATGTTAATACTTTCCTCGAGAGGGAGGTATCTTTCAAATGAAAACCACTCGAAGGTAGGAAATGAAATTCGTTGAAAGTTGTAAGTAGTAAGAGTCCCTGTCTGATCGGGCAAACACAACAGAACTGCGATCTGGAAGCTGTACCTGATCAGGCTAGTGAAATAGGAATCGTTCCCATATATTAAGTGAAGTAGAGCTTGTATTTGCATTAGCCGAGTAAAGGGAAGGGTACGTCTTTAGTCAGGCAAGTGGAATAGAATTGCTCTTGATGCGACAGGTAGAATAGGAACGTGTCTCGTTTGCATTAGTAAGGGCAAACGTATTGTAGCAGAATAAGATAAATTATCGCGAAACTCATCAATTCTACGTTTTTCTACGCGTACCTACTTTTTCCTCTTTTTTTTCTACTATTTTTTTATTTTACATCTAACGTTAACTGAAGTAATAGTAAGATCTCGCCGGATAGAGACGAAAATGTTTTCCATTAAGAAAAAAATTTAGAGACATATTAAAATTTTTAAATATTAAGAAAAACATTGACAGAAAAATGGCACAAACTTTCGTAATTTTGTGAGTAATATACGAGTATGTGTTTGTCTCGTTTATTTTCTGAATAATTTTCAAACGTTAAAACAGACATTAACATAGAAATTGAAAACATTTTTATGTAGATGATACACGAATATATGATGCTCTCTGTTAAACATGCGTGTACACGCTAACAAAATATTGGAACAGCAATATTGAAAATGCTCTGATTCATTTCAATTACTTTCGCCATTCTTTTCTATCGTATAACGTCCAGACAGAGATTCAATTAAAAAAGAAAAAAAAAAAGAAAACAAAATAATAGAAAATGAACATGGATTGAAATTCAACGATGTATGATCGTACAGAATTGGAAAATGTACACAACGAAAATAAAAACATTCACCGTGTGACCACTTTCCCATGTTCGACCGGAAGCTTTCATTTTGTCCCTAAATTTGTTTAATATTCACGTTACGCCAAGCCAACGGAATATTATCCAATATGTACACAAACGTTCCATTCCCATCGGTAACAAAAACGAGAAACAATTGTTCCACGAGAATAGCTGTAAATCTCTTTACTTTCGATTCTTCTGTAAATTCGCCTATAAATTTTGTTGCACGACGAACAGAAGATAGATTCAAGAATATAGTTCTCTGAGATCGAATCACCTTCAAAAATTGTAAAAAGATTCGATTACTTTGAAAATTTTTTACTTCGAATATCGCGACACTATACGGAGAAAATGTTTTCCTAAAAATTTTGTTCGACTCTCGAAATTTATTTTCTCTTCTTTTTACGCAGCTCGAGGTAACCATCGTTTTGATATTTGATCTGCAGATCATGGTTATTATGAACTTGTGAATTTCAAAGTTTAGCTTCGGAACGTAATAATGTTAATATGCCGTGCGTTTGAAGCAACGTTGTTACGCGTTAGTAAATGCGAGTTTAAATAATAATAGAGAGCGTAGAAGCGTTTAAACGTGATTGTAACATAAATAGTGTAACGAGATGAACGTTCAATTCTTTACTGTTTCGCGAGAGATGAAAATACACGCTATTTATACACGACGGAAATATAAATTCATTTTCATGCTAATCTTTTATGGAAACGGTTAATTAATGTTTATAAAAACAGTAGTTAATACGTATAATATATGATATAATGTACAATGTAACATGTAATGCAGTTACAGGGAAGAACGATATAAATGTAAAAGGAACCAAATATTTCTTGAACGTTCAGTAAGGTCTAATTTCAGTTTAAGTTTCAGTTTGAAAATACACGTTTAAGTTAAAAGCACTGGATGAACGAATATTCTGATTTTAAATTTCTTCTCGCGCTTATTGTATTTCTGCGTCTACGTCGCTTATTGTTAAAGCTACAAATTCGCATCGCGAGTGTTACTGGGTATGCTGCAAAGGTTCGACCTCGCCGTCCGATCGGTCAGAATTTCTCGAAAAGCTTCATCCGAAAATCCGACGTAGCGTGAACACGCCCGAATTTCCGCAATCGTGTTTAACGAGTCATCGACCACACAGGAAGCGTCGCGAACGTTTCGAGTTTTGCGATGCGAGACGATTAACGCGTTATCCAAGACCGGAAATATCGATTTATAGTTTTCTACAAACGAGCACCGAAGGGAATATTTGCTTCTGACGTCTCCACGTTTAACAACGAGTTATTAAAGAAAAAAAAAAAAAAGCGTATAAACAACATATTTTATTCGTCGCGTCGAAATATCCGGTGATTTCCGATCAATTTAGCAAATTAATTTTCAGCGGGAAATTGGAAATTCCACTGGAAGAATTCAAGTTATTTTTTTTTTTTTTCATATCACGGAATTCGCGTTACTTTTATATCACGGGAAAAGTAACAGAGGACGAAGGAAACGTCTCCATTATTTAATAAACGCGGCACCACCGTTTCGTGCCGTTTTTCAATAACCTTTAATAAAGCTTCAGAAATGCAAATTTCACGGGACTCGCTGCCACGTAGCCCATAAAATTTCTATAATACTCTCTGTCCCAGGCATTTCACGCGTAAACTATATTGCACGCTCGTTAAACACGCTATTTCCTATCGCCGTTTCATCTCACGCCTCATTTCGCGCAATTTCACAGAATTTCGAGCGAAAAAAGGAAAACAAAAAGAACAACAACACCAGATTAAAAAAGCGTAAAAAAGGGAAAGAATTTGGAATTTTTAATTTGCCATTCGACGCCGCGAGATGCCGCGAAATCTGGGAGAGCGACGTCGATCCACGAGGGACGAGCGAACGACGACCGAGGGGGCTTTGCCATGGAATTTCCGCTTCGACACCGATAGACGAGGCCATCGTCGCGTCTCGCCGGATTAAATTATAACGTCGACCCTGATTTACATCGATAGCGCAGCAAACTCTCCCGGCCGGTTCGTTAGAAAGTTTCACGGAAGTGTCGCAGTTGGTGTGTTCCCGGTGCTACCAAAACCCGAGCAACGACTACCATGCAAACAGCCGGGCGGCGAGCTCGAGCGCGCACGACACTCCCCCTGCTACTTTGGTCACGGACACTCGGGCACAAACACGGATACGACGAAGGACCATCGTACGTTCTATTTGTTTTCAGTTACTTTTCTCAGGAAGTTGCACATCGGCCCTCTTCTGATTTACAATTCTCTGCTTCCTTCGGTCTGGCGGCCGGTCATGCATACTTAATCATCGGTACGGCCATCAGCGGATAACCAGGCGGTTCAGTCAGGCGATTCCGCCCCCTCCTCTGATGTTGGAAACTTCGACACGCGTACGTTTGTCCCGTTTGAAATTGTTCTTTGTTGCCTTTTGGCTTTGGACGACCAAGAGTTGTTTGTTAAGTGTCGAAACACGCGTATGATGGGGGCTCTCGCCGCGCTGGATTTACGTTGTTTAATAGGGAGGGGGGAGGGGAGGGATAGGTGTTGCGGTTGTTGGCCTCGGCTGTGTTAACAGCTGGTAGACGAATTAGGCTAGGTGGTAATTTAGTAGAACAGGACTACAGCGTGCAATTAACGAAATTCTCGCTGGCCAGCGAAAGTTATGCGCTGCCAGTTGCACTGGCAATGAAACAAGATACAAGTAGCGAGAACTGTCTGGTCGAAGACTCCTTTAGACTTTGAGAGTTTTAAAAATTAGAACTCGTTCGATCGTACGTGAAATCGAGGAACGTGAAGTTGTAAGATCGTTGAAACTGTTTTTACACGCTGATAAATAATTTGCTGATTGATTAACGTTATTACGCTTGGTATTATTATTAATAAACGTTGTTGACTGATATTAATAAATTATCGTGCGAAGATAGTTAAACAGTAATTCGGTTGGTCACGTAATACAAGAAGATCCTTGTTTGTTAAAAATTGTTACCGACTTCGTTAGTAAGCTAGTTAGAAAGTTGATAACAAGATTAGCGAGTTCAGGTTAAACTTTTTCGTTGTTTTCAGGATTGCTTAAGTCAATTTTAGATTTATCTATCTGTAATCTACACTGGCCTTATTAATTGGCTTGGCGTCTCGATTCATTATTTTCAAATTTCACACATTCAGTTTAATTTCATCTCAAGGTGCAACAAGCTCTAATTATCTTCGTATCTTTATTTGAATAGTAAACGATATACATGAATAATATTTTATAATATTTATATTTAAATTATGTACTATAATACAATATCTTATAATATTTATATTTAAATTATATACTGTAATATAATATTTAATAATATTAGTAATAAATGATGTACATAAATAATATTTTATCAAGACCAAAGGTTTGATTGAATCATTAATATTTTCTCTACTTCCAAGCTTTCCATCTTGATTATTTAACAAGAATCAATAATTCATCGGACGACAATTTCAATTTTAATCAATTAATAAGATATTCGCTCCTAGCAAACCAACAAAATTATCCAGAGTGTAAAATATATTCTCGCTCGAATATTACTGCATTATAATACAATTATAATGTCTGGATTTTGATACGAACATAGTATTTGTTCGAGCGTACATTTATCGTACGATAATCCGAATAATATCCCCGTTAGATACTTCAATTCTTTGCATCAACAAACTCCACGATACCATCGATTTAACCAACTTAACTTTCCAACAAGCTGTTAAGACGAGTTTAAAGAATACGAGACAAGGAGGACAGCCAGACCGATTCTAACTGTCGATCATCTCCTCTCTAGATCTTCCTGTTGGCCATTCAGCCGATTGTGAACCGTACTCGCCCGAGGGTAGTTTCGTCGACAGAACGAAAGAGCCTGAGCAAACCTCTCCTCCCGATTGCCAGTGCATCCTCAATTCGTAATCAGGCTGGATTTGTCCTCAGTCTCTTCCTCGGGGTTTCCTCGTCGAAACGAAAATGGCACGGATCTCTTATAAATAAGGTAGAACGATTTCGAGCAGACGACATCTGGCGAACTTTAGAGCGCATCGTGGCTACAAAGCCTTTGCCGATGGTTAAACGAAAACTGTCTCTTCGAGGATTCCTTGCTTGCGCTGAATAAGGGCGATGAAAAAGTCGACGAACATTTCGAGAAAGTTGCGCTGTGACGTTTGAAATTATTGAATTTTAACAATTCGAGTTGTATCATGTTGGTGAGTTGCGAAATAAATTTTATTTACGACACGCGCGTTGCTCGATAATTTATTGATCGTTTCATCATGTTCAATATTTCTCTACTTGTATCAGAATTTTTTTCAATTATAACTCAACGCACCATTTTACAACGCGTAAGTTCGTAGTATTGTAACTGCTTGCATAGTTTACGCTGTAAATTTTACGAAATATAATAACTAGAGCATTCATTATTTAATAATAATTATCACTATGGATGTTTATATAGTCGAAAAATTATCTATTAAATATTGTAACGTGTACTATATTTTGGATTCTTATTTGTTCCCGAATGTTTCTAAATATCTCAAATCACGTTAAAATTTATTTAATTTCCAGTTGTTCGCAAAAATTTCTAGGCCCTAACAACGACATAATGTAAAATTAGCTATACAGAAAACTGTCGACGGTGAAGTAACGATACAATTTCCATCATCAACAAATCAACACTGACGACAATGGTATAAAATTTATACTAAAGAATTCATATTAAAAAGAAATTCGAAACGGAAGCTATACAGAATAGTAAGAACAAAATATTCATTGTTATTACAATATTACATTAATTCTTCGTTTAAAGACGAAAAAGAGATTAAAGAACCTGTCGTTACACTCCGGAACGATCCCGGTTAATGCACGCGTGTAACACGAGCCAAGGATCGTTTATCAAGGGGAGGTGTCGATTCGAGTGGTTTAACGGCACAGTTTTGTACGGTGCTCTTCCAAGAGCGGAGAGAAACTAATCCTTTTTAGCCCGTTTGTCAAGGAATCTTCCTTCGTGGCCCCGTTCCTATCGAGGTCTCTCAAAAGGAAGTGCCGCCACCCCTCTTCACAGCCACCTGCGAAGGTAATTTTCTTAAGGATCTTCCACGTTCATAAATTTCGCCTCGTACACCATTGGTGCGTGGCTGTTTGCATCATTGAGAAACCTTGGCTGACGAACAGGGCCACGGAGTTGAAAGAAGATCGAACGCCCTGGTGAATAATACACGCAGGGCCAGCTTGATCTACTTTTCCTTTTCTTGGCTTCTCCTTATTTTTTTCCAAATCAGAGAACGTGCGTGGAAATATTCTCCATAAGAAGAGAGAGAGAGAGAGAGAGAGAGTGTTTAGTATGCGCTCAAGTATGTCCGAGTTACTTGGCGCAGTTTCCTGTCACGTTTTCGGGTTTTGATCTCTGCTACAACGAGATCAGCGAATATCGGAAATAATGTCGAGAGAATGTTTAACGTTTGTGTAAATTCTTAATTTGCTTGCCATTCGTTTGACTTGATTTGAGAAAAGTAATTCGTATAATTTGAGAATTACGTTGTAAATCGTTCAGTTAATCAAGTTGATTGTTCGATAATCGTTTGCTCGAGTGACATCAGCTTCAATGATTTGAAATTATCTGTGACGAATCTTGGATATTCCGTGATTATTCTAAAAATGCAAATAAATATGTAATATAAAAATGCAAATGCATCAGTTACAAATGGAAATCACACGATCTGATTACTTAGAATATTTTATACTAAGTGAGTATTCACCGAGCTTTAAACTTTTTAACTTTATCTGCCAATTTTTACGCTTCAGTCATCGTAAATTCATTTCGTGTAAATATACATCTATTATTTGGAAACGATTAGGTATAAAAAGAAGAAGAGGATAGTAAATAACTTTAAAGAAGATTAAGTAAGTTAACTTCAAGAGAAATATTGTAAAATCTCTCAGGAACAGTTCTTTAGATACAGCAATTGAGTTTGGCAAGAATCTATTTATCCTTAAAGGATTTTATCTTTGTACTTTTGTCTAAAAGCTTCTTAAAACAAACTCTAAAATAAAATTGATTGAAACGAAACGAAACCAAGAATTATTTGTCGTTTTTCATGCGACAAACTTGTTCGATAAGAATAATAAAATTAAGAAAAAGAATTTGTAAGAAAACAAGTGGAAGAAACATCGTTTAAAGCATTATGAAAATGAGTGGTTCTAATCCAATTTAATCTAAAAAGTATGACTGGATTGATAAATTTTATTTTAGTCGATATTTCTTCATCAAATTCATAATATAATTCTCAAAAATTGGTATTCGTGCATGTAAAGAAATTTTTAATTTTTAAAGAAAACTATCGTCAAACGTAAATTCATGGCACCGTTCAAATTTATCCTGCTGTAATAGATTATAATGTAATATAATAGATTAAAGCATCGAGCAACTTCACCGATCGGTACGCTGTCATCTATTGTAACCCGTTTATAATGGATTATAATTTAATATACTAGATTAAAGCATTGATGCATCTAAAGTTACATCTTTTAATAACGAAGGAAATAAAATGTTGCTTCTCTGCAGTGCAGATATTTATTTCCTTACAATCTTGTCAATTTGTTTATTTAAACGGTCAAACGCCAAATTCCAAGATATTTTAATATAATATAATAAATTAAAATATCAATTAAGTCTTAGATCGTTTTACGTTACTCAATAAAGAAAGATCTCTAACATCTTTCATAATTCCCCTTTTCCTCAGTTTAGAAATATATTTTCTTAAATGCATTCATTCATTCAAATTGTTATAAATTTTAATTCAACTAGACCTTAACTCTTCATCAGATTTCAGGACGTCGTGATAATTTCAATGATTCATGTACGTTGTTTGAGGAAGTAAAAGTTCTGCAGTTCAGTTTCTTATTCTTTCACGATTCCCGTACGTGAAATTCATTGACACTGCAATATAATATGACAAATTAAAATATCAAGTGATTTTTATCAATCGATCTATTGTTTATCTATTATTTCCTGTAGCATTCTAATTTTTGAAAAAATTTTATTCCTCCCTTTCGATTTATTTCTTCAACGCAGCATCATCTTCTTGCCGGTCGCAACCCCCTGTATATAACATACGTCATTTTCAAGTAAGAAGAAATACAATATTTCTAGCAATCTAAATACTCTCCCCAAATTTCCATCGGTTCTCTGCTCGGAATTTTTACAAACAACTTCAATTCTACAAGCCTCTCGAAATCAACTGTCGTGAAGCGACAAGCGTTGCGCATTCGTACGGTGCTTTCCAATCTGGTCCCGTTCGCGAGAAGCAACTAACCAGAAGAGAAAAGAAAAGAGAAAAAGATATTCACACTAGGAGTATTGATCAGTTAGAGTTCGAGGGGCACCCGGTGCGGCCGAGGCGAAAGATTACGATCGGGTCGCACATGCGACGTACTCTAACGAACCGCACGGGGTTAGCGGCGGTCATCTTTAATTCAAACGACGATCAAACACGGTCCGGCTCCTTCGTTCCAGCTCTTTGATCCTTTCCACGTTGATTTTCCGTCGGGCCTCGGCCTCTGCACGCGGCTCTCGTTGTCAGAGAGAAACGACACGGTCGGATGCGGGCGTCCGTCCGTTCGTTCGACGTCCATCGTCCGAATCAATAGTCACGTTGATAAAAATCTATGAATTTTTTTTTTCGCCGGGAACGGCGAGTTTCCGACACTCGATAAAAAAAAAAAAGAAAAAAGAAAAATACGAGGCCGACGAAAGAAGCGGAAAAAAGGAAAAAGCAGAAAAAAAGAAGAGAGAGAAAATAGGGGGAAAAGGAGAAGAGAAGCGACGAAAATAAAAAAAATGGCAAAAAAGGAAAGGAGAAAAGGGACGAAATGTAGGTCGCGATAGGAGGTTTCACCACGAAATAATTTACCCTTTGAAGCATTCACACTTTCATCGTGAACTCGATACTTTCGCAACGATACGTGTAAAGAACCGCCGCCCCCCCCCCCTGTTTAAACGCCATGGTTTAACGTTTCATTGAAACGCCGCAATTCCCCTTTTGATATGTAGTCCCGATAATTCCGGTTGGATAATTTCGTCGAGATTTCGAGGGCTTTTTTACACGTTCCTTTGGCAACCTCGTTTTGCTTTGATCCGAGCGAATTGAGAACATCGTTCCGTTTCCAGGATGAACCTGTTTTCCACTCGACTGGAAATATTTTGTCTAGGTTTTTATGCTTGGTCTTATTAGTAATAATTTGCTTTTTAGATATAGAAGTGTCGTATCTTGAATTGACATGCTCCTTCAACAAGTATCAAAGTTGAAGTCCATTTAACAACAATTGCTAGATTATACTTTCTGCGATCATATTTCCTGTTTATTAATGTCGATTTGTTGAGTCAAGATAATCTTTTTTTTTTGTACTTTGTGCTTGATCGTACTATAATTAATGCTATAATTTAATTATGGATGTATGAATTATAATATAATATATAATCCATCGTTTTGAGCATCCGTTTTCCATTAAACTGAAATTCCATTTAAATTCTGATTAATCCAAATTGGATTTCAGGTACATTACCATTTCAAGTGTCCATTTCTCATTTGAAGTTAAATTAAGTTTATTCTAATTATATTATATATTTCTCATTAGGTTTCTACTTCATGTAAAATTATCTCGATACAGCCAATTATAGGTCAAATTATTTTCACTCTCTTGTCTCGTAACTTCTTTGATTCCATTCTGCCGGACGATCTGGCTGAATAAAATACGATCGAAGAATAAAATTCAGTCGAATTTCGCCTGGAGATTAAATTCCTGACTGCGTGGTTAACGTATCTGGCGGATATCAGGTAATTGGTCCGATTCAAGTTTATGGGCTCGATGTTTTATCAGATTTGAATAAATTTCCGAACAACCTGTGTCACGTCGCAACGGCCACCCACTCGATTCTCTTCTGTAATTTATCAAAACTCATATTTCCCTGCGTTCGCATCAATTTTGAGTCGTCCGATAGTTCTGGTCACGTAGGCTACCGTACGAGATACAAATTTTATACGTAATAATTTCAAGAGATGCGAATTTGTAATTCAAAGCGGACAGAAAATATCGATCCAAGCGATCCAAGTGATCGAAAGATATCGTGAAAATCTCGCGTCATGTATTTTGTCGCGTCGTTTACCAAATTTTACGTAATTTTTGTATAATTTAATATAATTAAATACGTAGTAAAAATACAAACACGTAATAAAAAGTAAAAAGCAATAGAAATATGTGTTACTGTAATACTCTTCATACGAATTATATTTTCTTCCTTCAAATAAATAATAAATTACAATTCTACTACATTCGAGAAAAACTACTATATACAATGACATAAACTGTGCTCTGCAAAATAAAAAACAATCTTCGACATAAAACGCGCACGTCGGATTCATTGTCGATCCTCATCACTGCAGCTCCCTGATACAAATTAATCCAGTAAACGACGACTCCTTATCGATATTTTTCCTTCTTCTAACAAGTAATAAACATTATTATACACATGTATATAATAACAAACGATATTGTTATTTACTCTAGAAGCACCATTATATGAGGTAATATGAGCTACATTTTTACAAAATAGAAAAAAAATCGTAAGACAAGAGGAGAATCTTTGACGCATGTCGGACTTATCGTCGATATTCGTCACTGCAGTTCCCTAATATACAAATTAATCCAGTGAACGACGATTCCTAATCGATATTCTTTTTTCTTCTAACGAATAATAAATATCATTATATACATATATATAATAACAAACGATATTGTTATTTACTCTAGAAGCACCATTATATGAGGTAATATGAGCTACATTTTTACAAAATGAAACAGAATCGCAAGACAAGAGGAGAATCTTTGACGCATGTCGGACTTATCGTCGATATTCGTCACTGCAGTTCCCTAATATACAAGTTAATCCAGTGAACGACGATTCCTAATCGATATTCTTTTTTCTTCTAACGAATAATAAATATCATTATATACATATATATAATAACAAACGATATTGTTATTTACTCTAGAAGCACCATTATATGAGGTAATATGAGCTACATTTTTACAAAATGAAACAGAATCGCAAGACAAGAGGAGAATCTTTGACGCATGTCGGACTTATCGTCGATATTCGTCACTGCAGTTCCCTAATATACAAGTTAATCCAGTGAACGACGATTCCTAATCGATATTCTTTCTTCTTCTAACGAATAATAAATATCATTATATACATATATATATAATAATAAACGATATTATTATTTACTGTAGAAGCACTATTATACAAGGCAATATGAGCTACATTTTTACAAAATGTAACAGAATCGCAAGACAAGAGGAGAATCTTCGACGTAAAGGGCGTACGTCGGACTTATCGTCGATCCTCATCACTGCGGCTCTCCATTCGCCGTGCGATCTGCCACGTTCGTCGGGGGTCTTGCGATAATTCAATTTGCCGACGACGCAATCTAACCCTGGCCAGCAGAGAAATCGGCTTTATGCCGGTATTTGGCGGTTAATACGTGTATGGTTCATACTCGCTTGTACGTACACGGGGTACGTACACAGCCCCACGTACACAAAGAGACAAACCAGAAACTGACGCTTGCGAACTAGCGTTGTAACGCGATAATGGAATGCACGGTTGGTGTATATATCGGTCTGGAATCGGACAATCGGAAATCAGCAATTGCCAGACACCCCCGGGGGCCATGACACTGTTACCCAGAAACGCCGAAACCTGGACTATTGGAACGCGATACAGCCCGATGTTGCCCGTTGGGGGTGCATCTTAAGGATCTGCAATTGAGATTGGATGCCGTTCGTGGCTCGAGAGCTATTGCCGCCACCCCCTCCCCCTCCCATGCAGTTTGAATAATTTGCCAAACAGTACGTTGTTTCTGCGTATTTCTGGAATCTCCATCCTGGGTTTCTCCGCCTCTCGAAGTACTTCGAGACAGTTAACGATGGTTATTCGGCCGCGACCGATGTCTGCGGTATTCGAGTTTCGCCAAGCTCTTAAATTTTCCGACTTTTCAATCGTTGAATCTTCGTGTTTCTGAACATGAATTTTGAACGCGTTCGAAATCGAGTTCTCCCGAGTTTTCTGAATTTTTAAATGGTTGAATCTTTGGTCACTCGAGTCCCTGAATCCTCGAATATCTTCTGAATCGAATCTGTGAATTTCTGGATCTCCGGGTCTCTGAATTTTCAGATTTTTGAGACTCTTCCAGTCTCTGACTCTCTGAAACTTCCAATCTTCCAATTTGTTCTTCTTCTTCTGTTTTTTTTTTTTTTGATTCTTTAAATCATTGAATGTTCGAATTTCTGAGTCTTTCAAACTTCCATTCCTTGACCTTTTTAAATCTTCGAACAGTCGATTTTCAGAGTTCTCGAATCGTTTAATCGCGAACTTTAAAGTCTGAGAGTGGAAGCAAATTTAGAACGATCTTTATCTTGCCGCGATGAGTTTCGCGTTAAATAACTGACTGTATCGATCAACGTGTTCGTTAAATTGCCCCGTGACCCTTAATTCCGTACTTCCACGAGCGGAATTTTAAACGAGCTCGGAAACCAATTCCTTAAACGGTGACCTAGCTTTTTTCTCTGTCTCTCGGCGACGTTCTTTCTCATGGAAAAAGAGCAAACGTTATAAGGGTGGTGAAAGGTAGGAAATGAAAGTGGACATAGCGAAATGAAACGAAAAGCTGTTACAAAAAAGGAGAGACGACCGTGATACTATTTCCAGAGTGTAACAACTTATCGGAAGATAATTCAGAAGAAACTGAATGGTCATTGCTTAAAAAAAAAAAGATGAGAAATAAACATTGCGTAGAATATTAAAAACCATCTCGAGGGATCTTCGTGCGCGATATATTTATGGGAAAAACACCAGAGAGCAAGCGATATAGAGGAAATAAATTTTTCTTATTCCTGATTAAATTTATCTTCAAAGCTTTCAACAACCTTCAACTCTTTGTAATAAAAAGAAATACAAGCTTTCTCAATATTCCAAGGAATTTACGAGGAAAATAAGATGCATACTTTCTTTTTTGATATTGTAAAAATTCTCGATATTTAAAGAATTACTAACCGTTTATAAGCAAACAACAAGGTTAAAGCATAATCTCCGTCAATATACACATGTACATGAAAATTATCTCTTTTATGATTCTAATTTTTCGATCCCTGCTTTCTTCATGTATAAAGTATAAATTCATGCCATTTTATTTTACCATTGTTGACAGAAGTAAACTTTTAGTAAATGAAAGAAGATGTTTGTAACATTCGTTCAATGTCAGAAAAGGTTAACGTATTAACAAGGACGTCATTCATATTATCTCCATCCAATTGGAAATATTCAACAAAATTGTTCAAAAAATTTTCAACACCCACGGTGAATTGCTCAGTGAACGTGCATCTCTGAAAATCGAAAGATGCGCAATACAACGAATATCAACACCGCGAAGCAAAAATCCCCAATTTCACTGTCACTTCTTCGCCCATCGGATCGACGCGCAGAAACATAAATTCCCATAAATTCGTCCCTCTGCGACTACTTTAAATTGCATAACACTTCCAACCCCACGCGACATCAAGCGTTAAAGCGCAAATTTTAATTACGTAACACCTCCCCCCCCCCTCTGTCCAATTTACCGTACACGGAGAGTGTTACGTAAAACTAGGTCCTCCCCCTCTCCCCCTAGAGGGGGATTATTAAAAACAAGCCGATAGCGCCTCGATCAAAGCGGAGCGAGAGGGAAACAAAGGGAAAAGGAAGACAGGAAAATCGCTATCGAGCCGGGTAATCAATTCGTTGAAAAGCGGGCGTGGAGTAGCCGCGTGCCGATCGGCGCGCGAAACCGGCGCTCGTAATCGTTCTCGCGTGCAATCGGCCGAGCGATACTGGCTATTAAATTTTCGACGGCGAGGGTTGGTCGGTCGGTGGATACGCGCGCGCCCGCCGTTACTCGCAATTAAATCGGTATCGCTGGCGGCCACCGCAACGGCGATGCAGTCCGTTGTTTGCAACTTCCACTGGCCAAGTCGTCGGTGGTTTCGCTTTTCGCCGTGTCGCGAGCCAACGTGGCCAGCAGCAAAGCATGTTCATCCGCGCGACTTCGTCTCGAGAAATCGAGGTGAGATGCCCGACGATTTTCAACGACACCATCCTTGGACCGTTTTCGAGGCTTAAGGAGATTTTCCGGCAGTTCCTAACTCTGGGATTTGTTCTAATCCATAATATCGGCCGCAACTTTCGTCGTGAATTCTCGTCGTACTTGAGACGTGTGTGAAGATCGTTTAGATCAGGTTTTGGGTTAGGTATCGTTCGCTCGCGACGAGAGTAACAATTCTTGAGTATTCGCTTCCGATCATGAATATTTCGTACAATTCAGAATGATTCACGTTGTAATGTAATTGACATTGCTGCAGGCAATTTCGTATTTAAGTGAAAATTCATTTCTGTTACTGTGTAATGAGTGTTCTACTTTGTATCGTTCAAATTTTTTCTTGATAAACGTACAAAAACCACCAGTCTAATAATAATCTGTTACTATGATTATGAAATGATATTTCATTATCTGTTATACAATACATGATAAAATACAATAGACATAATGCTAGATAATAAAATATTATAGATACAAGGTATAATATTAAAATATATAATAATATATAATAATAAATATTATCCATCATATGTACAATATTAGAGATATTATTTATTATATATATTATATTTATTATATATTATCATAGATATTAGATCATTATAGAATATTAGAGATATCATATTATTATAGCTATTGTAAATGTTTATAAAAGAATGTAATCTATGATCGAATAAAATTTCTCTAATTAATTGTTCTAAACCCAATAATTAACAAGATATCTCTTTTCAATGAGACTTCAATTCTAGGATCTAGTAGTTTCAAATATAACAATCGCGTTTAATATCGTTTAATATCACGTGACGTTGCGTTCTTCCTTTTTTCCCTGAACGAGGTTCGATTTCCTTCGTGAGCTTAATCGACGTTGCACATTCAGTCGACGTCTGCTAATAAACCGCGATTGAGAAATAAATTTCAGAGGGAGAACAAACGAGGGAATTCTTAGAGGCAAGCTTCGGGACTCGAGCCTTTCAACGTCCCACGTTCCTGAATGCACGTAGAAAAATGGACTTGGCACAGTTACTTTGCTCTGTTACACTGACGATCGTCGACTCGCTAATTACCTTCTCTGAAGGGTGGATCCCTCCTACAGAGCTAGAAAACTGATGAGAGATTCTTGAAAGTTGGGAAACGTTGCGGCGGGATAATTCGATTCGCGAGAGAGAGAGAACACTATTACGCGAATTCCAAGTTCTTTCTACGTGAATCTACTGACTGAGGTATTATTAAATATTCCGCAGACACCAAGTCAAACAATATCGATTCGAGGTACCAATCTGGTACTTTCCTGTCGTCTCGAATTGAGAGTCATTTGACATAATATATTATTTCGACATGAACATTAATTTCCAATGAATTATCTGTTAATTTACAATCGAGTTCATCGTTTAATAGTTAATAACAGTTGGCAGCCGACAATTGCTGAATTGTCAAGTAAAAATTTCATTGCGGCTTTACGTCAGTGAAAGATACTGCTGGCGAAAATTACTATGACTATGACGAGTAAATTACATAGTAATGCTTCTTCTAGTAGATTTTGCAAAATTCACGTTCACTGTATTTTGTAAAATATTTGAAGTCGCTGAATAAACAAAATTAATTCTGAAGAACGATAGAGGGATCTAGTTTCTTGAATGAGCCAAGAATACTCTCTACAAAAGGAATTCTTCAACGAATCGATCAACCTAAAGAAAGAATGGAAGAAAATATAACATAAATTTTTATTTGTCATCAAACGTCCTCGACATCCGAGTGACTCGATATTAACCACTTGCCCTGGCAACTGATTGCGGACCATAACGAGTGACCAAACCGTGTACAATAATTCGTCGCTTTCCTATCGAATTCGTTGGTACGATATCACTGGATAGAAATTATTATAGAGAAATAATAAATTTGTCATTTGTTTTTGCCTGAATTTAAACTGAGAAAATATTGCAATTTTGGGACAAAAAAAAATTCTCGACGCGCGTGGCACGTCGTTCCAGCGCAAGAGGTTACTGTCGAGAATTTATGAAAATTAATGGTTTCTTGTATATTTCCGTTCATATCACCGCAATAACATTGATATCGAGTAAATTCCTCTGAAGACAAACTTCTTTGTAAAACCGTGCACGTAAACCGTTCGTGCGAATAAAAATTCCCAAAGGGGGCAGTACGAATGCATCACCGACGACAAAAAAATGTCGTTTACATAGTTGATTACAATCGCACGCTGCTCTTAACCATCGACTCATTTATCAAACGATTCCACCCCTCGGCCATTGTATCTTTTGTCGGCCAGGTTCACCGACGAGAGAGCGTATTATTCCAGGATCTGAAGTTTTGAAAATGGCCAGGTCAGGGATACCCACAAAGAAAGAGAAAGAGAGAGACAGAGAGAGAGAGAGAGAGAGAGAGAGAGAAAGATTGAGGGAGAATTCGCTTTGGTAAAATTTCGCGGGTCACCGCAAACAAACGTAATCGTGGCTGCGACCGTGTAAAGAGGAAGACAAAGAGACCGGTCTGAGTGGCCGGATGTCGAGGGGTCGGGGTTTAGACCGGCGAAAGAAAGAGAGAGAATCGTGTGTGAACGGCAGTGACAACGACGACGACGACGGCGACGACGGCGACGACGACGGCGACGATGAGCCGAGGAAGAAAAAATGATGTGTGAGAGAAAAAGAGAGAGAATTTTACGTGAAAAGAGATCAAAATTCAAAAGGACCAGCGGGAAGCTGGTTAGCTACAAAGGATAATGAAAATGAAAAATGAAAAAAGGGACCAGGGGTTGTAGGGTTGTGAGAGAAAGAGAGAGGGGGAGGGAGGGATGGGCGAGAACGATGGTGAGAAAGGCGGAATGAAAAGTGGGAAGAATAACGATCGCGGAAAGAGATCCAGGGGAAACCCGGTGAGAAATAATTTTATGAAATTGTCTTTAATATTTTCGCGTACTCTGAAATCTGAAGGAGAGAGACAGACAGAGAGAGAGAGAGAGAGAGAGAGAGAGAGAGATGCGATCATTGGAAGTATTCCAGAAATCTAATTGAGCGTTTTATTTTTGAAATGATCATTTTACTCCGACAACGACGAAAATTTTTATCTTGTTTCAAAGCGAACGAGGTGATTGTTTCATTGTTTATGTCATTATGATATTATATTTTAACTATATTTTTATAATATAATATATTTATGTATTTATACGTAATATATTTAGTATTATATAAAATATAATATTATGTTTTAACTATATAGGCTAGGCCGAATGATCGTTGCTTACTCACGGATGACAGCAATTTGCTTGGGCAGCAATTTATAGCAATTTACTGGCGTGTAATTAAATTATGTCAACGAAGACGACGGGTGCAAGTGTCTAGGGAAAAAGGACAGAGAGAAAGAGAAAGAGAGAGAGAGAGACACACCAGGGCTTTCGAGCGCACTCGAGCGGTAAAAATCACGAAACAATGTTGCTGTAAAATTTCGTTTTTCACCGATAACTTCCATCATTTTAATTATCCCATTTCAAAACTAATACATATTCCACTATTTTTACTCTCTGTGTCTCTGAAGTGCAGTTAATTTTAATTCAATTGTTTCCACTGATATTTTCACAATGTTTATCCATAATATTTCAAACTACTTCACACGAGTACGAGATAAGCCCTCTTTTTTTTTTTTTATCAGTTTTTAAATATTTTTTCGAAACACAAAAATTGCTATTGTCGGAGCGATTGTTGCTGCAAAAAGGTTGAGGTTTTATTCTTTTAATTGGCCACGTTCAATCCGTGATTCATATCTCGTTGATATTTTTGCAAAATAAATATTTCAACTACGCCACGTGAAAAGTAAATTTACGTGATAAATTCGATAACCTCTATATTCTACGTCTATAACTTATCACGAGTATTTTTGTCACGAACGTTTCTCAATAAATTTTAAATATTTCTTTCGGCAATAAAAATCGCCGCTATCAGTAACGTGAGAGATAAAGAGAGAGAGAGAGTGAGAGAGAGAGGAAAGATTCATGTTGCTTTAATTGGCGATAGAAGTTGAATTCGTCATTCACGGTGCGTCGGAATTTTTCGCAGAATGGCCGATGTGCACAGGTTCATTTAAACCTGTTAGGTATTAATCGCGCTTCAGGTTTGCCGTTCGTAGTAGTTTTCAACGAGGCGCAAGCGGGCGACAAAAATGACGCGAAATATTCACGAAAAATGTACGACGCGTCAAAAGGGACCGGGAGAAATGATCAAAGGGGAGTTTTGAAAAACGAAAAAGACAGTGAAAAAAAATATATTCGCTCGGCAAGAGTCAAAAATTTGCGAACAGGAGACGCTGGAATTTTGTCGAAATAGAAACACTCGGCCAATCTGTGTTTCGAACGTATGCATGGGAATGAAAACGTTTCACAGAGTCGTGAAACGTACTGAAAAATAGTGAAAGACACGATGTTAAATTGATGTTTGTTTCGAACAAACAGCAACGTATGTGCGTTCGTCGCGTTATCTACCCTACTTTTTTTTTTCCTCTCTTTTGGTTTATGAAAGCGTGATAAATCGACCTGGAATTCAAGTCGAAAATTTGGAATGTGTTTGTACGTTCTTTTCCATATTTTTACGTCGTATACTTTTTATTGCAATATATATTTTGTTGTAGATTTTTACGCGAGCAACTCAGTTGGAAACGAAACGTAGAATTTCAATGATCTTGAATAGTCGAAAAGAAACGTCTCGAATATTATTACAAATTCATGTCCACATTCGTAAGAACCGGCGAAACTTTAAATTGAAAGGTTAATTCAAAAAAGTTTTAATATCTGTTTCGGATAATCTGCAAGATATTATTCTGAACAAGTAATTCGTAGCTCGCGGGTCGAACTTCTCGCGCTATTCTATTATTCCACTTGATTTGCACTACGAGCGAGTAGCTCGTGAGAACTTTGAAGTTCTCGTATGAATCAGCGAGCTACGTTTCTTATTTTACGTATTTTATAGTAGGTCTCGTATTAAATGAAGTCTATAGAATTAATTTCCAGGGGACGTGAAGAAGAAAGGAGAGCGAAAAGATATAAATAAATCTATTTAGTGAAATTATACTGTTATGAATTAATAAAATATTAAAATTTAATATTTTTCTTCCGTTAAAAAATTTCTCAAGATTGATGAAAATATAAAATAATAATCGTTAATAGACATTTCCTTTGTATTTTAAACTGGCATAATAATTATAATAAAATAAAATATATAATAATATAATAATGGCATAACAATAATAACAATAATTATATAAATAATTTACATAATATTTTTGTTTGCGAGAAAAGTCAAAGACGTAACAATTAATTATTAAAAGTCGAAATAAATTATTTGCGAAAGCACAGAAAAATAATATTATATATTATACTTTATAATATAGTGTTGAATTTTTATAACATACTTTTAATATTATATTGTATTATAAACACTATATTTCAAATAATTTGTCTCAGAAATTAAATTAAATTTATCTCAGAAGTTCTTTAAATTATTAATCTACAGAATTTGACGTAGACGAATGAATTTGTAAAAGTCATTTGTTTCTTGAGAGTTGAATATCAATCCTACTTACGCAAATGAAACGAAGAAATTAACAAAGGGGAGGTTGATCGAGCAGTTTGGCTCGTAATTCTCATAATTGTGCTACGTGCGCATTGAAATGAAAATTAACTACTTCCACGCGTAAGTTTAAAAGTCGTTTGATTTCATTTCGCGACAAACACACAAGTCAGTTTCGAATTTCGATATTCGTTTCTCTGCTTCGTTTCTCCGCGACTTCTTCGACGTATTCTCGAAACAGTTGAGGGAGAATTGCCTCGTGAAATTGGACCACGTACGGGGGGACGAGTAAAAGTCGACGGGGGAAAAAAGGCGTGCGAAAGTTCTCGCGGCAGATATCGAGGATCACCTCCGCTTCGCCGACAACGATTAACATCGGGCGAAAAATTTCATTTCGCGAGCAAGGATATGACCGTGGTCGAGGTGGCCAACAGGGAAAAGTGGAAAAAAGGAGAGAGGAAAAAGTGTACGCGGATCTGAAAAAAGCGAGGAGGACTTTCTCTCTCTCTGATTAATTTTATCATCATAATTAGATCTCGAACGGACCTCATTCGCGCTTGAATAATTTCAACGTTGAATCTGATAGATCCATTAGGGACAATGGTTTTAAACTTTCAGTTTTCTCATTCCTTTCTGATATTCACGTGTCGCAACGATTATATAAAACCGTCGTCGCTCGCGACTTCGAATTCTTTCTTTAATAATAATTTTTTAATTGTCTCTAGCTGAAACTTTCAGGTCGGCGATCTCGAAAAATTATCGAAATTGGAGGATGATTTTTGTGCACATTTACATGAAACATGTAATATTTGGTTAAGAAAATTGTATGTATGAATAGTTACAAATTGCACCGATTAATAATTTAGAGAAAGACAATAATATTTTTATGCCAGATCTCGAGAACATGTTAAAAAAATTATCGAAATTGGGAATGCTTTCATTTTTCCACACATTTGTAAAATATTTAGAATATGAAAAATAATAATAACTTTACGCTGGATCAATAGGATCGGAGAAATAATATTTTTTTACACTAGATTAAAGATGTTTAACATTTGTAAAATATTCAGAATAAAAAAAGATAATAATACTTTTACGCTGGATCAATAGGATCGGAGAAATTAAAGGGGCAATGATATTTTTACGCTGGATTAAAGAAATTTAACGCGTAACAAAGAATGACGAAAGAAAGAGAAGAGGTAGAAGGAAAATGAACGGAAGAAAGAACTGTTAGTGGATCGGACTGATAAACACACTAAGTTGGAGATAGATTTAATAAAAATTACGAAATACATATATTTAACTCTCACACTCTATTTCAACTCTCATACTCTGCTACACTCAAGTCACGCGTCTATCCAACTCTCGACTGGGCATCTTGCCGATCACATTTGTTTTTTCGTCACCATGCTCGCGCTCAGCTGTTCTCACATCTCTCTCATTCGTTCTTTCTTCTGTCCCTGGAATATCTCAAACACTCAGATCACACCACACCACTCTTATACTCTCACTCTCGCCACACTCATCCTTCCATACGAACATCATGTATTTTCACACATCTATGGCAACCACTACCACAAGAACGAAAGGTGATTTCCAATCTCCCGAACCTAAACCAAATATCCCTCTCATCCCTCTTGCGCCACTCCACAAGAATAAATTCCTTTGCTTCTACGCAATATTGAGTACCTTGTCCAGCACTGAACAAAGAGAAGAGACGAAAGGTAGAAAGAAAATAAGGGGAGAAACCTGAACCAAATATCCCTCGCTACGCCTCTTGTATCGCTCGACGACAAATTCCATCCCATTCTGCGTAATATTCAACAACACCCACCCCTAAGCTCATTCCCTCGAAAGTACAAAGTAATTCGAAAAGTCCTTTCGATTAATCCTATCGCGCTACCAAGCGGATCCAAACTCCGGGCAGGGAGGAGGGGGAGGGGCGAGTGTTACTCATCGTCGCGGCAGGTGGAAGGGGATCCAATAAACATTTTCGTAGGAAAATTTAAAGCAGTTTGAAACTACGGCGACAAGGACGGAACGGCGCGGAGGCAGAACGATCGAAGCGTAGCAGGTGCACTCGATAATCGGCCTCGTCACACCTTCACGGATTCGACGGCCACTGTGGCTGGTACCTCAAGTACCTCCTAGTCAATTACTCAGGTGCAATTTTGCTCCGACCTGGCCCGCTTGCTTTCGTCCGTGGGAGTTCTCTCACGTGCACACACACACACACACATACACACAAATACACACTCTCGCTGTCTCTCCTTCTCTCCATCTCGAGTTTCCACTTCGTAGGTCGCGTTCACTTCGTCTACGTGCGCCGGCTAAAACTTGAATTAGTTTGCTTTCAGCTTTCGAATGTCATTTAAGTCGGTCACTCACGGACCAGCAGCTTTGCTCTAAGTTACGTCCTCGCACAGGGATGCGTGCCCGTCGACGCGTGCTCGATCGCGCGCGTACCGATCCTGACGTTCGCTGACAAGTTAGCGTCGATGGGGAATATTGACTCTCGATTGATCAAATGAAGTGATTTTCAGGGGAAGTTGCTCTTGATTGGTGAGGTAAAATTGCTCGAGTTGCGGAGTTGCTGCCGGGTTGTTGCGCGTGGCGTAGTTGACTTCTCGGGCGTGCGAAATCAGTCGAAATTGAACGGTTGAAAAATATTTCGATAATGTTCCGTCGTTAAATATAGGATTCGTTGCATGTACATTGTTCGCTGTTTGAAGTTGGAGGAATTTATTGTGGTAGGTGCTTCGTTGTCAAACATTGTCAAACAATTGAAGATGAATTGGATACGAGAATCGTGATTTTGATACAATAATTTTTGAGGAAATTAATTAAAAAGGCAGATCTACCATTGAGAAATACGAATATTAAAAGTAAACTAAAAAAAGTTAAAGTTGATAATGATCAATTGAAAATAACGGTCAATATTGAAGCGTATAGTAATATGTTGAGATTTACAAAAATATATTAGGGAGAGAAATGGAAGATTTCATTTGAAAGAACAATCTGAAAAATTCGAGAAATATTATTCCCAGAAAGATTGACGTTGTACATGCTTCCTCAAATGATGTAGATTTATTCTCAAAAACTTTATTAGATAATTATAGAATATTTAACTGTTTTCGTTTAAATGAAATAGAATAAACCGCAGTTGTAAATGAAATTATTGATTTCATCTTTCGTAATCTAGTTAACATTATTGGACAATGGGAAATCTAGTGAATAATGTTCAATCAAGCAATGCTTAACAATATAGCAACATGCATTCTCGTTGTTCCCCAAAATTCATTTGTTACTTGTTAACAATTGAGTTAATTTAAAATTGCGCATTCGTTTCACCGAAACAAACAAAACTAAAAGTTTTGACTTGCTGAAATTTTTAATTAGAGAATTTCACTCATGTTTCATGTATATTGTATATAGTATGTTTAGAATAAGTTTCCACAATGGATAATTGGTTAATGGTTGAATACGAGTTCGTACATAATCGATCGCTCCAAAATTGATTATTAATTGTTTTTTTTTTGTAATATGAGCTTTACAGCACAAACAAACATTATGAAATTTCTGATTCGGAAATCTTAGAAAATCTTTTCGTACGGGTTTCTGAGAAATACCGATATCATAAATAAATAATCCAAATTCTTTCGATTCTAATTTAATACATTTGTAACAACATCGAATTACGAATTAATTTATACTTGCTGTATTTATTTAGAAACTAGCCTAAACCGTTTAATTTCTTTCGAAATTAACACGTTACGAACCTCCGAGCGAGAGTATATACGCTCAATTAAAATTCCATAGCTCCCAAATTCACCATTAATTGTGCCGTTTGTAGCTGTAAACTTTCTAATTTGTAACATACTATTTATAAAAAAAAAAAACTTACCAATATCTTAAAAATAAACTTCCTCAATTCTTCAATCGTTCGTAAAAGAGGAAAGAAAAAAATGAATTTCAAATTTCGAATTCTGGATGGTCAACAATCAATTATTAATAGCTCGGAGAAACGTATCGATACGATGTATCGATACGTGACTTTAAACCGCCCACCGTCTTTAAACACGTGCGATCTCTAAATTTGCGCAATCTCAACTTCTAGCTGTTGCAATTTCTTCGACAAACGGCGCTACCTGTCGCCGCGAGTTTCCAGTTCGAAATTTTCACGATCTCGTTCGGGGAGAAGCGGAGGGCAAAGTATCGTCGAAATTTTTTCCTCTTCCTCTCTCTCTCTTCTTCGTGCTCTCTTTATTCACGCGTACGAGGTGCTCGCGCAGGCAAAGCGCGGGCAAAGGAACCGCGTACGCGAAAAACAGAGCGATGGAGGAGCGTGAAGGAGTTGTTCGCGGCATGCTGTGCTTTGCGTGGAGAGACTTTTAATTGCGCCGCACAGAGGGAACACACACAAAGAGAAAGAAAGAGAGAGAGAGAGAGACGGTCTTGCGCGCGCGGCGAACTTTGGGTTGAAATTGTCGCCGCTTCGATTCCACGGCCGATGTCCGATAATGAAAATGCCGGTCGATGCTTCAGCGTTTTCGAGACGTGTTTTCGATGAATGTCGCATCGTGACGGATCGTTCCTGATCGTCCTGGGAAATTGCAACAATTTTTTCCTGTCTCTTCTCTCCCCTTTCTTCCTTTTTGGAAACGCACGCGAGGCGTTTTCACGCTTGACGCTTGGCGTGTTACGAGGCTTCGCGATAAGTAATCGGTGGCAGTTGCTTTCATCGTTCTTCGCGGTAAATGGTAATTTCAATGGGACTCAGTATGTATTGCTGCAAATTTCGGGACAACGGACTGAGATTATTAGAGATTTTGAAAGGAATTAGATGTCGAAATGATAAAGATATAGAGGATTACTATTAATAGAAATTTACATTCTTAGCAAATTTAAATACGAGCAAAAATACTGTATTTATTGAATTTCACATAAATTTGCACGAACAATTTCGAGACTTTTATACATCGCGCGCATCTACTTGTATATTAAAATTTAATTCAGAGACTTCTTCAATACAAAAATTCAATTTGAAAAATCTATTTCTGCGTGTTTTCTTGTTTTTTTTCATAACAATTCAATTTACTTTCTGCACAGACTTCTGTCGTACAGTATAAATTTCAAGCTAACATTATAACCTCGTATAATCTCATCTTAATAACCTCATCCCCGATCGATTCATAAATTATTCCCTACTTCCCTTTCGTTTCCCTCGTTTTCTACTCCCCTAGCTTCTCTCGAACTCTCACAGGCTGAAAACAATTTCGTCTACCTGTAAGAAAATCGATAGAAAACGACAGATAATGCGCGACGTTTCGTCTGAAAGATTGGCTCGATCATATTGGGGTTCATCCTCGTGGCGAAGGAAGTCCGACGTTGGAATAAGGATCGATCACGCGCGAAAGTTTCGCGAGAATTAACGAGCACAATGCGAAATTATAAAGTTCATTAAGCCGATGTTAGAGTTACCGTGCGCGTCCGTTTCGAGAGGTAACCCGGGAAACTTTACAGCCAGATTCTAAAATGGGGCGTGTTTGCATCTCGTTAATTAAATGATAAACACGCGTACATGGATTATTAAAGGAACACTACGTTCGCTCTCTGAGCTTTGTTACATTATGCATGTGCAGCGCAACTTTGCGCGTGCCGAGGGAGGTTTATTACTGGGAAAATATCCGATTGAATAAAATATGACGGAGTTTAACGATTCTTGCGAATGTGTGTGTATGTACGTACTGGTCGCGAAACGATAAAACTCTCTGAGAAATTACAAGTTTCTCCCAATGTCGATGCTCGAACTTCCTCGATCTTTCCAACGTACACTGCTACGAAACTTTTTGCGTTTCACTTTCTCAAACGTCGATGCTCCTACGTTCCCTTGTTTCGTTAAAATTTTCATCTTCTTGAGAACGTGAGAATACGATGCATCGTGTCAAGGAGAGATTCGAGACTGTCGCGTTGTTTCTTAGACTTTCGAGTCAATAAATAATTTTCGTGACTTTAAGGAGTTATTCTGGTAATTTAGCTTGAAAAAATCGACTTTTTCGAGATTTTTTTCTCAGGAAACCATGATACATTTTTCGTATGCAGTTTTCGCACACAGATTTATTTATACTTAAACAGTATTTACAATTCTTTTTTTAACGAAATTAAAGTTGTGGACATTATATAGCCTTAGGTAAGGCATGTTTTTAAAAAATTCGAATGGCTGACGTGATTCCGGTGCACCTGATTATTTGAAACTAAAAAACCAAAATGTATCTTAATTAGTATAAATATGGCTATCGCATGAACCATGGAAACAGCGAAATTTCGGAAATTAAAAAAAAATGACAGCATTTTGAAGTTAAAATATCAATTTTCCTTGTGCTTTTCGTCCTTTGGGTGGTAAAAAAAAAAAAAAAAAAAAAAAAATAGAAAAAGACATCAGATTTTGAAATTCGTAGTTCCTGCGATACAAGTACATCCGGTGAAGATTTCCTTTAAATTTCAAGTCAATCGGTCAACTAAAACGTGAGATATCCCGTCAGCCATTTTAAAAAGTATGGATTTGAGAGAAACACATTTGAAGTTCTTGTCACACGTTGTACAAAAATATTCATACTTACAATCAAGCGAGCAGAACATTACAAAATAATAATAGTATAAAAATAGAACATTACAAAATAATAATAATAATATAAAAATAATAATATTACAAAATAAAATATTTTTTGTGAAAAACACATTTGAAGCTTTTGTTACCCGTTGTACAAAAATATTCATACTTACGTTGAGAATAGTATTTACCGTTTCCTTTAAACATCTATAACTTTGCTCATTTTACGAATTCAAACAAATCCATTTATACAGACATTTTCGAGAGCATATACTCTGAGAGAATGTAAAAAAAAAAAAAAAATTGATTTACCGCCGGATTAACAGAATACTTCCTTAATAGCCACTCCATTCTCTTCGTAATTAATTTTTCGCTTTACTTTTCAACAATTCGTCCAGCCGTGCCACTTTAAACGCGAGTGCTGCTTTAAGTTCCCATTAGTTCATTTGTCCCGTGCCCTCGTTACACTTACGAGAGATTCACTCAAGAGAGTTGTTTTCGAGAACGTGGGATCCTGCTGGTGGCACCATGGTGTCGTGGATTTCAGTTCGCGCTACCGCAGAGTCGTGGTTCGCGTCACTTCAGAGTTGCTGGACCTGGGTGTCGCCATTTTTCGACCTAAGAAACACGCTCGAAGCCATTTCTGTCACCTACTCGTTCGGTCGTGATCGAAAACAAGTATTTGGTCAAGAAATCTAGATCAAGGGATCGTTGGTAACATTGGTATCATTTTTGAGAAATCGGAGATTTATTTATGCGCTGACGATTATTATTTCGCTATAGTTCTGATACCTTTTAGGTTCCTTACAACTCCATGAACTCCACTTATATAAAGATTGCTAGCGATTAGATGGATCATAAAGTCTATGTTGCTCAACATTGTTGACACAATTTGAAAATCAGAATTCTATTGTTGCAGAACCACCAACACAGTGTTCGTAGAGTTCAGTAGCGCTTAACTTAATTTTTCATAATTTTCCATGGAAATTTTATACATTTGTCACAGTGTGCTTTTAGAGGTTCAAATGATTTTTAAGTAAAATGTATAACTGCTTAAACTACTTAAATGTATAATTCCTTGCACTTTACAAATTTGGTGCTTCATCCATCGGTAATCATAGTGTTAAAAAGTTAACTTTTAGTCAAAGTCTAGATTATCAACCATACGAATAAAACGCTGTAAATAGGAAAGTAACTACAAAAGTATTTCATTCTTTTTACATATTAAACTGTCATAATGGGTCATATCGGTGATCGATTAACGATAATGAAGAGACAGCAATTAAAATTGTCGACGAAAATTTGAGGGAAAGGCAGTTCCATGCCGAAACGTATAGCAAGTAGATACGTATAGTTGAAATCAGAGTTCCTTTGTCGTGGAGAATACTGCGTGCTTGTTGCGCACCGGTCCATCGATCGGGCCAATTGAATCAAAGACCTTTGTTATCGACGAAATGGAGCTCGGGATTTCCCGGCGGATGCAATTTAGTCGTAAAATCAACTTCTCGCACAGAAGAAACTACGAAACTGGCTGGAATCGATCGATTCACTTCTATGTTTCGAGTACGAATATTTTCTCAATTTCATTCTGATCTACAGACCTCACATCGTGTGTCTTCAATGATGTTACAACTTTGCCTAAACATGTTTTACACCCAAAAACAATGTCCACGCCCAACGAATTCTCGTGACTTGACGACACAAATGATTTGACGATAAATAATTTAATAAAAATTTTCTCATCGCAACAAAACTGCAACACTACGTTGCATCTGCAACTTTTACACTTCGCTCCAAAAATAATCCTCACAATCAAGGGATCCTTCCAACTGGACAATATAAATAATTTTAACAACGAAATTTGATGATACAATTCAATAAAAACTCTTTCATCGCGCCAGAGCTGCAATATCGTAGGTATTTCTATTATTTTACATTTTACTCGTAAAATAATGTTCACGCTCGACGAGTCCTTTTAACCTGATAGTATAAATAATTTTAATTCTCTCGTCATGCCAAAGCTACTCTAGTCTTCTGTATTTTACTTTGATGATATTACATCACTTCTGCCATTTCACATTTTACTACAAAAGGATGATGTTCACAATCAACGAATCCTTTTAACTTGACAATATGAATAATTTGGTTAAAAAAAATTCGACGGTAAAATTTAATAAAAATTCTCTCGTCGCATCAAAGCTACGACTATACTTTACTTTGACGATGTCACGTCGCTTCTGCCATTTCACACTTTCCTCCAAAAAAATAATGTTCACAATCAACGAGTCCTTTTCACTCGGTGTCACAAATAATTTTAACGAAGAGATCTCCGTGGCAAGAATTTAGCTAAAACAGTCTTTGGTCGTGTCGAAGCTGCAACTATATCTTACTGTCTCGTACTTTATTCCAAAAGTAATGTTGACGATCAACGGAACCATATTTTTCTTTTTTCCAGCGAATCGTCTCAATTAAACGGGAACAACATCCCGGCCGAGCGCCTTTAATTATCGCGAGCACAGCGACATTAACAATTCAACGAGTCGTAATAATTATTCTGTTCAAGCGTCGACCGAGGATGCTTCCACCCTTTATTAATGCAACCAAGCCGAGAAATGAAACGCAAACTTCGCGGAAACAACCCGAACGACGAACAGTAATGCAGCTCGTCGCTGCAACTGTTTCCGCCTGCTGAATGAACGCGCGCGCGGCCGAACTTGCGACCCCCGGAACATCGACAAGCGTAATTTTAAAAGGAATCGCTACGCCCTCAGAACTGGAACGAGCCGAGTTAGTGGCACCGCATTATATTCCCGGCAACTTGGTTAACAAGCTTGCGAATGTCGCGAGACCGATCGGCCGACTTAAATTGCCTCGCAAGCAAGCCGATGGAAACCACACAGCGGACAAATCGCGAGATTTTGAAGAAAATTTGAAACTCCGCCAGAGAATCTGGAGGACTGTCTGTCTGTTGCCAGCACCGACTTTTGCGTACAGCCTACTGCTATCGATGGAGAATTGTTGGCAAATTCAGAGGTATTTTGGCAGGTGTGTAAAAGTAATTGCTTCTTTTTTGATAGACAGACATACATGATAGACACACATCTCCATTTTCATTCTATGCAATTATCTCCGAAACTATTTGAAAAATATTTAAAACTGTGGCTATCTAAGAAATATTTAAAATTATAGTTATTTAAAAAATAGCTATTTAAGAAACTGTAGCTATTTAAAAAAGTATAGCTATTTAAAGAAAATAGCTATTTTGAAAGCTATAGCTATTTAAGAAATATTTAAAAATAGCTATTTAAAAGATATTTAAAAAATATTTAAAAAATTATATATCTCATCTAAACTATAAGTCTCAAATGCATTTCTTTTCTGTTTTCAGAGGGCAGTAATTTGTTATACTTAGTTTGTCTATGTTAGATAGACGCGTGTAGGAGATATAAAGGTCACTACTATTTTTTCAAGTATAATTAAGTAATTTTTTTTTACGTCAGTGGGTCATTTTCCGTTATCGAAAAGCTATTAGTTTGGTAGATACTTTAACTTTAATTTTGTAAAATCTATCATATGAAGGTAGGAGCAGTATTTTTGTATTTATGCCATTTTATGCTTACATATATAAAAAAATATATCCTAAACTAATATATATATCTTGAAATGTAACTACCTTTATTTCAAGCGGCAAATTGACTGTGTACTCTAATGTTGATTGTCCAAGCTTGTTTTGGAAAAAGAAAATGCATGATTTCGTTAATAGTGGTATCGATTTCAAGATGGAAAATCAAGGGACATTTTCGTCATATTTTGCTGTACTATTTCTGAAGAGGAAAATAACGCTGTACAGTCTCATGTCAAGAAATTATCCGACGCGTATGGCAAAAAGACCTCGAACCTCCACAATTCGTTTATTGAATTTCATTGTTTTCTGACGAGGACATCAAATCGTTTTTGTCGATAAAGACAAGAACTTTGAAGTTGACTGAAAGTTGGCAAAAAATAATCGAACAATAAATTGTCCAATAATGTTTTTCATGAATTTCATTTGCACACAAAAGAATGTCCAATCTAATATTTATATTTCGTCGTTCTAATTACCATCGTATTGTCTTTCATCTTTATTTATTTAAAAATTGTTTCCGTGCACAAAGTGCTTAATCCCACTTTTCAAGAATATATTTATTAATTTCCCTCTTAAACTGTTGTCCAGGTGATTTTATAACACGCTAGTCCAGTTCTCACGTTGTTTAAAAAATGTCTCGTCTCTTTCGCGTTTCACCTGCTCGTGCAAACATTTTTGGTTCTCTTTGAAGGTACCTCGTTCCGTGTTATCGATGTCTCTCTCTGGCACTCGAATCTCCGTTTGACTCAGTTTTGTTTAAACTTCGATTTCCTATAATTTTGCAACAGTAAAACAGCGCGACGAAACAGGGGGTGGGGGTGGATGGGGGAGAGATGGGAGGCAAAATAAAAGGAAACGAGCCGGATGAAAAGCGAACGCGATCGAAAACGCCCGGTGCTTGCCCGAGAACTCTGGCAAATATTTTCACGCCGAACAGAGAGTGTCTGCTAACTCGATTATCATTCGCCGAAGCAACATGCTAGCCTATCCATCGATTTTCCTCGACGATTTTCTTTCGTGTCTGTCTATTTTTCAAAAAAAAAAAAGAAAGAAAGAAAAATAGGTTTCGCATATACAAATTCGCGATTTCAATATCGTCCAATTATTCTTCGCGTTCTTACTTTCTCCCCTCCCCCATTTTTTTTTCTCCGTTTCCGTTCTAAATCCAATCGAAAGCGCGAGGATCGACGACGGAACGCTTTTAACCATCTTTCCATTCGCAATTCCCGCCGAATTGATTTAACGCGCAATCTGCGAGAAACAAGCGTTCATCGTCGGGCGATGAACTTCCGTTTTTTCGGCTAATTAATTGCATTTGCTCATCGGGCACGAAACTCCGAAAGCCGGGTTGCGCTATGAATTAAGCTTAATTCAATTTTTGATAGAGCGAATTAAGCTCGATTCTGTCTTTAATGAGATAAATTGAGCGCTGCAGCGCCCGGCGTTTCGAACGGAACGCCAACCCAGCCAGGCTCGGCCTTGATTTTTCCTGCCTTTGTGCCGGCAAAACGCTGATCAAATCAGGACACGCTGCAATTAACAGTGACGCGTGACTTTCAATTCTTTCCAGATATTCCCTCTCTCTCTCTCTTCTTCGATTTGTTTTTTTCCTCTTCCTCCGCCTCTCGCATCTTCATCGGCCACGTTTCAATCGCGTCTTTGTCCCGGCGATATTCGCGAATCGCAGAGCTGCATAACGATACGCTCTTTTTGATAAAGGACGTTTGCACGCAATGTTTACCATATATAATGACATATTTGTCTGCGCCGCGAGTTAACTATGTTTGGAGAAGCAGCTTGCACTTAACACATTGCGTACCGCACTCGGCGCGCCTAACCTGCTCCCAGGGCCAGCACTCTTTAATTCACAATGCATAATATGCGCTTCTTTAATTCACATTTGACAAAATATTCTTAAATATTACTATATACTTTCTATAGTAATATTTAAGAATCTATTTATTATATATGTTAGATTTTAATTATTACTTATTTTACATTTTGGACGGTATGCTCTGATAAACATACAGCTTGTATTTTCTCGTGTTTTCTGAATTATTTAATATATGATTGAAAGGGTTCAAGAGAATGTACGAGTAACATTTAACAAGTGTATTATTTTATTAATAATTAAAATTAGAGGTATTTTTTTTAAATAATATGAAAATACATCTAGTAACGTTTCTTGGTGTCGTATCTCAGGAAACAATTTTCCTACTTCTTGAAAAATTATATAACATTATAATATATAATTATATATTATATAATATAAATTATATATAACGTTGTCTAGGTCGTGTCCCCCACAACGCAAAAAAGCGTCCGCAACGTTGAAACACGAGAATTCTCGTCTCCCGTTCGCAACAGTGGAAAACTGAAAGACCCGAATTCGCGTCTCGCCGTCCACGATGTGTTAAGCTTGAATTTATCAGCTCGTTTTACAATTAGCCACGTATAAATCTTGTTCGTTAGCAAGGTGGACAAACCCTATAGAGTTTGACATCGTTTGGTTCTCTATTTGAAAATAGTTGTCGCGTTCAATTCGCGTTGTTTGAAGTCTAAATTTTCCGAGAGTTGCGACAGGTGACTGGAGATTGTCAAAATTGACAAGTCTTGAAAATTTGTTCTTTCACTTTCAGTGTGAGAGTTGCGAATCTTTAGTGAATTAATGTCGTTCAAAGATAAAAATTCTAAATTTTTGAAAAAGTTTATCGATAAAGAGAAACAAAGGTAAAATTTCGATAGCGTAGGGTATTTGTGAATATTCAGTAGAATTTCGCGGTCTCTATTATAATTAACATTGTAAATTTTATGCACATCACAGATAAGAAACAGGTTACAAATGAATAAGTTGCAAGTAAAATATACAAGAGGGAAAGTAAAAAGACAATTTTACTCCTTTAAAATAAGCTTCTGATAGTGTAAATACTGCAAGTAAATTGCGATAATTGTAGAATTAACGCGATCGCTTCGTTATTAATTTTATTACCGAGTGCAAGAGGCGTGATGCACAAATACTGCATGGATCGTTTATAACGTTGTTTACACGTATCTGCATTACTACTTATTAATTATGTGGAATGTTCGAGCATTATTCCAGGCAAACAAGCGATACGGAACAATAATTAGGTTTTTTTACGATTATTATTGATTTCATTTTAGCTTCATTAACATCATTTTCATTTTCATGGATGTAGCACAGCTCAGGTACTCACTGTACAGATTCAATTCTCGCAGATATTCGAAATGCTCCGAGCTTCCACAAAAAAAAAAAAAAAAAAAGAAAGATATAATTTCACGATCTCGCGTTTCCAAAACGAGACAATCGAATTTCACGTTTCCACTAACAGGGCAAGAGGATGGCTGATTTTTGAACTGTGTTCTTGTTTAAATATCCTTTCGTTCGTTTGCACCGGAGTCACGTAAATCTCACCGAAATTGTAGCTGTCCCGAGGTGCACGTTGAAACCGAGAAAACGAGGATATAACGCGGAGCTGTTTAATTACCGCGAAATAATGTCGCGCACTTACTAAAGCTTGTAATTGAACCAGCGCCCCATATTTTTATTGCGTTGCCTTATTCCACTGTGTAATTAATTGAAACGGAAGGTTTCTCTCAATGAAATGAATGTTACCCGTTCGTTAATTATTCGACGGTGTTGCGAAATGCAAATGTACACGTCGTGTTAAAAAGCATTCCAAAACTGAATTTTTAAAAATTTTGTGTCAAACAAAATTGTTTGCAGTTACTTCGATACTATCGATTTAGTATTATTAAAATATAAAATAGCTTGTATATTATATGTGATGACACTTATCATTATTAATTGATGATACTCGTGTCAGTTTATTATCATAATTATCATTTATTATAATTACTAACTTGTGTCAGTTCATTATTATTATATATTATTATACACTACCAAGAAATATTACCTAGAAACTTTATAAATCTCTGCAGATGCTCTTAGAAAAGCTCACAAATAACTACAGTAGTCTACATAATTATATATACGATAATATATTATACAATTATGAATTTAAATAATTATTTCAATAATTTTAAAATTATGCATTTATATAACTACGTATATAATTTTTATAACATGCATTCATGATATGACTCCGTGTATAATATTTATATTACCCACCCGCACGACTCCGTGTATAATATTTATATTACGCGTACAAGTAATTTAAATTGAGCATTCTTTAATATATTTTGTGTTATTAGAATGAAAAGTTTTTCAAACTCCCACTCGGCCGGTTTTGCTCCGTTCGCTGTCCGTGTCTTGGCGTCGTCGCCGCGCTTAATCAGAACATTTAATTACGGTTTACGCGTTATCGTCGACTAATAATGTGTGTATTGTCCGCGTCGAACAATCCTGCTAATAGGACAGCCGTTAATTGATGGTCTTCGTGCGTCCTGTTAAACAACCGGTAGCGGTTGTCGAACGTTCACGCAAAAATTGTTCGCAAGTTCGGATCGTAATCGGCGTCGATGTTCGATCGTGGCCACCTCCCTCCACACTGATCACCGAGTCGTGCGCTCGCACCACTATTAATCCGCGAAATCCATGAAATTTCTATGCACGCATGCATCGTGTCTTAATTATCAAACGATTCTGCTTTGATCGATCGTGCCCATGACGTGATAGCGATTTCTCTGTTTGGCCTGATTGCGGCAATTCGCCGATCTTAATCCGGCCGCGTGGCGAATGTCCATTCATATCGTCGAATGGGAATGTTTTATGAAAGGAGATAGCAATGGACTTTAATAATTTATTGTGGATTTAAATAATTTGTCGCGGTTAATGGACGTTTAACTATCAGCTTTCTGACTATCAAATTTCATTTCAACAGGCTTAATCGGTCGAAAATTGGCTTTCGTAAATTGGTAATAATAAGTGGGCTTGGGTGGTCGTGTTGATGAATCTCGCTCGCTGAAACGTATTTTCTTGGAATTTGTATAATTATTCATGCTGATGAATATATTTACGAATGTAATTTTATTGAATATTAATTATACTCGTATGGTCTAATGAAATTGATAGCTTCGTAGGAAGAGTTGATCAATTTGTTTTCTGAAAAGTGCACACGCAGATTGGTGCCTTTAGTAATATTTGAAATTTTATAATCTGCTGACTGTTCTAAGTTGAGTTGTTTGACATCATACGTATTCTATTGTTTCAATATCCCCATAGAGAATATAAAATTCCATAAAATGCGAAAAGCTGACGACACTCTTTCATTCTTAATCTACGATGTATATATACATCTTGCAATATTGCAACGATCCACATATTTATAGTTGATAGTTGGATATTTGTATAAATCATTTCATGCAATTATGTAAATAATGTAATTATTATATTAATAAATAAAGAAATTATGTAAATTTCTGCAATCTGAAGATCGTCTTTGATCCGAAAGTCGTTGAAATCGCTGTTCATAATTAGAAACTTTCGGTTTTCGTGGAGAAACGTTCAATGTCTCGGTTTTCTGCAATATAAAGCGGAAGTTCGTAGAAAATAGTTCCAAGCATACGCGAGAGTTAACGATAATCGTTAATCTCACGACTCTTGAAGTCATCAAGATCGATATCTGTAATCCGATGTCATCGTCGCGGGTTCGTACAGCCGAAAGGGTCGTCACTATAGATTTCTACGACCGTGGAGATCGTCGAAATTGGCTTCTCCACGAGGCTGAAGCCGTCGAGATTGCTTTCTACCGGTGGCAGTCATTCTTATTGGATTTCCATGATCTCCAAGAGTTCCTATGATCTCGAGTGTCACGAAATTCGGTCCCCACGCGCGGTATCTTGCCGCCAGGCATTCTTCCAGGCAACGATCAAATATTATGAAAACGTCGTGAAATTTAGAAAAATGTACCGAAGAATTCTTACAAGAAAGTCAGATGCAACTTTGTACTTTTATTGCGTGATTCAAATTTTAAATTGAAAATTGGACTTGAGAGTTTCGTTTTACACTTCTCCCTTATTTCATCTTCCATCTTCGTAATTCTGTAACTCCGTAGTTCTTTTATCTTTCGAATGCAAGAAAGAACTTTTAAAAATTTATCAACTGATTATTAATCAACTGCTATTAATTGATTATCTGCAATTACTTCAGAATTTCAATTTAGAATTTCAATAATATAAAATTGATTATTAATTGATTATTTGTAGTTACTTCAGAATTAGAAGAATTTCAATAGTATAAAATTATTATGCTGTCAATTTGGAATTTCAACGATGTGAAATTATTTATCTATCACTTGTAATTCTTCTATCCTTCGAATGCAGAAGTAGCAAAAATTCTGTTCTTCGGCAACAATAACCACAAAGGATCAAAATGATCGGCCAACCGAACGTGCACTCTTGCCACGCATGTCGAAAATTTTTTTGTCCCAAATTGCAACATTTTCTCAGTTTTTAGTATATTTAAATGTAACCCAGACAAAACAAATAATAAATTTGTTAAATTACTTCTCAATAATTTTTATCCAGTGATATTATACCGACGAGTTCGAAAAGAAAGCGACGAATTATTGTATACGGTTCGGTCATTCGTTATGGTCCGCGAACCAGTTGCCAGCGCGTAGGGGTTAATTCGCGCATCAACTGCATCGCCACGTTTTTGTCATTACTCGCTGCAAGATCGAAGCGCAACCTACGCGATGTAATCAAAAGAGAAAAAAAAAAGGAAAAAAAAAAACACGACAGATCAACGCGAACGAAATTATCACTCGTGGAATGATCACAGGCATCGCAACCAGATATTCCATTCTAAATTATTTGTGAGAAGCACAGCAACATGGGAAAGCCAAAGGTCGCGATCAAGTGGGGTCTCGACGCGAACGGATTGGAGGGACAAGTCTGGCGATACAGGAAATACGAACTATTCCCACCTTTCCTCCAAAAGGCACCTCCTCCGAAAGATCTCGCGAAAGACGAGATATTAGAGTACGAGGAACCCGTCGCGTTTGTGGAAACAGACGAGGCCGAGGATATCAGCGTGTGCGGGCACGATTTCCTTCGACCGAGTCTTGATCTTCGAGATACCAGGGGAACACCTTTCGTTCGATGTACGGATGACTGCAGAACGATTGGGTTGATATGCGAGGATTTACGCGACAGTCTGCCCGAGGAAGCAAGTGAGCACTGTTTATTCTAGGTTATGCATCGTATATTGGAAATTTGAATTTATTTAGAATCGAGGAGACTACGGACTCGCGTTGCTCTCTGTGTTCACGCCGAATCCCTTGCAATTTTTCACACGTTCCTTTTGTTTCGTTCGAATGAGCGAAGCTCGGATGTTTTATTACTGGGATTATTCGTCTCCATTGACTTCGCTTGTTGAATGAGAAATTCCAATCGATCGTATCTGTGTATTTATTTTTAATATTTCTTTGCTCGTAATTCAGTGTCTCTAGATTTCTAAAGAGTATTTCATGAGAAGAAATATCGTTCTCCTTGAAATTTGAATTGATTCCAGGTTATGCATCGTGTATTGAAAATTTGAATTTATATACTACTGTTAAAAAGTTCTGTTTTCGTATGGGATCTTTTGTAATTTTTCAAATATTTTTTTTTTTTTTTTGGAAGCTTATCGTTCGAAAAAACGAACTGAGATATTGTATTTTATTACTAGAATTATTCGTCTCCATTGTACGTGCATCGTTGAGTTGACTTTATTTGTGAATGAGAGGTTCTAATCGATGTATCTGTGTATTTATTTTTAATATTTCTTTGCTCGTAATTCAGTGTCTCTAGATTTCTAAAGAGTATTTCATGAGAAGAAATATCGTTCTCCTTGAAATTTGAATTGATTCCAGGTTATGCATCGTGTATTGAAAATTTGAATTTATATACTACTGTTAAAAAGTTTTTCGTATGGGATCTTTTGTAATTTTTCAAATATTTTTTTTTTTTTTTTGGAAGCTTATCGTTCGAAAAAACGAACTGAGGTATTACTAGGATCATTTGTCTCCATTGTACATACATCGTTTAGTTGATTTGATTTGCGAATGAAATTTCATATAATATTTATTCTCAATATGTTTCTTTAGTTCGTTGTTGCTCGTAAGTGGAGTTTGATATTTCAAGATTATTTCTGAAGAACATTTTACGAGAAAACAATTCTTCGAATATTAGATGTAAATTAATTGATTGCTTCTTTTTTATTTTGCTAGTAGTAATTATTTTATTACAGATCCTATACAAATAATCTTCTTCCTTTTTATACAGAATAATTTCAAAAGACTACCCTGATGATTATACGATATCTAAATAAAATTTAAACTTCACTTGAAAGGACACTCAACGCAGCATTCTATTTGAAAATAAAAACATCGATATCCAAAGATTCTGTTCTCAATGATCGCTCAATGTTCTATTTGATTCGATAAAAATCACCTCATTCGACGAAAAGAAATCTGCGCGTAAAAATACGAGCAACAACCTGTAACTTTCCCTCGTATATTTAAATCCAGACGTCGACTGAAAAAGAAAAAGAAACAGAAAAAATACTCAAAAGAAAATCGCGAAGTCAACACGGAGACCATCAATCCTCATATCCAACCGCGTGCAACGTACGCGCACGAAATTACACACGGTAATTATACACGAGAAACACATTAAAAATAACATACGGATGGACAGATGGGAAGAGCACGGGTGTTAACGTCGGGACAAAATAGAAAAAGGAATTGAATCGCCTCGTCGTGATTCGGTTAACGCGGCGTCGTGATTTCATGGTGAATGGCAAGGGCCGCGATTTGTTTCGCAGAAACAGGCGCGACGGGTCATCAATCGTCATTCATCGGCGCAACATCGATCACGTTTGACGCGATTTTTCGAGAGCCCGACGCGCGCGCGTCGATCGTCCGACGGATTAAACGCGGGCTCAGCGCGAATATTTCGTCGGCCGACGATGATTCCGCGCGTATCGATCCGTAAACGCTGTTCCCCGGTCAGCCGTTTCGTTTTCACCTTTCGTCAACGTCAATTTTTCCCTCAGATCGTCACTTCCCTCTCCATTCTGCGATTTCACTCTTTGAACGTTTCTCGCCTCGGGCGCGAGGTCATTCGTTGTTACACGGGATGTAATTCCGCCTCGAAGGTCGAGTCGTATATATTTCCGCGAGATTTTTCCTCTTCTATTGGGGGAAAACTTCGTTGACGATACGAAGAGGTTTAATTGCCGGAGCAGTTGCTTTGATAAGCGGAGAGAGGATTTATAGTGGTTCGAATGGTGCCGCGATGCTGGTAATTGAGAGATTTAAAAGAAAAGTGGTAACGGAGAGGAGAAATCTTTAAATTCAGAAACTTGATCGCCGAAGACCTACAGTGGGTGTAAAAAGTGTTTGTACAGTGATTAATCACGACTAAAATGCTGAATAATAATATTTATTAAACAAATGTGAGACATCTATTTCTCCAAAGTCTGTTAGAACAACAATATCAAGTAAACAAAAAAAAATATTCATATTGTTTGCATAAATATGAAGAAAAATGAACAAAATGACAGAAATGAACGTGTAATAAGTACTCGTACAGTTCTATTATCATTATCAAGTGTAAAAGTAATTTATAACAAGAACAACAAATAATTGTAAAATTAATATTTATAATTAGTATTTAATAGGGTTTCCCTTTGATTTTATTATTGCAGCTAGCCTTCTAGGTATTGAATTAACCAAATTAGATGTAATATTATTCCATTCGTTGATTAAAACATTTTTTAAGTCTGTTTTGGATGATTTGTAAGTTTAATGGAAAAATCTCCGTACCGTGTTAAATATTAGAAAATATTAGCAAGAGTTAGTATACAATTTTTGGGTTTGTCGAAAGGAACGATTAAGTGTCTTTTTATTTTAGACAAGTATATATTTCAGATGAATAAGTTTTTTGGCCAACCTTTCGTCAATTTTTTAACTTCACTTTAATTAAGAATAGCAATAATAATTAGAAAATATACGATCAATGTAAAATTTTTAAGAATAAGACGTTTTCGTTTCTACGACTTGTAGATTGACAAATATTATCCATAGCTCTCCATATTTCCTATATTCATCTCATTTTTGAAAAAAAATTTTACATTTACTAATTTTTCCATTAAACTCTTAGATTAATTTGATAATATTTGAAAGCAAGAATTATCTCAATGTCCCGGTGAAGTTCAATTAATTTTTTCAAATAACAGCTATTGATAAGTAGCTAGACTACCAAAGACAATTTCTGTTTTTGGATACTATCTGAAAATTTTTCATTCGACAAAGGTGTTTTATTAGACAAGTACAATAAATTTCGAACCCTGCGAAAGTTATGCTTGATCTACCAGATGTCTGGAAAATCTTTTTACGAATCCTTTTTAAAAGGATATATCGTACAGCTTGCCTATAAAGAGTAGCTGATATATGATACAGTATATCTCTACGCGTTCATCGTTCAGGATCAGGAGAAGATATCGGGGAGCAAAAGAAGAAAAGTATGTTCTTGCCATGCATCGAAAATGACTCGTCTTTCAGAATATCTCTATAAATATTGCGAGATATTTTTTCACTTTGGATATGATAATATTATCGATGGACGGTTTATAAATCCATCAATCGAAGATTCTTCGCAACGTGCTGTATTAAAAATAAAATATGTTTGCCTCTCGTTTCTCTTTCATTCGTTCAATATTTTTACACTGAACGAAGAAATAAAGCCACTATCATCTTTGAAAACTTTCTACGGACAAACTTCTCCTGCAGTGGAATTGAGATTGATGTCAATCAAAGGCCGACTCTGACTCTGAACAATGAATTTCAATAAAATTGATCTCATCCTCTGGTTCCGGTTATCGTTGAAAATAGGTTGGAGATCCGCGAGGATTACGGCGAAGGGTGGTATTTTCGAAATAGGGATATCGAGATTGACGTCCATGGCCGGAGGTCATCAATCTCAGTTTCTACCGATCGTCATTATGGATTTCGAAATTGATTTCCACGAGCCGAGCGTCGCTCCTATTGATTCAGGCAACTTAAGAGTCATTAAGATTAATGTCTGTGATCTGATCTTGTCACGAACACCGACCCAAGTTCATTTTCATGGCTGAGCCTCCGTGATCCGTGCACGAACATCGAGTCGAACAATTCTCACGCGTATATACGAAATTTCGCGTTACGTCGATCAAAATAACTTTGCTCGGGACCCAAACTTTTGCGACAATTGAATTTCGTGCATGCGTTAGAGATCGCAAAATATAATCTCTCGAATTTTTTATTATCTCTCTTTGAGTTTGATTTAAGTTTCATTTATTCGTATCGATTAACATCGTGATTAATTTGTTAATAAAATTCATTCATTTATTCATTCATTGTGAAACAAATAATCGTGAAAGTTTGTCGCATCAAACTTCATCAATTCTTCAAACTTTTATTCATTATAATAATTGTAAATAATTGTAACTGTTATTGATTTAGTATGTTTCAATCATATACTGTAATAAGTTACAATTTTAATAATATTAAATTTTAATGATATTAAATTAAATTAATATTAGTAAAAGTTATTAAATTTAATATTACTAAACTTAATATTATTTTAATATTACTAAATTTTAGTATTACTAAATTTAATATTATTAAAATAATAAAATATTAAATTTAATAATTTTTAATAATATTAATTTTAGTAATATTAAATTTAAGAATTTTTAATAATATTACTTTTAATAGTGTGATAATTTATGTATATATGTACAGGATTTAATATATTGTAGGATTTAATATATTTTAATCAATAATATGATGAGTTATATGTATAAATTATTGATTTAGTATATTTTATTGCATCATCATCAACTTCATCATCAATGAATCACCAAACTGATCTATTTCTTTCTTTTCGATTGCGAAAGGGAAACGTGCTGATTTTTCACCACAAAACACGCGATTGCGTACGGTCTAAACTCGATCTAAACTCCCGTGTCCGATCGGTTGGAATTGGCCTCGAAGCCCGAACGGGTGGGGCTCGATTTGAATTGTTTAGATTGCGTGGTGCCCGGTAAGTGAGTGCAATCGTGTTTTTCCGAGTCGTCGGGGAAAACAGAGCGTCGCGTTTCGAGTCCCGTGTGTGTGCATGTGTGTGTGTGTGTGTGTGTGTGTGTGTACCGGCGACCGGCTTTCATTTCCGCTTGCAGCCAGCGCTGCGGAAATCGTGGACGACCGGCACTTCGACGTTTTCAAGTCCCGCGATGACGAGGATTACGAGTGCTTCGAAGAGGAGGAGGAGGAGGAGGAGGACGAGGAGGAGAAGGAACGAAGGGAAAAAATTCTGCACCCGTGGTTGGACGTGTGCGAAGATTTGCTTCCGCTCGCTGACGACGAGGAGGATCCTCCCGATACCACGGAGCCGTACGTGTCTCACGCACTGTGAGTATTTACGACTGTTCGAGCGTACAATGAATTCGTGTATCATAAGTAGGTGATTTCTTATTATCGCAGTATTCTAAACGTAGAGAATCAGTGAAAGAGTTCATTCACGTGACAATTTTATTTGATATTTTATATTTTAATATTTTTGTTATTCATGTGATAATTACATCATTTGTTAACTATTTAAATTGGAAGCAACATTGTATAGATTAATGATGTATTCATTGTTGCGTTATTGTCTTTCTTGCTTAGATTCGAATTATAAGTTCATGTAGTTTACACTAATCTTGAAAGAAGGAAATTAAATTCTATCCGAATAATATTTGTTAAAATATCGCCAATGATATATTTGTTAAAAAAACAGAAACAGTTAACTGCTACAGTGAGTGTAGATATTTGTATAATCTTTCTTTCCAAAAAATACGTATTGTACAAATTATCTGAGGCCTCTGGAGCAGATATTAAAAATAAAAGAATAAAAAAGTCTCCCTTAAGCAGACGCGAGTACATAAATCGTCAAATAGTGGAAATAAACGTGTATCTGTTTGCTCGATCTTTTTAGCGGCGAGCGGCCGGTTTTCAAATACCAAACACGTTCCGCGTATTTTTGAACATTCCAACAGTCTTTATAATGTATCCCAGCGGTTTCACGGCGAGACACGTTGCAAACCTGTCCGCGAATATTTGATGGCTAATATTTTACGCGGGCTACACGCGGGTTACTCGTCGAATTCATAATTTCTCATGGTTCATCGTCCGTACGTTCGGAAACCACGAAATCGAAAAAAGAAGCACCGAAAAAAATTAACAACCAGGTTTTCGCGATCTGCTTAATTAACTGAACAAATTCTTTCTTGCTTCTCGCGAGAGAATGGCCAAAAATGTTGCAATCAAGTGAAAAATTAAACCCTCCGAGGGTTTAATTGTTCTCGCGTTGGTTAGGTACTGGTCATGAAATCTGTCGAGTGAGACTGAGAGAAAGTGTGGATAGTGACGTACACGGTATTTGCGTATTGTGAAATTTCAAGAGTTTCAAAACTCCGTCATTTTTTTGACATGCAACGTCGAACGCAACACGTGAGAACACGTAGCAATTACTGGACATTTAAATTATCCTAAAATGTAATCATCAACACCAGAACTACTAACATAAAATTTCCATGAGAAATGTTAAAGTGAAGGAAAATCTTTATAATACAATAAGCTATTTAGGTAGTTTACGAAAAATCATTCGAGTCTCCAAAAATACACTGCTCTATATCTATAAAATATCTGACAAAAATGATCATCTTGTTAATTCTAGTAACATTCTTCAGCAATGAAAGCAAAGATTACCAAATTATTTGAGAATTACGAATTATTCTCAATACTAGTGAACTACAATATTTAACGAGATCATTTTTACTTCTATCATTACTATTGTTTTACTTCCATTAAGTGTACGTCACATAAACTTTTAGACGAGTTACATATATTTTCGCGATTACAATTGCAACACTCGTATCTCATTTGTTACAACAATTAATAGTGTACGAATTTTTATTCAGTTTCATACTTTCTCACGTGCTGAAAAAAACAGAATCTAAATTTCGTTAAACGTATCTTCAAATACACACACGTACACATATTTTTCCATCGTCAAAATTTTCCTCGCGATCGCGTAAAAATTCACGATCGACCAATTAAAGTCCTCGAATTCTTCCGACTGCGAGTTTCTCAGACTCCTGAATAAACGCACCGTGTCCAAACGACCGATCGGAATTCGCTAATCGACGATCGATCGGAAGCGACAACAAAAGTCGTGGAGCGGTGCTAATCGTTGTCGCCGAGCGTGGAATAATGTCAATATTAATCCGCGAAAGTAAACGCTAAACAATCGGAACGGAAGGGGGCGAGAGTGGCTGGCTTATTTAACGGGATTCCAAGCCCGGTTATTTACCCGCGTGAAACGAGTTCCCTGGTTACAGCGTTGTACACCGCGGCTGGAATAGAATAGAAGCGCCGGTCTTACAGCTATCTTTAAACGAGAATCTCCAGCGTACACCAGAGCGCTTCCTCTCCTTTCGTTCGACGAATGGACGACGACGACGCGTTCGCCGCGGTCGTCGACTTTTTTCCATCGTCGAGCGACGAACTAGACGGAAATTGCGGGAAATGTAACTCGAGGCGATGGCCTCGGTCAATTACGCGCTCCGGTTGGCCATTCGCAGAGACCGGCACCGGGCTTTCACCACTTCGAACCGGTTCCCCTCAAATCTTCGGGATCCTTTGCTACCTGGCGATTCGACGGAAATTGCTGGAAAAGTAACTGCAACAGCTTCGTACCGAGTTGACCGCTCACGAGGGATAACAGGTGGTGAAGTTTGACGTCGAAGGAGGACGATCCACCGGGTTGCTTATTTTTCTTTGGCTTTCGGGGGAAATTGATTCGGATTTTCGTTTGTACGATCAGGTTTCTTGAGAATCGAAGTTTTAGAACTCGAGGGAGGATGCGTGGATGTGAAATATAGAATGAACGGTGAAAATTATTTTGAACGGTAGTGAGTATAAAACGAGACTGTGACATGTAATTAATTAATCGTGTGTCGAAGTTTTTGTTAAATCTCGTATTGAATAAAAGTTTGGGAAGGCTGGGAAATTGATTAAATTAATATTTTGGAAATATTAACTGCAACGGGAATTTGTAATATGTAGAATTATAAAGGAAATTTGGAATAATCGGAAAATCGTGTATCGAAGATTGGTAAAGTTTTTGTTAAGTCTTGTGTCCAATAGAAATTTGGGAAGGCTAAAAAATTGATTAAAATTAATATTTTGGAAATATTAATTTCAATGGAAATTTATGATGGAATTATAAAGGCAATTTGGAATAATCGGAAAATTGGTTAAAATTAATATTTTAATATTATCACGTAGCAATTAATTATCGATCGAATTATGATGTTTATCGAAGTGAAATTTCAGGAAATTCGAAAATAATATTTGCAATATATAAATAGATTATATAGAATATAATTGTAGGTATTTAAACATATTTTACATAGTAACTGTACATTCGAGAAATGAATTAAACGAACTATTACGTCCAATACCATACTCAGTAGAATAGGAAGGCAACGGTCAGACACCTCGGTCTATTTACTCTGTATTTCTAACTTTTGAAAATTGGTATATTTTCTGCTTGAATTTTTTAGATATTTACCGTACAAACAAATACCAAGAGCTCGATATTTCCAAGATGTTGGCCTGGATATTGATTACAGCCTTAAAAGCTTAGACAGAAGGCCACGATCACCTGTAAGGTTCGTACTTCTTCTCTGTTACATTTTCAACCTACCAATTTAAAAAAGATCAATACCACTTAACCATGAAATTTCGGTACCAGAATAACCAGTGTTCAATGTACGCCTAAATGTACTACCTAACGAAACAATTTAAATAAAATATTACAGTAAAAATAAAACAAGCACGTGAAACAAGGTGAAATATAAATATAAAACTCAAAAATTAATTTTTCTAACGCCATCTGCACGTTCTGAGTAGTCGCAAAAAATAGGGAAACTTGAAATTCATCGATTGACGACTTTAAATTCATAATCACTCATTTCCCACGTTTACTTCGAAAGAAAAAAATATGTTTCGAGAAACAGCTAGTTTGATAAAAACGTAGAAAATCGTAAACATCCGCGTGAATTATACGCCTCCTCCGTCCATTTCACGGCGTTCCTTGAATTCTCAAAATTAACGAGAATTTATTTCGAGGATATCCTCGGAAGAACGGAGAACCAAGGAAATAAATTATTCAAATTTCTCGCGCACCGTTCTTTCGTTCCAGCGTTTCCTCCCCCCCCCCCCGCCTCACCTCCCCCCACACCCTATCCCTTCTGTCCAAGTAAAAAGCAAGGCTCGTAAATTTTTTAAGCGTCGCAGGAACGCAAGGAGGGATTCATTATCAAAAGAGCTGATCCAACGCTCCTCTCTATTTTTTATTTTTGTTTTTCATTTTACTCTTCGTTAATATTCATACACGTAAGTTTTGACAGTCATTTTACAGAGGGGTACACTTTATCGATTGCCAATACCTTCATTTGTTTCCGAGGCAAAAAGAAATTTTAGAAAATTCTATTTCTAAAGGAGGAGAGTATTTCTATGCTTATTCCATTTTCGCGTTATAATATTATTTACTCTCCGCAATTAAGTGTTATAAATTTCGGTTTGACTTTGACGGATTAGATGTTTTCAGATTCGAACTGGATGGCAAAGAGAAATAGTGAATTAAAATTTACGACGACGACGTGGAATAATCATACGTGGAAAAATTTTCCAATTGACGTCAATAAGTAGTAACGTATTATATTATACTATTCGAAATTCTACAAAACTTCATACTATTAAATAATTTATATATATATAAATTATATATATTTATTAATGTAAATTACTTAATAATTATTATATTATATTAATAATATATTTAATAACACACAAAATTCCAAATAAATTAATTTCAAATAAATCATTCTAAATCCCAAAGTCTCTAACTCAAACTCTGAGAAGCACTTTTATACGTTTGAAGCGAAATCGGCGTAACGATGGGACCGAGTTCTCTGCATAATCATCCGACCCTCTAATCGTTGCTGCGATATTTTAGGAAAATCCTGCCCGGTAGATTCAGTTTGAAAGCCGCGTTCAAGGAACGAAAACGGAAACGAAGCGAGGGGTCAAAGTGCGGCTCGCAGTTGGCGCGGCGACCGGATGAAGATCAGTTGAGTGGGAAAATCAGCCTTCAAACGGTCCAGAAACACGCCACCTTGACAGTGATAGACGCGGGAATCGATACGGACGTTCACACGTTCGTTAATATCGCGGTTATCTGGACGCTGTCCGAGCTGGAGTTTTTCAATCGCGACACGCTGTCCGACGAGCAGCTACGAAGGAGCGGATTAACGAGCAGCGGATTACCGGAGGATCTCGCGTCCTGCGACTACACGCGTACGTTTCCACTTCGTTTTGGTTCTGCGTATATCCGGATCAGTTGTGTTTATGGATTTAGCTGGCTTCTCATTTATACGAACGAAGCAAGGTTCCCGTTTAACTTGTTGGACACGCAGAAATATTTCGAGCGCCGCTGCATCTTTAAGAATTATACCTCTCGGTTTCTCAATGCTCGAAGTCCATGTATTTTTACGGGAGGAAACGGGTTGGTTGAATTTTTCGAAATCTGGAAATTCTTTAGACGAAAGCATTGGAGAGAGCTAGAATTGATTTGTTGCTCGAATATTCTAATTTTCAGACATAATAATTTGTTACGTTGTAACTTGCATTTCTACGGAAATTAATTTAAATTGGCTTGTTGCCATTAATCATTTGATTTTATCAGCACTCAGTTAACAATTTTAAATCGCGTTACAACATTCCAATTTTTATGTGTCAATCTGATTATATTGCTTCAACAAGATTTTAGCATTTCAATAATTATATTATTTTTTTTTTTAAGGGAGTAACCATCGATATTGTTAACAGATTCAGAGCTGGATTATAAATTATTCAATCTACTGATTCTATGAATTTCACGGGTGAGCAATTAGTTCGATGAGTTGTTAATATAATTATATCGGATTGAGTTTGGGCTTCTAACAAGGAATATTGCCTGTTAGGATAATTCTATTATGCAGAAGGCCAATATTCCTAGCAGCTACGTTACAAGTTCGATTGTAATTCTATAATGTAGAACTCGAATGCTGTTAACACGAGTTTGCTACAAGCGAGATAAAATTACAAGTCGTCGATACAATCATTCCGAAATCAGTAGTAATATTAGTGGCAATAGTTCATTCGGTAGTTAATGAACACGCGATTGAAAGAAAAAGAAGAAAAAAGAAAATAAAAGCGAAATAATAAAATTACGCATCGTAGATTAGATAAATCTTTAAATAAAAAAAGTTATTATTTTGTCCAAGGCAAATGGCGATAATTAATTTCCAATTGTCAATAATTTCTCATACATCTTTAGTTACTGTCGCAAGCATAAGGAAAAAGGAATAAAAATAAATAAAATCATACATTAGTGAAACTTAGAAGATAAGTACAATTATCTGAGACATGAAAATAATCAATTTTTGATAATTATTAATAACTTTTCATATATTTTCATTAGTAAGAAGAAATAGAAACTTAGAAGATAATTAGGTCTAAGACATTGAAAACAATCAGTTTTTTTAATTGTCTTTAGTGGTTATTGTCACAAGTATAAGAGGAAGGAAGGAAAAATAGAATAACGTCGAATAAAGATAAACAAAACCATACGTTGACAAAAATTAGGGTTACATCCAAAACATGGAAGAGATAATCAATTTTTAATTATTAATAACTTCTCGTCCCAAGTACCAGGAGAAAGAAGAAAAATTATGTTTTATTATATTCTGGACATCACGCAGGTGAAATGCGGAAGGTGTTGATGGGTGTCTATCGGCCGCCTTTCAGTCGCATAATTCACACAACTTTGCACCGCCGTCTACCATGGGCCTACGTAAGTCCGTCGCATGAACGAGGCCACATGAAGTTCTACCCGAACGTTCGCGAGAGAATCGACGACATAGTTTCGAAAACAATTGCCCCCGATCCAACGTGCAACTCTGACGTAAAGTGCTTCCATCTCAGAGATATTTCGGACAAGTCATATGTCGCATACAGAAGAACGACCAAGCATTTGTCCATTTCTGAAAAACTGGCGGAGAACTTGTTTCTTCAGTTGATCAGCTTCATGTGAACGAAAGAATTTCAATTTTAATCTGTAGGAATTTTGTCGTAATAAATAATCTTTGAATCTTTGAACAGAGAGACTTTTTTCTTCTATATAAAATAATGAACTATCGTATTCGTCGCACTTTCGTGAATAGTCTATATTAATAATAGTTTATAATCACTAATTCTTCTTTTACTGCTTACGACTTTTATGGGAAAAAATTCCAAAATACTTGTCGAAATCTCTGCTTCAACATACAACTGATTCTTCAATCAAATATTTGAAAGAATAATTAATTCATTCCAAAGAATGAACAATCCAGTTTACCCGCGAAGAGTTAATTTTATACCTCTCAGAAAACTAGATAACGAAATACTGTTATCGTGAAACGATCTATTTCTACATGAAACGAATTCTCTCATTCGGACATTTTTGTACAATTCTCGAAGCAATGATGAAAGTCTTATTCTTGAAAAATTTGTCTGTTTGACTAGAAAAACGAAGACGACAACGATCCAAAAAATGCATAAAATCTGAATGCTCTGACAGATTACAAATTTGTCGATTCGAGTCACAGAGCAGTCTCCTCTAACGCAAATCACAAATATAATATAATGCAGCTTTCGTGAATTTATTCTCGTTGAGATATCTTCAATATCTTTGAAAATTTATTAATTCGAACAACGAAATGTATCCGAGAGATGTTTCAAAGGATGCTGAATTAACAAACGAAGGTGACGCGCTGGCTCGAGGGAATTCGCAAAGTAAACGATTAAAAAAGACATTAATCAAAGGCATGGAAGTCCGATAGAGAGGCGATAAAGATCGTTTCAAAGAGTGAACGAGGTGTTCCTGAAAAATTTCTCCTCGATAATAATAGACGCGACGCCGAAAGCTTCGTTCACGTTCGCCGAAATATCCTGGAATCTGAGAGGTGACTACCTTATCTTACGAAGAGGAAACTCCTTTTACTCTAGATACCGGGCAACATTCTCCTTCATCGGATCTCTTCCCCTCTAGAAACTTCTTTATCAAACGATCCTTATAAGCCTCAACGAGCTCGACGAGCAGTGGAAGAATTTACAATTAAAGTTTGCCGAGGGAATCGCTTCTTATTGAATCTTCAAGCTCGCTTTAAACAAAAACACACCAAGCAAAAAGAAAAAGAGCCAACGTTGAAGATAATTATTCATCCACCGGCCAGATGGGCCGGCTCATCTTTCTTAATGCGCCGTTTAATTAGTTTTTACGCAAAGCTTGTACAATTGTTTCATCCGGACCGTTCCGGACGAAGTTTTATTCCATAAAAACGTTATTTCGTCCCTCTGTCGCGGAGAATTTTCTATTTTTTTTCTCTTTTTTGGATATCCGTCGGCTGCCACGAAACGAAGATATTTTAACGCTGGCTTTGTGATTGATTATGAAGATCCGTCATATTTTTGATCGACCTTAATACCAATATTATGGTATTAATGCTTGACTAACGAAATATGATTTTTTTTCTTTTCTGGAAAAATCCTCCCATTTCCTTTTTCATCAATTAATTGAATAATTTGTTCGAGAGGAAAGGAATGATGCAGTATGATTAAAAATGTTTTTGTCGAGGAAATATTTGTGACAGATATCTTGCGCGATATGAAAATTGCATTACATCATATCAAAATTATAAAATCGTTTTATTATTGCTTCTCACTGGGCAATATTATTTTCAGGCTATGCCAATACTAAATATTATTTTCATATCGAACATCGTAAAGAAATGCAAAATCAAACAATCTAAACAGTCACGACGTTCAAGCGAAGAATCGACTCGAAGTATAACGAAACATTTGTTTGGTAAAAATCTAGCATTAAGAAAATTCTCAAAAATTTCACGTGAATTCTATCCGAAATGCTTCACACTTCCCTTCCCGCCAAATAAAAATTCAATTTCAGAAAAACGAAAAGATAATTTAAAAAAAAACAAAAGATGAAAAGTTGAAAAAGAATATTTACGACATCCTCTTAATCACAAGATCAATCTCTCTCCCTCTCGTCACGTCAAAAATGATCCGCTCGCAATTACTCCATTTTTCACGATTCATCGCACGATTTTAATTAGAAAGATCATCAGCGAGATCGAGGGAAGATATTCTGTCCGCGCAGCGAGCTAAATATATATATATATATCTTTCGTTGGATCGATCGGTCGGGCTATCACGCGGAAGATTTAGCTGCTCGTTGTTTTTGGCTCCTTCTATTTCCTGTTCCTGCATTTTCCGGGCATTCGTCTTCGCTGCCGAAGCCACGTTTGTTGTTTGTGAAAATAACACACACCGTGCTGCAAGGGCGGCGAGTGTGGGGTGGAGAGAGGATGAAAGGGGTGGAAAGTGGTGAAAGAAGGTGACGTGAGAAGGAACGAGAAAGCAAGTAAGGCGAAACCGGTGAAATCGAATTCCGGGGCAAACTTCCTTTTTCGACACGACTCGCTTTAAATCGTCCCCGAGGGAGCTGCCAGCAATTTTCGCCCTTCCCCCCTCCCCCAAAAAAAACTGCCCTTTGAAGCGGGCCAGAAAAATCATCGTTACTTTATTGGCACGTTTAATCGGTCGAGCAGAAATCGTTTCGATTCCTGTGGCGCCTCTGTCTCCGCGCGATCGATCCTTCGATCGGTTATCCCGTTACCAAGGGAAGAGTTGCCCGAGAAATCGCGGTTAAATAGATTTCACTTTCGCGGCTGAGTAATCTTCTGAAAAATAAAACCGAGATATTTATTCTTTTCTCTTCTTTTCTTTTTTTTCTTTTTATCACTTTTGCCAGAAAAAAGTTGTATTTCCTTCCTCTGTTTCTGACAGATGAAACTCGTGGTCAGTTACGAGTCGTAAAAATACACCGCGAAATTCGTCTGTTTTCACGTTATTGTGCAGCTTCCTGAAAAAATAGAACTATTGGTCTACGGTGCACGAGTGTACACGCTGTACACGCGGCCCGATACTTCAATTTCATCGTTCCTTCATTCGGCTCGTGCAAAAGGAAATGAGAAAATACTGCAATGTTGCTGGCTAACATTCGATAATGAGAAACTAGGAAAAAGAAACTTTTAATTTAATTAACTCAGTTCTCTGTTTTAACTTGCCAAGCTCTTTTCCCAGAAAGTTCTTCAAGAGAGTTTGAAATGCCACCAAACGTGGAAACGAAACCTCTCTAATGAAAACGAATGTAAAATTCACAACGAAGAAATTACAATAGTTACATCAATTTTGTTAAATTTCGTTCTCCACGAGTGTGCAAAAGGTGTTGGTTAATTTTGTACGCGTACGAAGACAATGATTTTTCTCTGCCAGTGAAATAGTCAGCGATCGGTCTCGCGCAGTTTATTCTGTCAAGGAAACAAACTCCTAGGTTTTTACGGGAAATTTATGTATCGGGAAATACTTGGAGAAATAGATGAATGGGAAATGAAATACGAGAATAGAATCGAGACGATGATTTCGTACACCAAGAGCTATTTGTCAATCAGCCTGACCATCGATCGTAGTTCTGATGTACTTTCATCTTTTTACAGATCTTTTTTCATTCACATACTTTGTTTCTTTTCCTTAGGTACTCGGAAGTTTCCAATTCTGTAGTTCTATTGTAAAAATATATCTTTTAGAAAATTGTTTCTTTTTTAAAATGGTTATACGCGTGTGAGTAATATATTATATAGTACGAGTAATATTTTGTTCTGTATTATATATTATAAGTAATATCATTAGTCTAGAATATTAATATAACACTCCATAATATAATATAATAATGTAAATGGTATATTATAGGTGTCAAATTCAAGATAATTAGTAATTTATACGATAATACATCATACAATAAATGTATTATAAACATAAAAAAATTCTATAAACATTGAGAGTTTCAAACAAATTTCTACTGAATTCTACGACCAACATAACTTCACGTTATTTCACTTGCATACAGAAATGTACACCTCCAGCACAAATTGCATGCAGCAACAAATCCACGGATTTGTAGGATTATTATTCTTGTAAGGAACTTTCCTTTATCTATTTCCAAGAATGTTACAGACCAACAAGACCAACATTATAATATTCATCGTTTGGAGCAAATCCAACCATTTTATTTACATCTACAAAATTTTGAATCCGTAAAAAGTTTCTTTTAACTAGATTGTAAATTTTCATGCGCATAATATACAAAGGTACATATAATATATATCTTATAGCATATATATATATATATAAAACATTTGAAGTATATGTAACGAGTGTGCCCAAATTTTCAGTCTACTATACACCAAATTAATAATGTTGTAACGAAAACAATTGAAAGTAACGTAACACGAACCAGTAAAACGTGAATTTATTCAGTGTTTTTCAAATATTTTCAACATGTTTGCCAAACAATCATTGTCAGAGGATGTCAGACTATCAAGCGACCGGCTGTCGATAAAGTAATTGGGAATCGGAAACGAGGAAGGATCGTGACAACCGCGAGCGTCCTCCGCGGTGATAGATCCTGACATAATTTCGCCGCTGAATCAGCAACTGCTGCAAGTTGAGCGGTTCGCAAAGTGGAAAGTCCATTAACCGACATCCTGTTGCCTGCCTCTCCTGCTTCTTCCTTTTTTTTTTTCTCCACTCCCGCCCCGTCAACTACTTCGCCACTCTACAACCTTCCATTACGATAATACAGAGTTCTTGTAGTCCGACCTCGCGGCGGCGGAGGAGATTAGGGTCGAGCCCGGCTCGCCTAATAGAATGGATGCTGCAAGGGCCACTCGCGTGGCCCTCTATCAAACATCTCGTCGATACTCTAGATATTGAAAATTGAAAGCCTCTTCGGGAAATGCCCCCTAACCTGTTCATCCTGCGGCAACCCATGAAAGGTTCCTTTCCACTCGTTCTCTCCCCCCCCCCTCACCCCCCTCCTTTTCTTCTTTTCCTTCGAGATTGGCTACTTATTCAGGCACGTTAACATTAACTTTCTTCAAGGTGTGTTATCAGCCGATGTTTGCTAGTTTTTGAATTTTGACAAATGTAACGTGTAAGGTGTTTCGTCTAAACTGAGTACAGTGAAATATCTCGGAATGTGCAATTTAAGACTAACCGGAACAACATTGTAGGTCACTGGATTCGTATTGAAACCAGCTGTTGTAATACGAATGAGAAAATGTATAGACTGATTTAAAAAAATTAAGTTGAACTTGAAATATCCTCCACCATTATGTGAATGAAAAAATTGTTAATACTACGTAAGACACGTTTTTATACTGAACAGCTTTTGTATAAACACTTCTTTAGTAGCTTCAACCCATTCCACTGAGATATTTCACTGTACTCAGTTAGACGAAAGTACCCTGTATCGTGTGTATTTATGTGGAAGATTGTCAATTCTTGCGAACATAGTATAGTATAGTCAATTTTGTGTTCCAAGAAAGCATACAGGTTCACCCGATTTGTAGAAATTTATAGAAATTTCAGGACTCGAATGCTGGAGATATATGCTCTTATAACACGGAGCAGGAAATTTTTGTTCGTTAAGTCTAAAGTCTGAGAGATTCGTTAGTTTATTCTTTCGTCTGCGAGCTTGTTTCTGATATAGTTGGAAAGCATCATATTTATCAAATGCTGATTATTTCTTATTATTGATACATAATAAAATGTACTTTGATTGCTGTTACATTAATTAGAATATTTCTAATATTAATCAAAATTATTATAAGCTGATATTTTATAAATTTATAACTATGCTTGAACTGTGAAATTTGTATGAATGTAACAATAATTTGTATTACTAGCAAAATTGTTGATAATAAGTTGCTAGATTTCCAACTTTAATTTTAGCTCGAACATGCTGGATGCTTATTATTAATATTACCCTTCTGATGATAAAATATATTATTAACGAAGGTTTTAAAATACTTTAGAGCTTAGATTATTTTGCTAAAGAAAACGTCTTTTAAAACATTGACGAGATTGAGGCAAGATTGGGTTCGATTAAGGCAAACGATAAGCAATTCTCTGTCAAAAGATTTTCTTTATCAAAAGTATCTTGAAAAAAAGAAATTTTCAAAAAATTACAACTTTCAATTTTCTTATTAAGAGTCCCAGTTTTAGTTTTTATAACTATGAGAACTTAACATAAATAATTTAAACAAAATCTATTGCATAGATGAATTCTCGAATTTTTTTCTCTATTTTCCAAGGAGATTCAGTAAGATTCCTTCGTAAGATTCAAATATCTAAAAATATTTCGCATATGTTTCTCCAAGAAGTTTCCTCTTTCGTGATGTCCAACCGATATCGACTCGTATCAGTGAAATATACAACAAACGTGTCAACGTGCCAGTAGAGTCAGATAAAGAAGATTCAAACATCCGTGAATTTTTCTTAATAATTCGAATATCGAAAAATGCTCGACACGAATTTTTCCGAAAAGAATTCTCCTACATTTCTGCAAAATTCAATCAGTATTTAAACTCGATAAATACACAGCAAAATGCCAATAATCTGTTAACGGAAGAACCTCGACTGAAATTTTTACCGAGAACCAACTTGCTGCATTTTAAGAATTTCATCGTTTCGAACAACTCATTAACTTTCTCGTGCCAAATAAAAAGCAGAAAAGAAATCGTTTGGAAGATCGTGGTCGATTAAACGAAGTGGATAAATCAAGCGCGGTTGTCCCGACGATTAAATCCAACCAAAAGTGTCAAGACAGTGACAAACCTGTCTCTATTACTCCAAACTCGAAACCAACGTATCGATCTGGCCCACGGCGAGAGGATTGATGACATAGATCCTTCACGGTTCGATTGAGAGCTGTTCCAGTACATCAGGTAAATTCAAGGCCATTGCAACCTCACCCCGCCCATTTCTTTTCTTTTTTTTTTTTCTTTTTCAAGCCGTTCTCCAACAACTGGTAGAGATCCTGCTTCGATTTTTCAACCTCGCCAGAATTTCGTTCACGCTCGTCTATCTTAGTTCTCTTCTTTTTTTTTCTTTTACACATCGAGTTAGAAGGTTATAAATTTTGTGGATACGAAAGTGACTCTAGTTATACCTACTAACAGTAAACGGAATTATTAAATCGTGGACATTTACGCAACTTGGTATTTTTTATACAGAATATTTATTTTCTCATTTTACTTTTAGTTTCAATAGTAGGGTAGTAAAGTTTTTTTTAAATCGCACGTGTATTTTGTAGTAAAGTATCCGACGATCTTTTAAAAAAATAACGTATTAGTGTTAAATTTCCTGTGAAATTCAGGGTAATTATAGAGTTAATTGTAGAACTTGATGCAAACCTACGAAAATATAAATTTTTTTGGTCCTACTTCTTCATAAAAATTTTAAAATGCATAAAATCCGCAGAATACCGTGAAAATAACTACGAACGGCTAGAAAGATTCTAGGAACGATGAGAAATAGTGAACGACGATGAAAAAGAAATAAATGTGTGCTAACGGACAGTTTCAAGAGTGACAATCTCCCAAGTAACGGACAGTTTCAAGAGTGACAATCTCCATGTAAATAAAAATTAAAATAAATAATTTTCGCAAAAATCCTCCGTGAACTTTTCGTTCGTACCTTGCACTATCAGTTACTTGTCAGAATTCACCACTGTTTTAAAAATTTCTTGATAACCATTTTTACTGAAAACGATGTTGTCCGTATCATTCAATTTCAATTCTTTTATTTAAATAACATTCGAGAGAGAATGGTCTGGCACTCTTTTAATTTTACGTGACACCGTTATTTTCCTCGTTTAGTAGACTCTTTCCTAAGGTTTGCTGTTAATTGTTTGAAAGCGCGTCCAGCTAAGAATCAAGTTGTCGAGTAATAATTAACGTCCACGCGCGGCATCATGAATTATTCACGTAGCACGTCGAACAGCGGACAACTCTAAACTCGATTAAAGTTAATAACGACGACGCCCGGCGATTTTAGCCTGCACTCTGTACTGTTCGAAGCGCTACTGTGCATCAACCACGAAAATCCACTTCCTGGGAAATGAATTTACGCGTTGGGTTTATGGGCCACGCACAGCGACTCAAAAATTTTCGGGGAACTTCGACGTATTTCGGGAAATTCGGAATTCTCGGAGGTCTCGATGTATCTTGGAAGTCACGAGATTCTCGGGAAATGAGAGAAATACCTCGGGAATTCCGAAGTTCATGTGAATGGCGAAATTGTCGGGAGTCACGGAGTTCTCTGAAATCCCGAAATTGTCGGACAATTCGAAATACCTCGAGTAGCTAGAATTTCCCCGGCAACCGTCATCCAACCCCGAAAGTAACTCGTCCAGTTTTCGATATTTTATTTTATTTTTATTCTTATTTTAAAATTATTTATTTTTATTTTATTTTCAAAATTTATTCCTTTCAGACATTTCCCGAAACTTGTCCCTTATTTTCTTAAAGTACCGGTTCTGAAGATTTTGTATCAAAGATCTTTATTCGATATTACATGATATAATTTGATACTTCTTGAGTAAATATCCTTAAATGAGTCTTAGGTGACAGTGAATTATTTTTACAATAAAAAGCACACGAGCTTGAAGAAAATCTTAGACTGCAAACAATCTTGGATGATTTACAAGAATCTTCAAGTAAACTTGCAATAACCTATGGACGACTTGAAAGAATCTATAATGACCTTGAAACAGTCTTAATAGTCTTGAAATTACTGTGAATAACTTCTTTAACAACATTTAAATTGTTTTGATACTAATCTTCCAAGAGAATCGTCGATACATTAACATTTTTAGCTTCTAAATTAAAATATTATTTCAATTTTCAATTTTAAGTTAGCTTCTGTGAAATTTTAATCGATGCATTATATACTCTGCGACATTTCATTCGCGTTTTATAATTCTAAAAACACTTTATTAAATTTTTCTCTCAACAATAATTAACGATGAAGACTACGAGGTTTCATACACTTATGTAAGAAATATCGAAGTACAATTTCTTTCGAATGAAAGGATATGTAAAATATTGAAAACGATGTGCTTTCTGAAAGAAGACACTCGTGGTGAAACAATTTCCCATCTAGGTTCTCATTCTCTAAATTGTAGTTTCGAAAGTGAAAATACGAACATAACATAGAGATCGTCCCTAAAATTGTTAGACGATTCGACAGACGGTGACACGCCGGCCTTTGAATAAAACCAATCCGCGCAAAGCCGAATCTCTTCCGAGCGCGCGAAATCAAAATCCAAATACGATTTGGCGCGGGCGGCGAACATTGAAACGGCGCTTCAAATAATTCGGGGCTCAAAGTCTCAAGAGACTTAATTCACCGTGAAACGATTATCACCCTCCGTTTGTCCGGACGTCGCGTAATCCGGGGGACTTGGCCGCTTTTATTCTCGAACCGGCGCTCATCCCTCCGCCGGCTCGTTCGACCAACAATACCGAATTCGTCGCACCGTGAACGAACCACGAGCGAATGGCCGCGACAATCTCCCGATAAATATTCATAGGCGAACCTTGGCCCGCCATAAAACCACGTGGATGAACTTCGATGAACTTGATGACCGGGGGGGGGGTGAGAGGGGGGAGAGGAAGACGATTTTACTCGTTACTTGGATTTTTAATTTCTTTAATTTCTTGTAGCATTTCTTTTATTTTTAATTTTGAATGAATCTAACTTGTAATCTGACTACTTAATAAATTTAACTTGTAATTTAACTTGTAAGAGTAGTGAAATTATATTTAAAATTATATTATATTACAAAGAATAATATTATAGATATTATTAACCCTGACTAGGATGTTGTCTGTGCATTCTTGGTCACACAGCGAATCGCTGACTATAAATAAATTCATAATAAAATGATTGTACGTAAATGTCATAAATACTATACTATGTGACTATACTATATGACTAAGTTTTTATAGATAATAAAATATATTATATATTATTATTACATTACAGATAGATCTATACATAATTCATAGATTTATATAGATATACAGATACATATTATTATCATATTACTGTTATTATTATTATTATTATATTATAGACATATATTATTGTAATATTATGTTATAGATTTAAGAGAATAAAATATATAAAATCTATAAAATTATTTTCAGATGAAACATACAAAATACACATAAACATATAAATATCTCAGAGCTAGGAAACACGCGTTACTTCATGACAGAAAAGAACAACCCTCTCTATCTTTCCACCGAAATTCACAATTAATTCAGTACGTAGGATATTGTAATCATCTAGTACCAACCAATGAATAGAGCACACGACACATATGTCGTCTATGCTATTTTTTAATCCTGCGACAGGGTTCCTGCCTCTTTGACGACGCGGTGGCGGTTCGAACGCAAGCCCGGCGACCACGTCGAGAAATTATGCGCTACTCGACGCGTCAACGTCGTCCTTGGCCACCGATTTCCCCACCTTTCCGAGCCCGGGGGAGGGAAAAAAGAAAGGCGAAAGAGGTGGAACGAAAGTACGAAAAAGGCTGGCAGGCAACGTCAAAGGCTGCCAGCCGGCTAATATTGGTAGAAGAACCTTTCGAAACCGCGTTTCTAGGTTACTGGCTGGCATCCAGTTTAAAATGCGAAAAACGAACCGAAGTGGCTTGAAGTAATCGGACGCGAGAGAGACAGAGAGAGAGAGAGAGAGGCCGCGAGATATTTGATTGGAAGCAGAGAAAGAGGGGAGAATTATATTAGGGGAGACGTGTGCTTTGGGGGTGGCGGACGAGGAGGAGGGTGCAAGTGGGTCGCGCGGGAGTTTTTACGTTTTTAGCGGGCACGGTTTAGGATATGTTTTTGCCAGCCACGGTTCACGGACGTTGAAGTTAAATTGCGATCGCGTTGGCGCGGGGGGTCTGCGCCACACTCTCGTTTGTAATTCTGCTTCTTCGCTTCTCCGCTATGTTTTCCTGGTTCTGGATGGTAATATCGTTTGTGAAATGTTGCCGGCTGTCTGGTGATTAAGGGGCGGAAGCGCGAGACGTGTCGCTGTTACCGTAGAACCGTGCGAGGGAAGGTGTGTCGGCGACGAGTGAAATTGTCTCGGTCTGAGGTCTCTCGCAATCTGAATGAGATGGGAAATAATTTAGAAGTCGTCGCGTCGCATCTCACAGCTAGCGAACGCATGTTATTTCAATGTAACAATATTCTGCGAGTATGTACTCATAACGTATTCAGTCTAACCTACATTGATTGACACTAATAACTACGTTATTATTATGTGTTCGAACGTATTCATATTTCTAGATTGATGTGTAAATGAGAGTCTTGTTTATTGTAACAAGTGCATTGTCTTTTGTTTCAAACTGCGTACTCGTTTTATAACGAGATATCTCCTCGTTACCTTCTGAATCAAAACTTTTATGAAAACGAGCGCATGAATTAATCCCCCAAACATTACCTTTCCAGATGAACGAAACAGAAAAAAAAAAAAAAATAGAAAATATCCCAGAAAACAAGTTCTAAATTTCAACTGCAATTTTCAACCATGATGCTGGATAGGTAGGAAGTTACTTCGTCTATTAAATATCATCGGGAGCATTGAATATTTCGTGCATTTTTGCTCGAAATATTTCACGAGATCATAAAAACAAAAATCCCGCGAGCCATTTACGACTTAAATTTTGAAAGGGCTGGAAAAACTGGCTTCATCGAATCGGCCGAGTAATTAGGGAGTGGCGCGCTATTTGCGCGTGGAATAATCGAGCTTCGATAGGTAGCTTGCGCGCAACCAAAATTCCCCGTATACGCTTCCACGGTAACGTGTTACATTTTAATCCGGTATTACGGCGCAGACTGTACATCATAATCTCGGATCGAGCAGCCGTGGCTAAATGCGTTGCACGTGTAGCGGCGGTGACTTCGTGGCTCGTCCGCTAACGTGCCTCGTAACTGCAACTAACTGTCGTGAGCCAAGGGGCTGTCGCTCCATTCCCATCTTTCCCATCATACCGAATTCGAACTTCGAATTCACACTGGCCGACGATGGAAGAATCGCAACTTGCCACGATTCCCTCGTTTCCTATTTTCACTCTTCATTATTCTCAGTCCGCCCTGTAATTGGAAATTACTCGCGATAATCGGAATTACCCGAAAGATTATCGAGAACCGATTTGCCCATGGGAGATCCGTGCCGGACTTTTTATCACAGTATTCCCGGAAGGATGAATGATCAAAGATACGAAATGGTTCGTTAAACGAAGATAATTAGACAGAGAAGAGGATATGGTAGGTTCTTGTCATCGTTTCCTTTTTTTACTGCGGTTGAAGTAAAGGAATGTCTTGATAATAAAGAAATTGGGGGGTTGTAACAATTCAGACTAGAGTAGTGTAGTTTTGGAATTTTTCGTTTGATTTGATATTATTGTTATACCACGGACAATGAAAATAAAATGGATTATTCTAAATTTTCATTGTTTAACATGTGTTACTACGTACTGAGACGAATAATATATTTTGATATTGTAAGAAGAAATATTTCTTGAATTATAAATCTATGTGTATTTTTAACTCAGTTCTTCCCTCTTTAATTAATATATTAATATATCACTTTATGTCGTGTAAAATGTTTATATATTAATATTTTGTCCTCGTGTATTAATATACTATAATATATCAGTCTTCATACATTGAAACAAAAATTATAAAATAGAGAAACACAATCAAGGAAATTACTGCAAGATTTAATATTAAAATAATCGTTAATCATGCTAAGATGAAGCACCATAATATAATATAAATGAATATAATAATGTAATGTGTAAATGGAGTATTATAATAATACTTCGTCACAAAGACATACATTAGCATTTCCTCTTTCTCTCGTTGTTGGAGCAAGTCGAGAGAAAATCAACGTCGAGCGAAGCCAGCCAGCTACATACGCGCTTGTTAAGTGGTTGAATTTTTGCGGTGTAACAAGAAGCCGAAATGGAAGCGAGGTCGACATGCAAGCTAAATGCCAGTTCACTGGTACGGCAATGCGCGTGGTAACAAATCGCCAGTAATGAGGCTAAATACGTTTGAGCATTTATCATCGGCGAGGCGGCCACTGCCACGGCATTGTGAATCTCCCGTTAATGGCAATCGTTCGGCTGCGTCTGACACTGAGCGCCACGCTAAGTCTAACGCCTGATGGAGCTCCGCAAGAATTGATACGTATTATACTTACGGGATCCGTACAATTAGGTGCTTCCTGCTTGTGGAAAGTTTGCGGAACTATATTCTGCGAGAACGTTGGGAATTTCGAGAGCGATTTTTGAATAGTGTTAAAGTAGTTTTCGAGTGCCTAAATAATATCGTGAGAATACTAATAAATAAGTAAGGTGTTACGCGACAGACAGTGGAAAGTCGAGCGATTCAAATATTCAAATATCTTAAATATTTCATTTGTAACTGTTTATTAGTTAAATATTTAAAAATCACAAAATATTTTAGTAGTGAATATTCATTAGTTAAATATTTAAATATTTAAAAATTACGAAATATTTTATTAGTAACTATTTATTAGTCAATTATTTAAAAATCACAAAATACTTTATTAGTAAATATTTATTGGTGAAATATTTAAATATTTAAAAATCACGAAATATTTCATCAGTAAATATTTATTAGTTAAATATTTAAATATTTAAAAATCACAAAATATTTTCTTAGTGACTATTTATTAATTAAGTATTTAAATATTTAAAAATCACAGGACTGTTTCGATCTGAATCGAAACGAAGATAGAGAATTTTATCATTCGAGAAAGCTTTCCATATCGATTCGAACGATTTCAATTACTTAGTTCATGCAGCTTGGTATTTGTACAAGTACATATTACGGGTAATAGAGTGGTGGTAGAGAAGTGCATTACAGATGTATCGGATTATAGAGCAATATTAACAGTAGTATAGGATAGTATACTGGAGTCAGCAGTTAACGGATAATAGGGTACGTGGTATCGTGGGATAATGACGAGCATCAGAGACCGAATAATATGTTTACTCGAGCGAGGATAAAATTACACTACTATTGTTTGCTAAACTAAATTTAATATACCATAACGTGTAACTACGTTGACACTCTATGATAATATTTTATAATAAACACAAATATAAAATGTCTAACGAAATTGTTTATTGACAGCTGGGGGATAGGGGACAACTATGTACGTCGTGCAACGTTCCGATAATGGGATTCTATGGCAAACTTCCCAACAGTAAAACTCAATTCTAGATCACGAAGTTCCATGACCCGGGAAACCTAACGCCTGACCTCGAAATTTACAACCTAAACCTAACTTTAGAAACTGCCGGGCAAAGTAATCCGGGAAACGCACTAAAAACGTAGATCTCCACGCTGTTTCCTTTCCATTAAAAAACTCTAAACTCGATCACCCTAAATTTCAGGTCAACTTCCTCTAACCGAGCACACCCGCAGCGTGAAACCTGGCCAAGTTTGGGCCACTTGCGACGAATCTTCGACCCAACAGGAATTAGACGCGAACTTTCTGTCCCATGTGTTATAATTTCGTCCCGGCCAGAAACGTAGCTCTGATAATAGAGATACTTTGATGAGATGACAGATACGCGAGTGGAGAACAAATTTTTGACTGATCACAATGGATCTTAACGTTTCCTGTCGAATCACCAGAGGAATACTGCGGATATTCGTGTACTCGCAAGCAATTTTATATTTGAAATTGAAATTTGCAATTTTTCATAAATTTGTCTTTTCTAGATTCACAACGATTTTTAGAGATTTAAATGATTTTTCGCGAAACGTACAAGTAATTTCTCGTATGCTGTTCGTTGTGTTATAAATTCTTTCCTGTTGTTTGCTCCTTTATCTTTCTGATGTAATAAATTTTATTCTTCAATCGTCGGCAGTTGCGGTGTTGTAATATGTAAAAATTTACGAAATGTATAAAACAAAAGTACCGATTACAATGTTTAATACTCAAAAACATGAAATTATGGCAAACCCCAATTGAGTTTCTTTTCCGAGTTTCGAGGATTAATTTATCCATGTTCGCAGTAAGATTTCCACCATCTTTCTCTCGTTATATCCTCAGCGTACTTTCCCTGAAATACGGCGTGTCTTCAAATTTGTTGGATTTTCCTTGGAATGCTTGGATTTTCCTAGGAGAGTAATAATTTTCTTCGCGCGAAGTACTTGACCCATATCTACATTGCATTACGACTGGTTTATTTTGGAGGTCGAGGGTGTTGTACCCCCCTACATACGTATGGCCCTTCTCATAAACAAATTTGTGACAGTTTGTACATGAAATTGTACATTTAGTAACCAGGAGAGAAGCCTTCTTTTAGGAGAGAAACCGTGGCTCTGATAATTATTCCCTTGCGATCGTGTTACCTTCTACATTTGCCGGGAGAGATCTTCTTATAATTAGTGTCATTACTTTGAAAGAGATTGTTTGGAAAACAACGTTTACTTTTTTATTTCTTTTTCAATAGACGATTACCTCAGTACCCGATTTAATGTCAAAAAGAAATACTACAAAAAAGAAAAAAAGAAAAGAAAACTTGTGACGATTTAAGAACTTCGACGTAAGGTAAGTCGAGTGTGTTTGTTCACTGCTACCTCACATTTGGAGGTTTATGAATCATAAAAGAGTTAAACAAATATAATTGCGATCAATTAATAGAAATTTCTTCTAGAATTTTTCAGATCGACAACTCAATCTCGTAGAAAATTTATATTGCGGTTTAGCTAGAAATTTTCATAATTTTTCTCAAAGCTACGTGCTATTCAGTTGCAAATCATTTCCAACTTATTGCACGTTTTCAGTACCAAAACTTCCATTCTATCGCAGAAGTCTGTTATAATTATTAAGTCTATTATTATTACTAACAGCAAAGGAATTACTTAGAATCTTCCTTGCCTGGAATCCATTAACCTTCGCCGTAACTCTGCGCCTCGCGTGTTAACCTCTCCCAGCATACGTAACCTGTTCCTCTTCATTGTCGTCGATTATATATGCTAAAGAGTGTCAGCGATACAAGCGACCCACTCAGCGAACGTTGCTTGTAATAGCCGCGCGAACGGCGAGATTGTCCTGGATATTACTTTTCGCGCAGCAAGCTATCAGCCCTTGGAGAGCCTCGTAATTGACATTCCTAGGGAATGTCGGCTACAGCCAGGCACATTTTCGCCCAGGAATGCGCGATAAGAGGTAATGAAACGAATAAGGAAATTTCCTCGGGTGTCGTTACCAGAGGCAGATGTTATATCGGCGTGGGAAGAGGCGAACGGAGAGCGAGAGAAGGGGCAAGAAAGTGGAAAGAAGCGGGCGATCGCGAGGACAGAACCGAAGAGTAGCTGACGGAATTACTCGCAGCCCCTTTCAGCGGCCTTGTCTTCGCCCTTTAACCTCGTTCGAAGTCTTTATTCGCGGAAAATAACAGAGGAGCCGGCTGAAATTCCACGGTGGACGTGAAGGGTAAAGTAAAGGCTTTCACGCGGAGGGGAAAGGTCAGGGCGTTCGGGTGGAAAGTATTCGGGGGAGGTTGGCCAGGGGATGGCAAAAGGCGAATATGTAATAAAGACTGGAGGTGACGCTCGGCTGATATTTCTATTTACAGCCTCTCGTGTTTCCCTGGCCGTAATATTTTCTAGCTTCTTCTTTCCACTCTTTTCAATTACTTTAAATCCTTATTTTAAATAATCTAACCAAAGGTTTTTGTGGAGAAAAGAATTTATGGACCTGTCTATACTATTTAATATTGATAGAATTCGTATCTGTCTGAAAACCTGGTAGCATCGTGGTCAGTGCAACTTGTATTTTGTCTTTTCTGTCTTTATCATTGTTCTAAATTTTCGAATTCGTAGAATTGCAGAAGACAAAAATTATCTTCAAATTTCATTGATAATAAATTCAACATACATATATTCAGTGACAAAAATTATCTTCGATTTTCGCTGACCACATCTAACATATATTCAAAGACAAAATTGTCTTCGAATTACATTGAAATTTAAATTTTTTAAAACTTTAAATTAAACAGTAATTTTTAAAAAAGATTTACGTATAAATTAGACGTATAAAGTGTATAAAATATAAAATACGTATGTATACAAATCTTAATAATATATATATAATCTTAATAAAATCCTAATATATATATATATATATATATATATACATATATACATCTATTACAGAAATAAAATCTTTTTATCAAAGAAAGTATTATCTGCAATACACGCTCGATTAGCAACCTACCCCAAAACCGAGGTTCAAAATGTCAGTACAAAACACCATTAAAAAAAAGAAAACAACAAAAAGGAAAGAGAACAAATCAATTAACAATGTTCAATACCACCAGGAGGCGTGTTCCCAAAGTCCCATAGAAGGAAGAATCAATCCGGCACTCGGGTCACAATTCAAGCTCCCGTTGGCCGCAGACCAGTCACGCTCGACCCGTACGCGCCACTTCCACGCAAATCGGTTCGACAATGCTCGGCACAAACTACTATGTTCTCTCGTGTAGCTTGCGAAATGACGCGTGCAATCGTCTTTCGTTTCGTTTCCCATGCGACTCACGTCCCCCCTTCCTAACTCTTCTGGCTACCTTCTAACAGTTTCCCGTTTCGTGTTTTATACAGGGTGGTTTGGAAAGTTGATACTAAACTACAGGAGCATGCATTCATCGTCTGAACGACGTCTCGATAAAATATCATTTGTCTGAGTAAAGTATTGTTTATCGTTGCTATTTTCTGATACGCAGTTTTGGCATATTATTTCTTGGCACCATTTAAATTGAGAAATGAATAAATTAAATGGCTGCAGTGTAACTGACTGTACAAAGCATAATCAATTGATCTTTAAATGAAATCTGGAATGAAAGGATTAATGAAATATATACTGTCTCATACTTATTATATGAATTTAAAATTTTAATAAAAATGTTAAAATTGTTTTATGGGACGATAAGATCCTATAGAATTTTATATTAATTTAATTTTATAATTAATATAAAATTTAACTTAATATTTAATTGGGAGAATTATTAAATTACGCTTTATACAGATTTTAATGTTGTTGAATAAGTATTGTGTATTATACAGTTTTGAGCGAAATTTATACATTTTTTTTAGCGCATAAAGTTCCAACAAATAATATTTTTATTACACTTTAAGATTACAATTTCATATCTTTTTTAACATTGCTTAGTTTAAATATTAAATCCATCGTTTCATTTTCTTTATTTTTTACATCGTATCGAAAAACTGTAAATAGTATGATACAAAATATATTTGTAATACCGAGATGCTACGTATATTCTTTTTAACTAATTTGAATTTACGAGCAAAAATTTCCACGAGATTTCTATCTGTAAATACCAAGATACTGAACCCCTTGACGTATAATGACGTCTAGCAGTCTATCGAGTTATTAATTTGTCCTTTCACAACTTTTTATCAATTTTGTTTACAAGTGTCGCGTTTATAATATCTTGCAGTACAAATACAAGAGTATAAAGACGTATAAATTTCTGTTAAGTTTACACGAGCTATTAAAATGAAAAGTAAACATCATTTCTCGGTTCACGTCGACTTTCATTTAATTCGCAATATCACCAAGGGTTTAATCGACGAAACAGCGTTCTCTGATGTCTTTTCCCCAAAGGTACCCCTAGAAAGATTATAAATTTCTCTCGATCACGCGCCACACGTTTCTGAAACGCTCAGTACACACCCGTGGTAAACGACGAGAAGCGTGCATCCGCGACGTCTCGTTTTCGACGAGACGACAGGGGCAGAACAATGTCCTTCCGACTCGTTAGAAGACCACGCGACGCGAAAAGGTCAGACTCGCCGGAGAAGAGGGTGACTCGCCTCGCGAGTAACGCAGGAGGGTCGAATAACGGAGGTTGGCGCGTTCGTTTTTTCTCTTTTTTCTCATTACTTCCGGGAAGCGCGCGCGTGTCGCTTCGCTCTGGCTGGCTGAATGCCGGTATCGATTCTGATATTCCTCCGGCACGGAATGCACGCGCTCTTCCGTCTATGAATTGGCGACGGGAGGAACGTTGAGGCAGTGTAATGGACGCTCTGTCGTTCCGCTGATTTACGCCGGGAGTCGCGTTATCCGGGATAAGGTCGAGGAAAGGGAGTGCCTCTGTCCTGGTTTAATCTCTGCATGCGCCAGTTTTCGTGGCTCGCGCACGGCGAACTGAAGAAAAAAAAAAACAGGAAGGGAAGGATTTCTTTCTCTTTTTCGACGATCGAAACCTCGAAGGGTGGATGATCTCTGTTCAAGTGTCTAGGAGAGACTGAAATTACGACGTAAATTGGATAATTAGTCGATTGGAACGAACGGCGATGGAATCGTTGGTAAATTTTCGAGGGGCGTTAATCATGGCAAGTGGCACCAAGTTGTTTGCTTTCGCGATCGAGTGATTTTTATATGAAGCAGAAGTTGATGGAATTTTGTTATGTAAATTCGCTGTTAGTTAACCACGTTAATTATATATAAATTAAATTTATGTTACTGTAATTAAATTAAATTAAATTAATATTATTATATTATTATAATTTAATTTATATTAATATAATTAAATTAAATTAATATTGTTATATTAATGTAAATTAAAATTAAATATTACTGTTTGCGTTTATTATATATAAATTAAATTTATTTAAAAAAAAAACTAGATATTAATAAATGCGACAAACATTTAATCTCTAAGTATATATTTATTTTTTTTATTTGACAAAATAAATAATATATATATATATGTATATTTAGATCATTTACTTTCGAGATAATTAAAATTAATCAATTAACCCTGATACAGAAGGTACGAAATAAATTTTACTTATTTATTTTTAAAAAATTCTTTCGTAAGTCATAAGCGAATAAATCATGTGAGTGTTGGTTTTACGCGTGAACGTATGATATGTATATATGTGTCGTGTTTTGTTTTAAGACTGTGCCGGTAGAGAAGAAACCGCAGTGTGATGATAAAGAAATAGTGCGAAAGAGCGAGAAATCAAAAGTATCAGCGTTATAAATTACCCTGTATTTGTTCAAATATATATTTTAGTATTATTTCATCCTACGATCCACTCACAAATTAAACATCAATACTTTCAACAACGAATTAATTATATTCGCGGATCATTTCCCAGATGAGGGTAATTATAATTTTTCGTGAATCTGTTTCGAGAATGATAAACAACATTAAGTGGTGTGCTTTCGCGACAGAGTATTTTTCGTGTGTAATGAAAAAGGGAGAAGGTGGCGTTACGAAGTTTGCTTTGGTGAGGTAGAAAGGTGCGAGAGGTAGGAGAAGGCTGATACAGGAGGCACTCAAAACGATGGCACCATTGGGAAATAAGTCGAAAATACAGAATGATTTTCGAACGTGTTCCATTCGGTTTTCGTAGGGGATCGTGCTTCAACTGCTTTAAATATTTAATTTCGTTTTGTTCGATTGTGCCACGTTAAAATTAATCTCTGGAAATCGGAGATGCAAAGAACGACGAGTGTAATTCACGAATTGCTCATTTTGCAACATCAAATTGAACGAACGAACCAATTACGTAGCACTCGATTAGAAAAAAAAAAAAAAGAAATAACTACTCTTGCCTGAAGAAACAAATTTCTAACAAATTCCAGGAAAAAAAAAAAAGAGAAACAAATTCACGAACAAATTTCCTAGCCAAACTGCAGAGAATCGAAAATTGAACGAGTTGGTGGATCTATTGTTCACTTTCGTTCATTTTCGCCGCGTTGAAGCTATTTTCGAACACAGACCTGTCCCGTTAAAACATCCAAAATCCGCGTTTGATTTTGCGTTCCATTTTCGTGTCATCGACGGATCGATCGCCGGCCGTAAATAAAAGAATTTTCAATTCCACCAGATTTAGCGGCCCACGCCCAGCCTGCATACCCCCCCCCCCCAATTGCAGTTTCCACCTTTTCATTCGATTTCGATTCCTTTCTTCTTTTTTCTCCCTTCCCATTTTCGCTCCACCTTGGCGCGCGACATTCATAACACTTTTTGAGCAGCTTTCACGGAGCACGATGAAACGAATGGCCAATAATATTTTTCACGGTTGTTTCGACCGTAAACGGTCAGAGCGAACGGCGGCGACAGCTCCCACTATACCGGCAAGAAATACGATAGAGGATAATCGACGGGGAAGAAATACGCCGTCAGCGTGTAGATACGCGGCTGTCGCGCCTGTTCCACGGCGTTTTATGCTCGTTCTTACAGTTCTGCTGCCGTTAACGAGCCGAACTTTGTCCTAGACCGTGTTTCGTTCGGTCGACACGCTATCACCGACCGGCGAAAAACCATTGTTTCTCGCTTTGTCACTTCCAAGCAATTCGCAATGTGTTTCACGAGAGACACCGAGTGGATAGCTGACGGTAGATGCAACTGGATATTTCGATGGTTCTTTAGTTGCTGTTGAAACTACAGTTGATTTTGTTAATTTCCGTGTTCTCAAGATAGATGGGAAGGTAAATAAGTTTACATATTTTTTTTATTTAAATTTTATAATTTAGATATTCTTGGATTTTTTTAACTGTCAAAGGCAGGTATTTCCTAATCTTATTAATTTACGACATCTCTGTGCGATAGATCAATATCGTTGAGGTTTCATATTCGTATTTCATGCTTGGTATTCTTTAATGTTTTAAAAGTACCCTCCAGATTGTGTTTTTCTAAACAAGAAGGTGAGTAGATAATCCGATATTTTTTTACTTTATTAATTTCTCATCTCTCGCAAGTACCAAAAGTAGACACTTGAATGATTTCACGATTTCGGGTGTCGTTAAAATTCTGCGCGTCGATTTCATCAATTCCTGCATTCCGGGATAAATTGAAGATTGAAAGGTTTGACATATCTCTGTGTTTAATTGCCAGAGGTGTTCAAAATTATTAATTATTTAAAATAGATGGAACAACGCGGTGGAACAGTCTATTACACGCGTTTAAAATTTTTGAGCATAGGCGCGTGAATCATTGCAAGTGCAGTTCAATAGACAGCAGCGCAATGGTAAATTAAATTGGCCAATGACAGTGTCGGAGAAAGAACGAGCAAGGACGTCAAGAGTAATTAGTGGGAAATGAATTTAATTTCTCACTGATCTAATAAAGCAGTTCATAAAGGAGGAGGCGAGAGTAACAAGGTTACAATACCAACCGAGATACTGAAAGGACAGAATTGCATTTACCTTTGCGATTTACGTCTGCACGGAAGAGGAACAAGAATGGTCCTCTGCGTTATGAATTGATCCTTACCTGCAACAAAAATTAGGAACGTGTAATACGCATTTTAAGTGTCTCGCAAACATAAACATTGCAATTTCCATCGTATCATATATTTGCAGACTTGCAATTGTATTATATCGTGACGAAACAATACGGCATAAATTACTTTATCAAATTTCTCAATGTAAAAAAATTATTTTGTTCTTAATGATTAAACTGTTATTCCAAAGCTAAATTTGACAAATTTTTCTGTCAAGTTAATAGATAAACTCCAACTGAGACGTGGAAAAACGAACTGATGTAATGTAAACGAGCCTAATATAATAAAGTATTTGTATTTAATGATTTTACATTTAACTTTAATAAAAATTTACTATTTAATTAATACGACAGGGTATCTAATCCTAGTTTATTATTCAGTTTTTATATATTTTAATTTATAAATTTATACTATTATTATTAATTTAAATTTCATCTAAAATTAATAAATTTAATATAAAGATTATTTTTAACATAATAAAATTTATTAATTATTAACTTGTAGTATAAGTTTAATTGCTATTGCACTTTAATTTATCATTATTAATTTTAATTCCATTATTTAATTTTCATTAAATTATATAGAATTTCTTATTAATTTTATCATAAACAAACATATATATATACTTAATATAAATAAATTATATATAAAGTATTAATTTAATTAACAATTCAACCATAATTATGTTTCATTTATATTATTAATATCATTAATTCATTTAAAATCAAAATTTAATATGCAATTTATATTAAATACGACTAATATTATAATGACTTAATAATTACAACAATTTAATTTATTTACATTATTTGTATAATAAAATAATATAATTTAATAAAGAGAGATTTCTGTAGAAGCAAGTAATTGAATTTCATCCACCAAAAATAATTCCAAACGTTAACAATTGATCAAACACATCCACGCAGCATCCAACAACTCTCGATAAGAAATTCGCGAGCCGTAAATCGCGCATAAATCAACACCGAAGGAACACGTATCGCGCCACGACGTACAATGACGAACAACACCACGATCCATTTGACTTTTCCACGGGAATCCGGGGATCTCTCTCTTCCGCGCGAGAAAGGCGCGAAATTCCGCGAAAGTTCTCCCCAGCCGCTTCGATCGCGAAACACTAGACCTCTATCATCGATGACACGAGATTTTTCATCAAGGGCGGCCGAGCGCGAGGGCGTGGGTGTGGGTGGCCGCCCGTTTAAAAGCACTTTGCATCGCAGCCGGCGTAAAAGGCGTCGCGGGTGAGTTATAGGCCGCCTTCAATTTTCGTTGCTTCAACCAAGAACTCGTCCAATCCTTTCCACCCCAACCCACCCCTCCTCCTATTTACACCGCTGACTATGAAATATTACTTCTGTCTCTCCTCCGTGGCGAAAGAATAAAAATCCCAAGAATAAAAAACGAGTCTGGTCTCGTCTCGCGCCAACCTCTCGAATCCGAGCCACGAAGAATTCGCCCCGTGTCCTCGAGCTTTCTTCTCTCCTGCCGATCGACCGCAGAGAAGAATCGCTGCGACTGATCGCTCGCGAGAAGGGTTGTCCGTTGACAATAAACGGAAGGAAGGGGGAGTGAATTCGACCAGTGAATATTGCAACGGCCATTAAGACGAGATCGTTCCCCTCGGACTGTGTCTGTTAATTTTTCACCGCCTCGCTCTTCCGGCCCGACCACCACCATCCGCAGGGGCAGTGTTTTCTTACAGAAAGGGGCGAAGCGCGTCACGTGTCGCTTGTTCGAATGATTTATGAGGACAATTTGCCGTAGTCGTTCGGGGTTTCGGCAGGAGGATGCCACGGGAGTGCGTCTAATGATTCCCGGAGGGGTGGAACGAAGGAGGGGTTCAAATTTTTTATTTCAGCGGCACTCGACGAGTTCGTGCGGAGAGGGGTGGATTTGAAAAATGTTTGCCATTGATTTTATAATTAGAATTTGTAATTTATATTTATAACTTACAATTATCGAAGTGATAGAACGTATAATGTAAGGGGGGTGAATTTTGAGTTCATCGACGAATTTTTGGAGATATAAAAAAATTCAATGCGAGCATTTCACAGATTTTGCAAATGAAACAGGACGTATAGTTTAAATACATAATATCTTTCTGTGTGATGGGAAATATGTACATAATCGTTTATTCTGAAAATTTTATTTCGTTTGCATTATAAAAATATGAAATTACATATTTTTAACGATTATAAGGACCCCGATTTTAAATTGATGTCATTATGTATCTATAATTAATTAATAATCCTTGGTAATTTTTAATTAATTATAATCTGTAATTAACTTAATAATCTTTAATCTTTTATAATTAACCAATATTCTCGCGAGTGGTCGAAATTCTGATAATAGAGGGTTAAATTTGCATCATTAAATGAAATTTTCAATTTCGTTTGTTCGCGAATACGTTTACTTATCAAATTGAATACACACATAAGCGCATGCATTGATAATTAAATCGAATTAATTCCACGAATTAACACAGTCATTAAAACGGATCCAAAGTAAAATTTCAAAACGTAGATTTGAACGGAATGTACGAAAATTAATTTAAATTATAATTTAATTATTATAGAAACTCACTTTGGTTAGAAAGCTACTTTCTCTCGTTGCGTGTGCAACCAACGCGCTTTCAAATAAAAAAAAAAAAAAAAAAAATGTCCAAGAAAAAGAAGAAGTTTGCCAACAACGATAAATCGAAATGCTTCGATTGAATCGTACTACAAAATGAAATGACGACAAAGTCACTCCTCCCGTCTCGAATCTTGAAAACTTCACCCGGTTGTTCCCGACGTGATAAGGAAAGATTAACGTGCACTCCATTTTTCTTCTCCTCTTCCTTCCTTTTTTTTTTTAAAGCAAACACGTTGCCACGGAGGAAAACAAAGTATAAAATAGAGATAAAACGGCGAACGTGCCGGAAGGGGACATCGCGAGATCTCCGGTAGGAATCATGAGCGGTGCCAAGGAAATGAATTACAGTCAGCGGATGAAAGTACGGACGGCGGGTAGAGGCAGGGTTAAACGAACAGAAAACGGCTCCCTTGGGGAATCGGAAGAGAAAGGAAGTCCGTCGTTGCCTTTGGAATCGATAGGTCCTCCCAGGTCCACGACGTGCAACAGGAGATTAGAGGCTGGGAATTTCGAGAGGAAGTATGTGCCTCGTGAGCATCAGATCATGATTTTATGGATTCTCATACCGCTCTCGGATTACAGGCTCGATGGACGATACTGAATTCGTGCTCGAGCTTCGACATCGTAAAATGGGATTCGTGGACCTCTCTACGAGCATCTTATTTTATTTTACGGAAAATTCGAATTAAAAATTTATCACAGAGGAATTTTTCACCTTCTTCGCGTTGAATTGAATTTCGAGTGTTTGTGAGAATGGTTCTAGAATTTTATAGAATTTTATAGTCTTAGAATTTGACAATTTTTAGGATAAAGCTGCTACAATTTATTTTGAACTTCCTCTGAACGGTGAAATTCGTTTTCAGTAACATATTTTGATCAAATTTAAACACATAGGAGAAGCTAGGTGAATTGTTCGTAATGACAAGAAATGAGGTTTATTTTCAACGTATAATGTTTGTAGCATACAGTAGGTAGTGGATACGATTTTACTGCATTCGTATTCCACACTTGTGTTTGTTCAATATATCGTTATGTATCAAATTCCCGCAAATTTCTCATTCCACATTTTATTTTATTTCACAGAGATATTCGTTTCTTGTATATCATTTAAAATACCTTGGTACCAATGATTGACTGAAATCGTTTCAAGATTGACTAAATAATAATCGATTGAAACAATTCCTATTAATTCGAATTAAAACAATTCAAATTAATGATCGACTGAAGCAATTTCAAGATTGATCAATTAATAATTGACTGAAACAGTTTCGAGATTGACTTGATTAAAAGTGTATACTGATTTGTGCATTTCAAACGCAGAACGTATACATAAATTTCTGTACGTTCACCACAGTGTACGAAACATCGAAACAAGTTTCTCAACACGATTTAAAATTAAATCATTGCCACTGAGGTTCCGAATTGAAAAATTTCATCGATCGAACGCGACACTTACGTTGCGAAGTAGCATTTAATTAATAAAAGACACCGCAATGTCGAGAGAAAGGAAATCATCGTTGAACGAATTACAAAGCTTGGACGCGCAATTCGATCGTCACAATACCTATCCGATGCAATATAAATCCCATTCAGCGAGTCCATATGGGGAAAGGAAAGAGGGGGAAGAAGGCAGGAAAAGAAAAAAGAAACCGAATCTTTCTCATAACGAGAAAAGATATTGAAACCGATAAATTGCAACTATTCATTCCGGCCTCTGTACGTGAGAATTTAATTACGCGCATCTCTGCACCCCTTGGCGCCTAGTTCGTGCTTCGCCCTGTTTAAATAATCAATATTGACGTAATAACGTCGAAACGTCGATATCCGTCGCTGCGATATCGGCGGACGGAGGATTTCCAGCCGAGGGTTTCGGCGTGCACCGCCATCGTTGAATAATAAAATGGATATCGTTGGAACTTCTCATACAAGAACAAGACCGTTACTCTTTCAACTCCAAACATTTTCTTAACCCAAATTCCACCTCCGCCACTCCCGTCAATATTTGCCTCCCTGACGAACCACTTTCTATATATTCTCTTCTTGATTCTCACTCTCTCCTCTCTCTCTCTCTCTCTTTCTTTATACGTTCCTCCTCCGTAAAACTACTCTCTGAAAACATTTTGATGACCGCGAGCGGCACGGTTATTCAAATTGCAGCCAGGGAGCAAAATCGCGCCTACCTCTGACCTGAGATTGAAGCAATATTTTCCCTCGAACGCCACGTGCTGCAGAGACAAAGTAGGACACGGAAGTCACGAGCCAGCCTCGGTCCCAGAATATGTTTGGACAAGCGATGCCCGCGTAATAACGTCTAGACGACCTCGTCTCGCAACCTTTCGTTTCTTTCTCCCTCCTACCGGGCTAAACTGCGAAAATTAATTCTATTCACCACTCTAAGCGCGCTTTCTTCAAGGAACCACCCAACCTCGTGTTTTTGTCTAGGCCTCGTCCGGCAATAGCTCGTGAATCACGCTGGCAGTTGAAGCCTAGAATTATTAAATTCCACGACACTCTTCCACTCGCCGGGGAATTAAAACTGTAACCTCGAGCGAGCGGCGAGCAGAGTGGAACGCTCGTATTATCTTTTACACGGGGCAATGGAATTTTATACAAAGGCTGGACAGATTTATTTGCCCCGATTTTCCACTCTCTCGGGCGAGTTTGCTTTTCGAAGCGTTTCAAAAGAAGGGAGACTCTCAGACGTTTATTTTCGCGAGATTGACGGATACTTAGAAGCACGTAAGGATAATATACTTGTGAGAATTTTGAACGTGTATATTTTGTGATGTTAGAAAGAGATAGTTCGCGAGCACTTCAAAATCAGACACCTCGGATAATATTTAAGTTTGCGAAAAGAAACTTCGTGTAAAACAACGGGAGTATAAATTTTTGATAAAATAAGTAATTGCCACGATGTAGATATTGTAAATATATGAAATATCTCTCTGAAACAACATATTAAGGACTAAGATTACGTAAATATTACGGGACACTGAATTCGTTAATTGGTTAAACAAAAATACAAACACTTGATTATCACCATTCTAACGTGTCCTTCCATTCTTTTTCAAATCTTATCTTCGTTTAATTTACAAGTCTCATTTGTACCACGTTAATATAAATTATATAGCACGGTAATACAAATTACATATAATATAAATTAACGTAAACTATGTTGGCGACATAAAATCGTTATGCTGGCAAGTAAATCAAGTACAAACAAGTATAATATAATACGACGAATTAAACATAAGAACACTCCAATAACGAGTCATCTTCGACGCGTTTCGTCCCTCTTGACAAACAAATATTTGCGCAACATCGAAATGCACACGCGTCCGAAACTGGCCGTTGAACATTCCGAGAGTTGAAGCGAGATATCGTCGACTGAACCAAGGTTCAGACCCCGTAGGCGATTCCCCGGCCCGTTTCGAACTTTTGACGCTTGTAAAGGAGCTACGGATTACCCACAGACGTTTTCCAATTGCTCATTTTGCTGCGCCGGTCGTGCTAATGCCTGCCGGCGACAGGGTTGGTTTTTACCCTCCCACTCTCGCCCCTGTTTACCGTAGCCGCGATATAGCTCGCGCGCTTTATCTTCTTCGGGTTAGCCGATACGTGGACAAGGTCAAACATCGATAATGGACACCGTCTCTGACGGTCTACACCGGGATACATTTATCTTTGGCAGACGATCCGTGATAGGGTATAATGTGCTCCTATAATGTCGCTCCGTACTACAGCTCCTCGATGGCCTCGTCTCTGTGTGCGTTGGATAAGTGTGGAATTAACGCGGCGAGTACGTTTGCCGCATTAAAGTGTTATAGACGTCCCTTACGTAATTACGGTGGCTACGGTGGCTATGGCAATTAGTGGCATTGCGCACAGGTTACGTTGAACATTTGAGATATCACGCGCGATCTTCTCACGTCTCAGGTGATTATTTCTTTTCCAGTTGTTTCACGCGTCATCGTTGTCGGTTTTCAATGTTTCTTTGTATTTTTTTTCGCATCGGTTATTTTAACCACTTGCAACTGGTTCGCGGACCATAACGAGTGACCAAACCGTATACAAATAATTCGTCGCTTTCTTTCTGAACGATAGTCGACGATAATGTCACTGGATAGAAATTGTTCAGAAGTAATTTAATTTAACAAACTTGTTATTCGTTTTGCCTGGGTCATATATTAGAACTGAGGAAATATCGCAGCAATTTTGGGACAAAAAATTCTCAACGTGCACGTCATTACAACGCAAGAGGTTAAGAAACGAATATTGAAGCTGTGAAAGAAAATGGCTCGAAGGCATGTTAATAGTCTTGTAGGTTCATAATTTCGTGAAATTTCGATGATTGAAACGCATTATTTAGCACTGGAATAATTTTCAAATTGATCTTCAAATGTAATTGGGCTTACAGTAACTCCCAATATCTTCAAGTGACTGTCAATCAATTTTACGAACAATCTTTAACGTATACCGATATTCGTTCGATGTTAAAAATTGAATGTCACATGTCTAAGAAATTATTTATTTCGATGTTGAAAATTGGATATTACATGTCGATCGTAATGGCCATTTTGGAAAAAAGTTCCATTAGATTGTAACGAAACTATTGTGTCACAGAATTTTGATCGTCACAGCGTGACATTGCGATATAATCGGTCAGCCTTTGAAAATTAATTCGCCAGTAGTTCATTGTTAACGCGATTTTAATGACTATTAACTAAGGTGTTTCAATTCCAGTCCAGCGAAAGTGAAGTCCGCGATTTACACGAGAAATACGGGTCTCCACAGAGGCAGAAGCGCGCGTGGAAGTTGATTTTTCAAGTACAATTAAAACTTTCCCCACTCGAAACTACCCAACGCAGCCGACGGCGTTTTTTTCTTTTTTTATTTCAATTTCGCCTAATGCCCTCGAGGATAATTAACCCTCCGCGATCGCCGTTCCACTCTCACGTTCCAATAACTCACTGTCACGATCTTCTTTCGAAATTTCACGTTACAGAGTAACACGCGTCCGAATTTCATTTTCAGAAAAACGAAAGAAATTCGATTCTTATCGCTTTGCTGTCTCACTTTCACAGCGTGGAGCGATCTCCTGTCCCTCTAATCCAGAATGAACTGAGTCTACTTTCTCGACACACTTTCGAGTTAAATTTTTTTCGAAAACGAAGTTGTCTTTGTTGTTCGATTTGTTGTCCGTGTGCAGACTCTGCCATGACTTCACACCGTGGTACACCCTGTATTTTCATTTTCGTACGAGATAAAACAACGAAATAAAACAAAAAAATTGCTCGCGAGGAACAGTAAAAGCGAGAAGGGAAAGGTCCAAGTGCCTGATCCTCGTTTCACGAGGTCGGATCATACGTTGGCCTTTACTACTGAGATCTTTCACCTGAGCGCGAATTCGCGCACGCAATCGACGCGAGGGAACAAAGCCGCTCCGTTTATATTCGTCGTGAAAAAACGAGCAAGAGGAAAGAAATTTACTTTCGTTTACACACGTGCACGCACGATGAAAAACTTCACAGCCGCCTCTCACGCGGATCCCCTTGATTTTCACTCGGCGTTCGCCGATCGAAGCTTGCACGGGACTTTATTCAATGTTTACACGCAAACTTAGGTTACCGGGGGCTACAATGACGGTGAAAGAGAACCGTGTGTAAAATGGAATTGTTCTTGAGGACAATGAAAACGTTAAGAGAGGCCGAGTGGATTTTTCTGACAAACTGTGAACAGAGGGTGCGCAGCGAATCGAGTTTTATCAATGGCGTGTGTTTCAACTTTCAAACGAGCTTCTGTGGGCTGTTTTTTGAACGAACGCTGCGTTTTCGTTGCACAGCGTAAAGAATGGCACTTCTTCTGAGAAGGAGTTTTCATGAGTTACAGTTTCGAATATACACGGGCAGTTGGAACAACAAGAAGCTGCACAACATTTCGAGCCTTCGGTTTCGTTCATTATTATAAATCTCTTGCGTACCGTGTCCTTTGTGCACAATGCCTTTTAACGTGGTAATTGTATTTCTCGTGTCTCGAGCGAGTAATTTTTATTTTTATCATCATTGTTACGAATGAAAAGACGTTTTGTAAACATTTTGTTTCTCCTTTCGTCGTAGCTGCACGAACAGTAGCTGCATATCTCAACAGTGCGTCATGCCAAGGTGACTTTTTATTCAGACAAATGAATGACATTTATGAGTGACACGAAATGCAAAACTGTCATTGTTACCTTATTCGATTCGATGATTGTAAGTTGACATAATCCATCGAAGATCATAAACATTTACACTTGCACAGAATGCAACAGTTGAAAATCCAGATACTTAGACCTGAAAGCTGTCACTGTTAAATGAAATACTAAAATTAGATGTCCACTGGAGAGTAAAACTGTCGCGAGTTGCTCTCGAGAGTCGCGATGGACGCAATATTATACTTTGCTCTTGGAGAGTTGCTCTGAGAATTCGAAACGGTTTCGAAATCCTGAGAGTACTCTCGTGCAAGCAGAATAATGAATAATAAAAAAAGTGTGGTCATAAAGTGAAATTGTTGAATCAAATTCTTTTAATTTAAATTATTATATAATAATTATATTATAAATATTGTAATTAAATATTCTATAATACAATTATTATATAATAATTTAAATATTATATATAAATATTATATGATAATTTAAATTATTGAACTCCTCTTTTTACGTTGATTTTTCTTTTTCCTTAAAATATTATAGGCAACTACGAGGTCACACATTTTTTACACCCCCCATGATAGCGATTGTCACTGTTCACACTCGTGACTTTCGAACTAAACTACACCACAGTGAACAGAGACCAGAGACAATCAACTCTCAAATGCACACGATTTTTAAAATTCTATCGGACAATAAGCTCTCAGAGAGTATTTCACTCTCGAAGAGTGAAAATTCTCAAAGCGATCAACTCTCAAATGGACACAACGCTTGAGAGTATTCTCGAGAGTAACTCTCAAATGGACACAAGGCTTAACACAATCTCATTGTGTTGGCGATTAAGCTTCAATTGACGAAAGAAGGTAAGAAACGACTCTCGTATTCTTATAAAATTGGCTGGCGAAATTTGACAGTTTAGCAAGAAGCTGAACTGCGAGGGACGGAGTGTATCGGGGAAAATTATAGGAGGGAACTGGATTAACTGGTTGATCTATTAAAGCGACACCAGACAGGCACGCGGCCCGTTCTTTAGGACGCTGTCTCGTACGTAAACGGTTCGAAGTTTGCACGCGACGGCAAGTTTATTGTTTATCGAATTCGGGGTAGAGAAGTTTCTGGCAGAAAGTTACGAGCTCTTGCGACGTCTTAAGACGTCGCCAGGTTGTCCTCGTTCGCGTCTAATCTAATGCGCGCCAACTTCCGAGACGCGTGCACTTCACGACGTATTAATCAGTTTGGGCGAAAGTAGCCCAAGACAATTACCGTGACTTTTATTGTCGACGAGTGACATTTAGCCTTGATATCTTAGTCGATGTTTAATTCGTTCACTGTATATAGATAGTAGGTGAGGTAGTAGGATAAATGAAAGAAGAAACGGAAAGCGAATTAACACAATGATTGAATTTATCATTTCTCCATGAGAACATTTTTTTTCTATTAAAAGATATAATGTCGAAAGATGGTAAAATTGTTGCTTTCAACACGAAAGTTAAGAAGTAAAGGTAATTTTTGTTTCTTGAAAATTTCTAAAAGAAAATAATTTACAGGGGGTTAACGAAGATGCTCTACTATCAGTAGAATTGCACGAATTACATCTTGCACGAGTTAACTGAAAATCCCTAAATATTCAAGTTTCGATTAACAAGCTGACAATCTACGGGCAGAGAGGCGAGCTCTTCGAAAGTTGCCTCGACGTAAATGTCACGGTTGTTCTACCGAACAACGCCGGGTCGTGTCTGGACGGGATCCAGGACGAGGATTCCGCCGGAATCTGCAACTTTATGAAATAATATTGACGCAGTGTCGCCGCTAAACGTCCTGGGGATTGGTACTTTTTGGAAGATAAATAGATTCCGCGATGTTAACGCCAGGGATAATACCGGTTACGTTTCGCTGGTAGTTTCCACGTCTTTGAGCTTTCTATCTCTGCGGTTCTCAGCCTCTGTATCCCCCTTACGCGCGCCTAATGCAACTATCGAGTCGCGCCAGCGTCTATGCTCGTGCTATTATGTTATTAACGACCTTTAACACGTGATACGCTACGAGATATAGCCGAGCGTTGCAAGCGTTTCAAACTGGGGAAAACGTATTAGCGTCAGCATTAGCAGGAAACAAGGAATATTGATTTTTACCATTATTTTGAACGTACGCTTTCTACTAAATATTATGATAATATTTAATATATTATATAATACAATATTTAATATATCGAAATAATAAATATATATAGTAATATAATAAAATATTTATAATATATAATAATATATAAATTATAAATTATAAATTTATGTATAATAATATATTAAACATATGTAATAATATTTAATATTTAATACATTATTATATAATTATTATATATTATATTATTACTATTTTACACAATATGTATTGTGCATTTGTGCTGTATCATGTCTATGAAAAGCATATTGAACGATAAGATTTCACGAAAACTTTTTGTAAAATTGTAGAAATAAAAATCTTTGAAGTTTTTCGTTGAGTGGTATTTCTATCAATCTCCCGTTCCAAAATTTCGAACGAGTTAAGATTTTCAAAAAAGTAACGAGTTATTAATCTTCCATAATACCGAAACTTTAATTAGTTACATTTGAAAATCAAGATTGCAATTATGTTGTTCTCAGATAAAAGTAGAAAGAAGTTTGTTTTTCCCAAGAAGTTCCAAACTCTTAAGCGGCAGTGTAAAAGTAATAAACTCGTTCGTTAAAAAATTCGTAATTTCCTTCATCCTTTTGATAAAAAGAAAAAAATCTCAAACTTTCTCGTTCATCCTATTTGCTCTTCTCTCGTATGTACTTGAAATGTCCTCTTTTTTCATTACAAGCACTTTTTATTATATATTATACATCTTCGTCGACATCGTCCTCTTGGAAAAAACACGGAACTTTCTGTCATTATCGAATTATTTCTCCTCCCCCAAGTTCTAAAGAACTTCTGTTATCGTTATCTCGCATTGAGATTCAACTATCATCGACTTTACAACAAAACTGCGAAACCACCGCTGCACTTGAGATTATTTTCCCTTCACGAAACTTTTTTCTACTCTCCCATAATGTTTCTCGCCCTGATTCTTTATCTACTCGATAATATTTCCTTCTCTTATAACATTCAGATTATACAACATTTCTTTTACATTATCCGCCACCAAGATCTCAACTTCTCAGAAAGAGAGAACCGAAACCACGCTACAAATGAAATTGCTTCCCTCTCTCTCGTAGTTTAAGAATATCCTCCACCTTTTCGTTTAACTTCTTGCGCTGGAATGAAGTGTCACGCACGTCGACAATTTTTTGTAATATTTTCTCAATTTTAAGTATATATTTAAGTATATACTTAAGTAAAACAAACAATAAATTTATTACTTCTCGATAATTTCTATCCAGTGATATATACTGACGAGTTTCAGAAAGAAAGCGACCAATTATTGTATACGATTTGGTCGCTCGTTATGGTCCGCAATCAGTTGCCAGCGCAAGTGGTTAACTCTCCTACACCGATTCTTTCTCTACAGTAATATTTCCTTTTAAAGCAATATTTCCTCGGGTGGTAAGCGTACAAAATAAAAAAGAAAAAGAGAAAAAGAATAGACTCGAGCGTTTCTCTGAACATTTCGCGAATCCTCCGCTAAAAATCCACAATCCACCGAGTCTTTCTGTTTTCCGGTCGTTTCTTCTTCGTCGTTCTCGCGAAGACTCGGATTTCTTCACGAGTCGGATATCCATGCCAGGTATAATTGACGATATCAATTACATCGGATCCCCGGATCCCAGCCGAATCATATTTCGATTACGTAGAATCCGCGCAATTCCCGGGGAAAATTGATACGAGACGCAAAGTTGCGACGAACGACGTTCAATTACAATATTTCAGGCTCGTTTAATGCGCAACCGATAACACCGGGCCGGGTACTGGGTTACATTTTTGACGATAATTCCGCGCACCTCTGATATTCGTATTTATGGATCGTATTTAATGCACACGGCGGCCTGGGATAACTCCATATAATATCGTTATACACGGTCGACGCGCACGCACGGCGCACGTCCCTGTCGAGTAATTCGAAACACCATATACTCGCAATGGATTTAGATCGATGACGCGTGACTTTCTTTCCGCGGGGTATGTCGGATTCAGCGGTGAATTCCAGAACTCGGATAGCCGAGGTAAGCTGCTCGGTTCTAATTTATAGCGAGTTAAGTGTCGCTGTTGGATGAAAACGAAGGTAAGGGCAGTCGTGGTTCTGGAAGTTTAATATTTAAACCTGATCTGTCTAAAAAATGGTGATGATTAGAAATTAATTTCTGCGCAAAGGTTTCTGTTTAATCTCTATCGAAACAAATAGTTATTAAACTGACGACGCTAGTATTCTCTTTTGATATTACGAACAAACGTGGCGATTTTCACGAGAGAAAGTTACGAGTTGAGTTGAAACAAAAACAAGTTACGAGTTACAGTTGAAACAAATTATAAGTAGTTGCTGATCATTATCATTTTTTCTTTATTGATTATTCGTTATTTTTAACTAACGACTGTAAACAACTGTTACAATTAAATACGTAGGAAAATATAGGATGTAATTTTTCTCTATCGTTGACTGGTTAAAGTCTTGTCTGATTATACACGATTTTATTCTACTTGTTTTCTGTAGCTTTATAATGTTGCAAATGAACAGTCGCGAGCAATTTTCGCAATAAAATACGCGTAAAATTATTAGAGAAAATAATTATTCTCAATTAATCAGTCATTAGAGTTTTGTCTAACCATATACAATTATATTCTACTTGTCTTCTACTCCTGAGTTTTACTTTCATTTTTAAATAACTAGATGGAATAGAAATAATTCACGATACAGTTTTCAAGCGACTGTAAGCAACTGTTACAATTAAATACGTACGAAAATATAGGATGTAATTTTTCTCTATCGTTGACTGGTTAAAGTCTTGTCTGATTATACACGATTTTATTCTACTTGTTTTCTGTAGCTTTATAATGTTGCAAATGAACAGTCGCGAGCAATTTTTGCATTCAAATACGCGTAAAATTATTAGAGAAAATAATTATTCTCAATTAATCAGTCATCAGACTTTTGTCTAACAATATATTCTACTTGTCTCCTACGCCTGCGTTTTACTTTCATTTCCAAATAATTAAATAGAACAGAAATAATTCACAATACGGTTTTCACAGAAATAATTCTTACAAAATTTTAATATTCGTTTTGCAACATCCACAAAATTGATCGTGAAAATATTGGCCAGAAGAGGAAGAAAAGAAAAATTGCTAGAGATAATTATTAAGGACACGCTCAACAGGGTCGAAAGTATCGTTCAATTTCGTTTGGACTGAGGGATTGAAAACGGATCGAAGGCTAAATAAATATTGTTCTTGTACCGTTTCACGTCCGACGCGTAAAAATGTGCGAGCCGTTTTAATGATCGCCGGCAATTTTTGACGGTTCACCGACGTTTTTGACGGCAATTCGCGTGCGAACCCGTTTCCGCGTTTACAGTCACGCATCGCGTTCAATAGCACGTCGTATCGTCGGACCGGTCGTTCCCGACCAGATGCATAGCTGTATGCATTTAACGTATGCAGAAACATCCTGATTAACACCCCAATTATGTACACGCTGGCAACATTTCACGCGCCAGGGACGAGCTGAATCGAAGCTTGCGATTTCGCTGGGAATCCAGCCGATAAATTATTCGCGACGCTTCTTTCTCGACGCGGGAGGAAAGCTTCTCGCGTGTGAAAATATTTTTTTGTTAAACGTCAAAACGATTTGCGTGAGTAACAAAAATCTTATTTAAACGACGGTTCTTCCTACGCTTATTTACCAGAAAAATTGTAAACGTAAGGAACGTTTTCGTATACCACATCTTCCTTCTCTTTATTTCCGTTCTGATTCTTTTCTTTCTTTGACATTGGAATCATAAGAAAGTAAATTGTGGTTACGAAATGTAATTTAGTCGAATATCGTGCAATAATCGCAGAACAGAGCGAGAGAAAATTATCAATATCACTCTGTCTATGGAATTTTATACATAATATTTTTGTATTATTTGTATTTTGTATTATTGTTTGCTATGTTTACTACTTTTAAAGTGAATTGTTGTTTCTCGTCTGTTATTAATCTATTTTACACACAACCTTTAAAAAATTCTTCTTCCCTAATTTATTATTTCCGTAAGAACCATGTTACTCCGTGCCTGACTATATACGATCAACTTCTACTTACGCGTCTTACCGTATAAGCTGAGCTAAAAATACTACTTTAGTAGATAACAAATGCTTCAAACGAGATTAAAGAATTTTATTTCATTCTTTAGATTACTAGATCAAAATATTTTCCTTTACGTTTTGAACTATTAAAATGAAGGTGTTTCCCTTTTATCGGAATGAAAATATTTCTCGTTCGTGAAAATATCGCGTTTACGATGCCAAATTATTTAAATCGAACAGAGTCTAAGATATCAAAAATCGTATCTGAAATATTTATTTCGAAAAATATCATCCAGCAATGTCTATATTCTTTTCAATTCTATCAAGCTTCATACATTTTTAAGAGTTCTGGCACCTCATGAAAATAAATCGAATTAATCACTTCCAATAATCTCACACGTACACGCACAGGTATCCGTCGATCTATCTATCTTTCACAGAACGTCTGTCAATCGATCGTCAGCGACGTGACGTATCTGTTTCAGCAAAAATCCCGGATAATTCGAATCCAGGAAATTCCCATTCGTTTCACCTGACAATTTACCCGGTTCGTTGTCATTTTTCGCGATAATTCTATGCACGTTCAGCGGCCACGCGACCGCGCTCGATACACTCGGGGGCCACGTTGCACACCGGCGCATAATATCGTTACAATACAGTTCGACGTGATCGCAATCACACGGAACTCGCGAGTAATTTAACATCCCGGTGGATGGACAGCCAGTAACGGAAACGTCTATTTGCGCTGTTGCTGGCTGAAAGGTTCTGGCCAGGAGGAAAAGAATGCAGCACTGATTACGTTTATAACGTAATAGTCCTCTGTGACACAATTTCGAAAAACTGGGGCACACGTATCCTCGCCAATGGCCGAAATGGTCACATTTACATTTATAGATCGCAGGAAATTGAATGAGGGATGAATGGACGCTTGATGGAAGAGACACAGCGAATTCGTAAATCGATGCATTGATTTTGTCAAATTCGGCGATGATTGACGAGGACGGTATAAACGCGGAAATACGAAGTAAAAAATTTGCGTTTGGCCAAATGAGCACCGAAAGAGAAAAAAAAGAAAGGAATCATACAATCTGTATTATTTTTTTTCGATTATAATTTTATCCAGTGACGCTTTCATTTCTATCATGTACCGCACATCAAATTGAATTTTTTCTATTCTTTAGCACTTTGGAACTATGGTGTAGGATATTACAGAGACGTGGAATACTATTCTCGTAGCATTTTAGATGCACAAACTATGAATCTCAAGAAAGATTGTTTATCAATCGACACGTCAAATTCTTCAAAGAAAAAAAAGTTCGACGTAGTTTTGGAATCTCTTTCATTTCTAAAATATACGACTCTGAACAAGGTCTTCAAATTTTTATTTTATACGTCTCAAATCACCATCTCGGGCCCTCCAAAACATATAAATTTGAGACCTGACACTGGATTTTATTGCCACGCTGTGTCTCTTTCACCGGCAGTAGGTATCATCCGTCAGTGCAAGAGCAACTTACACCTACAGCGTAGTATAATATTGTACGCAGGGTGTTGCAATGCCACCGTGGAAAATGCACAAACGTTCCTCATCGAGATTATGCAACGGAATACCTTTAATCCGACGAAGTTCGTACCGGCTTAATCGAGAGTCCGCGGAGATCGCCGCGCCTTTGATACTAAGTGGTTCGAGAAGTTTTATTAAAGACTCTGGAGTAGACGATCATTTCGGTTCTTACGAGCCACGACTCTCTCCTTTATTCGAGCAGCCGGCTAAGGATCCGAGGGGTGATCAAAGGCTCCGTTGATGGCCGCTAAAATGGAACCTGAATCCTACAAGATCGATCTCCGCCTCCTTCTTCAACGAAAACTCTGCATACGATCGCTGGTTTAGATTGCCTCTCTGTTTCTTTCGAGAAAATGATAGAGTTTTCTCAAAGTTTGCTCGAGTAAAGAGAGAGAGAGAGAGAGAGAGAGAGAAAAGAATCTAGAATTTAGAATCTAGGAATTTTAATCTTTATAAAAAATTGATAAATTATAAAATTGTTTCCATTATTAATTAATACTAAAATCATAATTTTAAAGTAAAATTACAATATAATATAAATAAATTTATAGTTTATCCCACATATTTAATAAATTATTATTATATTATATACAAATTAAATTTATTTAAAAGGAACTAGATATTAATAAATACGACAAACATTTAATTTCTAAATAAGTATTTATTATTTTTATTCTAGGAAAAAATAATATATATTAAGATCATTTATTTTCGAGATATATAAAATTATTAAAATAAACTAATTGACCTTGATAAAAAAGGTACAAAATAAATTTTACTTATATATTTCTGAAAAATTCATATTCATTACTTTAAACTATAAATATTATTATTAATTTTTAGTTATCACTAAAATCTAGAAACCAGCTAAGAATCTAAGAATCTGAGAGAGAGAGAAAGAGAAAGAGAGTATTTGGCGCAAGAGCACTTGAAAAGCACTGTTAGGAGAAGATGCTATTTCTATGAACATTTTGTACGAAAAGCGATGCGTCATGCTTTCGAGTGATATAATTTAGGAGCGCTGGTTCTAAGAGAGACTTTAGATTTCGCTGTGCGCTATTACGTTTAAAAGTAAAATAACGAGTCCTACTTGCAGTTTCGCCGTACGATATTGACGTATCGAACTCTCGTGATAATTTGTTAACGTTCCCGAATATAATACGTAGCGGACTAACGTTGTCAATGGAATTTAATTCAGTACCCGTGCATACGCCATTGTTGTCCATACTATACGCGAATTCAATCATATTGTTTCAACTAGAAGTTGAGATACACTCTACGATCAGAGTTATATGTACGAGCCTAGTTCAGCGTCTAGTTTTAAGTTTAATTTTAGATCATTATTCATTGGATCGTATAAAATTGTCGTTTCAATGTACTCGAGCATTGTTGGAAGCAGTTACCTGCACGTCATTTTATCTCTATTCCCATCCAAAATGAGAGATCCGCGTTTACGATTTTCGTTAATTAAGCATGTTTTCTTCAACTATATACTTTACAAACTACAAACCATCAGAACCTTTATTTTTTAACATTCTCTACATACACCACGTGTAACGTAACCTCTTCTTTCTCTGTTTCTCCCACGTTTTCCGAACTAGCAACTCGTAAAACCCGGCGAGTCGTCCAATTTACAATCAACCGCAACAAACGCGTGTCTTGCGATGGAATGCAATTAAACGAACGAGCATCACGTTCGTTCAAATTGTACCGTATCGTGTGTGAACTATAGGTCGCGACTGCCCCCGATTGAACAGAATTTTTTCATTTCAGATTGGTTGAAATCTTAAAGGTCATCGAATACAGCGAGAGAACACACACACACACACACACACACAGAGAAGAAATGCGAGATAGTGTAAATATCCGTCACTTTTCTTCTAACTCGTAAAGAAGCTCGCCAACTTAATTTCATTCTTTCGCTTGTGAAATTTTCATACGCCGACGTCACGTACAGCGGACTTTGGCGATGCGCATAAACGAATTTCATAAAGGAACAGGCCCGGAGAAATTGCGAAACATTACGCAGTCTCTTTTGGCCATCCTCCATCCGACTCTGTGCCAGGCTCCTTCCCCTATTCTCTTTTCTCTTTCTACTTTTTTCGGTTTTTCTTTTTCTTTCATCAAGCCGACCCCTGTCTTTCGTATCTACGTATTCCACACGTAGGCGCGCGTCCCTGCGTAATGCTTCTTTTTTTTCAAGCTTAAACAGAATACGCTACGACCATGTACTCGAGAGTTTTCTACGTTGGGGTGAGAGGAACTCTTGGACGAGAACTCTTGGGAAAACAGACAGGTGATATCTTCAGCGTTTGTTCGAAGATACAGTCGAATATAATTTGTCAATTTAATTTTGTAATGTTTCGTCGGAGTTTTTAGCTGATCTCTTTCGCTGTTTCGTCGGAAAGTAAAATAACGTAGCGTAACGTAACGTGACGTGACGAAAGTTTTTTTTGAGATATTTAGTTACTTGAAAGATGCAGCAATATAATTCGTATATTTTTAATTTAATTCTGCAGTGTTTCATGGCCAAGTTCTATCCTCCGCGGCAGTATATCATTTGGATTTGTCAGAAACTAAGGTAATGTAATTTAATGAAGTGGAACACGAGCTCTTGGTTTTTTGCAGACCTGGAATATATTTTAAATTTTGTTGAATGTAGATTTTTCAATTTGACCCTGTAGCGTTTTGCAACCAAGTGAAACTACATTTTTTGAGATATGTCGGGTTGAGTTCCTCTATAGTTAGTTCCGTCAAAGTTGAAATATTAGATAGAATATTCCTGGTGTTATTAATACAGGAAGATCAAAATCAAATGTTTGACATTAAAAAATTGATTTTGTTATTAAACATATGTCTTACTCAAATCTCATTCAACTATCACTTTAATAATGACATTTATTTAATCTCTTTGATTCATCAAATACAATAATTTTCATTTGAGGATCGTAAAAAGAGATTTGCACCTATGAATCTCATATTATCGATCAAGAATTAAATTAAATTTAAAAAATTAAATTAAAATGCTACACACGCGCGCGATAGATTAAAAAACAATTTTGATCGTGAATTTAATAAAAATTAATTGAAATCCAGAGGGTTGTACAAAAAAATTGCATAAAATCTATTTTTCAAATGTTTCGCAAGCTAACTACGTGTCTCCTATTTCGAATGTCAGGTGTCAAGAATCTCAAGAATCTCAGATGCTGTTAATGACAACACGATACAAATTAAAGAGAAATATTAAATTTTTCAATTGTCACAAGCAGTCCTGCGATAACTTCGCTATACGTAAACGACGTTTTATTTTTCGTCGTGGCTTTTGTCATTTTGTCCCTTATCGCATTCGATAGTAACTCGCCTCTGTCATAGTTCAGATGACAGAATCGCACGGTATTCGTGAATTTGAATGAAAGAAGCTCGTGAATTTTACAAAGAGTCGTATTTTCATTTCGAACTCATGTCAATTCGTACAGCTGCGGCGTATTTAGTTATTGAATTATTTTTCGTGTTTTTCGAGTACTCTGGCATCCGATTAATCAAATATCTGCGGTGCCGCGTTGTTTCACGGTCTGTCGAACAGTCAGAGGAAGGTTCGCGAAGTGGAAAATTTGCGCGACTGGCGAGGCTTGGAAAGAACGGTGACGTATAAATTCTACCTAATACGTAGACCGTCGAAAAACTCGCAAAGAGAATAAATATTAAAAATTTGACGAATCTAGTTAAAAAGGAAAGTATCAGCGCGGATTTAACGCGCAAAGAAATTACGAATTTTGGAATAACGGAAATCCAGAGTTGGGCGGATTAATGTCCGCAGTAAAGTCTCTGTTTATAGCTTCACGAAGTGCAGCTGGTTGATAGTCCTCGTTAATCCAGAGTATACGACTCCTTCGAGTTTCCATTACGATGGTTAATAGACATCAGGAACGCGATGCTCGAGAGTGCGAAGCGAATGGAACGAGTGACTTTGCGTAGGAACGTAATTTAGAATTTTTAGAACGACATGAGTTATTGCTAATATTACCAACGACATTGGCAAATTTTATTAATCTATCAATTACATGCTCCTTCGTGTATTTATTGAATAGTAAAATAAATAAAAACTTAAAAAATGAAACTTTTTGGAAATGTCTAACACATTGATTTGCACGTTCTCTCTATATATACAAAATATGTATTCAATTTTTATAAGAAATACGAAACACGATGAAACGAAGGCGTATTTTTCATTTTACATTATCTAATTACTTGTGTTATTTAAAATTCTTTGTCATATTCGCGATATTCATCTTAGATGTTTCTTCGTTCCAAGATATTTATAGAAACGACGGTCACTATCGTTGAACACTTATATTTCGTGACAATTTTACACATCAATTTCCAACCTAACGCTGCAACCCAATGTTTCACGAGGAATTCAATTATAAAAAAAGAAAAAAAAATTGCAAAAATTTCAAGACAGGAAACCTTCGCGAATCACGTGCACGCATCCATCTCGCGGAAATTCCGGTGAAAAATTGCAAGACGGCCATCGCTGGTATTTTCAGAAGGAGGTGGAGAGGTAGGAGAAGAACGCGAAGCCCTCTCGCTATCGGCGAGATGTTAATAGCATGAATCTCGGGGGCTTAACTGGATGTTTTCCAAAGAAGGCACGTAGCCTGTTTGTTTTCCTCATAATTATGCGCATCGAGGGAAAGGGTGGCTGCAATAAGCCCGGTGGAATTCCTTTTTAGCCCGAGCAATACAAACGGAATACAGAAAACTGGGACGCTTTCTGCACCCCGTTCAAATATTCATTTTTCTTCCGGTACCGGCGCGGTCAAGACCGACTTCTATTCTATGGAATACAATTTATACACCGCCGGAAGTACGTTCGCCGTTGTACACTTAACGAACCGAAAATTACTCTCGCTGATTTTAATCAAGAAACACTCATACACGCAGAAAGAGGGAAAGAGAGAGAGAGAGAGAGAAAGAGAGAGAGGAGAAAAATGGTAACGCGTGTAGCAGTCCTCAAAGCATCAACTTTGCGATTCCCCATTCAGCTTCCACTGTCTTTGTCCGATGGACCAAGAAATCGAGATAGGGGAAACTCGAGAATGTAACTCGTTTGTAAAGGCAGTTGATACGTTCGTTTCAACGACATTTAGATTGTCATCTAAACGAGTGGAAGCGGGTTCGTGCAAGAGAGAGAGAGAGAGAGAGAGAGAGAGAGAGAGAGAGAGAGAGAGAGGGTGAAACACCTTGCTTAATTAAGATTACGACGATGATACTGTAAATTTTAGCAGCTGGAATTTCAATGAGGTCTTTTGTGGAACGAGAAGAGCGAAGATCGAAGATACGGTTCGTGTCATTTTTTTTCCTTTTCCTTTTTTTTTTTTTTTTTTTGAAGTGAAATTGCGAAGATCGAAGATACCGTTGGGGTATTAACTGGCTGGTATTTTTACCAGGATGAGGCAGATAAAGAGCGCTGGAAATTATTTGATCGTGAGATAATTAGTACAAGTTTTATCGGGGCGAAATTTCAATGGATTTCCTAGTTATAAAAAGGTGGTCGAAATGGAATATTTGATACGGATAAAACAGTTCGGATCGTGATGGAAATTATTCGACGGAAATTGATATTTCGGCAATTAATTCGCTAAATTCGAAGTTGAGGATAGAGAGGAAACGTACATCGTACATTTTACGAAAAATCATTTAAATTTTTAAAAATCAACGTTGGCAAATCTAGAATATTTCTGGATTTCAAAAGTTACAAATTTATCTTTCTCACTATTTTATTAGTTCTAATTAATCATGTTGCGTATAATGTCAAGGACATTTCATTTACACTTCTTTCCGATCAATTTATATCATCAAATTCTGTTTCTCATCATTCGAGTTAAAAAATAAACTTCGTTGCATCTTCTCCCGATTCTACGAAATTCAAAATAATTGTATTATTTAATTTTATTGTTTAACGAATCGATGATATAAAAAAAAAATCGATAAATGACGAAGAATCGCTCGTTTCAAGCGAAAGATTCAAGACGAACGCGCGAAATGTTTTTTTGAACAAACATCGGAAACCGATGCCACCTCTTATCACGCTTGTCGCGCGGTTGGCGGATGTATCATTTCTCACACGACCGTTATTATTGCGACTGAATAAAGGCCGGTTGGCAGCCATTAATAACTTTGCACGACGAATAACCGGACGTTGAAAGTGGCCGCGCCCCGGAAGCGGTGCTCGCGTCCGCTCTTCCTGTCGCGGGGGATGGAAAAGAGCCACGCATTGTCGCGCCGTTTAATTAATCGTCCACGATTATCAAACCATCGCCCAGACGCTTCCGCCGGTGTCTATAAATAGAATTTTCCGCGATCTTTCTGCCACGGTTTTGTATGTCTGCCTCTCCTCCCCCCACCTCGCCGTGATTTTTATCGTTTCCGCGTGATTCGACTCGCGTCAAACTTGTATCACGTGGACGTTTTTTCTTTCTTTTTTTTTTTTGACAGTGATCGTTTTGTATTTGATATATAGATCAATGTAACTTTATGTGATTTTTAAAATTTTTGACAGAATTTGCTGATATATGGTAGCCGATAGCTAAAGCGTTGACGAGCCACCAGTTTTACACGAAAGAATTACTTAATTTTTGTAATACAATATGTAATGTTTTAAGTTTCAATTGAAATCTTTTATTGTTGAACAGTGCATTTTTTATTTCATGGTATTGTCTAGTTAGATATCTATTCGAAATTTTATTTCATTTATTCGAAGTAAGTTTGGAGCACTCTGATCACTGATGACCACAATGGCCCCATTGAGAATAATCTTCGGTTAGAGGTGACCAACATGTTAACGATTAGTCCAACAAAAATAAGAAGAAAAATATTTATAGAATATTTATAGTATTATAATATTTATAATATCAACATTTATAGTGTTAACATCATTTATATTAACAATATTTATAATAATAATATTTATAATTTATAAAATTTAAGAGTAGTAACAGCAACAGTTGATTATATTAGCACGTCATTTAATACAGATAAACATTCATTTCGTTTTATTTTTTGCTCGCTATTATAGTGTGACGAAGCTATTTGTCTTTTATTAATAATCGGTAATAATTTGCAAATTTTTACCTCGGGAGTTTTATCAATCAGAAAATTGTCAATCAGAATCAGAAACTACGCGATTAAACCATATACTTAAATTATAATCGATTCTACATTACACTGAACTGAACGAATAAACTGGCCACCTATGATTTCTCAAAATTAATTGGACAAAACTCACTATCCATTATTTTTCTTTTGGACTAGCAAATTGAACCAACAGAGGCTCAATCAAACCAGTCACACAATCACAAATCTTCTTCCAACAATACAGTTCTATTGTATTTATTCAAAAGAAACGAACATGAAATTCAACTCCCAACTTGTACCGAAAACTAAACACGAAGTCATACCAGCATCTCTTACGTACGCCAGAGCGCAAACACGAACAGGCACGAAAGTTGCTGGGGAAACGTAAACTTTCCTTAAAAGTACCCACGCGTTGAAGCTCTGCCTGACGTCAAGTTTTTGAAAAACCTTGCTTTGTTCAAGATCGCGCAATTTTCACGCAGTTTTCACCTCGTTGGTGTTCACCAAGGCTCCCAGGTCTCGGTACTCGAAACGTTAACCTTTTGACTACTGTAGTCGCCTAAAGGCGCTTGGCAAACTTGCACTTGTGACACTAAAGGCGCTTGGTAAACTGGCGCTTGTGATACTGAAGCCACTTAAAGGCGCTTGGTAAATTTACGCTTGTGATACTGTAGGAGCCTAAAAGCACCTGGTAAATTTACGCTTGTGATACTGTAGGTGCCTAAAGGCACTTGGTAAATTTACGCTTGTGACACTGTAGGCGTCTAAAGGTGCTTGGTGAATTTACGCTTGTGACACTGTAGGTGCCTAAAGACGCTTGATAAACTTGCGCTTGTGATACTGTAGGCACCTAAAGGCGCTTGGTAAATTTACGCTTGTGACACTGTAGGAGCCTAAAAGCACCTGGTAAATTTGAGCTTGTGACACTGTAGGTGCCTGAAGGTGCTTGGTAAATTTACGCTTGTGACACTGTAGGAGCCTAAAAGCACCTGGTAAATTTGAGCTTGTGACACTGCAGATGCTTAAAGGTGCTTGGTAAGTTTACGCTTGTGACACTGTAGGTGTCTAAAGCTGCTTGGTAAATTTACGCTTGTGACACTGTAGGCGTCTAAAGGTGCTTGGCAAATTTACGCTTGTGATACTATAGGTGCCTAAAGGCGTTTGGTAAATTTGCGCTTGTGACACTGTAGACGCTTAAAGCTGGTTGGAAAATTTACACTTGTGATACTTTAGGTGCCTAAAGGCTCCTGGTAAATTTACGCTTGTGACACTGTAGGCGCCTGAAGGCGCTTTAAAAAATTGCTCTTAAGATATTGTAGCCGCCTGTTGGCGCTCAATCTACTTTGAAAATTCCGGAACCGGAAAATTTTATCGATCGTAATTCCAACAAATCTCATTTGAACCAGACGTAATTCAATAATTACCATTAGTCATATATGATTTAAATGCGTTTAGTTTATAGTTATTTTTTCTATATGTCTAAAATGAAAAATTGGAATAATAAAATGATCAGAAAAAGTAGATGCAAACATGACACAACGAATGATTCACGTTTTCATATTTTGTACCATGTAATTGTTTGGTACAATCACCGTACTACAAAGAGAAAGAGTAACTACGTACTTTATTTTTAGAACCTATATTAAATCATTAAGATGTACGCAGCAAAATATATATTCTTGTACAACGAATTGACTTAACTGCTCTCTATGCTCAAACTCTCTTTATTAATTACTTGACAACGACTGTGTGTTTATCTTCTTAGTAACTGTTATATATCCCTAACGATTATTTATAAATCTCCTTGACGATTGTTATAAAAAGCTTAATATTAATGTTAAATTTTTAATATATACTAACAATTCAATGCAGAACACGAACAAACAAATGATATTGGTTTAATATATTGGATTTCAGTGTTTTGATTATTTCAGAAAAGCACGCCTAACGAAAAATTACGCTGTTTTCGGTGTTGGTTGCGAATTCCTATCGTATGGCACGGCTGGCACGTCTCAAAGTCTGCCGTGGTCAAAGGGTTAATGCAAACGCAACGCGGTTCAACGCGTGGACACTCTACTATCCGGCCGAAGACAAACGTTTTCGCTGCGATTGTGAAATATACGTTCGACTGCCGGGTCCTGGGTCCATAAATTTACGTCGCGCGACACCGTCGAATCGTCACGGCGGCGCGGATCGATGACACTTTTGTCGCGCGTGCACGCAGCGGCTGAAAAGAAAAAAAAAAAAAACATTTTGTAAAATGCACGATACGAAGCGTGTTGTAGACACGATACGGAACGGGTCACAAGCGTCTGCCAGCCGAAATAATGTCGCTTTAAGCCGCTCCGGATTTGCTGCTCCGACTGCTTCGTTATTTAAATACTAAAAAAATAAAACAAAAAAAAAAGTGGTCCCTTGCAGCTCCCCTGCCAGCCCATAAAGTCTGGTGTTTTATACGGAATCGTTAAAACCGGCTCCGGACGTAGTCCGATTATTTACCCTGAACTAAATGAACGATCGTGATGCTCGAGCGTTCTCTCTTTTTTTTTTTCACGGTGGAACGATCGCGGAGCGACTGTATTCTACCGATGGATTACCCGGCTTTGATTGAAATCTCGAAAATACTTTGACGTCACGCGTGATAATTCTTTCTGAATGTATTTACCACTCGTCCCGGTTGGTATTTGGAACGTCCTTCTATTTACGAGTATTCCGGTGAAGTATGACGATGAATTTGTGGATATTAGTCACGTTGCAATGTTTGAACATTGGTTGTTTCGAACAATGTGTAGTTTCTAGACCTAATTAATATCAATATCTCAACGTGATAAATAGGTTTCAGGTTTTAGGTCTTTGTTTTTCAACTTATTTAATTTAATTACAAAGAATATGTGCCTTCAAACCTTAAAACAAAATGTGTTTAATTTCTTTCCTGTTTATTTAATTTCATTGCAAGAAATATGTGGATACTGCTGGAAAAATTAATGTTAACTTTCATCGAGATCAAAATGTTTTATTCCTGGAAATTTCCTGAATCTTTAATCCGTTAAGTGTTTTACTTCATTTTGAAGTAACGTGAACTTGTGCGCTTAATCATTTTCGATCTGCGACAAGTATACTCGACAAGAGTATAGTTATAAGTGTGTCTGCTATAAAGTTGAAACAAATTATAACGAGACAAAATTTTCTAGTCGAATTTTCTAAATCATATTTTATTATAAATATTTGTTATAAAATTGTATTACTTTATAATAAAATATTATATGTAATCACAATTGACAGCAATTTGTTTTTTGTCCTAAAGTATTCCAAAATTTATTAAAATTACGAATACGTATTCTGTTTTACCTAAATTTCACTTTAAGAGCAAATGCAAACTTTTTTTTTATCATATGACGAGCATCTAAACATAAACATCGAAAGTGTTAAATATAAGGCTTAAAATAAAACTTGAAATGTATTTAAATTAGTTCTCTGCTTATTTAATTTAATTAAAGGAATATGTACCTAGATACTGTTAGAGAAATTAGCGTTAACTCTTACTCGGATCAAAATACACTGCTCACAAAAATTAAGGTATATTTCAAAATGAATATGAAGCGATAAAAAAAGAAGCATTTGATTTTTTTCTATTAAATAAGACATTATAAGACATTGTCCTTGATTAAAAAAAAAAAAAAATAAAATAAAATAAAATGTTTCTTTTTAGCATCGCTTCATATTCACGTTGAAATATCTCCTAATTTTTGCAAGTAGTATATTTTATTTAAAATCTCTTTCACATAACGGTGAACTCTGTAATGTATTGTATATTCGACGTTGCCATTTGGCAACGTATCCGCTAGAATTGTTTCAATACCGGTACGGAATCGTTTTAGAACCGATATAACAACAGGCTGCGGTGCTGTAACCGAAATCGATATGGGTCGGGGACATTTTTCACCCATATAACAGTTATGCCATCGTCTCGTAACCTTTTCACTTGGAACCCAACAACGACTATCCGCGGTCACAACGACTGATAACAGACAGGGTGAAGTTTCCCTCCAGCAAGGGACAGTCTAACGGTTTGTCGCGCAGAAAGCATCGGCGCCTAATTACCGAAGTTAAGCTACCTCGAACAAGGTTAGCGTTTAGGATTGTCGAGCGTCTGGCTAAGTCTGTCGACGTTAATGAGTTTAACTAAAACTGTTCTACATAAACTGTCTACTCGGTACTCGATGCAAGAGTAATCTAGAAACAGTGAAAGATAACTAACATTGGAACTTCCAGAACAGTAAACTATTTTTGGAGATTTTTTTGTAAAATCTATGTTTTACTCTAATACCTTATCTTAATTAATAATAATAATTATTATTACGTAATATAATATTATAATAATCTAATTTCTTTTTAATTTCTCTAATTTTCTAGTGTTAAATTATTCAGTCGTCGAATATATCAAACAATGCATTTTTTAAAAATAATGTAACTTGACGATAATTTCATGAATTTCAAAAACTTGTGCTCTATCCATAAGATGTAATTTTTTAATTACACCGTTTAGATCCTCTTCTCATACAAAATTTCTCAAATTTACTGAAAATATTGTCACATCGCGTGATCACGTCGATACTAATGTGCTTGACGATTCGTCAGACTCGTCGGTTAATTATTCGATTTTGAAAGTAATCCTGAATGCGACTCTGTGAAGAATCGACCCAACGTCAATCGATATGATATCTCGTCTGAAAAGCGTGGACAAAAGTGGCGAAGTCACCGGGGCTATTGTACACTCGTATCAAGCCCAAAGGATTAATTCTTTCGGGAGGATCGACGTTGATCAATGACGCGACGTTCTCCCTTTGTAAGTCTAGCCCCTTGAAGAAAAAGTCGTCACCACGAAGGGAACCATTCAACGAGCCTTTTCGAAGTTGCTCGTCGATAAATAGACACGCAAACGCACTTGGCAACGTTTATTACGTTTACAGACACTTTTGAAAATTTCCACTGCACGCATTTACTGGAAACAAAAATCAAAATTAGCAAAATTCGTATCGTTTCACTGGCGCATCACCGTGAAACATTGAACTTGCCACGAAAAGAGTCTGCATTATTCAACTATGGAGTTGCAAGTCTCTCGAGTGAAGTTATGTAAATGCAAATGACACTTGTTCGAGATTTCTTTGAGGCACAAAGAAACTATTTGAATTTAAAATAGAAACTGCTACGTCTGGAGACAGCGAATTAATTTACCGTCCTAATGCTTCTAACGCTTACGAAAGTATTCGAACGATGTGCGCGTTGCATAAAACTTTTGGAAATTTTATGAACAAACTGACCGCTAGTTTGAGATTTAAAAACGTTACAAGATATTTAATACGATATTTTGCAGAGGTTATAGAAGTATTAAACGATCACGAGCCTCGATTAAACTTCAGTGTTCAATTGATACGATCATCTTACAGTATCAATGAGATTCCAAAATATTTAGAATATTTTTGTGAGCCAGTTTAGTAAAAGTTTCAAAAGGAAAGAGCTCACAGATTTCATTATTATTCTCGTTGCAAAAGCACATTGTTATTCCCTATAAAGTAAGAATAAAACTTACATCCTTTGTATATCGACACGTGTGAATGAACTCTGCAAAATCTGAAATCCTTTTGTGAATGTGAATTACACTGTTGTTGTAAGAATTACAATTTACTATATATTTCGATACTAGCTGAAGAAGAAGGCATTCAAAGATCGATAATGACGCGATCGTCACCGAGAAAACACTTTCAGATTCGATCTAAAGATCTCTTGGCATGGAAATTGGCGCGAGACTCACCCGTCCTTCATTGCCAATAATTTTCTGTGCAAAAACGCTGGAAAAAAAGTATCGAAAGAGATATTTCTGCAGCTTGGATGCTTCGCCAGGGCGTGTCATCGTTAAACGACGGCTTTTCTCCAATTAGTTCGAACTAAATAATCCTGCCAGCTAAGTTGCTCGTGATTCGCAAACGAGAAAAATAGAGTACTCCGACGAGCTGTCTGGCCAAGCGAAAGATACTAATCTCCCGGTGAAATTGTAGTTTATATCTGTGACGAAAAAGTTCGTTTATACTGGACTCACTAACCGGATATTAACAGCGTGGAAGTGATACAGCGACGAGTAAAACTGGAACACGTGGAATTTTAATTCTAGTACTTTTAGATAACATTTCATCGAGTAAAATACTTATGGAATGCAAAATGTTTCGGCTTTTTAAAAAAAAATTTTACCATCACTATTCTGACAGATACAAACTGTTTGCCTAGAGTCAGTTTTGTGCAAATATTTCAGCAAATGAGAAGGATTTGCAATCAATTTGAACGAAAAATCATCGAAAAATTTAAACAATGTCATGTCACAACTTTGTGATGATAGTTTAGAAGATGATAATTTATTGGTCTCATTTTGAAGCGTTAAGCTTTTACATTGATCATCCTCAATCTTTTCTCCCAAGAGAATTTTGCATCACCTAGCAAATGAGAAAAGTGTTGTTTTCTTCAAAAAGAAATGTTTTTGACAAAAAAGTTGATTAAATGAAATTAATATTATTTTCGTGTCATCCTTATTTAACAATAACTCCGTATTGCTCGAGCGTCTGGAACCAATTAGAATTTTCCTAAATACATAAACATTGGTATTTGAATATACAAATCTTGGAAGATGTTGCAACAACGTTCCAGAATCAATTATTCACGACAATTAATTCTACGCCCAATGAGACCAAGATCAACAAATTGTTCTTCCAACCTAAATGCAAACGTCTCGAATGAACGATCCATCTGACACACACGTCAACTTCGTCATCTCGTTCTCAAACTTTTACATTTCAATTTCACCAAATTTCGAAAGGTGACTCACAATAGTTCAGAAGGTAGCAACAGCTCGTCGGTGTTCATCGACGTTGGAAAACTACAGGCAGCGAGGGATGTTGACTCAGCCGTCAGCAGAATTCATCGATCGTCCTTAACTCGATCGTTGCAGAATTCAAAAGATCGCGAACTGTTCGCGATTCGTGGAACACGCTCGCGATTTACCTGGCGCGACTGCGCATCTCCACTGTGACAAATTGGATCCCGAGGGACGCGCGAACCAACTCCCAGACGAATTTACTGACACGAAAGCGACTATTAGTCGCGTGCTACGCCATCTACTCGCGAGTCGAATTTATCGACTCGTGTCTAAGATCGCCGTCATCTAGACGCGACGGTTTACGAGGCTTTCGACACCTGTTACCCACTCTCCATCTTTCGGGCACTCAAGCCTCGGAGCAGAGAGACCAACGTCGATGGCAAAACCATCGACCAGAGGGGGAGAGACAGGGAGAGAGACGACGGGTGCCTGGATGAAACTTCAATCGTTAAACTTTATGGCATATCTTGCGTATTTACGAGCCGAAGGTTGCTTCATCGCTCGGTCGTCGCGGCAATTTTCCTCCATTCTTGGGACCAGACACGTAAAATCCTGGCCTCGGTCTGCGGCAATGCAGGTGACGCACCGCGACTGCAGAAATGCCGGACAAAGAGAGAGAGAGAGAGAGAGAGAAGATATTCGATCTTGCATCGCAGCCAGAACCAAAACAAGAAGAGAGAAAATTGGGCGAATTATTTATTATTAATCGTCTCGTTCGATTTCGCTGGATGGAACTGAGCAAACTTGTATGCACGTACGACACAACGTAGAGGAGTTGGCGTAAACCGTTTATTTTAAGGGTGAGTCGAAGGGATCGTTTCGCGGGGCTGAAAGTAGTTTGGTCAGATGAGACCCATTTCGGTGGATAAGAGAGAAACGATTCTGGGGAGGTCAGTTTTAGGGTTTTATCTTAAAGTGTATATTGGATCTCGACGTTTACGAGGTTTTGTTGACTTTCGTGAGTTTTTTGAGATCTTTCGTTTGAGATTGCGTGCGAATATGAAACTACGACTTTTTTTGAACCGTTTTGTTAACGAACGAACGATTAGAACTGAGAGATAAAATTTTTACATCGACGAAGGAGAATATAAAACTCGTCATACTTGTGAAACAATGATATAATATGCAGAGTGAATCAAAAATCACTTGCTACTAAAATAAATCCGTAATTTTTTTATTTTTTCTTTCACAGATTTTTAAAATATGAAAAGATCATGTTCGAACTTAAATTTAATTTGAAATTAATAAAATTAGTTTCTTTCTTATATCTTGATGTTTTGTTAAAAAAAAATAGACGACAAGAAATATCTTGGCCCACGCTATACAAATCAGAGTAATCATCGACTTGTTGACTTTTAATGAATTCTGAATTATCGTTACTATTATTCCTCATCCTAAATAGAATTAAAGAAACGTTTAATCGAAACAAACGATCGAATTTTCGAAACTGAAGTTGTACGCGTGACCAGATTTGTCAACCATAGAAATCGAACTATTTGCCACGTGTGCGAACATTTTCATTTATTTTAGAAGATCATTCATCAAGATCATTATGAACAGTCTCGACAGCTCAACGCCTTAATAACGCGGGAAGCGAATTTTACGCCATCATCAAACTTCACGTCGACAATTTTAAGTCCAATGGGCAAAATCGATTCCGGATAATATCGAAGGTAGCTCGAATTTATGCGAGCACTGCCATGATCTGGCAAAAGCTGAGGATCTGACTAACGATGATTATTACTTGTTCGTTTCGTCAGAAAGAATTACTAGTGCGATCGAGTGATTCATTAGAATTTAGAGACCGATAAGAAGATTCATTGCCATATTGCCGGGCGAACCTTCTTAATCTGATTATGTTTGCCTTCGGGGATTAGATGAGCTTTTAAAATTAACATTTAATTAATATTTCAATATTTTCTTGCTGATCCAGAGATTCTTTCGTAAAACGGGATACTTCTGAATATTTAAATCCTACATTCGTCTTTCTAAATTTGCCACTCATTTGAAAAGTTTATTTAATTTTTCACTTCTAATTGGAATGTGTTTGCAACACCTCTGCGCACTTGAATTTTCCCTATCTTTTTAATTATTTCAATCGCCTCTGTTTCAAGTAGACTTTCAATTAGCTCTCAGCAAACGCTATCAAATCGATATCGTGGATATTATAATATAACATCATATCATTTTAGTTCGAAACGCTGACTATGATATACTTGGAATTAAAATTAAAATTAATTCAATCAAGTTAAAAATAACGACTCGTTCACTCTGCGTGTGCTTGGCCAAATTTGATATGTTATATTAATTGTGTACAATTGAAAGAGCGCAAACGATTCGCACAGACTCGCAGTCTGGATGGAAAAACTTCAACGAGTATCGACGTTTGCTTCAAGAGATATTTGTTTTTTCGTTTCAAAGAGCATTCTGGAGTATGCGTATTCTCTTTATAATAAAATTGTCAATTAAAATTGCGCCCCTTGCGAATTTCGTTCCACGCTCGTGGAGAATTCCCGTCTGAAACTACGAAACGTGGGAAAGATTCATTAGCATTACAGAGGAGTGACTGAAATTTCAGAAGCTTGACAGTGTTAGATTGCGGTCTCTTCGTTTCGGAACGAGGAAGAATTGGCCCACTCCTGTCCGATTACTCTTGCATGCGGACACTCGAGATTGAAATGAAAAACGTCAGCGATAAATCGTTGCGCCGTATCGAGCCGTGATCGATTATCGTAACAGAAGACGATTAATTGTCCTGGAAATTGATGGTATTGCGGCATGCTGCGTTATACTATAGTATTCTCTAGCCGCTCGTCGTTCTTATCGAAATTTATGCATAATTAATAGCGTTCGTCTCTTTGACGCAATTAATATATCGTTACTTGCGAAATCTCGCAAGAATATGAACGAAATGATAGATAAAACAAAACATGTTAAAAGGTGCGTTAAATTTCGTCCTGGGTTTGTTAATTTCCCTGTCAACGGTTCTGTTGAAACGATCACAAACAGAAAGTGTTTCACGTGAATATTCGTATTTCACGACGAAAGAATAAACAAATCTTCCCCGTTTTAGTAGCCTCGGCAGTAATTTTAAATTCGAATGTGATGGAAACGTAATTGATGATCTGCAAGTTGTTCAAGCTGTTCGAAAATCACTGCGAACGAATGAAACAACGAAAACCACTCGGACGACCAAAAATTCCATTTCCGTGACTAATTCGCGTTATCCGAAGACGAGCCACCAGGAGTCAATGAGACTTTTCGCGTCCAAGGGTTTCCGGCCGCGGGAAGTCGAGCGTCGCTGTTTATCCGATTAACGCACGCAACGTTTGCACGGTCAAGACAAATTTGCACTGGCCGGCTCGGCGCTTGCCGCGCGAGCCGCTGGATTAATCGTATTTGCATGTAATAATCCACGAAAACGCGTTCGCTGTAGTTAAAATATTTAGTTCCGGCGCGGGCGCGCGTCCGTCACGCTAACGGGGCGCAGCGTGGCGCGAATTTTTTTGATACGCGTAGCGGCGAAACGGAGAAAAAAAAAAAAGAAAAAAAAATGGAAAAAGAACAGAAGAAAAAAAAAAAGCTGCGCTCGTCGAATATTACGGATTCGCACGTGCGGGACGGACGGCGGTGTATGTAATACGCGTTGGCCAGCGGTGAATTCCCGGAACGTCGGTTAATCGGAAGTTTCGCGCAGCCGAGAATTCATTCTACAATTTTCAGTACGCCGTGGCGCACGTAAGCGGAACGATGCTTATCGCGCCGTGAATTTCGCGCCGACGCTTTTTAACCCCACCGTGACCAGCCCGATACAACTCCCTTGGCGATCTTCCGGATCGCGAGTGCTTATCTGAAACCGCCGCCGGGCTGACATTAGCCTCGCTGCGCCCCTTATTTCGCGGATCGCCGACGAAAGCTATTCTTCCGCGAGGTATCGTTAGCGGCACGCGATCGCCGAATTTACGCGATCTTCGCGTTTCACTCGGTTGTTTGTTTTCGTTCACTCGTTGCGAGGGCACGTTCAGTTTCTTGGAACATTCCGCTGGATGATTTTTAACATCCGTGACCAGCCGACGACTCCCTTGGCGATCTGGATTCACGCGATTTTTTTTATGTGTTTTTAGCAGAGAATTGTTTGTAGTTTGCATACAACAATGTTGTCTACACGCGAATTTGAAGAATTTGAAGAATCTTGTTAACGAGATGGAATCCACGCAGGCAATTTTTATGTGTCTAAAGTTGGTAGAGACTTGTTTCGTTGTGTGTGATCTACGTACGATAGTTATCTACAGGGTTGCGAATTTTAAAGAATTTGAAGAATTTTGTTCACCCCTTGAGCGTTTTGTTTTATCTCGAGAATGTGCACTGCAATGTGTGCTTAATTATTTCTAGGCGAATATACTCGACGAAAACGCAGTAAATGAGTTAAATTGTAACAAAATGATATATTATTTTAATAATATTATATATTGTTTCTTTGAAAAATTTTTAATTTTATTTTTCTGTCTTGTTTCCTTGAAATATTCTAAAACGTGCTAAAATTACAAATACATATATAATTTTTTTTACCTAAATTTTACAATAAATAGCAAAAGCGAATATTTTTCTACACGACGAATATACTCTGTTAAATAAAAAAATTTCACTTTTTTATGACGAGTAACCCCTCAACATAAACGCTTAGAGGGTTAAAAAGATGGAACCTACAAACGAAATTTTATATATTTTTAATAGAGGCTTGTTTCGTTGTCTATAGTCTGCACACAACATTATTATCTACACGGTTTGCGAATTTTAAGAATATCAAGAATCTTGTTAAAAAGATGGAGTCTACGTACGTAATTTTATATATTTTTAGTAGACATTTTGTTTTGTTGGCATATTTGCAGTCTACAGTTACCTATACGATTGCGAAAGTTTATGTTTTTAAGAATCTTATTAAAGAGGTGGAATCTAAATGAAAACCTGTTCCACTTCACAAGATTATATTAACTGCGAAGTAGTTTCTAGAACATAGGTTGTATCACGTGTGAGTAAATTTTTGCAGCCTTGTATTTCTCAAAAAATGCATAAATCATCTCCCGTCGTATTTTTAATATTCTGAGAGGAAGAACACACGTGGGAGACGAGCGATGTAATACTGAATGATTCTCGCGCTAGTAGTCTATAAAAATTATAAATTATAATAAACAGAGCTAACGAGTGTTTCTTTTGAATTATCTTTAAAATAGGAGTACGTGCGCGGTTTAAGTAGATACTACCGCAACAAGTCAGACGCTTCAATACCCGGCGCGTTTTACGTGTCTTTCTCTATCTACCATTCAAGCTAAAAATCATATTCCGTTTTGAATATCCATCGTTCCACTTTCTCCAGTTTCTCTCACGGTTAATTCAAATAACGTACGAAGTAAGAAGAAAGAAAGAAAGGAAAAAGAAAAGGGAGAAGAAAGGAAATACAAAAATCGACAAAATATCACGTAAAAATCCCGAATACAAATACGACCAACAAATAATCGACTGTTTTATTCATAGAAATATCATTTCGTGCCACTTTCGCGCGTTTCGTTAAAACGCTCTCCAACCAACAAGATGTACCGTACCGAGGAGCGAAACGATCCGACTGATATGAAAAATAAAGGAATATCTTTATCCGATCGATTTCCGATAAACTTTCCAGTAGTAGTCGTCGGCTAGAGGGAGATGAACAGACAAAGAACGACGAAGAAAAAGAGAGAGAGAGAGAGAGAGAAATGGTTAGTCTCTCGCAACAAGACGAAATAAAGTAACGCGTGAAGCGTGCTCGCGAGATAATTGTTATCTTCACCAGAATGGCCCGCTCATGTTCGTTCGTTTTTAGGTGCAATCTCGCGGATGGAGTTATCCCCCGTTACCACGCTCCACGGTCATATTCCCTCGATGATCTTTACTTTTACAAATGTTAACCTAAATTACGTCCGCAGTGGCGGCCGCCGGCCATTCGCGTCTTTCTTCCTAAACGATAAGTTAACATTTCAGGCGAAACATCCGCCTCTGGTGTCCGCCACGGCACAATTAAAATCGCCTTTTTACGGCCGACCTTCTGTGATTTATGGCACTTGAACACGGCGAGGAAGAATCGGCTTGCCGACTGAGCGAGTTTATGAATCCTTCAGTTCGTGCTCGGGGAAAAATTCTGTTATCTATCGGTTCGCGTGATCAATCGGAGAATTACGCTCGTAAAAAATCTTCAACTGAATGAGTGGAGCTGATCGTTCGATACGGCGATCGTACGTTTGCACGATTTCTTTGGCGAACGTGGAACCTGATTTCAGACAGTTGACGATGGAGCATCGCGGCGTAGCACTTTCTACGTTTCGAATAGAAGAAAATTTTTCTATTCCGATTTGTTTTAAAATCTTCGTCTCTCCAGAATGTAAATTTCTGTCAATGAGAATGTTTCGTCTAACTCAACATCCATCTATTTCAAATCTAATTGAACATCTCGAAAGAAACTTCGCGATATTAATCTAAGCAATCAGATCGATATTCAATCGCCTTAAATAGAGTGGAGAAATTTCTGTTTCTTTTATCTCAAAGATTCGAGAATAATCATAAATGAATTTTGATTCCATTTTATCTGCAATTTGTGTTTGAACGTTTAAGAAAATTTGTTGTGTTTTAAAATTAATAAAATAAAATTTGTGTTTTAAAAAAACACTAATTTCATCAATTTACACAAAACAGGGTATCTCCAATCATATTTGATGAAATATGTTACTCACCCCCAATTTTGAGGGTTGTTCTCTCCGCTCGGACATTGACCATTGCCGATGGAAAAAAAACACGAGTCTGCAATATTTTTTTTTTTTTAAAACCACATTCGTGCGAAATTTCATCAAAATCGGCGATTCCGACTTCGGTATGTTCCCTTGTTAGAAAATATCCCAAAGAAATGAAACTTCCTCGCCCATGCGGTATTATTAATTTTGATCTCCGTCCAAGCGTAATCCAGCGAAATCTAGATTTAATTTTCGGAATAATCTTCGCATTTGTCCTCGAAACGCGTCTGCTGTCGATGCAGTTTCGCTCGCAGTGCCTCAAAGGCCGGGTCGCGTGTATAATTCACTTGGTTTTAAGCTCGCGCCACATTCGGCTGTAACCAATATCGCGTTCCGCTTTATAAATCACGCGGTTCTTCGTGCTCGTTAGCAAACAATTTACACGTTGTGTCGCCAAACGGCGATTTGTTCCGAAGCGAGACTCATTAAATAGATATACAAGCGCGTGCACATATTCGGCTGATTAATTCACCGGTGGTCGAGTACACAGCGCGTTCAATGTTAATTGAGATTGATGCAATCGTTCGCCGGTACAGCGTCAATCTTAGTCGAACGCGGCTTATCCACGGATCATTTGACGAGCTTCGAAACCCGATCGCGTTTTAGAGTGACAAAGCTCGCGGCATGTTTCAAAATTAAAGGCCGCCGTGGATTAATCGGACGCTTTACCAACGGCGTCGCAATTTTTCTCGCGCGCCGGGCGCATTAACTACGTGATATTAAAGCGCTAAAATTGAAATATGCTCGCGGGGAACGATGGTAATGCCGTAATGAACAGCCGTGAAATAAAATTGATAAAAATTGACGGATGTTACGGTGAAAAAGCTGCTGCGTGGGGGGGGGGGGAGGGGTTGGATCGTCGCTCGGACGCGAGACGAATGAACCGAGATTTTTCTAAATTCTTCCCCATTCTGTTTCTACGTTCACGCTTTCGTCCTTACTAACCCACCGATTACTCTCGATCAATTTAGAACAGAAACAGAAATTTCTCTAGAAATTTGGTTGATATTTTTCATCAATTCGGTCGTGTCTTTCAGCCAGATTCAACGGAATTGATTGCTCCGGCCTCAATGAATTGAAATTTGACAGAAAATATCGTGACTTTGCAATTTGCAACTTGGTGCTAAATTTCACGACTGAAGCCACGAACACGAGTCACTGGTGTCCTTTTTTTTTTTGGAGAAGCTCGCCACCAGGAGGAAAACAGAAGCTTGCACCGAGGGAAGAGTTAAGAGTTGGAGCTACGAGCTAAATTAATCCGACAATCCCCCGCTACCGCCCAATCCACCGCCGTAGCCCATTACGAATCTAGTAAACGGTTTAGCGTACTCCTCCGTTTCACGTTGGAAGTTGGAAGTTACTTAGGTTTGGAATTGGAAGCTAACTACTTTATGCTTATGAAACGAATCCAATCCGCGGGATGGTTGGTTCTTTGTACGGACGGGAGGGTCTCGTGGCACAAAGGCGGAAACAATCTACGAAGCTGTCACAACGTCAGCTCTTAAACAGCTACTCGAGAGAAACGGAGCGAGCAGGTTGCTCGCGACAGGATCAAAAGGCCATTTCCTTCGGGAACGTCGGGGGAAGGGGGGGAGGAGGTGGCTTGTCTTCGTCGATCGGCTCACCGACGTCCTTTTAAGTGTATAACCGATCGGCCGTATTGAGCTTTACGCGTGACAGTGTCGCGATGGGTACTTAAGGCCACTTCACTGGGAAACAAAGGACGCCTCGACGAGCAACCTCTCCACCTTTCCCTCCTCACGGCCCCTTTGATCGAGCTTTTTCGCCTCCGACACTCGCCTCCTTAAACTTCGCTGTGGCCCTGCTAATGCTCGCCGGGATAAAAATGATCCCGCGGCTTTTCAAAGATTTACTCACGAACTTACGGTCTCGTTAAAGGGATCAACTTAATGAAAGCTTGGAAATTGCTGGATTTCAAAAATCCGAAAAGAACCCTACGCGAGACGTGGATCTGTTACGACGAAAAGTGTAGAATTCACCGAGTGCTTGTGCAGTAGTAATTTTTTTTCTGTTTGCGGGTGTGTGTGTGTGTGTGTGTTTTAAGATTTTTATATTGCCCGATATACTTTCGTACTTTACATGTACAAGTTGTCTCGACATTTGTAGTTTACGGTGGTCGTAACTTGTGCAATTTTATACTTTCTAGGAATACAGATATGGAAATTTATTTCAGATACTGCGAACTGTTACATTCTGTATATATACTTTGGCATAACCTTTTTCTTTTATAGATCTATAAAGATCTAACGTAATAACGTTTCAATCTGTTATTCAGAAAGGAAAACTCGTATTTTCGATCCCGATCCTTTGGACGCAGTAATTCCTTTATTTATAGACACGTTTTAAAGCCACTCTTTCACTTGCGTTAGAAATAAATTTTACCATTACATTTGCGAGAAGCAAGACTGAACAAATCAGTGTGAAAGCGCACTTTCTCCACGTACCAAAAACGAAAAGGCATAGAAAGCATCTACTATTTCTATTCTAAACGTACGAATTTACCACAGTTTACTCATTCACCGAATCAGCGCATTTCTAGTCTAGTTTTAAGAAAAAGAAATTCGTGCCTCTATCCAGTTTATCCAAAAATTCCACTCTCTTTGCACCAATATGAAAACATACAGTGAAAATTCTACAAATGCTTTGTCAGACTATGCTCGATGAAACGTGGACTTGAATTACGATAATTTATCGAAACGCTTAAAAGTGCGCAAAGTTGGCTTACGTTCGAAGTTTATATGGACGAATTCTTGATCGATACCTCGGGGAAAAAATCCCGGACACAAGAATTTGTAGACGGACAGCACCACGTGACTGGAATCCGTGGATTTGCTTAGCTAAGCCAGCTCGAGCTGCACGTACATACGTGCAAGCATTTCGCTTCCGGTAATCTCTCGATCGGCACTCGAACACGTATTTAGCTGGAAGTTTTATTTGCCAAGGGAGAAAGTTCCTCCGCGTAAATCTCCGGCCGTTCGACCAATTGGCGGCGATGTTAATTTTGATCGGACGTGGTAACGTAACAACCGGCACTGCGACCGCAGTTTTCTCAACTGTCCCGCCAAGTTAATGTAAATGGAATTCCGCGGATAAGTCACTTTAATCGTCAGGGATAATGCGCAATCAACGAAAGTGGAAACACGTTTGTCCGTACGAATTTACGACCGTTGAATTTATCGCGGCAATTGTTCTAAGATTGCTTTACGACTGTTTACGAAGCTGAAAGTATCGCGGGTATTTTCAGTCGCCGGCCGAAGACGTTTAATGGACGTTTAATGGACCGATTAAACACGTCACCGTGTTACCAAGTGTCTGTATATTTTCACTGGTCGGACGTGGATCGCGGGAGAAACTTGGAAAAATTACTGGATACAAAGTACTAATAAGTTATAGACTTTAAGTGTAACTGCATGTAAAATACAATTGATGATCAAGATGAAATTGAATAATATAAAATTCTAATTATTTTTGTTGAATTTTTTATAATATTCAAACGTTTAACTAACAAAATTCATAAATAATTCATTTAATTACAAAATTATCAATTATTACTAATATAATTAAACATAAATATATTTAAAAAAAATTGAATTTTGTTGTTTTATTTATTAAGTAATAAATAATATATAATATGTATATATTTAATTTAAAAAATTAATATAATTTAATAATTATATAAAAATTTTCTAATTTATCGTTAGGATATGAACCTAAAAGCTTATATTTAGCTTATTATATATCACTTGACATTGAGAATGAAAGAAATCTCGATGATCGAGAAAGAAACGAATCCTGAATACTTATTTAATTGAAAATACATGTTTTTGAAAATGTAATAAGTGGAGCTCAAGTAGAAACTGCTACAGTTTTAACTTTTTATATATCGTTCCTATGAATGCACAAAAGTCTGCAATTTATTCATCATCATGTCGCACCACCAAGAGATTGAGAAAATAGCGACTACATTTAAGACTTCATTAATAAAGTGAAGATAAAATTGATTAGAAAAAATTTATTTTTTCCAATTGTATCGCTCCTTAAATACCATCATTTTTGAAAATATAGTTAAAGTGGAACTCGAGTTTCGACATTTTATATATAAAAATCTGCAGTTTATTATTTGCATAAAAATATGCAGTCCATTTGTTAACAGAAGAATATAGAAATAAAGAAAAAGACAAAGTAGATTGAAAAAACTTTATGTTTTACATCACCAGACCTAAAAAAAGTCGAATAAAAATTCTCCCAAATCTGTATAATCTCGGAACGACGAAGTAGCAGCTTCTTCAATTCGATTCGACCAGATTTATTCATTTTTAATTCCGTCAGTCGTTCCTTTGTCGATGGAACTGCGACGAAAGTAAGCAAAGTTCGGATCGATTCTCGAAAAGCACAGAGCTAAGCAGGTCGGTACGGCGCCAGGAACGAGAACCCGAGGACAGACGTAACGATCTGCTGGCTAGCGAATGCTAAGGATAAACGCGCCAGGATCGTTCGCATGTCCTGCACGATCCGACGCATTACATATGTATGACGGTAGATACATATATCTCATCCAATTCTGCAATGGTATTCGTTACCGTTATATTCATGCATATGTAGCACCCGTCCGATCGAATATTTGAAAAAAGGGGGAGGAAGGATAGACAGATGGATTCATAAGCGAGTCGTACGTCGTAAACCATTGAAATCTGGCTTGTTGATGTTTTCCAGGCCACGGGTATATTTGCTATTCCCTTCTATCGAATTTTTCAGTACGATTAGTACAAATCAATCGTGCTATTTGGAAGTTGATAATAAAGTTTTGTATCGTATTGACGAGTACAGTGGTAAAATAAAAAGAGCAAAATTCTGTAAAGAGACTATCTGCAATTATCTGTTACTTCATGCGTTCTCTAAAATCTCATTGTATGTACAAAATTTGTATTTGCCATGATAATCGCTCGTGTTAATGCACTAATATCGATAGTTAGTAAATATGTAATAAAATGGTCAGGATATTAATTCCGATGTAACGAGAGAATTAATTAAATGTAATGAATCGTAAAGCGCAGGCTCCGATGCTAATTTGTCTGAAATTGCAATTACGGGGAAGTATTCTCTGTCACGGATAAAATTAACAAGATTTAATCAGATAAACTTCGCCGTGTCATAAATAAGATTTAATCGGATGAAACTTCGTTTCGCTGTGTGCAATTCGAAATACCTCAGATACCTATCTACGTTAGATTTCGCGAGTACGTTGCAAACGCGTATAATCGTGTACACAGAAAGAGAGAGAGAGAGAGAGAGAGAGAGAGAGAGAAAGTAACGAGATAGCCGACGAGATTCTGCAGCAGAACGATTTATCTGTTTAATCGAGTAAAGGAGTTAGATTGGGTCTGATCATATTTTTCCTCTCTCCGCTGCGTTGTACCGAATCTTTCTTCCATGAATGGGCGTGGTTTTGCCCAGACAAACGGTCGAGAAAAGTTACAAGAAACTGAAACTGTATTACCGCTGGAGGTAGCTTTGCTCTCGCAAAGTTTTCATTTCACACAATTCCACAATCGATACCACGGCTAAATGGAATTTCTTATAAAACGGATTTCATCCACGTTTTTATTAAAGCTGCGACGAGTTGCGCCTTCGAGGAACGTTGTTCAAACCACCTAGAAACGACTGTGCCAATTTTTGTGCCTCGTATTTGGAGATCCTCAACAAGCAAAATTTTCAACTTAGAACATAGAAATTTAATTTTATCCCGATTTTAGATTTCATTTTGTAGTCGATTCTCGCTTTTATTTTAGCCAGGAAGAGATTTAGAACGAGATTTTTAATGCTTGAGGAATCTGAAACAGTAGGAAAATACGATCTGCTCGAAAATTAAAAAGATTTCTTAATTCCAGAAACACGTTACTTGGTCAAAACTCGAGAAACACGGAGGAGTTGAAAAATATTAATAACAACAGAGAAAATTACAAACAGATCCAAAATGACTGGGAAATCAATACCCATCCAAAATTCAGAACTCGTATCTTTTTGGACTTTTGGAATTTGAGAGAGCTTCGTTAAATTATTCATTTCGTCGGACAAAACGAAGAATTAGAACAGGAAAGTCAGGAGAATCAATATTCATCCAAAATTCAGAACTCGTATATTTTTTGACAATTTGACAGAGCTTCGTTAAATACCAAATTATACATTTCGTCGGACAAAACGGAGAATTAGAAGAGGAAAATCAGGAGAATCAATACCCATCCAAAATTCAGAATTCGTACCTTCCTTGACAACTTAAGAGAGCTTCGTTAAATACTGAAATGTTCGTTTCGTCAGACAAAATAGAGAATCAGACCAATTTGTCTAAAAAAATAACCAAACAGAGACATTAACGATTGCTCTTATTAAAGTATTGGTACTAATATTTTTCAGACACATTGTTAGAACAACATACGGACAACTTGAGAAAGCTTCGTTGGGATATTGAAAAATTAGTCTCGCCGAACAAAGTGCAGATAGCCGGGACGTGGCTCTCGGTCCGTTCCCTCGGGAGTCGATGCGAGACAAGTTGTACACGTACACGTGTAACGCAGGTAAACGCCCCGCGTGGGAATCGGGCGCGTTCTTATATCAGTTCCGGGGCCGACGTCGTTCGTAAAGAACCCCCTCACGCGTCGGTCGTTCCCCAGAGTCGTCGCTCGTTTCTTCATCCCCTTCCGACTAGGAAGCTATAACTCAGCCAGTGTCCGAACGAGCGAGCAGTCTCGCCTTGTTTGCAACCCTCGGCAGGATAACTCGTCGCTTGATAAATTTCGCGCCCGAAAACGCGAGAATTTCGAGTTTCAGAAGAGACGCGACCCCGCTTGATAAATAGCACGTGCCGCCTCGTTCCAGTTGCACGAAATTAACAGCAGACACGAGCGTCGAAACAAGAGCGAGGAAAAATGAAAAACAGCCGGCTTCCGGCGGAGGCACGAAGATGATGGAGGTGGGAGACTTCTCGTTTTGCGCGAGATCGAAGAGAGGATCAGGCTGAGCGAGAAGCTAAAAATGATCAATTAACAAAGCCTTCTTGGATAATAGCCCCTTAACTCTTTCGCCACGGCAGACTTTGATGCATACTGAACGTAGCATACGTAACACGTAGGAGTTCAATCGTGACCTACACCGAGAACGACGAAATTTTTCGTCAACGTGCATCTCTCAGAAAGTGTATCGAAACGATCGAATCACACTGACTGACGCTACATTGTCATTTATTTATTTATTAACTTTAAGCTTTATTTCATACAATATATATAATAATCTAGTAAAGTGTGGTATATGGGTCGATACATGATTCCACATCACATTTCGTCCATTCGTAATGCGTCTCTCGTTATGTTACGTTTTCTATAAACGCTGTACATTCGCGCCTTGCACTTTTCCGAATTGTTGTATTGTTTGCGTATGTGGACGGAGAATGCCTTTGTGTCACAAAATGCTATGAATATTTTTATCTTTCGATTTACATACGATATGTTTTACTTGAGCTGCATTTCCGTAAAATTTTAGTTTTATTAAATCTGCACGTAGGTGACTTTAGTTTGCATTCGAGCAGTGTGAAGTGAGCGCCTTTAGGTGCCAAAAGGTTAATGGTCCGATACGTGTTGATTTTGAAAGTGGCACAACTTTCTTTCTTTAAAAAGAAAGAAAAATCAAGTTACTAATTGGATTGATTACAATTCTATGTGAACTTTTAAGTTTTCAAGTAATTTAAATATGTTAAAAACCACTGATATTTTGTTGATAGGAGTTTAGGTGAATAACGTTAAAATTATGTGACTTAGATAACACTTTCGAGATAAATGGTGCACACGATTCACCTCGACTGTTGAATTATATTGAAATTTTAATACTTTAAAACAGAATAATTCGCGTTGTGTTCCATCTTTCCTATTTCTCTTCAAATTCCTCCAAAACTCTAAATTTCTTCGTTTTCAACACTAAAACTGCCATGGACTAAAGCGCAGAGATATTAAAGTGAAAAAAATAGAAATACAATAGAATACACAAACTTTTACTCATGTATTTTATAAAAAAATCATTTAAACCTCTAAAAATACACCATTTTGCATCTGTAACATGTATATAATGTTTCAAAAAAAAATATATCTGAAAGAATAATGAATTATTTTGACCACTTTGGTACTTCTAGTTTTAATTCCTTCCAATTTGATTTCTTTTCTACCAGAACATATGTCACAACATCCCCCGAAATATTGGACAGAAACGAAGAAACTTCGTTTGGTGATTTTGGATCTTAAATCGTGTTAATGTACGAATCCGTTTATTCGAGGGATCGCGAGATCAAACGACGTTGTCTAAGATGGTGAATGTTTACTGCGGTCACCCTCTCGGGATTTCCGGCGCAAGCACTTTGAAATCAGTTGCGCGATAGAAACTCCCGCGAGAGTTTTGGGGTCGAAATTTACGGTGTCGGTTAAAAATGAAAATTGATATCGGCCGTGAGAAGTTGTGATAGAGAAACGAATGACGCCAAGTTCGTTAACTGCGCTTCGACTTCGTGAAACGCTCGGCACGTTGCTGCATACATTCGCGAGAGGTTGCCGTCGTTTCGAAGTTATACTGCAGCTGAAAAGTATCGAATCCGGATGAAACCGGCAAGTGAATTCAAATTTACGAGGCTTGATCCCCGGCTGTCATTGTTGGATCGCATATTAGTTGGTTACTTAACTCTGGTCGCGCTCGATCGTATATATATTTTGAAACCTGTATTTCATGTCTGCTTAATCTATGTTTAATTATTCTGCGTTTAATCTGTTTTCATTAATCTAGTTCAAATATGATCCAACGTATAATCCAATCAAATATAATCCAAAGTAATATGATTACGTGCGAATCAATGATTCGAATTGAGATTTAACTGTGCGCCCGGCACATCTATGCAAAATCCTGTTAAGTACGTAACTCTGGAAAACCGACTATCTTCGTAAATCAGCGAATACAAATAGCATCGTGTCCTCTAAACTCTTTAATCTTTGATACTCACTATGATTTATATATTCTTCCAACCACCGTCCAATAATAAAAATTCATGGTCACTGAAGCATCGAGATTTTCGAAACACCGTGCACGTACGAATGAAACTCGACAATAAGGACAGAACTCGACGTAGCGATTCATAAGATAATTCAAGAGCATCGATCCAGTCGATAGGTCAACGTTTTCCTTTTCGCTGGGTGGAGATCTGAAACGCGAAGGAACGCGATTCTATCAAGGAATGCCTCTGCGAGAGGCAAGGATTTGCTGCTCGACCAGAAGAACCATTTTCATTCGGTTGATAGCACACTCCGTGGTCACAGATATCTTCGGTGAATTTCCTATCCGAGTGTCTCTCACGGTCTGCCCAGAGTCATTTGTTCCGCGCCTCGACAGAGGATTTCATAAAATCGGTCAAATCAACTTTCGTTGATCAATTACGATAATTATCTAAACTCTATGACGAGATTAATAATTGTTTCTCCTTGCGAGAATGCAAATTTCTATCCTTTTATCCTCTGGTAGGTTGAAAAGTGTCGATTGATCCTACAAACCTTAGTGTAAAGTGGAAATTATTAAACAAAGGCGGTTGCAAAATTGAAAAATTTTGTACTTTAAGAATTTATACTTTCTGCAAATTAAAATATTCAATGTAAATATCCTATTGTTCATTCTATAATTAATGTGAATAATATTATAAATATAAATAATAAAATTATATTTATTATACAGTAAAAATTTATATATTTTGAATGTAAAATCGCAGGAATCAATAAAGTAATTTCAATATCAAAAATTAAAAATAACAATCTAATTAAAAAAGAAAAGGCATTGAAAATGGTAATACGATGATTTTGAAATTGGATTAAATCCACATTCGAATGGAGAATTTATAATATTCAACGAAATTGTCAATGTCGTGTCAATTTATTGGCACGTTGAATAAAGTGAGCTTTCCAGCAGTAAAAACCGTTTAATCGCTGAAAGATTTCAAAGCAAAGGATTGAATTATTCCGTAGATTTCGCTCATTTATTTTGCATCGAAGTAGCAATCTGTTAATGTACCTAGTGTATAGTAGAATACGTCTACGTTTCGAATGTGTAATTTACAACTCCGCCCTCGACGCCGCGGCGGAGTCTCGTCCAAGGAAAATGTTTCAGTTGTAGCTACCAGCGAAATATATGAAATGCCAAAGTCCTGTCGGATTTTGGGGAGAGCTTGATTTGAATTGTATGAAACGTATTCCACTAAATCGAGAATTTGTCGGAACACGTGAGATTCCTGAGAATCTATGTCATTGGCATCGCACTGTGAAACTGTAACAAACCAGTCACACTTTCACAAACGTTCTATTTGATTTTGATTAGTGTAATTCGTAAAATCGTTGCGACACGGTTGACAGCCAACTATAACAGATATAGTCACTCAGTTCACTCAGAATGATTTCTATTCACATTCTTCACGTTATACACGCGTCAATTGTGTTAAATAACATTTTTCAATTTAAATATAAAATATAAAGTAGAATTGAATATTTGAATTCGGCTATTTCTCTCTTAATTAATTCACGCTGCTTTGAATTCTGTATTTCGAAATTTTTCATCAGCCAATTTAAATTTCATAACCGTAAAATTGAAAGACATATTTATAACGTTATGATGCCGCTGTTATGAATTTCTCAATTGAATTTTTCTATTTAGAAACATTAGGAACAAATCCCATTTTCGACATTACTTTCTTCAGATTCGAGTGGTTTGTAAAACAATCCTGCCAAACTAGTAACATCTCCCTGTCGACTGAAATATCAAATACCAAATAAAATTATAAAATTGTAACTTACCCCATAGCAATTGGTATCATTACAGAATTGCCGCGAAGAAACAAAGGATTCGAGACAATCTGAAAATGTTTTCAACAATTCGTCTCGCTGAAATTGCTCGGTCGCTCAGAATATTTCTGCAAATGAATCGACATCGACTGGCTAGCCTGTGATGATACTCTGACAATTGCTAGTAATTGGTCGCCGAAACGGCCGCAACGATTTTTAACGAATGCCCGTTGATTAAAACGCTTCTAAATAATCCGGGTTAACCGAGGCGATACAACTATGCCATTGGATACGCGCATCCATCAGGCCACCGAATGCAGGTTTTCGCGGATACCTGGCTACCGAACAAATTAATGACCGTCGAATTTGCAATATCCTGGCCAGCGTTGCTACGAATTTGCACACGCACACGTTGCAAAGCGTGTGTACACTGTACTATGGGCCAGCGTCGAATCATCCGTTTTATTTACTTACCGACACTGTATTTCTTGACCAACCTCTCCCACTTTACCTGTTCTACATCCCCTTTGCCACTAGTTTGAATAATCCTACGTTCAAACGCATTGAACACTTCGTGTACGCACGATATTACCAATAACTCGATTACAAGTTGAAAGGAAGAAACTTGAGAAATTTACGAAAGCTTTTGAGTTGCAAGTTTCTTCAAGATTGTGGATGTACTGTGCATTGTAATATTGTAAGAGTTATGCATCGTAATGAAAATATAGTAATGAGACATGAGTAAAGTTTTAAAGATAAATGACATTGATGCATTTATACATTATATATATTTCGATACACTTTATATCACTTTCGATGGCCAATTATGCATTTAAGACGAATATCTTTTCATTTAAAGTAAACTAATATGACTTCCATATTCTTTCTCAGGTCTATCTATAATATCTATAAAATTATGGTAATTTCGTTTAGACTACAGTATCGACTACAGTTTGAAAAAATTTTACACAAAACTTGCAACATGTCCGTAAAAGTACGACAAGCATCGAATCACTTCCATAACGAGTGAACTTTCAGAATCGACCAGCAAACATAATCAAACATAAATCGACGTGGATGGAAAGAGATGAACGTTCGAACGTATGAACGAGCGTTCGAGAAATTTTGCTTCTTACTCAATAGCAAACACTGTGATTTGAGCAATAGTTTCCGCTTAATCGCGTCGAGTCACTGCGGCTTCATCCATTTTCCAACGTTACTACTATCTTGAATGACTAGACTCTATCCGAGAGAATGCACAGCGAGTGTTGTTGCGATAATACACGTTTCTGTTCACTGGCACATGAAGATTTAAGCAATTCACGGCTTGCTAATCAAAGGGACGTGATTATGAAAACTGGGCGAGGAATACTGCTTTGTTGCTGTATCATTGTTCTCTACCTAGTTCCTCGTTTCATTCAAACTTTGTCTTGCCTTTTGAATGAGAATAAGATTTACGAAGTCCCATCTGTTTGAAGGTGAATCGCTTCGTGAAGGTCGAAGAATTTCAAAAGCTGGGTTTTTCTTCAGTGACATGATTGATCGGTCTTTATTATGTTTTTCAATGTCATTTTATCGTGCCTTCGATATCGACGACGTTGTTCAACTAATTCTTATTTTCGTTCGTTTGGAGTATCAATCAAGCTGAACGTGTAACGTATAAGTCACATTTTTGTTTTTTAATATGTTAATAATTTTAATAATTAATAGGTAATTTTAATGACTATTAGGTTGATATATTAATAATTTTACAATTACGATTACGAGCCATAAATATGGAATATTAGACAGAAAGATTTTCTCATCACTTTTTAATACTCACAGGGAATAATGTCAAAAACAAACTCTCTTTCCGTACATCGCTATTAACAAAGGCCCGCAATTAAAATTCATTTAATTCACTAACGCATCGCATTTATTATAACTCGAATTGTGTTAACGAAACTGCTGAAAAGAAATAAAGACAAGTAGTCTCGCAACAACTTCACTCCAACAAACACTTAACTTTTGCCACGATGATTGCAAGCCCCTTTTTGCGTTCAACCAGTGTAATTCCTCCGGATCTGTGTACTCGTAGGTGCACGATCTTTCTATTAGAATCACGCAAAAAGTGGCATTACCACGTTTCACGTCGTAACAGGGAGCTGTTTCACCCCGCGTAACACGGCACGGGGCGTAGTTTTTAGGATAACGCTGGCAAACGAGCATGCTGTGTACAATAGAGCCGACGCGATAATGTTGCGGCGCATCGTCCCGTGCACCAATGCACACGTGCAGCCCACCGATACGATTTGTATTGTGCGACTGCAATTCCGCGTGGCTCGCGATGACACGCGCATTGAAAACTACTGATGTCAACTGTAAATTATCCCCCTGATACGCCTACTCGTCAAACGCTTTAACAGCGTTCCAACGGCGATATGCGAATTACTATCTAACAGAAATCCCTTGAAACGCAATCTCTCGAATTTTCAATCTCTCTTGAACGCGGGATAAAAGACGGAACGTGTAACGAAACTTACGAACGAGCTATGAAAACGTGGTACGCGAGGTTTACGAGCTGTGAAAATGGAATAAATAAACGCGTGGGTAGAATAAATGTGATCGAGTGAAATTAGAAGTAAATTAATGTACCTATCGCGTATTTACGTTTAATATTGACGTTGACGTTTCATTTATTATACCTTAAACGGTGTGTTTCAACGTTAAGGTGAAATTTATTATCGTACGTTGTTTCGACAAGGACACATATTTATTTAAAAAAGACATCACTCTTCGCGAACGTAATACTCGCACAGCGCATACCGTGTCACTCACGATTACATTTGAAAATTATATATTACGCTCTGCTTCACCGCGAACGAAGGATCTTTTGATTTTGTTTCACCTTCGAGAAGAATCGTAAATTTGCAAACGAACATCATTTATTTCGCGTTCGTGGAGACGATTTTACATACAGTACAAATAAAATTGATACGGATCAGATTTTCTCTAAGATAATTTTGTCCATTGCTGTGTTTAACGAGATATTCTTTCTTCTTTTCTTTACGACACTTCACTCCCAAATCTCTGTGAAAAACAGAAATTTCCAGAGCAAATCCGACAGAGTTCGAAGCGCTCGCGTGCCAATTATCGCTGAGGAAACATCAGCGCGGTGTTTGCATTCACGCGCGTGCACCATCCATGCTGTAATACGATGTCGCGCCTAAGCGAACTCCAAGCTCGAAGACGCAAATCGAATTGCATCCAATTACTTTTTAATCGTATTCGCGACTTCATCGGCTTTCAACGACGCTGTGTTTTCGTCCGCGCGTACGTGCATTCACAGTGAAGACTCGATACTTTATCTTGCAGCCGTTAAACCGTTTTTGAATAAAAGGGCGCTCGTGCAAAGTCCATGGTCGCCGGTGGTAATTAAATGCACCAACTTCTGTCGAGTCTTCGCCGAAATTGTGAAATTTCGTCGAGCGACGCGAACGATTAATTGGAGACGCGTTCGATGGTCCGTTTGAACCGGAATTGAACTAATTTCATCATTTGAAAATAGAATTCGACTAGTTTTAATTCGTCAGGGTGGGAGGAGGGGGGGGAGGCGCAAAAGTGAAACTGACATTCTGCTTTAACAATGTTAAAGAAATTCAGAGGTGGAATTAGACGATGCAAGAACAAAGTGGTAGGAGATATTTGTTTCTTTCTGAAAACGTATGTCTTTTATTTGCAATTATCCACTGACAGTATAAACTTGTTGCGCTCGACTTTTCTGATACTCTTTCTTAGTCTCTTAATTACTTAATTACTTCTTAGTAGAAACATAAACGTTATTTAAGAAATAGCGAGCAAACGCTGGAACACGAATTATGAAATTCGTCGTTGCAAATTTTATGTCAGAACGAAAAATGTTGACATCAAATCGTAGTTTTCTACGTGACGAAATCAAAAGACAATCTCTGATACTAAATACAGTAAATAAGTTTCGAATAATCTCAGAAAGGTGAGCTCGACCATGAAATGGCCATTTTTTTTTTTTTGGAAAACCGCGTAAATCAAGCACGTGAGATCACGTGTGCTGCCTGAAAGTTTTTTCGAGGAGGGAAACCGTGAGCTCTTCTGGCCATTCGATATTCCAAGCTATTTTCGCAACAGAGAAAGAGAGAGAAGAGAGAGAACAGAATTTTCTGTAAAACGTTCATCGTCTAGGATGCACTACCTATCCTCGCGTTTCCCACCGGAAAAAAGAAACGCGCCGAGGGATCGAAACAGCGTTACGTCGAATCGTTGTTTATTCAGTGTTCGTGTCCCTGTTCCGGGGGCGGAATTTCGTGATAGAAATTCCCGGATTATCGTTATCGCGAGAAGGTAGAACGCCTCTCGTACTCGCGACTTTCGAATACATCGGCGTATTTTCCCTCGTGAGAGCGACGCGCGCCATTTCCCCCCCTTTCGAGAGCACCTTTTCGTGTTATGGCCGACCGGATGGCGCGCAACACATCCGTGGTCTCTTAGAATTCGCGGCAACGTAATAAAGACGCCAGCTATTCCATCCGCTGTCTCTGCCGTCTGTTTTATACCTTCCGAAAATTACAATGGCCGTAAAGCCATCTTTATCGTTAGCGTTATTTCACCTTATCCAGAACCGCGTGCCTCCTTCCGGCATTTTTTAGTGACTGGATCCATCCCCGCGTTAATCAGCGGGAGTTCTAAGCGCGCGCGTCGTAAAATTTCAAACGGCAAGTAGGAATTTTTTTACGATCCAGCTCTTTAAACGCCGTCCCTTTCTTTTCTTTTTTTTTACACCGCCTCAATTGCGCCTCTCTTACTTGGGAGATTCTTCGTATGGGATTTTTTTCTTTTTTTTATAGTTCTAATATCCTTTGGTATTTCTTTTTATCTCACGTTGCGTCGTATCCCGTATCGCACTTTCTTTCGATCCATCTTTTAATTAGAACAAATCCTTTGCTCAATGTGCTACTAACAGAGTCAAATACGTATCTAATTATTATTCTTATTTCGCATGAGCTGGTAAGTTATTTCTAAGACAGCAAGCAAACAGATTCTTATGAATTTTGAAAGATAAATTACCTTCCTATTAATATCGTTGATCGTGTTAACAATTATGTTCAATTTCGCGCAGAACGAAGGAGCTTAAAAACGAATTTTCACGCACACCTCTAATGTAAATAATGAAATTCCCATTTATCGAGCGTTTCACTTGCAGCTCGAGTGAGAACGCATCGCTTTACATAAAAATTACACCGGCAATGTTTCCACTGACTACGCAACGACCGTGTTTTAAATTTTCCAGTATATCGCTACAGAGTGTATACGGATAATCTATTTTTCGCTCGGCGGCGCGAGTTATGAAGCTGTATTTTATTGCGTCCAGGAAAAATTGAATTCCACGATAACTTTGAACAAGGGATATCGGATTATAAATTGCCATAAATCACGCGGCCGGATCGCGCATACTTTCGTAATGATTACAATTAATAGCACGAGCGCGTATGTCGTTTGTATTATACGCGGGGAAATTTTGTCACGACTGTAGAAATGATTCATCGTGGCCGCTCGATGGAACTTTCGCGCTGAACTTTCCAAATTTCCGACGGATTTTAATCGTTTCTGGAAACTTGTCAGCAAATTCTGCAAACATTAAATTGAATGAAATTTCGATGCAGTTTATTGCACGAGTTTGAAGTTATTAACAAAACTTGACGAGTTCAACAGTTCAAGATTGATTCTTTAACTTCGACGTCCAATAAGTTCAAAAGCTTACAGTTCGTAGCTGCAACTTTCGAACTATACGTACACATTGTAAATTCTACATTCTTTCTACATTCTTCGACAGTTCTATTATTTTTTTTATACAAAAGAAGAGAATTGTATAGAATTGTTAATGATGAAAAATTAAATGTTTTACGAGCAAACACGAATGAATTTTATAAATTTATAATCATATATAAATCATATTACAAATAAATTTATAAACATATATAAATGAATAAATTTATTTATATATATCGAGAAAAATTGAGGTTGCACTGCCCATGAGCCATCATTGACTACATCATATTTAACGAGTAAGCGAATTTACTGCAAAGTTCCAAGATTCGGCAAACTTGAGATTTTTAATATAAATCTTATATAAAAGTTGTATAGAATTTTTAAGTTGTGTTGACGTCTTGAATTGTCGACTGATTAGAATTCGACTACTAGAGATTTGAGAATGTCTGATCACTCAATAATTTGGATACAATTGGCAAAATGAGTGAGAGAGGTAAAACGAAGGAAGAGGAAATTCGTGGAAAGTGCGTGGGCTGGATAACTGTTAAATGCAATTGAGAGTAAAAGTTATTTGAGAGTGAAAGCTATTTGTTTTCGTGTCGTTTCACGTTCTGGAGTTGTATGTATATTATGTCAGAATATATAATATCGTTTCAAACCTTGAAAAGTAAAACGTTTCATTTATTCGACTGCGATACCTATTAAATTTCTGAATATCACGCGTGGGATTACAGATCAGTATCCCTTTCACTACATACTACACTGTTACCTCGTACAATGTTCTAAACGCAACCATCATTTTCTATCGATTCCACTGCAGCGATTAAAATTACAATAAATGTATGATACAATGAATGATAAAATTCACAAAACGATCCAAAATCGTTAGCATGGCGACCAAGATTTGTGGCGAATGGTCCGAATGATCGAACCGTGACCGTAGTCTGGCCAAAACGTACCTATAAATCAACCCTTAACAGGCGTCGTTTGCTTAGAAACGAGAACACTACTACCAACCAATCGAAGTAGCAACCAAACGAAGATTGTCTCGCACGTTTGTGGCCTACGTGTAAACTTCCATCTGGCTTACGAGATTCTACGTACAAAACGTCACGGGAATCCCTATGATGTTATCAGTGATAATTTTAAGAATTTCCACTTCAATGGTCTCTCTTTCTCTCTTTCTTTCTCTGTTTCTGTCTCTCGCGTTGCTGGTCGATGCTTCTCAACTAATGGATCCAACGTGGATTCGCATGCATTTGGTGACACATCGTCGGCCGAGTGCTGAAGCTATGTACGTCTCTACATGCTTTCTCCATCGGTTTATCGGTAATTTAATTATGTCGTATAGCAACCACACAGTAGCAGCAGCATCACGCAGCGCAGTAATTACTATCTCGTCCCTAATAATGCCGGATAATGCCCCGCCACTGACTCTACGACACGTACAAGTTAGTCTGTAAATTAGAGACGTCCTTTCGCCTTGCCTCGCCTCGTATTCCTGATTTATCGTACGTGCCCCTGCTGTTATCGTTCCTTGCACACGCCCTGAGACGTTGATCTCGTCTCAAGAAGTCGTAATTCAACGTGACACCCGTGTCTACCAAATAATCCCCTCTCTTTACTGCGAAATAACTCTTTCTTCTTCCGTGTGCCACGAGGTATAAATTTTTTATTTTCCATTTCTGTCGTTATTGTCTCGTTTGAATTCGATGGAAGTAGCACTCGGTAGCACGCACGTAAATTATTTTGCATAAAATACCGAAGCGTAGAACTACCGCTCTGTATTTCTAAATCGCACGATCAAATTTAATCCTGGCCGCTGCTTTACGAAATAATTAAAAATTACGACAAAATTAAAATTACGAACAGTTACTGTTGAAAAAGAAGAGAGTGGTGACGATTTTAAAACAGTCGGAATCGAATTTCGTGTCGAGAATTATCATAAATTTCGTTACTATTGGACCATTGTTTATAACGTTACTGTTAACAATACAACAATAATAATTGTATTATTACTAATAACGTCGCTGTGAATAAAGGAATGGAAAATACGAGATTGCCACAATCGCCCGCAGCGAAAGAAAATTTGGCTTCGTTTTACTGGCGCAAAATTTTCATTTGTTCTGCCTCGACGTACAGGAGATCGAAAAACAGGGTTTTGGAACGCGTGTTCTGTTTTAAAATTAAGGGAATATTGCAATTTTTAACCACGGTGATTAAATACGGGATTACAGGCAGCTATTTTGCGTCGCGGACGAGAGATTTTAATTTCGATAGGAATTTATAAATGCTCGAGAGCATGATCCGGTCGAAAGTTTTTAGAAATAATGCCGCAAATAATTAGTTTGTAAGAGGATCAGGACGAAATCTGTTTCTCTGATTGTTCAATTATCGACAATGAACATGAATCCCCGTAGACTCGAGCTTTGAACAAAGGAAAATATGATAAATATTCTTCTCCTTCTGTTCGTGGATTTAACTATGTGTAAAATTGCGTGAAAATCACGCGAAACAATATATGAAGTATTCGAGATTTCAAGCACAAAACAATCTTCTATCCAAATTTAACCTGTTTAAATTATATTTTTAGAAATCCAAGGTTTAATAATAACCAAATCAGACAATTCTGATTGTTGATGTTTTACCAAAATATTGCAACATCTTTTTGTAAAACGTAAAGAATTTAAGACGAATCACCGACACTACGATATTATTTGTACTAAATTTCAGAAAAATTCACGTCTGATTCATTTTTCACCTTTGCTAAATGCCAATTCTTCACGAATTTTTATTATTTAGCAAAGTCATTTTATTAAAAATTGAATAACAATTGCATTTGATGAGTTAGAGGTATATAAATAATTTTATGACTATCTCTATAAACTTCATCTCGACGATAAAACTGCAGTATGACCGGCGAACTTTTAATGTCGTACGAAAGCAAAAAGATAATTTATAGAGGAATATTAAACGCAACACAAGCAGCCACTTCACCTAAGTTCTCGAACGAATATTTTTCTTTTAATATAAAAGGGGGGAAAGCACGTAATCATGGTTTTACGATCGATGCATTTTTATTCAAGATGCTCCATCAACTGGAAACCAACTCCTTATACACGGGTTAAAATGTTGTGAGTTTCTGCGTGGTCTCATCTTTAATTTAGTTGAGTGATTTCTTGATAACAAAAATAAAAGAAAAGTAGCACCAGAATCGTTTTTCGAACGAGTTGGTCGAAATTAATTAACGGTTTCATTAAACGACGAATGTTCTGAACAAACTGGAAGCGAAAGAAAATAATGTCTGACCGTTCTCGTTTCGAGTAATTTCATTAATTCAATCTCTCGGTCTCCGTCTCCGAAATCAGCCAACTAAAATTCACAAAAATTCACTAACGTGAAGTTACTATTTCTGCCAATTTTTACACTACTTTCATTTCTTCTAGTTTGCGACGAGCTTAACAGTTACGAAATCAACAATTGCGAGCGTATTTCACTGTTGATTAAGGAACATTTCTCGTAAATACTAGATTATGTTGTAAATATAATTACCAAGACGTGGAATATTTGTTGGGAAAAATAGAAAATGCGGATTTTCTTTTTTTGCTTCGACGATAAAGAAAATGATAATTTTCTTTCCGAATTTTTTTTCTTTATCATATTGCGAAGAATTCAAATTAGATTTATACGTGGATGAAAAGAAATTTCTTGAAAATCGATGAAAGAAAAGCAATTGTGATTTTCGCAAGCATCATATTTGGAACGGGAAATCAAACGAATGGACAGTGGAAAGATTATTCTATCGCGGAACGAAATTTTCGAAAATGAATTCATTTAGCGACTAATCTAAATTTAGTTGTACTATCGATAATGGGAATTGCGAGCAGCGTGATCTCTGGTGATTTTTTGAAACTACTTCGCCAAAGTTACGATCGTTTAACCAATGTTTTTAATCATTATAAAAATTATTAAAAGGAAAAGAATTAGTTATTTCGTCAAAAAATGAAATACATCAGAGTCAAGAAGATAATAAACGAAAGAAAACTTGAGATGGTAAAGATTATAAAAGTAATAAGGTTTTTGAGAAATCAACGTTTGAAAGGCTATTTGAAAGGCTTCAGATCAGAAAACTCAGTTTTCAAATATTAAATTGAATGATCATAACGTAACGTAAGTTGTGTAATAAATTTAAAATTATTGCCATCTAGCAACAGATACATTTCTACTATGAACCGTTAGAAATGAGATTGTTTTAGCTCAAATTTTTCTACAAAATTTCAAATTTCCACCAATTTTCTACTTAAAAAAGGAAAGAAAAAATAGTCACATTCTCACGTGAAATAAAGTAAAAAATGTTTTTTTTCTCTTTTTTTTTTACGATCGATACGAACGATAGCGAGAAGGAAAGAAATTGAAATCTTTCACGCCAGCGCAGTCGTAAAATTAAAACGCGTGGAATTTATAGCGTAGAATAATTTTGGCCGCTCCGAGTTCTTATGAATTTTTCAAGAGCGCAACGAAGCTCTATGCATATGGAACGAAACTCAAATCGCCGTGAAGAATGTTTAACGGCCGTTCTCGTAATTTCTGTTTAATTAAACGAATCCCGACGACGCTAGGAATAAACGTTGGCAAAATCTTGAACGGGGATCAACTTTCGACGAACTTGTCCTGAATTTTCTACCTTACAGGTTCGTGCGTTGCGAATTCTAGCGAGAGGTATGAACTGTTAACAAGGTACACAAAATTCTAATACCTTCTGCTTGATGTTCTCAATTTCATATTAATAAGAAGCATGTTTAACCAATTTTTGATCGTGATATAAATCAAACAACGCATAAATTTATGGCATGAAATTTATATAGTCACGTATATTCCACCACTTCTTGTAACAAATCAGCAACGATATTCACAAAATTTCGACCTTAATTTGAACAAATTTAATTTTAATCTGAATATTCAGCGAGAAATATTTATATTTTCAAGAATGTAATAAATGAAATTTGACTTTAATTTTCGTATAATAAATCGTTCACTCGCATCAAACCCCCCGTCCATAATTGGATGAAAGTTGTTTGAGAAATTTTTAATAAAGCACGTTCAGCTTTTTTCATAATAAACGCGCTTTCATTACGGTCTGATATAATTACACGGAATTTTGACCGTGTAGCAACAAAAAGAGGCTGTGTTCCGCGAAAGCTTTCAAACGAAAATACGCCAGAGAAAAATTAACATAAAAAAAAAAAGAGAGAAACAGAGAAAAAGATGTCACCGACAGTTTCGTGGCGCGAAGAACAGCCGAAAAAAAGAACAACAACGCGCGCATGAATTTATTTATATTGTTTTGCAAGTGAATGAAATAACGGAGACATCGAGATTTTCTGGCATTTTCAGCCAAAGACTCGTAATGGTACACGGTACAATGCAAGAACTCCATATCTCACGGGTTTCTCGCGGAATGAAAGAGCAGGAATTAAATCCGTGAAGTAACACGCATACGAGTGGATTTTCAGCATGTAACACCCAAGTTATGCCGCGATAGCGGCCACGAAATGTTGGTATTTTTGTCAGAAGGCAATTCAGCTTGCAGTTGCAACTATGCGTATAGTTGCGAGACAGATGTGTATGGGAATTATTTCTTTGGGATAGACAATTTACTTCAAAAATTTATTTCTACTCGTTAGAGTACGTATATGTAAAGATATGGGGTTAGTCTACTGCAACCTACCAATTAACGTATACTTTTATATACTAATTCTATGGAAGAGATTATATTTATAGAATTACAATTATAAATATTTATAGACTTATAATATATGACTCGAAAAAAATGGAATTCCTTTTTAGTCTGTAAATACTACAATGAATATTTTGGACATTTTTATATTTTTGAAATTCAGTCCCAGTGAATGAACATTCATAGACAATAATTGATTGAATATGTATATAATCAATTCCAAATTCCAAATTGCTAAATTATGGATCAACGCATAAATCCAGGGTATTAACGGATGAATCGTATTCAAACTTGTGGTCGATTTGCATTTGCATCAGAACAACTTTTTACACCATAAATGCTGTTGGTGTTTATGATATATACAACCACCGTGAATATATTTAAAAAACGGAAACTTAATTAACTCTTAGAAATTTCGGGGTCTGGCTGGTTCGCCTGCCTTTAAACTAACGCAGAAATGCAAATTGGGAGGATGCATTAGTTTCAATGCGAATAAATTTGAGAATATTCAAACGAAGTCCAAATATCGAGTCACTGTTACAATCTGTCGGTTCAGAGAGACACCGACATTATAAAAATGGGTCACGATTCACCAAGAGTTTTAAATAATTTCGCAGACAGACGAGAACACACCCTTAACTTAGAAATTAGATAAAAGGACAATCTGCCTTTGAAATATTAAACTTTGTGAAATCCTGTCTCGTTCATTCACTTTTTAACTTTTAAATTTACCACTGTATCAGGCCATTCAGTAAATACGTTTCACATATGTTAGTACAACACAGGAGAGAAAATACCATCGATTGATAGTTTTCTTCAGGTTTACACACGAACGACGAATGTCGTTTGCGTCTTTCTAGTTCCACCATTCGGCAGATTATTAAGGAAATTGTTTAACAGCGTAAATCACTGGCTTCGCGATAAATCCGACTGTATGCACGTTGTGTTATACAGGTACATGATAGCAGGTAAACTCGAAATGACCGAACGCGACGTGCTCCTCTGTGTGCCATTATACCGGTTAGGCCGATAAATTACATCTCGCGTTTATTGCGCGACTCTATTTAAACGGATATTGTATATGTTCTTCGGCTGCTCGGCTCCATATGCATATGTATTTAAATGAAGCTTAGCGTTTCGGAGTTACGTGATAAACAGAGGTAATGCAGTGTTCCTGGCATAATGCCGTTCGAGGAACATCATATAGACATCCTGGACGGTTAGACGGACAATGGGGCATCTCGTGGACATTCTGTAAACGTTTGAGACACTTAGTCGAACAATGGAATGCCCAGGTCGCTTCCTGAGGACCTTCATGAACCTGGGCAACTGGTTCAAAATCAACGTGAAGAATTTGCCTCGAGCAAATAGTTTACGAAGGAAATCAAGCTGCATGCAGGTATTGCACTCGATTATCGCGAGTCTCGTGTGTTCACGGGGACTGGAAACTGATCGTTTGTATAATTCGATCGCTCGATTGTGTGGCCAAAGAACTTGCGTTTTATCTGACTGCACGGAAGGGTAAACTTGAATACCGTGTTGGAGTTTCCTCGGAAATTTTACAAATACAGGAGCGATAGACAAATATACCGCGCGAATTTGTGTTTAGTAAAATTGCGAGCATGGTTTTTATGCATTTACAAGGAATTTCACGAAAGTGGAGTACTCGTTATAATTTCCAGTGGGTGAAACAAATTTCTATACAGAAATTTCCATTTTTTTTTTTTTTTTTGGATCTGTTCATGAAACTGGGCATAAAAATTTGCAGTCTAATTATGAGGTACTTGAGAATTTTAGCCTCATCGTAAAATTCGATAAATTCGCTTTATTATAAAATTATATTAATTATATCAACGCCAAAATGTCAGTTTATTTCTAAATGTACTATCGTCTAAGAAATCATTTCATGCGAAACGACTATATTGTTCCATCCTTTCTTTGAACGACGTTACTACGTTATCATACTACATAAGCTGTTGTCGTTTGAAATATTCATACGAAACGATTGCCTTAAATTACTATAAATTTTGCTCGTCTTACGACGAATATTCTTCAATATAGGGGAAGCACAAAGAAACGAATCCGAATGTGAAAACGTTCATAATGGGATGGAATGTCGGATTCGTTTGGATTCTGCAGTAATTTCCAAGAACGACGAAATTCCTCTGTCAAGGACGTTCTATCCACAATTTATTACATTGTGCACCGACCAAGTTATCCAGCAGAATAAATACTTTCACGCGTTCAATTTCAAAAATATTTCGCCACGTAGGAAAATCGATTTGTCGGATGATCGATGGAACAATTGCAACTTTGATATAGCGTTGATCTAACTTTAACTTTAACTCAAACAATTTTCTTTCAAACTTATGTTAAATTGGATTATACTGTTATCCATTATATTATTATCTGTGATAGAAAGTTTGTAATTATTTTAAGTGATTTTTATATCAGTTTCAAAAGTTTGCAGAATACTTGCAAGTTGTGCGACAATTTTTAAAACATGAAAAGTAAATTAGAGCATATAAATTTTATCATAAAATTTTTGTTTCCGGCATAGTCTCTTGTACGATATTATTAACGTAATCTGTAGCAGGATTTGTAGCAATAAAAACTTTCAAATATTGATTAATTTGAAAGCAATTGCCAAAATATGAAATAAATTAATCGCAAACTGGCAAATATCATTGCATTGCAATTATTAACGATTAGAGGATGATTTATATATATGTATATAAATTAGAATCGTTCAAAAATGTAAATTATAGGATAGTTTGCTCAATACTGATCGAGACGCGGATAATTCAAAAATTCTCTATCTAGTTCTAGATAAATTTCAACAATTTTAACGTGATATTGCGAGCGCAGTTTATTGGATATCAAGTTTGTTTCCAGCCATACCATTCAACGAACCGCGTTGAAATTGATTTCGTAGTTTGCGTACCGATTCGTCAAATGTAGAATTTGGGGGGGATTCTAAGGGGATGGTTGCGTCTCGATCGAGTAATAAATTATAATGGATGGATTCCGTGGCATTAGGAACATAATATGTTAATCTATTTTCAGAAGGTGATTAATTGATGTGTTGACAAATGGTTGCGCTGGCGCTATAGTCTGTTTGCAAAGGATTATTAATCTCTTGTAACGAGGAAGCCCCGAAATAATTCAGAAAATTAAAATAACGAAAAAAATAGAAGTCTCTTGCAATCTATACCGAAGCAATTTTTATTTAATTTCGATTGATTTTTATTCAATTCTATTTAATTGAACGATTCATATCTGCGAAACAATATCAACAATATCTATTGAATGCATTTACACGAATGTATTTCAACTTATTTGAAAGCTTCTAAACATTGCATCTTCGTCCGCTTTATAATTTATTCGAAAGACTACATATGTCGTTTCACTGAACGCGTTTTCATTTTACGAGCTTATCGCAGTATCAACGAGAAGGAGAGAGAGAGAGAGAGAAAACAAGAAAACAATTTGCGGCAAAATAAAATTATATCGCTTGACTTTCTCTCCGCTCGTCTATCGTTCTCGTATTTTTAACCAATTGGCAACTGCAACTCGTTAAAACTACTAGCAACTCAATCTATCATGGAACATCGGCACCGCGGAGAAAGGAATGAAACGCGTATTGTTGCACGATTGTGCAATCTAAATCGATAGCAAACAGAGGGATGAAAGCGAACGTATCGAAAATGCAAGGTTTGTGCGGCAGGGCATTAAGCAGACGGATTTACAGGTTCTGGGATAAAGCAGCGAAAGCTGATCTGGAGATCTTCGAGCCACTCGAAGTGGATTATAAATCATGACTCGATAATGATCCATAATGGATGGTTTTGGGCTTGCTTGCGGCCAACGTAAAGTCGACGTGGCCGACGACCAACGGCCCCTGATATCACGATTATTCATACTTAACGACTTTTCGAGCGTTTCGCGGAATTAAGCCGTTCGACGTGACGCGCATCTTGATGGGTCTTGACTTAGGTTTTCGTCGCGTTTGCATACTCTTCCCGATGACCCGAATTTCGTTTTCGGTGACACGAGTTCAAGCGAGTTCGGCGTTAATTTTTCCTTTGATCGTTTCCAGCGTGAAAGATCGAGAAGATTGTTAATTCCTTACTCTTTCCCTCGTTTCTTAAGTTTGCCGATCGAAGATTCCCTCGGTTTCGCTCTTTTGTTCTTTGAACAGAGAGAAATCAAACCGTTCCAACTGAAATTAATCTTAATGTGACAATAACATATCGCTTTCGAATTTTTCGTTTTTGTTATTGCACAATTTAGCAATGAAAGATTTTTAGAAGTTGGAACATATTAAATTAAAAATTAGAAATTGGAATATATTTGGTTTCGTATCTGTTACCACGTTACTCTAAACTTAACACACAGATAAAGCTGCAAGAAGATAATTAAGTTAGACAACAGATTGGAGTGTAGTTCTTCATCTCACCGAGTATTCTAAACGACTGTTTGCAATTACGCGCAATTAAAACTCTTTGCGAAATAATTAAATATGCTTCGCATATTAAACTGAATTATACTTTCTTTCCAGTCTTACTTAATCAAGTATCAACGCTTTCGCAAATAATGAGAGACCTTACGTCGCAATATATCCCAGAAAAATTTCACGCCAATGATATCTTCGCGTTCGAATCGAATTTTCGTTATGAAACGTACGTTTTTCAATATTGACCGAGCACACTGTCGTCACCTTCCTCTAGCCAGAAAATCGGCAATGCCAGTCGGTTTCATTCGACATTTCGGGACATCGACCCATTTCTATCGCGTTCATTCGAAATGAAACGTAATGAAACAAAGTCAATCGGAAAAAAGGGAACAAAAAAAAAAAAAACAGACGAACAAAACAAAACAAAACCAAAAAAAAAAGAAGAGAAAAAATCAGCAGGAAAAATAAACTTGCGTTTCTAACGAGGAGCTTGTGCACGGTGATTCCAGAGGGAGATTGAATTTCCTCGACAGCAGGGAGTCGAGGCGTTTAGATTGGCGTGAAATTCTGCCAGGGAAATCCCGCGGAATTCGACGTTACAGTTTGTAATGGATTTCCATAATGATGGTACGCGACGAAAATCTTTTTCCACACACACACACATATATATATATATATATATCCCGCGGCCGCGAGCCGCACAGCTACACGATCGCGATTCATGAATAAATAAGAAACAACTTTCGAAACAAGTTGGCTGAAGGCTACGAAGGCACAGCCTGTGTGACCCAGCGATTCTAGAAATTCAGTAACTCCGGCGAGCCAGTCCTCCCTTTATTCTTTCGACCCCGCATTCACCCCAGTTTCCACCTCGACACACCCCCTCTCTTACCTTCCATCTCCTAGCCTTAGTCTCCTGTATTTCCTCCGCGTCGCTGCCACTGCCACCTTTCCTCCCCCTTTCTTCGCGATCGTATGATTCTCCGAGTGGGTGTCTTCGAAATTTTCATACATTATGCAAACACCACCGTTCCACCGGCGACTAACCTCTTTTTTTTCCCACGCTTCTATTTATCCCGTCGCTCACTCACACAACCTCGCCACAGACACTGCCGGTGCAATTCCTCAATCCTCTTTGCGAGAAAGCGTCACGTTTTCACGTGTTTCTCTCTTTTTTTCTTTTTTTCTCTCTTTTTTTACGCGCCAAAAACCCGCGTTCCACTGCTAACGAATTTCTCGCTGCTCGACTCGGTCGAACGTACGAATTTCAACTGCCGGGCTTGACTCGAGTTTCATTGGCTTCTCGAATTCGATTCTCGCGCCGCGTGAGCGACAACTTCACTGCGATCGGTACGCGCGCAGCAACATGGCGGCGTTCCACGGCTCCCGCCGTTGGAATTCAACTTCTGTCCGCTTTGAATTGTCGTCGCGTTCGCGCACGGGCTGTTTCACGTCGCTTGTTCGAAGATTTTAACTGTGTTTCGCGAGTGAGAGTACGTACGTAAGTATGTTTTCGAGTTTAGAGTGCGTGCTCGCGTTTTTTGTTTGACGCGGTGAATCGCCGAGGTAGCGCGCCGGTATACAAATTGATTTTGCCGCGTCGTTAGCAAATTTTCTGGCGAATAGATACGTGCTCGGAATTTTGTCCATCTCTATTTTGTATTTCTGGTACGATAGAACGAATGTGACGAACGTTCTAAATTTGAATCGTTTCGCGTGGGTGTGAATGCGAGCGAGGAGAAAGTGTTCAACAACTCTTCTCATTTGCCGAAAATTATAGGAACAATATCATTAGGACGACGACTTCAACTTTTCGTAGCACATGTGGTAAGTCCTGATTCGATGATTTTACAAACTCATAATGACAGTGAATTGACAAGTGACAATTACAGGTTATAAATCATTGTATGAGCTCTCAACGAATTTACAATTTTACAGTTCCACGTTGAATAATTTATATAAAATTTATTTGTAAAACATTATTCATTTTAGAAATTTATTTGATTTTATTATCGAGCAGACAAGAGAAATCTGTTTGCATCGATAACCTGTAACTTGTCGTTTGCAGAATTTTACTTTACCGGCGACACATTTATCTACATTGTAAAGTAATTGTTAACCTACAACAATTTACAAGCGTGTACGATCCTTGGTACAGGTTAAGTTAAGATTATTTGTGCGCTCGAAACGGATGCAATTTTAATCCAGGTTTTCTGTATTCGAGTAATTTAATTACATCGAGGTGTCGCTTCGATCGATCCCGCGAAAAAGGTGAAACAAAAGATGAATCTGTGCTTGTTAACAAACGCGGCGCATTCGATAATGGCTTTCTCTGATACTCATCAAGCTCTGCTGATTCGAGTATTATTCATTCGGCTAACGTATATACCCCGGCATCTCGTACATTCTATTATTTCGTTTTCAGCGTTAAAACCGCGCCGGCGACGAATCATCTCTTCTATTTCTCATTACTCTTCGTTATATTTCTCGCCAGAGTCGCGGGTCTGGCACTCGAATCGAGGAGCCCGGGATTTTTCAATCGAGTTTCTCTGCCGTAAAATTAAAAATGGAACTCCACCGTGGATATTATATTTTCTCATTATTCCGCTTGCTGTCGCTCATCCTGATGGCATTAATTTCTACTTTACCGATTCCACCATCCACCGGACCTAACTCGAAAATATTTTTGCCGCCGGCGTAATCATGTGCAATTAGGAAATATCCATTTGCAGAGATGGAGAAAATTTTGAGACGATATTGTTCAATACGATATTGTAATACCTTGGTAGATATCTAAATCGAGTGTTATTTCAAACTTTGACGTTTAGAAACTTTTCTAAAACAGTAGAAATTACATTTTTGCTCACAAAATTATATAATTTATTACAGAACTTTCCGTTGACCTAAATAACAGACACGATACAAAAATTTCCATATTGATGTTAATTTCCTTCGAATGTTAATTTTTCAAACTATCTGTCAAGTACTAGAGACTTGTACCAGAAATACTCGATTAAAATTCTCGACGCATCGATCTCGTTTTACACGTCTATGTCATATTCTTTTTTCAATGGAATCTTTAAAAGTGATTTTTATTGATGGGAATATTTTTCTTAAAACAGATGCGTGAACTTTGGTTTGACGTATGGAGACTCGTTAGCAATACTGATTTTTAAACCAGATTCCATTAGATGCCTGTGTACTTGGATGAATCGTTTTCATTTGATTTCAATCATTTTGTCTTAAGTTCGATTTCACCTACTGCTTTCACCCGGTAATACGATCTCGTCAGCTTTAGACGAATAATATCGATCGCATCGAAAGTTATTGCAGTTCAATTTAAAATGTAGAATGAATTACCGCGGCACGAACAACGATTATTAGTAGAAACATTAACGTAAGAATCCGCCAATGAGATTTTAAAACATCAAATCACTTTTCAATCGGATCCGATTGCCATGAGTGCTTCAATCAATGTCATAAATTATTACCGCGATTTAATTTTTAAACTCGTGCAAATATCTCGCACGAGTCGTTGGAATAAATACTGACGTGATTGTTTTACTGATAAACGAACAAATACGATATATTTTGATGTGAATTCAATCGATTCGATTTGAATTCAATCAGAGTAATGCGTTCGGTTTCTTGATATTTCAAGTCACAAAGTTCCACTGTATATCGTTTAAAAATAGAAAAGTTATTAACTCTGTGTTCCTAATTTCATATTCAAGTATCTTTTTTTTTTTTAAACGTTAAAGGTCTCTTTTAACGTTGAAACAAGAGTAAGATCGAAGCACTTGAAAATCGTGACAGAGTTTACGAGTAATAAAAAAAAAAAATCATCAATTAATAAATCGAATTACAATCAACATCTTCAAAGAAAGAAACATCTACAAGAAATTATTCAAAAGTCAAATTCACCGTACGTGACGAAGATCGATCACTCGTCGTGAAAAGTCGATATAAACGAAGGAAGATCGAGTGGATCCTTTAAACCATGCCTTTAACGTGTCGCGTATAGACTGCAAACGATCCACGGTTCTTTCTCATTTCTTTCACGTTCCACGACGATAACTACGGCAAAGTTCGGGGTCACGTTGAACTTTTCAATCGGATCTGATTGCCATGAATTTAAATATTGCTCGTGCCCACAGCCGGCGCGCGCAAACCCTCGCGTTGTAACGCGAATATTCTGAAAAGTTTTCCGCGTTCTCCGACGTTCCACCCGGTTACAGGATGCTTACAATCTTCGACAGGTCCTGTGTTCCTCTCATAATCCTTTTTCCTCGATTCTCCTTTCGCTCCGTCGTCTCTCCGTTGTTCGGCGGGAACTTTTTCATCGATTAGCATGATTGCATTAAGCATGCAAATCCAACAGAGATGATTGTCCCTGCCTCGGGCAACCCTTCTTTCGATAATTCGATAGCCTTTCCTGCAGGACGATCACATCAACGCGTATATTTAATTAAAATTATCGAACATTGAGCTGTACGAGCGTTTGACATTTATTAGAGTGGCCTTTCAATGATGCATGTGCAATGAAATTTCATTCCGAGTTCACCGACTTGAAATTCGTGTAATTTAATTAATCTGAACGAACTACGAAATTTTCATTCTTTCAGGCTAGATGTTTAGTGAAAAAATTTAGAGAGTCGAGAGTATCTTTGGACTCGAAGAGACTGGAAAAATTATTCACAGAGATTTGAATAGTTCGTAGAATTTAACTATGCAGCATGCGAAAAGTTATTAGATGATTGGTTATTTAAAATATCTTGGGTTTCTGTTACATACCAATGAATTTTAATTAATCGCAAATTACACTAGCACACTCACAATAAAATTCTTTTACAGGACTGTTGAAATTTAAATTTTTGAAAGTTGCTCGAAACAATGTATGTACGAGAAGACAATACTTAGGTCGAAACTCCAAAAAACATGGATACTGAAATTTCTAATGTTCAGAAAGGATTAGTCGCTTTCAGCGAGCAGGTGAATCTCTTTGAAATTTTCTCCATCATTTTGCATTGCTAGTCTGTTGTTTAATGCAGGCGAATGTCGCGTTGCAGCATTATGGTTTTAGTAAACATCGAGATTTTCAAATATTTGTTCGGGGGAACGGTAATCTTCGACGTGGATACTCGCCTGTTAGCTAACAGCAAGCCGAATGAATAAATGTTACTCGTCAGCGTGTCCTAACGTTATTAACAACAAGCAATGCCCGTGCTAATGTGTATGTACACTCGCGATATCGCGAAGCGCGTTTTAACGTACAAAATGAAGTGAAAGCGGGGGAGGGGGGGGGAAGCGAGCGCGAATGGTACTTTCCATAAGCGGATAATTGTTATTTATCTACCACCAGTTTCGTCAATGTTTGTCAGAGGGTTTCGATTTATTTTTCCGTACGCCATAACTGCGCTTTCGCTCGTGTGCACCACGGACAGACAGGCGCGAACGCAACAACGTATAATTTCTGTCGACCCAGTTAACTGAAAATGTAAGAGGATTATGAAAACCTGGCCAGCGCGTGAATTTTCCGCCGCGATTTTCGCGACAGTCGATGCACCCAGGGAAATGTTATTAAACAATCGTTTAATTATGGCCTCGAATACTACGGCCGGATTAATGTCCGCGTTGTTAATTGCGAAAATATCGTTGCCCGTAAAAATAAGAAGAAACATATTCAGGAATTTTCGAAAATTTTCATCATCTTCCGTCACTCGTGAATTACCATCTCATATTTTTCAAGTCGGTGTTTAATCCTTGATGGATGCGAATTTCAAAAACGTCGACAGACCGTCGAACGACTGACAATCAATACCGCGAGTCCGGAATTTTATAAGAAGAAAATTAAACAACAGAAAACACTAGAAAGCAGTAGATTTCAAATTGGAACGTTTACACTGAAACTACGTACCAACTATAGGTAATTTTATGATTAACGAGATGGTTACAGCTTCGCTGTAACTCAACGCATCCCTTGTTTCCAGAAAACAAGTCAGTATTATATTATCTCGAATGGAGATGGGTAAATAAACTCTTCCGTTTCTCTGTAATTTCTGTCGACGTTATTATCAAGCGACAACAACATTTTAAATTCAAACTCAAAAATATAGAAATCATCCAATATGTACACGAAATGCGATAAAACAGCAAAGTACGTGCTTCACATAAATTCTGTATATATTCGTTTGATATTTTCGATAAACGAGCGGAATATAAGAGGGACAAATTCGCGTAAGAAGAAGTATGTATGGAAATATGTTGGGACCGATCCTCGAAGCGTATCTTACAGCGGTCGTTTCTCGGACCTCGTTTATCCTCCGTTGCTTTAAATATCAATGAACGTCGGGAAAGTTCCAAGTCGGAACGCGACGAACGAATTTCCCAACTATTACAATAAAAATGCAAATGCTCGCGGCGCAACGTTATTTATAACACGTGCGCATTAACGTATTCCGTCGTATCTGCGCTTGAAATTCAAATTTCTATGATTCCGCGTACCATTAGGGATGTGTGTGCGTGTGTATTTTTTTTTTGGTCATGCTTGGTCATGCCGAATGAAAAAAAGCGTCCTCTAACGATCGTCTCGCGAGAATTATTCCCATTTTCCATCGAACCGTTTCGTCCGCCATGTACATATTCTCCCAATACCGCGAGAAACACACTTTCACGCTTAACCCTCCATGGGCGGAATTTTTTTCTGAAATATAAAAAAAATTTATGCAACGGAAAGTCAACTGTTATAAACCTATATGTGCCGATTAAAAAAAAAGTTTACCAGTTTAAACAATTTTATTATAATTAATGTATCTTTGTAACTTTGAAGTAACAACGGTTTACAATATTTGCACTTCTGTGCGTAAAAGCTTAAGCGTGAAATTCCATAAAATACTTCGCACTTGGCGTTAAATGTAGATGTACGTTGCATTTGGAACATTTTATTTTTGGAACTTCTTTACACCCCCGGCTTTTTGCCGTCATCAATATTGTTATTGGTTTTCTCAGAGACATTGTATCATTAAGACGTATACGTCATCTTGTGAAAAAACTAAAATTATTTGGTAAAATGTCGATAAATTAGCATGTGACCTGAAAGTTACACGGGTCCATAGATGGTTAAATTTCGATATATTTTGCTCCGCGGAGAGTCATGGAGAAATTTTCAAATTATATTTCGCGATGTAAACGCGCGTGTTTGGCGAAAAAATTTTGGATCAATAAAAATCTCTTTCGGATGAAGCGTCAAGTGCAATCACGGTTTTAGTAATGTATGTCAAAGTCAATTTCGATTTTAATCGAGTTTCGATTTCCACGCTATTTCTTCTGTTGTGTTTATTAGTTCTTTCACTCAGTTTCTCCGCAGTTAATACGCAGTACTACGCGTAAAGGTATTATATTTGCCCATGAAAGTGAAATTATATTTCAATTTGAAATTGTTACGAAAATGTTCTCTCGAAATTTATGCGATGCGATACGTGTTATAATTGCGTGACAGAATTTTTGTTTTAGAAATTGTTTATTTCAATTCGATTCGGTAGAAAATTGTATTGTCGCCAGAAATTTTTGCCAGCCACCGTTTGGCAACGACACTTTCAAAAACAAAAGATTTACTCCGATATAAATTTCACCCTTTGTTTCGTTGCTCTGCTCGAAACAACGTTATAATTAAACCGCGGATTTTTATGACGGTACGAGGAATTAAATATGCAAAAATACGCAAGTGAAATTTACATATTCAAAGCATAGTAATTCGTTAACGGTGAGAGACAGATCGCTGGTCTAGGTTCTGCTATTTCAATTATTTCCATAGAAATATTCGCAGTGTGCATAATTATATTACAATTACTACGAAACGAGCCAACAGTATGCGTATTTATACCGTTACAACGAAGACAATGTTTTATTGTTTTCATGTAATATATAAAACGTTGAAAATAGTGCGAATAAATGGCGCATAGTCTATAGTAACTTAACTTTAATTCGGACGAGAGGGAATTAAAAAAAGTTGGTTGATAATTGGCTGATAGCCTATTGGAGAAGCGCAATTGTTGAATCCGTGGACCGCATTCTACAACATTGTGTCGGCTCGATCGAATGGAAAGCACGAATACTAATCAACAGGGACATGGATAATTAGAAATGGGCATCATTAATTAATCATGGTGATTGATTGTCGTTCGTGGCCCCGGATGCGAACACGGGGCTGAACAAGAACCGGAAATCGAGTTCTGTCGCGAAGGGAAGCGCGAAATTTGTGCGACGCGTCGGACGAAATTTATTATAACGGCGGTGCGCACACGGCGATCGACGTGCAAAATTTCACGAGCCATCGTAAACGATCGACGTCGGGGAACCGAATAAATCTCGTCTCGCGTTTCTTTTTTTCTGCGAGAAAGTTCGCAAAATTATTCCACTGTGCAAGGAATTTTCCGCAGTTGCTTTCAAATGCTTGAAAAGATCTAAAACGCAGTCTTGTTGTGACTGTCCCGTTCGATCGAAACCGAATATTTACCGATACACGGTCGACGTAAATAATCGTATCTGCGAAACTGTCGACCAACGTACACATTAATAATTCTGAATAATGAATGAATTAGAATTTCATCGACGATATTCTGTCACAGAGCGATTCGAACGGTTGATTTCGCGTCGTTCGCATAATTAACGAATTGTGTCCTGGCGGGAGGAAGGGGAAAGGTGAAGAAAAGTAGATAATGCGATGTTTGTTTCATTTAAATCCAGTTCCATTCACTGGAAATGTCGCAAAAATTGGGCACAAAGGGCAACGCGAATGCAATTTTCGTCCCGTCGGTACGTAATATTCGCGCTTCAAGAGTTTCCATCGTACTTTCGCAAATTCTTTAATTCGATAACGCGAACTTGTATCGCGGCGCAACGATAATCAAAGAAAGCACAATAATGCGAATTCTTCTCTCTTTGGTTACGTGAATATTTAATGAATTTTTTAATCGTAATCACGAACACCAGACAACCTAATAAAATAATATATACAGGATGTTGATTTATACGATTCTTTACTTGAGGAATTTAATACAGTGATCTTTCAAGTGTCTATACTTTCCTATTTCAGAAATTTTTCCTTTGAGTTTCACTGATTTTTCAAACAGAATGATAGTATTATTATCGTGAGTGGTTTCTGTAAAATTATTCTGTAGAAAGTTTTGTAAAAAAATTATCATCGTAAAGTTTTAATTGCAAAATAGGCATTTCGAGTAAATTAACTTCAGATATCCATAGTAAGCTATTAACTACTGTTGTGAGATCCTGAAACACTCCTCAGGTGATACTGAGATGTTTTACGAATCCTCGATTAAATTGGGCTTTGCGTTTATGCGTTTCAAGGATGCAAAAATCCTCGAAATTATACAATAATGTGCAAGAATACGTAAAATATCCAAAGAATACTTACTATATCTATTTTAACAATTCTTTGTAAGTTCCATTTCCTTAGTTAAACTTATCCATAAACGACAAAAACATTCAAAGTTTAGCGTCAGCGTGAATCGTCAACGCATTCTCTTTCATCGTAACAAATAAATATAACGTGATATCACGACAATTACATTCGTCACACGTAACGCAACGTTAAAGCACAGTCCACACAGTGATTAAATAATTTCACAGCCTCGCATACAGTCTCAGCGAGTGAGAGAGAACACGAAATTCAAACAAATACCAGCACGCATTCGCCACGCGGATTTCGGTATCGACAAACAGATCAAAGGAATCGTAAGAGAGAAGATTGTTTGGCTTCGCGAACGCGAATGCCTCGCTTTCCGGAGTGTTCTCAGAATATTTACGATTCGCCCGCAGCCAGCTAAGTTTACGGGCGTGCAAGAAAATTGTTTGAAATGACTTGCAAGAGAGTCGGACGAGCCCTGAACTCGTTTCGTAAATGAGAAACAACAGGGCTGTCATCGTGGAATTTCTTGGTCGTGTGTTTCGGGAAAGGTTGCCTCTGTTTCTCCCGTTCATGACCAATATCCATTGTGTCGTTCCTTTTATTTTTTCGTTTCTGTCTCTCTCTCTCTCTCTTTCTCTCTCTGTCTGTCTGTCGTCCTACTTTTATATCCGTAACGCCTCTGATGATACCGAGAGTCGAAAAATATGGCGCGTTTCAACGGACGGATCAATCGCCCGTGTTTTGAACTATCGTCCGAGTTAATTGAGTCTTTCGGGAAGTTACGAGAAGAAACCGTACAGTCGGCCGAAAACACGCCGAGACGTTAACTATGCAATCTTTCAATTAGAAGCTCGCCTAATGGAAGCCGAGATGATTGTTAATCGAATCTGCCGGAGTTTCCACCGTAAACGAAACTCGGAAAGAACTTGTCTCGAAGCTCCTCGCCCGGTGAAAACTTGCACCTCCGTGCTCCGAGTTAGCAAAGACCGCACAGGGGCGGCTTCTTCCCTACGATTCTGTCTACCCACGAAATTTGGTAACGATAAATTACAGGATCCTTTCCAGCACTCTCCATGGTGTATATTCAACAGTATAGAAACGACTCGGTAATTCTTCGTAGCACGAAGTTTTTCTAAAGCCTCGAGTCTCTCTTAGCTTTCTCCCAGGATTCGAAGAAACTTTGACCAATGGTTTCTTTCCTCTGTTGTTTCGAGGGAGAGTTGTTGATTTGAAAATTTGCGTTTCAACCTCGAAATATACAACAGGGAGAAGAATTACAGATCGGATCAGACGGGTGCAAAATACACTTAGAATTAGTGAATCAGTGTACGGAATATAGGGCAGCGTACTAAGCGGTATTAATTACCTCGTTCTAATTAAACATTTAAACGCGTGCACGATTGATTAAGCGTAAATGCAAAGAACCAGACTCTCGACCGGTTTTTCACGAGTGACCCTCCATTTTATTTTCCTTGAGTCTCACGAATCAGTTACAAAGTTAAATATTACACATTGGAAAAAGTAACAAGTAACACACGTAACCCATAATAGTAACTGCATCTATATTTCACTGTATTTACAATTATTTGGATCCTGTTACACGTTCGAATCGAGCTTATTAGCATTTTATAATATTAACCCCTTGGCATATGAATTAAATGAAATTCGACATGATCAAGAAATGATATTTATTTTTCATAAATTTCAACATTTGTGTAGACTTGACAAAGATCATTCTTATACTCTTATATTTGTACTGCAAAATATTATGAACACGGTATTTATAAATTTAAAATTAACAAAAAGTGATGGAAAGACAGAATTAATAAAAAATTAATAAAAAATTAATTAAAAAATTATGAAAGAACAGAATTAATGATTCAACAGTCGTTGTGTTCGCACGATGTGTTCCAAACATCATTGTATATCAATAAATTCTCAGTATATCACCGTTCATCGATACATTTAATTTTCTCAACAAGAAAAGTTTCAAACACTTCTACGCATTATCTCACACACGTGTTGCATTCATAATTTATTTATAAGCTATAGACACAACAAGATAGATCTATAACTTATGTATAAGCCTGAACGTATCATTAAGAGCTTAACAACGGTATACGTGCGCTATTTTGCTGCCTGGAAATTCCCTCGTTCGAGAAATTTTTTAGCTTATCGCTAATTTTTCGGAACACCTCTCGCGATCTCGAGGGGAGGGAAAAGTTTTTCGAGAGATTATCCGACGAGCGGCGAAATTACCGGTCACGCTGCGGTATCGCGTACAACCAAGATCTCTCCGACGTTTCCGACGTCTCTCGAGTAGACGACTTTCCAACCGAAACAAAGCCACAGACGGATCGCGTCTAGTTGATCGATAACAAGGATTAATTTGCCAGTGGTGCGGCTCGCGCGCCGATTCCCTTCCCAAAGACAATGAACCTGGAGGAGCAGCCCCGCTACGGGGAGGGAAATCGTGGCTACGTGAAAATTAGAAGAGCGAGTTTCCTCTCGCGCGCCCCGATACCCCGCCAATTGATTCCTGTATTTTCCTTGGGAAAACACCGATTAAGCGGCCGCCATCTCATCATAGGTTTAATCGATCCGGTAAAAATTTTATTTACCTCGTAAACACGCGACTCGCTTCAACTTCGTCGCGGTGCAACTTTTTCTTTCTCGTAATTTCGAGATTCAGGCTGTTCGTTTTGATGTTAAACAGTTCTGTCGACAGTTTACCGACAAGTAAAGAAATCTTTAGGACAGTAGTAAGATTTGACGAATGTTAAACTAAAGTATCGTCTGACGAAGCTTCGTTTGATTTCTGGCAGAAATTTGGCCACAATTTGCCAATAAATCGATAAAATTTTTGTCGAATCAAATTGCGGATTATTCGCAACGTGATTGATATTTTTCGTTGTAGAAATAAATTTAAGAACTTTATATTTTACTCGCAAACTCTAAACGAGGGAAAATAATTCCCCCTCCCCCCCTCCATCGAATTTATGAAAACAGAACTTGATAGAATGAGATTTATTTGTTCGTCTCAAACTTGTGACGATGAATGGAATATTTGAGTTGCACGGTTAACTTTGTACATACGTGCAGAAACAATGCTAGTAACCACCGAGATTACACGAGGAAAGTGTTTTGAATAGATTCTAATTAGAGTTCACGTTATACCTAACAATGAAATACAAATTTACCATGTTTTCTTCCATTTTCACACTGTCATTTTTGCACGATGAATTTAAATAACTCTTACAATTGTATACTTTTGTCGACGCAATTTTGCATAGCTAAGTTGAAGTTAAATGTTATTAATGTTAATGATTCTGCGTTTTGTAAAGATTCCTTTCCAAAAGCTTCCTTCGTACGATGCCTGTTTCTTTGAGATTTGAAACAAATCGTTGACGAGACAAACTCGGGGAAATAAGCAGGAGGATATCCAAGGAGCTCGACTTATGACGTGGATGTAATGAACTAATTTCCGTGCTTTCAAAAGCTTCCTTGCCTCCCGAATGCTTATCAGCGTTCCGCAACTTTCAAGATTAAAAATCGCAACGCGAGTGCCATGAAATATAAGGTGAACGTTCTCTATCCTTTCAAGAACATGACTCGATTAGATAAATCTACGAGCAAATGCTGCAACGTAAGGTGAGTTAGGGACTCTTCAACAGTTTAGCAACAGTTCGATTTCGACGAAGGACGTGCTGAAACTTTGCCTCGACAGTTGAATTGTCAAGAAAATCAAAGTTGTAAACGCAAGATGACTTAAGAATTCTATTATCGCTTATCGACACTCGAATTTCAAAGGGGAGGCATTGAAACAGTCAAATGAATCTGCAACTGATTCATCAGCAGTCTGATTTCGAAGAGAAGCACGTTAAATAGTTCCTTAACAATTCGCCGTGACGGAACTCTACTAAATGATCTCACGATAATTTAATTTCGAAGATAACAAAGTACTTTGTGACCTCTGTGCGTTTCAATTACTCTTTCGGAAGATATCGTCGAAAATAACCGAGAAGCCAACCAAAGTCTGTCCGAACTTTCAAAACTTCGTCGGACGTTAAGAAAGAAAAACGAGGGAAAAAGAAAGGAGGGAAAACAAAAGGCAAATTGGAACTAACGCGAGGGTAGCACGAGGAAACGTAAAAAAAAAAAAAGAAAAAAACACGCTCTATCGGAAGGGAGAGAGAGAGAGAGAGTTTAATCCTGACAGCAGTCACGTGAAAATAATTACAGTCCAAAGCTGCGTGGCTCGTTCAGCGCGCGATAAATCAGCGTGCGCAACGGGTGCGAGCTTAAACGGTTGCGTACAGAGCGAACGCGGTAATACAGAAAATTCGTGCTGACGTTTCGTCCACCTTTCCGTGTGTAACTCGATCGTTTCCCACTCGTTGTATTTACATTCTGTTCAACCTGGAAACACACCGAGTACGAATACTTTCCACCCTCTTCCGCCCTCGTTTCACGGTGGCAAGGTCCAACCCCGAGGACGAACGTAAAGGTTGGAAAGGTTTAACGAAAACAGGGTCGTAAGAAACACTCACCCTCATGGTCGTAGCCTCACATGGTTCCTCCGTTGCTGAAAAACACCTTCAATCCGGCAGTGGATCACGAGCCTCGTGCTTGTCACCCATTCGCCATGCCGGTGCAACGATCGATCATCGATGAGCAACTTCCGCGAACCGTTCGATACTTTCGAGTTCGACTACCACCGAAATTACGCGGTCTCACTTTCACACTGTTACTTCGTTTCGAGGAAACTGTCGGTCGAGTGCTCGTCACAATTTTCGTTCGACACAACAGCAACGAGAAGAAGAAAGAAGAACGAAAGAGAGAGAGAGAGAGAGAGAGAGAAAACTGACGGGGTACGAGATGGAGGGTAGTTTACTTAGAAAGAGGTTTGACCTCGTGCGGTTACGGAACACTCGAGCGATGGAGCAGGGAAGAGAGATGCAGAGGGAAGCGTGGAGTTCGCGTCGTCTCGATGCGAGAAGGAGCACGAGCCAGAGGAGGTACGAGGTCGTGGCCCGGCAGCCGGCGACTGGCTGCTGCTCGAAAGCTCGCAAGCTCGAACCAGTCGGCCTGGCTAGGCGCAAGCTCCCTACTCAGCCTCCAAAACCCTCCCATGTGAGGCTGCCGATGCCCCTGAATTTCTTCGGCGTGTCACCGCGAAAAATGCTGCTGCGCGCTCACCTACCTGACGCTCGCCTCTTCTAACCTTCGCTCTCGCCACTTGCTCGCTTGTCCACAATGAGTTTTTGTTGCATTCGGCCCTTGTTGCGTTCGAGCCTTTGTTGTCCGTCTATCTGTCCGTTCCCGCCGCTACGGATTAACGCACGTATAAACCTTTGCCGGGTATCGGCGCTTTGAGCGCGTGTCGCTCGGCACAGATGGAACGCGAACGGTCGGTTAATTAAGAAAACGCGTTCCTCCGCGTTCGGACGATTTACAAAGCGCTTTGACGCGCTTGTGCCTGTGAAATCGGATTCGGTTAGGGCGGAGAGGTACTAGAGGTACGTAACTTGCTGAGAAGCTTCCGTGAGCTTTGTAAACGTTAAGAAACGGGCTCCTCTTCGCGAGAGAGTGCGCTTTCGCGGAAACGAGGGAACAAATGAGACAAAGGCGGAAGGCGCGTTGTCGTTTGATGGTTATGAAACCTCAGATTTCTTTTGACGTCTGCTTTGAAATATACGGCTTAAAAATAGAAGGTTTCTAAAGGTTATGAAACGTACGACGCTGTTCACGGTACGCGGCTCTCCTCTCGCTGCCTTTGTCTCTATTCTCGCGTTTGCGATTTAATTTCTTCCGCTCTACGCGCGCAATTATGGCGTGCGTTCAGCAGAACGCACGACGTATATTTTCGCTCTTCGACGAAGAGGGGTGACGCGGTTTTTCCCGCCAATTGTTCATCCCGCTTACTCGAGCAGCTGATTCTTTCTTCTTTTCTTTTTCTTTCTGTTCCTCTCTCTTCCTTCAAGTGCGTCGAGGATAATCTCAAGCACGATCGCGATCGAAAGGTAGACAGCGGGAGAAAGAAAGTTCATCGATGCATCGCGAATTCGACGATTCCAGCTAGACAACTTGCCGCGAATTACCGCGACGTGACTTTAACGTGTTCTGGCGGGCACGTCTTGTGCACAACTGCTCGACTCGAGTAAGCAGCGTGAAGCACCACTTCACTCAATGCACACGCTTGCTTTTCTGAACGAAACTACGTCTCGATAAAACTATACTTCCAACAGCACTTTTCCCCCATATTTGCCAAAGCTGCATTCCATTTCAAAATTCCTGCCTGCAAAATTATTCTCGTCGTGTTGCAAACAGACTGTAAACATTTTTCGAAGATATAATGCAAGAACGTGTAGAAAGCTATTTTGGATATTTCCTATACCTTCTCGCGTTATTATATATTTTCTTTTATCTACGTTACGCGCGATCTTTGAAACTTCCTACGAAAATTCTGCACTGAAAATTCCACAATGGCGCTTGTCGAAGGAAGCTCGATTTTTTTTTTTTTTTTTTGATAGAATTAAGTTTAACAGTGTGCGTTAATCGAGGACATGGGCACGTGTAGAATTTCAAATCCACCGGGGGGTCTGAATTACATCTAACGACCGTGTTTCATTTGGAATCTCTTTTAACGTGAAATGGACCGCGGCTTTCGAATGTTAAGATTATACCTGCCGCGCGTTAATTATTACTTCTTTGGGCGAGATGCGTTCGCTTGAAATTCTCATTATGCCGTACATTATGAAGTCTCAGGCGTGCACGTCGGACGTAGTTGTACATGAATCTGGCGTAATTACGAGCGACACTTGGTTTCGTCTAAACGGTTCCTTGCCGGTGATATAATATCAGGCAACACTTTCAAATCTAATACCAGATTTGTTTTAGCAGCACGTACGAGCGAGTTAAATTAATTGTAAAATTATATTAAACGTTTTATACCGTTGTTATACCTGTGCCCTCTGCCTCTGAAATTCAGAGCGTTTACAGAAACATACATCTCTGTCTACGTTCCGTGAAAATCCCTCGTGGAAATTCACTGTTCCCCGCGAGTCATCCTTGTTAAATAATTTCTGGATTCAGTCACGTGTGAGCCCTTTGAATGCATTAAATTGCACGCGAGCCGTATGAAAAGTTCCATCGTTCGTATCAGAGCTCTCAAGGTTGTTGAATCGATTTAATTTGTTGCGTCCAGGATCCAACTAATTTTTTTCTTTGTCCTTTGTCGAGGAGGAAGAAGAAGAAATTTCATCGTGACTTTTCACTCGAACATAAACTCGAGGGAAATTAATTTGTGGCTGGTCGAGACGTCGAGAAACGAGTATTGTTTGATAATTGACCATAAGGGGCTTTACAGTTTCGCCTGCCTTGTATCTTCGTATTGGCGACGTTCGTTCAATTTCATGGCTTAAGTTTATGTTTTCAGTAATATCTAACGAGATTGGCGAATCGTATATACACGTTTGTACATGTAAATTACCATGAAAATCTGGCTATGATTTAAATTATATAACATGTTAATTACACGCAGTAGCCACCGGGCAATGGTCTCTTGGGTCCCATGTTTAAATTAATTATACGCTACGCTGCTTTGAAAGGAATTGATTAAACGTATTTCCTTGCTTCTCCTTGATTTTATTATTCATGCCAACAATCCATAAAATTTTCCACGATATCGCAGTAATAGCAAAACGTTTAAGTAAAGTGTTACGAATTGACGGCAACGTAACAATTTAAATTTATTAAAAATTGTGTCTCACGAATTATTGAAAGCGTGAGACGATCGACAAGGTTGTCCAATTGATCGATACTTTCAACGACATTAAACGTCACTGCGATTCCAACTGTCTGATTACTAAAGTCTTCGCTACCTTGACGCGATCTATAATATTATAAAATCCCTATAATATTTTAAAAACTATAATATTATAGTTTAATTATACTATAATATTATAGTAATACTATAATATTATAGTAATAATATATTACTATAATATTATAAAAAAATTGGCGATACAAATCTGTCAATTTGCACAGTGCCACCGGCGAGAAATTGCATCGTTCGTCTGCATCCGGGCAAATTGAACGTGAAGACGTCTCCTCGCCCAATTTGCAAGATTTAATTAATTTCGTTCGAAACGGGAGTCCCCAGTTGTGTCTCGGGTGATCCCAAATTGAGTACACGTCGACAACGAGGAGATTTCTGTCTTCAGATTTTGCTTCCGGTCCCCCTGGCTAATGACTAATTCCGTGCGACTGTGTTTTGGTAGACGAGCGTGCTTTCATTGTGTCAACGTCTCTCTGCCGCTATTTAATATTTAACAATAAGGCAGTGGCGGCTCTGGCCTGGCTGAATAATGTTTGAGACACCGAAGTGAGGAACTCGAGCCCCGGTTGTTTGATAAGCAACCTCCTGCATGTTGATAATTAAAGATGTTCATCAGGCTAGAATTATCGAGTGCGGATGTTGGAACTTTAGTTAACGAGATTGATGGAACTTTCGGTTAATAGAGCGTGATGAACAGCTGGCGTGTAAATTTAATTTAAAACTGTAGGCTATCGTCGCGTCGGTAAACGCGAAATTTAACAAAGCAACGATGAATAATTGGTCAGTTGCAGGCTATTGTCGTATTAATGTTACACGTGGAACATTGATCACGCAACATGCCAAATAAAAATCGCGAACGATTGATAAATTTATAGGCAACGTTTTTACGTGTCCACGAGAAATTCAAATGCGCGCAAATCCACAGAGCGTAATGTGCAAAATAAAGCGTTCGTGGCAATACTTCGGTCGAACGATGCAGATTTGCATTAATATTGCAGAAACGTTAATAATTTCGAAAATATAAATCAAACGTAAATATGAATTAATATTGGACAATGCGAACAGCGTGTACGAATGAATTTATTTTTGACGATTTGAAAGGGAGTGCGAGAAGATCGAGAGATCGAACGTTCAAGGTTCCTGATCGATAACCACGTAACCGGACGGAAGCTGGCTCGCAACAAGCGCCATTTTCTTTTTCAAATATCTTCTTTATGCATCCTTTTTTTCTCTTCAAAAAAGTGCGCGCACGCACACACGCTCGATCGATACGCCGTTTAAACATCAAAGCACTAACCCGAATGATGGGATTTCGCAGCTGCCACGACTAATTTCGACCTTTTCCTAATTAGCCGCGCGTGTTACGCTGAAGCGTGTCGTATACAGAGTTATTAATAAATTACGCTCCGCTTTTACTTTTCCAACTGGATCAATATCGTTCAAATGATTCTCAATGCAGTTCTCCAACTGTTCCATGTGCAACGACATGGGAAATTTAACGACGTCGAACGGTATTCGTACGTGATTCACACACTATTCGTATATCTTGTTTCTTTTCTTACGTTTTTTGTTGCACTTTTCGACATCAAGGAAAGCGAGGTAAGATAAGACACCTGTAGCGTTGTGACATCTCTATGAGAATAGAAAAGAAGAAAATTGAGATGGTGTGATTTACAACATCATTTGAATCACAGTCAGTAGAATCAAAGGATAGTTGGACTACTCTTACAATTAGTAAGATTCCAGAATCATGGTGATTATATTATCATTGAAGCGGCATTGTCATAGAAGCCTACAGTCGTAGAAATATTCTTGGAAAAATATCACGGTTATTACGATCGTATGGTTATTAAATTACAGTCAGTAGAATCAGAGGATAGTTGGACTACTCTTACAATTGGTAAGATTCCAGAATCATGGTGATTATATTATCATTGAAGCCTACAGTCGTAGAAACATTCTTAGAAAAATATCACTGTCATTACGATCGTATGGTTAATAAATTACAGTCAGTAGAATCAAAGGATAGTTGGACTACTCTTATAATTGGTAAGATTCCAGAATCATGGTGATTATATTATCATTGAAGCGGCATTGTCATAGAAGCCTACAGTCGTAGAAATATTCTTGGAAAAATATCACGGTTATTGCGATTGTATGGTTATTAAATTACAGTCAGTAGAATCAGAGGATAGTTGGACTACTCTTACAATTGGTAAGATTTCAGAATCATGGTGATTATATTATCATTGAAGCCTACAGTCGTAGAAACATTCTTAGAAAAATATCACTGTCATTACGATCGTATGGTTAATAAATTACAGTCAGTAGAATCAAAGGATAGTTGGACTACTCTTATAATTGGTAAGATTCCAGAATCATGGTGATTATATTATCATTGAAGCGGCATTGTCATAGAAGCCTACAGTCGTAGAAATATTCTTGGAAAAATATCACGGTTATTACGATCGTATGGTTATTAAATTACAGTCAGTAGAATCAGAGGATAGTTGGACTACTCTTACAATTGGTAAGATTCCAGAATCATGGTGATTATATTATCATTGAAGCCTACAGACGTAGAAATATTCTTAGATAAATATCACGGTTATTAAATATCATGGTTATTAAATTACAGTCAGTAGATTACGAGTTTCCACCACAGTCTCAGATTGATTATAGAATCGTCTTCTAGTAAAACTCCAAACGTCCCGTATTATCCTCAGCATGATCATAATGTCGTTGGACCACACCCATCAGGATTATAGAATCATTAGACTACATCTGTCAAGACCATGAGACACTAAGATTACGCCTTGCAGGATCATGGAATCGCAGGACCACGTCTATTAGGATTACGTGGTTGTTGGATTACGCCTTCGGACCGGGCGCTGGCAGCTCTTCGGCTTTAAAGCTTTAGGGTAGATTGGTGGTTTATCTTTCTTGCTACAATGCTAGACGTGGCTTAGTAACCTTGGAATACTATCAGATATTGATCAGCTGTAGACCACAGGATTCGCATATCATACTTCCGTATGTGTGCTTCGATGACGAATAATTTAATTTAACGTGTAGCTTCATATTTTTATTTTACATTGTCCAATAATCGATCAGACGTCAATGAGCTATGGATCACGAGATTCTATCATAATCCAATGTTTCCATACGTGTGCTTCGATGCCGAATAATTTAATTTTAACGTGTAGCTTTATATATTTTTATTTTACATTGTCCAATAATCGATTAGAACGATCAGCTACCACAAGATTCTATGCGTGCTTCAATGACGAACAATTCGATTTAACAATTTAATTTGTAGTTTCATATTTTTCTTTTACACGATTCAACAGTCGATCAATAATTGGGGATCCTCACGTACTCAACGTGACCATATCTTTCTGTTTCGTGCGTTGAAGTAATCGGTGATCCATAGTTTGCAATCTCACGTGTTCGATCGTGTGTTTTTATCATCGCGTACGTACGTGGTTCAAAAGTCGCAGAGAATGTTTTAGCAATGCAGAGACGCCCTGCTGGGCAAGATCCAACTACACCGTGGCCTTGCTAGGCGTGGCTCAGAGATCTGATATTTTTCTTGGATACGTATAATGACCCCGTTACGCTCCGAGTCGTTGTTCTAGTTTCTTCGCGGCTACCCCCGTTGGGTCCAATATCCTCGAAGTGGTCCGCGGCACGATCATGATCCATGACCGGCCGTACCATGCTGGTTCATGTCCCACTACTTTGCAGTTACTCATACTGGAATTGGACGAATCTCGAAATGATGCCATCCGAGTTTCCATATTTTTTGAGCCACGCGACTTTGGTCCGGTGCCATTGCGTTCCTCCGCCACGTTCAGCATCTTACCTTCTTGGCACGCGTTTCTGATATTTCAATATTTCGAATTTTCGACTTTTGAAGTTTTATTTAATGCTCTTGGAGTTACCACGTAACCTCATCAGAATTGTAGAAACGAAACAATTTTCTAACTAATTTCTGACGTTTTAGGATCCCATTACTACAACTTGATAGCTTCACATTTCAACTTTCAATATTATAATTTTCACATTGAAAAATTTTCGCATTATTCGTAGATCTGTATCGTTTGTACCTATTTCTGCCATCTTGTCTATGAAACAGCGTCGTATTCTGTATCATATTGTATTATATATTTGCTCGCGAGAAATGAAGAGTTCAATCGTGAACATTTTTAAAGTTTCTAGTATCTTTCAAAAATTATAAACGTGCGTCATCTCGCGTCTATCGATTTTGAAATGTACAAAAATATAGCACTTGGCTGATGGATTTCTTCATCTTTGTTATTAAACGAACGTAGCGTAACGAACGTAGCAGAGACTATTGTTCATATTCCCTTTAATGACAAATGGCCGCGGTATACGTGGAAACGTGATTTAGTTCCATCGCGTCCGGACGATAGTTTCGTAAACTCCATTTTCCTTCTATCCGCCGTCTTGGCAGATCGGCGACGGCGATGATCGAGGACCGGAGAATATTCGAGAATATCCATTTATCTATATAGCGAATGGAGAGATCAATCGTTCGCCATTATACTTTGTTCTTCTTTCTTCCTCTCTCGCACTGTTGTACCGTTGTATAACGAGAACTAATTACAACATTCCGTTAATGACACTTCTCTGGATCACTTCCAAGAAATCACTGATTATTTCAAAAATTTAGTATGAAATTTCATAACGCTTGTGTGCACAAGTAATTTCACTTGTACGCACACTCAAAACTTTATTTTGTCCAGTCTCTTTTGTCTGTTCCAAAGTCAAATTGATCACGATCACTCTGTCAGAAACGAACTCTCTTCGCTAAAAACTAGGTCGAATATATACCAACATCCATCCTTCTCGTACTGATAATTTTCACAAAAAAGTAATCGATTCTTCGAGGATTGACGTATGTACAAACATTTCCACCCGATCCATTCCCTCGCCAATTTCTACAGCCGGCAAAGTCGCGGAATGAAACGCGTTACTCTGTTTTATCGCGATTGATCTCACCTCATTTCTCCTACTTGCGGGGTGCCATCCGGATCGCTATATTTCACGCACCAACCACGTCAACCGCGTCTCCTCTACGTGCGACTCTCACCATACGCGAGCACGTTCGAAAATTAGGACCATTCGCATTTCTGGCTTCTTTCGCCTGCTAATTTATCCGAAGAACGAGAGAAAGAACGTGGATGGGAGAGATTCCAGCGTGATTCGAAGCGCGGCGCATCGTTGCATCCCGTCCTCTGTTCGCGTCTGTCGAGCCGGAAGGACATTTTAAAAGTGACGCGACCCTATTTGTCCGCGGTGACCTCGATGGTGTCGCGATAACGCGCCCTCGCGGTTCTCTTTTTCAACGCTTTTCAGGATCCTCGATGTCACTTCGTGCCATTCTGTCTCCCTCTTGGCTAAGTTTCGCGGGACGGTAAAAGCAACGTTCTCGCTCGCCCATCTACCTTGTTCTCCCACCTCCCATCCTCCGCGATTAATGGCACTCGTTTTCTCTTCGGAACGCCGGACAGATAGAAGCGACTCTGCGGGATATTGTTCTTTCTCTCGTGGCTAAGCTGTGCTCTAATGGACTTATGGCACGGGGAAGTTTGGAGCTACATTCGCAACTCGCGATGATTGGCGTATCAACGTGATGGGCACCTTGATCTTAAAGTATGGTGTTATTTTGGCCCGTGTGTTTTGTTTCGCTTCGTCGCGACGATTGAGATAATTTCTCTTCGTTTCGACGTATCGACGTATGTTGACCACGAATGCAATGAGTGATCTATTGAGAAATTACGATCGTCGGTATCATTTTTCGTAAAATGGCGAATCATTCCAACTCAAATTCAATCTGTTTGTCAAAGTTAAATTTACGGAAATTTACGGGAATGTATCCTCGTGGATAAGTTTGCGTATGTGAGTGCATTTACGTTTATAGGAGTTTGTAGAATGGAGTCTTTCTCGTCTGAGACTCTAATATTAATATTTCGGAGGGATGAATATCGCTTCGTTGGCGAACATGAACTTTACGAAACTCAGGAATATTATTTCTACAGAACAAGCATTAATTGTTACATTAGGAAGGAGAGAGTTTCATTTGTTTACATGTTATTTAAGTAATTAATAATATATAATAATATAGGATATAAAATAATATATAATTTGTTAATATGAAATTATTGGAAGTGTCATTTATTATTATCAATTCGTGTCGCGGGGATATTTACTTAAACTCTTATTTCATTTATTTCATCATCCGTTTACATTATATTTATATCAATAATGAAGCTTGTTCAAATATTGATGAAATGGAACTTGGTTTAACTGTAGAGTTCCATGCTACACGCAATTATACTGTTTAGTCAGATATTTGACAGTTGAGCGAGCTCAACGCGGAGTTCTCAAAATTTTGGTCCGCAGTAACTGTTCTACATTAGTCAGGGGAGATGCACGCTTAAATGTAGTTTCCTAATTAATCATACGTTTAAAATTCAGTCTTTGTTCTGGCTTCTATTAGCCTGCTGGGCAAGGCTCGCTGATGAGTCTATTAATACCTCGAATGAACGCTTCCTCTTCCTTTTTCCTTTTCCCTTTAACTACAGAGCCATAAACTTACGCTATTATGATTCTCGATCTATCATGCAGCAAATAATAATAACGTCAATTACTTTTTAAATTTATATGAGAAATGAGTGGCAAAAACTATGCATTGAATCAATAAAATGTATTTGCACGATCCTTTTCGCAATGCCACAATTTGAATGAACATTTACCCTTACATTATAGTTTTACCCCGTGATAATTTTAAACAGCCAAAATAAATTGCTCAATAATATTTAGCAGTCTGAAGTTTATTAGAAACTCAAGATCATTAGGAATTGGAGCTCGAAGGTATCCAAGTCTAGAAAGTTTAAAATTACGTTCGAGAGAGTAAGGGCGGCGTTGAATTTTAAGAGTATCGTCATACTTTAAAGGGTGGAGGACGTTAATAAACCCGCTAGAAATTAACAGTAAATTAAAACTACCTCTTATCCAACACAATCTCCCCATTCACAAAGAAATATCGTTCCTTACTTGCGTTAACGCTCGCGTTTTAACTGGCCAATTATTCAAAGAGAAGGGAGAGTTCTTCGAAAAATTGCCTTTAACGAAAATTAATCAAAATTATCTTCCGTTTCGTGTAATTCCCTTCAGCAGAAACGAAATTCTTGTTCCTTATTCGTTTTTACGTGTCATCGGAGTCCGTGTTTGTTTTTACAATTATCGATGGAAGAAATGAAACCAGAAAGTACGCGTCTATCGAATGGTCGACGACAGATTCGTAGGAACTGTTTCAAGTATCGAAACCACGTTATTGGGTGGAACGAAGACCCGGCTCGGAACGAGGAGTCGATTTTCCAAAGGGAGGGGAGCAATTTAATCAAAACGACAATTACCGTCGGTGCGGGAGCCCGATACGTTTCGCGACACGCGATCCTCTCCATCGATGGTGCTTTCCCTCTCTCTCTCTCTCTCTCTCTCTCTCCGAAGAGAGGAAAAAAAGAATTCCAAGATAATGGCGCGTGGCGCGGATCCTTTTATTTCTGTAATCTCTGGGATATGGAGCAGCCGAGCAGGCGACAGTGGGAGGGGATCACGACGAAAGTGTATACAAAAGGAGGGGCGAGGGCTCTTACGGTCTTTCGACCTTTTACCCCGATCGTCAATTTTCATCGATTGCTCTTATTTCTCATAAACACCTCCATCCATCAAACACACCGGCGCGTGGTATCACGGGCTTTGTATGTATACGGGGCCTGGCTGCCATATCTCGGTGTGCCTTAAAAATACGGTGAACTTCCGGCGTGGAAAGTTGATGCTTAATGTATCGTTCAGAGATCGGCCGAATTTTCAAGCGAGATTATCTTCTCCCCGAAGCAATTCCCACTTTTCTAGAGAGAGGCGCATCTCGTTTTCATTGTCAAATAAAATAATCAATGAATGAGACGAAAAGAAGGAAAGAAGATTCGAAGAGTTAACTATTAAGGATCTATCGATTCAAAAATTTTCAGCGTAATTTATTCGATTTGCAGGAAATTTCTTACATGTTTCTACGATTGGTGTTTCATTTTCCAAAAAATGGCCGGACGTGAGATCGATCGTTGACAAACCTGTCCTGTGAACCTCGAAGAATCTCGCGGAGAGGAAAGGAGACGAATCGTTTCCGAGAAACCGCGCTGTTCGAAAAATACGCGACAGGAGATTAAGTTGTTAGAGCAAGGAGAATCGTAGTCTGTTATTTGTTGAGCGAGGACGAGACTTATTGATCGATCGAGCTCGAGTCTAGTTGCACAATGAAAATTGAGCATCGCTAGCTAGCTTTAGACACATTTTCCATCTGCAGAGGATTCTTTGTGCAGAGATAATTTACATCGTTTTGTTATTATTAATTAATGTTTACAAGTCGGAGGTTGTGATCGAATTTTTTCGACGATTGTAAAAGTTATTCCATTTGTTTATTTATTTGATTAAAAAGTTAAATTAAATACATGACAATGTACGTTGAGAATATCGTAATGCTGGAAACTATGATCGAAATTTCTACCATCGATAACAACTAATTCGCAAGTCAAGTAAAATGTTCAAATTAAATTTCACAGTCATCTATTTGTAAATTAAATTAGGTATCAGTACCGTACAAATCTGAAAATGTAACAAGAAAATATAACGTTTGAAATTTATTTTTCCGCCAATAAATATTTTCTACATACACACGATATAAGATCGTTCTCGCACGCGGAAAACGCGATATACACTTCGAAATTTAATTTTCGAAAATCACGAAGTTACAAAGTCCGCCCCAAATGGCAGGAGCATATATTACAGTCCAACCCCTCCCGGTAGAAAATAAATTTTCAAGGGGCGAGTCTCGAAACACAGCGGGTATTTCAACCCGAAATTTGTTTCACAGTTGCCATTGACTAATCTAGCCCCGCCGGTACAAATGCGAATGGCGTTGCTGTTTCACAAGCTCATCTCTTAAACGCCCTCACGCTGTAACAGTCAATTTCGTCCGAGTGCGCGTCCTTCCAGGAATGTTCCGCATCTCGGAGTTCCCCTTGAAATGGTCACTGCCCTCGCGGTGGTTGTTGCTCGACCTAAAAACTGAGAGTGGATGTGGATAATAAAAGAAAATGACACGAGCGTGAGACTACAACTGCGATTTTCAACGAAAGAGCACGCTTACGACGATGATTAATAAGGAGCATGTAAGGATTGTATGAAATTAATCGTTTCGGACGGTGTAGAAAATTTATTGTTTCCCAGAGATACGCGAAACACAATTATCAATCGTCCCCACGTCTTCTTCTAGTTTTAGTATTTTTCTTGTGGATGTAAATGAGTTTGTATTTAAGACAATGAGTAGTAAAGGATCACCCTTCGACGTCACACACTATAACGAGAGACGCGCGCTATAACAAGAAATCTTCCATTTTGTCTTTCTTCCTTTAGGGAAAATGTCGAATTTTGATAGCGACATCAGCGCCTTCAACAACTTTTCATTTTTTATATGTTTTTGTTTTTTAGAAATCTATCACGGCGTATAAAATACCTTGCACACGACGAGATTGCTATTGAAAAACTTAAAGACTCTGTCACGTGCTCTACTTGAAACATTTCTCTACGCAAAACTTATGTAAATACGTAACTATTAAATTATAAATAAACTATTATAAATAATAGTTTATTTTAACTATAACAATAACTATTATAATTAAACTGTTATAAATATATTTTTAGAGCTATTTTTACACAAACAATTGTCGCTATTGTTCCAATTAAATGGAAAAATAGCAACGCAACGTTCACATTAACCCTTTGCGCTGACAACTGGTTCGCGGACCATAACGAGTGACCGAAACCGTATACAATAATTCGTCGCTCTCCTCTTCCTTTCGAACTCGTCTGTATGATATCGCTGGATAGAAATGATTAAGAAGCAATCAAACTTATCATTTGTTTTGCCTGCGTTATATTTAAATATACTTGGAACTGAAAAAATATTGCAATTTTGGGACAAAATGTTCTCGACGTGCGTCATCCCCAGCGCAAAAGAGGTTAAAGTAAAAAGTGGAAGGGAATTCGTACAAAATTCAAATTGAATTCGAACCTGTGAAACGAAAGAAAGAGAGCTCTCGTATTCGAACGAGCACGAATCGACCTAATTCCTGGGTTGAGAATTATCAAACGTTCGCGCGACACGTCCGTCACGTCCGGCAACGCTCTGCGTTCACTCGAAAATGTCAGGTTATCGGGAGAACGCGTCGCTCACACGCCGAATTCACGCGTCACGCATAGAAACCTTCGAAGAATCTCTCATTAACCTGGCCGGGATAAACGGCGCTTTGACCGATGTGGCAAAGGGTATCCGTATCTGCCTACGTCACCGCGCGTTGCCCACCGTGGGGAATTACGTTATCCGCATGTGGACCTAATAAATGGCTGATCAGATGAATTAGCGTGCGGCAATAACCGCGCGTAACAAAGCGCGCTCGCATAACGAAATGTCACAGTATGAATGCGCAGGAGTCGTTAATTAATCAGTCCTCTCGCCTGCCGGCGTATTGGCCTGCTTGAATAAATGCCGGGGCATTGGAATCATCTCACCGCTAGGTGATAAATATCTCTGCATTATTCGTTATTCATATAACATGCATATATGCATACACGTGCATATAGCGGGGGATGCATTGCGTCGGCAAAAGGGAAAATGGGGTCGGGCTGGCGGGTCGGTCGTGTACCGGTTAATTCGGTATAAATTTACATGTAATAATATTTCCGTTCCGCTCTGTGGCACGCGCGGCGATTTTTGTCCCTGTGGCACTCGCGTTTCACGGAGTAACGCGTGTACACGCGTGTCGAAAAAAAGGCTAGCGCATCCGAACATCTCGGTTGAACTGAATTTTCGGACAGTGGAACGCCCGTCCTTTCTTGCGATTGTTACATTTCGAAATGAATGATATAACAGGGTGTTTCGTAACTTGTTGGACCCACTTCGGGAGCTGATTGTACGTCTAAAAATAATGAAAAAAAAAAGTCATATAAATATATGTCCCGTCTGTCTTTATTTATGAGATATAATGAATCTTCTGTTTTAAGTACTTTTACGAAAGATGCTCGAAATGACCACCTTGCATTTGAAGACAAGCCTGGTGTTTCTCGAATTTGTCGGAAGCCTTGCTCTATTCTATTGCGTAGTACTTCAGCATTTTCAATCGACGTATACAATGGATTTTAAATGTCCCCACAAATGAAAATCTAATGGATTCAAATCCGGAGAACGAGCAGACCATGCAATAGGACCAATCCATTTATTGCAAAGTGTTGATTTAAAAATTGCCTAGCCACTCGGCTAAAATGCGGCGGAGCTCCATCATGCGTAAACCGCATACAAAGTCTAACGTTGACTGGAACTTCCTCTAATATTTCGTGTAAACGCGTGCTCAAAAAATCGACGTACTTTGTGCCTGTTAGTTTCCCATCAAGAAAAAAAGGTCCAATTAAAAATTTATCAATTATTCCTGCCTATACGTTTAAACTAAACTGGTGTTGATGTCTTGAATGCACAATAACATGTGGGTTTTCTTCATCCCAATTACGATTATTATGAAAATTGAATGTACCATCCCTGATAAAACTAGCTTACTAGAGTTTGCTCTGTTTATAAAATTCATTATATCTCATAAACGAAGACAGATGGGACATATATTTATATGACTTTTTTTCATTATTTTTAGGCGTACAATCAGCTCGCGAAGTGGGTCCCACAAGTTACGAAACACCCTGTATAATGCTAATTACAAGCAGTAAGATGTACAATTGATAAATGTAAAATAAATGATTTATTCTTGCTGCTAAATGAACTTTCGAATCTTCTCAGTTCTATGTCGTATGCCATAAATACTTCAGAATGTGAAGGTACACCTTTGTTGTTACCTTTCTTCACAGTCTTGTTCATCATGAGAATTTAAAATATTACTAACAACAGCTCGAGCAAATCTGTTCGATTAAATCTGCTCTTATTTTGGTCAGATCGAAGCCATTGTGTTACATCGTCATTACTGCATTCTTCACAACCAGATATTTCTTGCAACATAGAACATAGTTCCGTCATGTCCAACAATCTTTCAGATTCAACTATTTATACAATTGCATTGCATCTTCGTTTTCTTTAACAGAATAGGAAAGAAATATTTTCTATAGAAATTTTTTCTATATTCTCGTCTGAATGAAACTATAGAAAAAGTGCCATTACGTCAAATTTTGATAAATTGATCATTTTTGTTTAAACAGGCGAGGCCTGATTAATTAACTTTCGATCTCTTGCTAGATGATAATTCGCTTTAAACGAAGGATTAAAAAAGTGTTTTATTCTACAAATTTTATTCTAGCCCAGAAAGATACAGAGAGAAGCTTATTTCTTAAAAAAAAAAGTGAAGGTTAAGTTTCAAAGGTTACCCATAGGATTAAATGTCATTCTAAGAAATTAAATTCCCTTTGATTTTCACGAATGATTCCTCGGATTAAATTTATTCCAAAATGTCGTTACCATCTATAACTCAATGACAATAGCTAAAGGTTAATCCACGTTTACTGATCTATCCAATCGTACGTCATGTCGTAACTGCATTAATACATCTTGTATTTATATACGGACATTTTTCATAATCAGCTTAATATTCGAAAGTTGTACGTAGTAAGGAATTCGCGAATGTCACGTAACCACCGAGAGATTTTCACAAGAAGCTGTTTCAATGGGGGCGACCTCTCGGATCTTGCGACTCTTCGTCTGAAGTCTCGTGATTCCTGTAATTTCTCCGCGAACCGAACCCCGGAGACAAAGAAACGAGGACGATGGGCAAGAGGGTTTCCTTTTCTTAGACCTCGAACCAGATTGCGGTTTCAAATACGACTCGTCTCGACGTCGTTTCGAGGTGAAATCACGTGAAATTTGTCATCGTGGTAATCGATCCATTATCCGAAACTACGATCTCTCCTCCCCGATCTCAAAATTTAACTCCAGCCGATATTTCCAGGTCGATTCAACCCTCTTGGTACCTTGCAATTTTTTTTTATGTATCATCCGGAACTTCTCCCTCACTCTTTGATTAGCTCTTTTCATTTACGAGTGTCCTCTCCCGTATTCCTTGGCATCTCTTTTCGTTTACGAGTATTTCCTCCTCTCATAAATCCCCATCCATCTCTCAGCAACTTTTACACAAGTCTCTCTTTGTAAATCAAAACTATAGCTCTCCTTCTGTGTTTTTATTTTAACTATTTTTTTTTTTTTGGTGTTTGGCCATTATTAATATTATTTGGTCCTCCGCGTACCCCAGAACTACAAAACGTGTGAAAAGAACATGCTACTTTTCAATAGAAACATTTTCTTTTAACAATTTAAGCATAGAAAAAAAAAGTATGTCAAAAGTATTTTAAAGTATTGCAATGAAACGAAAATCGTCTGTTGGATACTTAAGGGGGTGTAAATGTCGTAATAATGAAACTTTGAAATTTTCGAAGTCGAGGGAATTGAATCGATACGTTGTTTCGAGCTCGTCGCCAGCACGCAGGATCTGTTGATAATGATAATAGATTTGCTCGTTGAATTTGTTTTGCATCAATTTCCAGCTAACACGGAACTTTGTTGTTTACGATGTTGCTCGACAGTCGACCAATATTGACGCGGCACTGTGTTGCACTTGATTTGCATAGCGGGATCGTTGGTTGAAAAGTTTCTTAGAATTGAATACGTCGTGCCGATTTTCGTTTACGAAATAATCAGTTCGTGATTCAATTGTTACCACCTTGTACGTTTAATCTCAAATAGTATAGATTGGAAGTGTAAATGGCTGCAGTGATTTGCGTTCGATTAAAATTTTGCATTTTATCTTTAACTTTATTAAAGATTCGAGATCTAAGTGAAATTTGATTTGTATTGATTCAATGTCCAGTGATCCTTTTTATACAGTGATTCCCATTAATATTTTAACGTTAAACATTGAAATGTTATAATTTTGTAAAAAGAAATAAACTCGGGCTCATTTTAAAGCTCTCTACCATCAAGATATTATTTGTACATTTTGCAACGAGTAGGAAAGTAAGGACACTTTTCTCCTCAAAAATACTCACAGTACGTCAAAACATTGAAAAGTTTTTGCCATGACTGAAACTACAATGTTTTTGAAGGTTTAAAACGATACCTAAAAACTAGAAGTAGGATTTGTTCCACCATTCTATTGAACTTCGAATGACGAGGTCGTAACAATTTCGTTGTTATATTCGCCTTTGTTTGATATTTAAAGTACGATAAATCAACAAAAAATTGTACAAGTTTTGAAGGGTAGCTTCAATCTTCAAATCTATTAGAGATTTGAAGAAAATTTTTCGATGACTTTGCTTACTATTACAATTTTTTAGTATTATTTTACATACTATTACAGTTACAGACTTTACTTACTATTACAGCATTTTATTATCATTTGTTGCACAGCGTAAAAATATTTTAGAACAAAATGGACGATACACTTTGACAGTACACAGGTTTCGAGCTTTAAAGTGAGCACAAGTTTGTCGATATTTTTCTCTTTACAAAATTATAACAGTTTCGATATTTAGCATCCGAATAATAATGGGTTTCACTGTAAGCGTATAATTCATACAAGATTTCTTCTTACTTGATTCACAAAGCAGTACATTAATTTTAATTTATAAGCTGTTGAATCTATATTAATTTACATTGAATCTATATTAATTGTACTTTATACGTATTATATTTTGTACATTATACATACGTGATTCGTATAGGATTTCGATCCATTTTTGCTCGGTGATGGAATTAATCGCGGAACTACAATCACATATAATTAAACGGCAAAGTGAAATGGTGCGCAACACCGCGAGCTGGGCCGTCGCTGTGGCGAGAAAAACGCGAAGATGACAGAGCCTTAAAAAACAGAAAGGCGAACGGTCAGGTGGCGAATGGAAGAAGAAAGGAGAAAAGCGGAGAGGATGAAATATCTCTCGAGGAAATTAAAATGCCAGCCCGACGCGGAAACAGAAGCTCCGCTTGCTTATTTATTCCATTATAAAAGCTTGCGGTATTCCGTTGCGTAAGAGTGTCCGTACCACCGCTCGAACACGCTTTCCGCTTTCAGAAATTCGGTTTCTAATGTCTCGTTTGGGAATACGATATTAAAAACTATGCTTCCTCCGCCTCTTAACCGCGCAGGATGCTCAAAGCTCAAATATATTAATAAGTTTCAAATATATATATATATATAGTGTGTTATCCGAAGTTATGAAACAGCTCGCCAGTGAGCTTCAATTCAGAGAATTTTACAAATCATCGAACGTGTGAATCGAATTCGGTGTTTGGAAGCGTGATAGCATCGAAATATTCGCGCGGAGACCAAAACGTTTCATTTCAATGGACACATCGCGAATTTTGTAGCGAACGAAATGCCATAAATTTTTGATACGTACGTATACACACACTTGTTTAGTTGTCGTTTGGATTGTAGAATGATTTCGTTTTCTTACTTTTAAGTCATCTGTCGATACTTCAGTCTCGTTTCGTTTGATCGCTATTCGTGTAGATCAAATTCAATTATTTTCAACGACCAGTTATTAAACGAGTGAAACTAATTATCCTTTGCGTTTATTAAGTATATGTGTTCCACAATTTAACAATAAATTGTTAAATTTATTCCTTATTTACTTTTATACATGCTAATTTATCCATTTCGTCAATCAAAATTAACACTAGAAGTTTTTAAATTTCTCTATGGAAACTTTTTATATATTTCTAGATGTGATTAGAGTGATTTTTAATAAAATATATTAATAGAAGCGTGTGTGTTCTTTGTTGTATCGTTCACTTTTTTTAAATGCATCATTTATTGTACATGATGTGTTACTTATTGTATTATTGACTTTCTACTTTAATTTCTTTGCAAGACAAGCGTTATACTTTAGTCGTCTAGCGTTACCACACAAAATTGCCGAATTTCGTTGGAATTTAATAATTCTGTAAAGACTCGAGGTTTCGCAAATACAAAAAGAAAAATTTACCTGTACTAAGAATCTAAGTGCAAAGCAGAGAGAAAAACCAACAATGCCCCATTGCGTTTCTATGGTAAATCCAACTTTTTTCCACCTTCAGTCCAGCTTGGCCGTCTGATATGCCAGGTTCCTCCATTTTTGACGCCTTATTTGTCGTCGGCCGGGGAACTTAGTTGAAAAATTGCAGAGACGTCAACCGCACAAAGCCCAGGTTATTTTCCAGGGGGCGAAAGTAACAGGACAGCCAGTGTCCAACAGTAGGGGAGGGAGGGGGGGCAGAGAAGAGAGTTGACGAGGACGAGAGAAAAGGGGAGAGAGAGAAAGATTAAAAGTCCTACATATGTCTGGCGACACAAAGGGTTAATGAACAGTCAAGGTGATGATTGAGCAACGGGACGGGGCAATAAAAAGGAGAGAGGTCGAGAAAGGGAACTGGTAATAGGACGTTTCTCGCGAAGCTATGAAATTCCTTTTGCTCGTGTCAGCCCGGTCGAGCGAAGCTTCATTTCTTTTGCGTCTATTACGTGTCACCGGGTGTGAGGCATCGCGTTTTGAAATTCTTTTCGTTTCCGTACGACGCGCGACCTGGTTTCGTTACTTTCTATTTTTCTCTCTTTCTCTCTCTTTCTCTTCATTTCTGTCGAGTGGCAGGCTGAATCCGAACGCGCCTTGAAAAACAGTTCTTCTGCCCCGGTCTCCCTCCGATGAAAACTGTGTTCTCGCGCGTTAAACGCACCACGTTGGCGAGGAATGTTCGTTCGCCAGGAAGCGGGAGAAGAGCCTCGTTTGCCTCGTGTGTCACTTCTGCCCGGAACGACGCAGATGTCCCGGATGTCTCGCAGGTTTTAAACGATTCAACGACGACCGGAATCACGTTGAATCGCGATGTGTTCACTCTTCGATGAAACGCTCTATCGATCGGCGTTTACTTGACCATCGAGGTTTAAGAACGATCTTTGCTTAAGAATTTGTCGAATTACGTTAACATCACGTTGTCGTCGTCGCATCGATAATTCGGCGTCGACAATCTGCAAGAAATTCACTGAATAACTCGCTGCTATATATCGTGCCTTCCTAATCAAGTGAGCAGCGAGTCGAGTTCATATAACAAAAAAAAAAAAAAAAAAAAAGAATAAAGGGGGGAAAAAAAGGGTAGAGTTGCCTTTTGGAAATATATTTATCGGCGCGTGTTACACGCATCGATACACCGACAAACTATCGAAGAGCGGCGCGGTGTTTTGTGAAAAATATGCGACAGAACGGTGAGTTTCATCCGACCACTTTATCCATTTTACGTGAACCGAATATTAAAAAATGGAAAAGGAAAAACCAAAGAATAAAAAAATACACACACACACACACATACACACACACACACACACACACGGAGAATGAAACAAAATAACAGAGAGGTAGCGTTTCGTCGATGGAAATAGGCTCAGAAACGGGAGGGGGAGGTTCGATAAAAGGATTTACCCCGGCGCTATTGGTCAGTCAGACGGTTTCGAGTCAGTTTTTCAATTGTTTAATCTACTCGTGCCATTTCGCCCGCCATTTCGTTACAATCTAAAAAGCTCGGCCAGGCGATGGCCACGTCGGTGTTTATTGATTTCCGAAGTCGGCCGGCCGGGCCACTCTTATTATTCGAGACAGAGCCGATGGTAAATTCGCCAAGAGGGTGTTAACATCGAACACCATTCCCGATTCTCAATTATCGCCGCTTTGCCTAACTTTCCGTCGAGTATCTCTGGCGGCGTGGGTGGGGTGGAGGGGGGGGGATACTAAATCCGCGTCGTTCCTTCGCCAGCAGTCGAACTCTGCCACCCAAGCCTCATCGACGTCGATAAAACTTTGGGGAATTATTTAAATGCCTCGCGCTCGATCGACCATTTTCTCGCTCTCTCGCTCTCTCTCTCTCTTTCTTTCTGTCGAATAGTGCAGAGCAATCGCGAACGATCCCAACCTCCGCTACGAATTCAATCATGCGACCTCGCCGTTCGAATTACTTGCTGGTAGAGCGGTAACTCTCTCTCTCTCTCTCTCTCTCTCTCTCTCCTTCTCAAGAAACGACGAATTTAACTTCATGGACACGCGGTATCTTCGCTGTTAAACGCGCGATCGATTTTACGATTTTGTTGTATACCCCGTTGCTCGCCCTGCCGGGATTAAACTTGCCGATCGGCCTGTTCGTCTTGCAATCGTAAACGAGTTTGCGCGAGTGTCTTTCCCGGAGAATAGTGCCCCGGATATTCGAGACTAATTGAATCGAAGGGATTCGTTGTTGGGTAACGGATCGTTTCGTATTTGTAGTTCTTACTACCGTGCTCTTTCGTTTTTTCTCAACGATTCTTGGTTCCTTTGTGGAAACGTTCCTTAGGGGCGTATATTTAGAGGGATAAAACGAATTAATGTTTCTTGACAAAATTCGCAAAGGATAGTTTCGGTTTTGTTTTCACTAAAATTTTTATTTGTCAAAGATTCGCGGATTTTTATGCATTGACAAGAATATAAATATTTTTTTTTTGTCTAAAGACTCTTTGCGAGAATCGAAGGTAAAGTACTTTTTGCCAGATCTGGGCACTGGGTTTGAAATGTTATTTCGTCTTGTAATTGTTACGTTTTTCAAATCTGCAACAACTTTCGTTATTTCGTTTCGAGCTGTTGCTGCCTTTTGAAATACAAAATTCGAAATAATTCGTGCGTTACGACCACTTTCGCTGGCAATATAATTTATTTACCCTCTTTCGTGACAATTGAAGTAATGAAGGTTTGGGTTTAATAAAGAATCACGAGATTATTTCTTAATTGAAGTTATTGAAACAACATTTCAAATAATTCATCTGTCATTTCCATTTAAAATAAAATTCCCCCCAGATCCTTCTTACGTTAGTGGAAACGTCGTAAATTTTTTCCCCAAGCTCCACTCGTTTGATTCACAAAAAATATGCAATGGCACAAAGATGCTACATACACACGTATGTATCTACATCATCGTCACAGCCTCGAGTTGTCGCCAATAATTTCGCAGCTGATGCAACACGAATCACGCAATCACCGCCTTTATTCACTGAAATAAAATCACAATGGCCACGCTGCTCAATGCACGACGATTTTTAACAGGAGCGCGCTGGCGTAATCGCTCTCCCGAGTTAATGGCGTTCTCAGGTGTGGCGAGTTGAAAGAGAATGGCTGTCAGGTGGGTCACAGGTCCAGTGTCACGCTAATAGGCCAGCCAGTGCAACTGCTTGTCTCGTCCCGTTAATCGTTGCGGTCGCTTTGTAATCTCCAGTCCAGAACTGCATCCGCCTGTCGAAAATGCGACGCTCGCCGCATGATCGAAAACCTCTCTGTCCAGGAAACGGATATGTCAAGGCTACCGCGCGTCTAACAATGACTAACCGACCAGGAAGAGAGCGTGATCTTGACTTCTTGAAAGTGAAACGCGGCTTGATTTAATTAATCGAGTCGCTTATCCAACTGATTCAAATTCTTTTTGTTTCTTTTTTCTTCTTTTCTTTCTGACGAAACTTTGCGTTAAATTCAGTTGTGACGTTTTTTTTTAAGTTTCGTTGAATAAATTTGTTCGACTGAATTGGAAATCGTATTGTCCCGACCACCGTGCAGTGGGTCTCCTTGAATATTATCTCGTGATATCGTTGCAATTACGGAGTAGATTTATGTTTAACTTTGTCGCTGGATAATGGCCGAAATTTTCGAGAAACAACAAGCGAGGCCAATTTTTTTTTTTTTTTTTTGAGTAAAGTTTATGACGGATATTTAATGGATCTCGGAGATCTTTTGGTTGCTACGTTCGATCTCTAAGTGGAATTGAAATTAAACGGCAGATTAATTAAATAGATAGATCCTTGTGCTATTTCTTCGCCAGTTAATTGTGTAAATCGAACTTGCGAATTTTGTTAGCAAGGAAAGAACAGAAAGAAACACTTATAACGTCACTGTGTACACTGTACATTATACCGTAGAAAAAGGAAAGAAAAGAAATTACATTGACTGATAAATTTACATATCTGCTAAGTTTATAATATTTGTCTGGAATTAACATACAAAACAATTACACGGTTCCACGTTTCTTTAAATTACTTCTTACTGCAAAACTTGCTTCGCATACGGTACCAAGGAGAACTTTAGTAATCCAACGCAAATTACTATAATCATCCGTGACAGACAGTTATCTCGCAAGTCATTTCTTTAACGTCCAAAAATTTATCATCGAGACTTCCGACTGGGAACACCACTGGGAACCGAGTGGGAATCGGAGCAAGTGTAAGATACAAAAGATTCCTACAAGCTGGATTCCGGTGAATGTACGGTGTTTCAGGCCATCTCGACGATAGGAATGTTGCTGCATCGCGAAAAAGAGTCGACTCCCTTTGGCGAGTCGGAGTTACGTAAAGGGAAATAAACGAGAAAGGTCGTCTCCGTATTTTCCACTCTTAACGATCGGTAACTACGAACATGCGTTTCGAAATCTTGAAACGGGCTTCTTATCTTGTGTCTTGACATATAATAAATACACGTACAGTCAGCTTCATGCATATTAAACGCGTGCAATGTGTTCGTCGATTGTTTAGAACTCTTGGAATTATTCGTGCATACTCGTCCATCGACAGACAATTTCTTTCGCGAATTTCGAGCAACACTCGTGTCGAGAACTCGTGTGGCGCGATGAATTAACAATCGCGATATACGTATTTGATTCGCGTCTCGATCAATCGTCCGGCCAGTCCACGTGCACGTTCGTCCGTTCCCAAACGCCAAAATCAATATTTCCAAACGAAACAACCCGTTTGTTCTAGGAAATCGTCTGTTTATTGACGAGCGGCCACCGAAACTATTCTTGTTTTGATTTCGAAAATTAATTCGCACTTCGCGGTAGACGGGGCAGAAACTGAAACACGGGAGAATCTGCTGGGCAAACATTTCGACGACAATATTTAAAGGCGAAGGTTTCAGAACGTCGAATCCACATTCGTTCTCGATCAGATTTTATTTTCGAATTATTAGTGTAATGTTAATTAATTTAATTAAATTTCGACGCCATTTTGGTTGGCACGAATGTACGTTGAAAGCGCGTGTTATTATCAGCGTTACGTATTTACTGGAATGCAAGAGAAGAGCGTACGCTTAGGTCAGCTATTTAGTTCAAATTTTGCACGTGGTACGTACATAGAGTGCGCGATAGTCACGTATGAACGCTCGAATGCGCAATCGGAAATTTCCCCGAGGAAGTCATGCTCGGAGAATGAGGAAGTCACCTACATTTTCCATAGAGTATGAATTGTAATTAATGAGCTACTAAAAAGGGAACCACGATAATTCTATTTTACCTACTCACTTCCCTCTTCCATTTCAAAAAACACAAGACCTTTTATCTTTCCCTCGAATGTGCCGCGAGTCACGTGAGTCAAAGCGGAAATGCGCGCAACGATCATCACGTCCTCGTTAAAACCAGAAATCGAATATACCGATAAATATATATATTTTGAGACTTCGATATTTTGTCGGTATTTGATAATGTAACACAACTGCTTTCTGATCAATCTTATTAATACTGAGATTTTTTAACATTTAACGTCATAAATAAAAATGAAATTTATACCGGTACGTACAATACAATGTACAATATCTGGTATGTACAAGAAAGGACCTAGTATGTATTAAATATATAGTTTTCGTTTCTTATGCGTGAAAAAAGAATTCTTGAGTGAAAAGTGCTCACTTTATTCTAAATTTCTTTGATCTAGTAACATATCATTTATACAATTATCTTGTAATTTACAGCGACGATATAATAAAATATAGTTCAATGATAAGCAAAGGCGACGCTAGCTTGTATACAAGGAACAATTAAAACTATACTAGCTCGAGCATAATATTCTGATTCTTTTTCCGAAAGTTGGAACTTTGACTTTAATCGAGGCACTTCAGAATTCGAACAGAGTTACTATACGTACCTTAAATAAAATTACAACTGTAGAATAACAGGAACAACGTGGTAACTATTATAATAAGATGAAACTTGTAATTAGAACGAAGCTCATAATTTCGAAGAATAACGTGAACAAAATTTTAATTATTTATCTTGAGTGAAACTTGTGATTCGACTGATTGCCTAAGAGCACTGTCCTTCACCAAACGTTGCTGAATACTGAATTTTTCAACGACATCGATGTACTACGAACTACGAACCTCGTAGTTTGTATATAGTTTTTATTTGTAACAGACATTCCAGAACGTTCCTGGAAGAAACTATGCAAATACAAACTTGCTGGATGTCATTGGTTACTATCGATAATCCTACGTTCATAACATTCTGATTCCGATTGAAACACGATTTTATCTAATTTGTGTTTCTTTGTTCTATAATATATATTCGGTAATATTTATTCTATAATATTTATTTACGTACAATCTTACATATAATCCAAATTCTGTTTTTATTAATATGCTATACACTTCTCAATTGTATAACAACGATTCCGACTGAAACACCATTTTAACTAATTTGTGTTTCTTTATTCTATAATATATACATATTTTGTAATATTTATTCTATAATATTTATTAATAACATATATTCTATAATATTTACTCTATAAGTACTGAAATACAGCTACAACGTCGCTTTAATCACATCACATCGGCATAGTTCGAATCACAGTTAGGTTCCATTGCGATGATAGAATAATCATCTAAAAATACCGGTATTTTGTCTTTATTTTTGCAATATCGATTCTAGCTCTGTTTAAAATTAAAATAACATTTAATAAATATTTAGTAAAATATTTTTTATATTTTTATAAATATTTTAATTTAACACTTAACAGACATTTAATAAAAACGCAATTATTCCTCGATACGAATTTTACTCGCGCGCAAGAGGCGATCGGGTCTCTCCGCGGAATCGGTCGCGGTGACCTCTCTCTCCCTGCCCAGCGTGGAGGAACCATAACAGGGAAGGGGGGAGAGAAAGGAGAAAATCGTGAAAAGCTTGCACGCGTGGAAGAGAGATATGTTGCACGTGTGGGCAGAAGGAACGAAAGGGGGCACGATCGGGAACGTCGTGCCTTTCTTTCGCTCCTTTCCTTCTCCTTTTCCCTTCGCGTCCCTCTCGTTCTCTCTTCGTCGGTTCACCTGAGAATCGGGGAATGTCCTCGTGTATGGCGAGAGTGGCCGTCAGTGTCTCGGTAGACCTCCATCCGGAGCCAAGCTCTCTACGGTACAGGAAACGATCGGCCGGTTCGCTCGCGTGCCACTCGACGTGTCACGTGTGACGTTCGAACGCAAGCCTCGACGGATCTCGGTGCGGAAACGCGGCGCGCCGATGACAAAGTGAATCCCGAGGGGGAAGGGAAGGGTAGACGAGAAGTCTCGAACCGCCGACATCTTCCGGTTGCCGCGTGTTTCCGAGTCGATTCGCCGGCGCGAGTCTTCCGCCGCGCTGATTCGATTCCCCACGCGTCGCGAGGAACGTGTCGCTTCGCCGAAGTGAGTCTCACCCCGGATATCTCGCCGCCAGAGAAACATCCTGCCAGTGTGGTACGCGCGAGGATCTCCAGGGGAGCAACGGCGACGAAATGTAAATAGCGTAATGAGACAGCTCGAGCCAGAGCCAGTGCCAGTGGGAGCTTCGATCGTTCGACTCTCGACTCGTAATCGTAATAAGATTTCTACGATCGTTGCGCGATTGTCCGGCTGATTCTTGGGAAAGTGGTGTTTATATTCGGATATAATATCGCGTGATGTTAGAATTGAACAGGTTGGGGTGGGAAAGCTGTTCTTTTGTACGATACGGAGATTGATGCTTTAAACTGTCGTTCACGATGGGTAATATTTTGCATACAGTGATGTGTTGTACACGTACAGCAAGATTAATGGTCCTGATATCCTTCATGTACTTTCTGCTAGTATGAAACCGATGCACATGCGCGCTGAAAAGGGCAAGTTGATGAGTAAAGTGCGAGTCGTTTCTTCCAAATGTTCGACTTTAGTCGACGGAACAAAGCACAATCACAGTACGATATCATTATTACGATATAATCGAAAATAAACCGTTTCGTCGATAAAAGCGTAAATCGTTTCCTCAACCTTTTTAACTGGGGGATGACGAGTTAACTCGTCACTGGAAAATACTTTTTCCAGCGTGAAAAACGAGTTAACCTGTCGCGGAACTTTCAAGGTGACAAGTATGAAATTGAACCTGACACGTCGTTTCCTTTTCTTCTTCTCTGGCACCGTGTCTTCTGATTCTCGTTTGCAAAATGTAAATTCTATCTTTCTTTATTATTTTTATTATTTTTTCGTATCATTTACTGTGACTCATTCAACGAGTGAACCTCTTGCGCTGGAATGACGTGCCACGCGCGTCGAGAAAGATTTATTGAAAATTGCAACGTTTCCTCAGTTTTAAGCATATTTAAATGTAATCCAGGCAAAATGACAAGTTTATTACTTGTCAATAATTTCTATCCGGTGATGTCGTACCGACGAGTTCAAACGAAAGAGAAAGCGACGAATTATTGTATACGGTCACTCGTTACGGTCCGCGCAACGGGGGTTAAATTAATTCGTCGCGGCGCGCTTTTTGGTAAGTCAAGAGGTTGACAAGAAACGATTTACATTCACTGGCTTCTGAATCTCTCGCACGGAAGTTAACAGTCGTGTCCAATGACAAAAGAGCACCCCAAATTTATTTTCTCTTAAACACACCACCCTTCTCCGCCATTTTGACACGAAGAACGTGGACCACCTGTTCTCCGACAGTCGACTCGACTGCGTTTCAAGTGGCCCAAATAACTAACAACTTCTAACTTTGTACACTCAGAAATCTTATATATTTGCAACAGTACAGTTTCGACTGACTTTAATACTACTAAAATATATAAATAGAAGCTCCCGTTCCTCATTGTATCGCAAACTTTTCTTCCCTTTAGTTCCACGCGCTTCAATCACTTTGCTACAAATTTTCCACTTCAGTCGGCTGGGTTTGGTTCCGGCGTTAAACCGCGAGCTATTAAACGGCGAGAAAGACTATGTGCTATGTTAAACGTGGACCGGTCACGACCAATTGATGACAGGCATTGTGTCGCTAATAGTCGGCTCGTTCGACGTTAAACGAGGCGTAACTCTTTCACCCGTGATCCCGATGACACTGTATCAACGCCGCTCGCGCTTGGATCGTTGGATCGCGACCGCGAAGGAAATTGTTCGAAAATGGCAGGTTGAGGGGGGGGGCGGGAGGGAAGGGGAGGAAGGGGGTGAAAACCTCGAGTGCGGTTCGCGATTCGCGCGCAATTTAATCGAACGATTCAACTGCATTAGACGCGGCGGATGATCGTTGCGGCGGGGAGACGCGATGTACCTGGCTGTAATCGGGAGGAAATAATTTGTTTGGTCAAGCACTGATCTGATTGGTTGCAGATGATCGATCGGTTTACAGGCCACACGCGGAGGAATTAGGGCCCGTCTGCGTGGTTATCATCGCTAATCGTTCGACCGTGAGTTTCCGGGCCTGCGAAAGTTCACTGAAACGCCAACACCGAAGCAACACACACACACACACACACACACACACACACACACACTGTGGCTGGTTTTCGTTTCGTGGCGCGAAATAAACATTCGTCGCGCGAGGCAAAACGTCCGCGTCGTAATTAAATCCATTTTACGTTGATCGACGTTGATCTCGTTTGCACGTCGGTTGTTTGCGTACCTCCGAACGTTCGCAACGTTACGAATCTCGTTCTCGTTGATTTTCTTCACAAACAATCAGAGTGATTACCGGTGATTGGAAGTGTAATTTATTATAATCGCATCGAGACGTACGCGATGCGTGTAGCAGTGAGGCGAGAACAAACGTAACAGGCGTTCTGAGTATCGCGTTTGCGTTATTTATGAAACGTACTCGCGCACCTTGCGACCAACGAAAACCAACGTACGTTTGTAAAATGACGAATTGAATCAAGGATTTCATCGAATCAAACAGATTGAACGATAACAATAGTAATCATCTTTACCCTCACGACAAACTTGTCGTCTTCGTTCTTTCATTTCAGACGCGATTTCCTTTCCACGACTCCACTCGTACTACATTCTTACATACTTTTACAACCTCAGCACACATCATTCCCTACGTGTTCATACCTATTTACACTCTCGTCCATAAATCACCGGACACTTGATAAAATTAAGGTGTGGTTACGATTTATATTGGGAATGACTTGACAATTCATCTTTCAAATTTCAAATAATTTGTTACAGATGTTCGAATTTTATTTTGGATTATTAACCAAATTTTGATTATTCCACGTTTTACGTAAATAACTGTTAATTAATTCGGTGGCTTTACATTGAATTTGAGAGCACGAATCTTCCTTTCGATTGAAATAAAAAATTTTAAATAGTAATTCAAACGTGTTCGAGAGAAGAACATCTCGAAATAAAAATTGAAAGATTGAACAATTAAAATTCGAGGCCAAGCAAATGATATTTCTCTAAATTTAAGTGATTATTTGTCTGTTAAATACAACTTCATTTCACTTTGTGTTACGAGATGTCTCTTTCTTTAAGAGACAGAAATGCTACTGCGACGCGAGATATCTCGTCAGTGGTATTGCATGACCGACATAATTCTGGCGAGGCATCATGGTTAAGCGAAAGGGTTAATAATCGTAACGATCGTGTTTGTTTAGAACGAGCATGTGTCCGGTAACTTATGGACAGGAGTATACATCACAACTGAGAAATTCGTCTCTCTGTTACGCGATACAATAGAAAATATTCGATCGAACAGTTCGTTTTCAATTTATGGCCAGTATCGTTCGATCGTTCGATCCGCCGTGCGAAGGTTCGTTTAACATTTGAGTTTAACATTTTATACGAGTCGTGCAGCTGCGCGGATACCCTGGCGCGTTTCCCTTCGATAAGTCGCGATTGCTCAACAGCGTTCGCACGAGCGAGAAGCTCGCGCCCTGTTTCGCTGGCTACCGATTTTCGCGTTCACATTTAAGATCTCGACGGACAAAAATCGACGGGAGCGGCCGCACGACGTAACACGAAGAGTACGAAAGGCGGAAGCTCCGATTCGCCCTCTTTGATACCAGGATTGTCCCTCCGCTTTGGAAATCCGTTCTTGCGCGAAAATCTCCTGCAACACCAGGCAACGTTCGAGTCGTTCGACTTTTGATTCGCATCCCTTTTTTTTTTTTTTTTTGGAATTCTAATTGAATTTTAATCGAACTGTCAATCTCCACAACCGTTGTAAATTCAGTTCTATGTTCACGATAATTTGTAACATTGTCGAGGAGCAAAATGACCTCATTTGTAGAAAACATTTGGAAATAAAATGAACGACGAGTTTCTGAAAGTTTCAAGCTTCAAGATTTAAAATGAGTTGTTCACTGTTGTACGATCATAATCTTTTTTATAAAATTGTAACAGTTTCAACACTTGGTAACTAAATATAAATATATTGTATTTATAGTTATATGTATTTATGTTATATTTACGTTGTATTTGTGTATTTGTATAAATATTAATCTGATTCATTGTGTACTTTCGAGAGTCGACTGATCTTTAGTGAAATATATTAAAATTTTTAGTAAATGTATTTTTTATTAGTAAATATATTTTGTAAATTGGTAAATATATTGGTAAATATATTTTGTAAATTCAAGTATTAATTTTTAAAATAAGCCCGAGTTTACTATTGTACAATTTTGTTTTATTTACAAAATTATAATAGTTTCAATATTTAGTACCCAAATATAAATTATATATTATTAAAATTGTTATAGTATCCAAATATAAATTATATAATATTACTAAATAAACTGTTATAATTTTGTTAACAAAAAGAAATTGTACAATAGTGAACTCGGGCTTATTACATATATATATATATATATATATATATATATATATATATATATATATATTTATATTCTATTTATATTTATATAAATACGAATGTCCAAATATTAACCGGATTCACTGTATATTCGTACACAGTACAAAATTTTTTTCTTTTTCTTGTACTTTCCCTGTTACAAATTCTACAATTCAGTCGTCGGTAGTTCTAGCGTTAATTTGAATGTCGACCGCGCCTCGCACCACGAGGCGTCCTCTTGCGACTCATTTCATTTATTCGACGGCGTTAGATCGCGCCGTGTTTGTCAGTCGTCGCGTGTTTCCGAAAACGTTCGAACCTCGACTTTCTAACTCGTAGTCGCCGCGCGGTAAATATCCAACGACCTCGAAGTCGTCGTTGCTCGCTGCTGAAAACGCGTGAGCCTCGATCGAAGCTTCCAGCCGCGTACAAACAGAAACAGAAAGAAAAAAAAAGGAAACATTGCGTCACGCCATATACGAAAGTTTCGTCTCTCATCACAATCAGTGTGTCGTTGCACGCGTGTGTTCTAGCTGGAAGTCTAGTCGTCTCGCGAGAAGTCGATTTCGAATTTCGAGTGGCGAACTGCTTGTGCCGCAGGTGCGAAACTGTCTCGCGTGTTACATGCGGTGCGAGAGGGACGGTTGAGAAGAGGAAAAGAGCGGCGGAGAACACCGGAAGGGGAGGAATTGCTGCAGCAGCCAGCTCGAAGAAACGGTGAGTCAAACAATGAAATAAAGTTTAATGGCTGCTGCGACCGAAACTTTTGATCCACGATCTTGCCGGAAGTGCCGTTGCAGTTCCTGAGCTGCTGGCTCCTTGACGTTGCCTAAAGTCGTTTAAAGCCTTCATCAGCTTTTTAACGCGATAAATAACCTCGAACGAGTATGAACGGCACACGAGCCAGGCTCTTTTGAATTTTCTGTTCCGTCTGTTTCGAGAAAATATTGATTTTGGCGTCAACTTCTTGCGCTAGTAACTGGTTCACGAACCATAACCGTATACAATAATTCGTCTCTTTTTTTTTTTTAATTCATCGGTATATTACTGGATAGAAATTACTAAGAAGTAAGTTTATTATTTGTTTCGCCTGGGTTATATTTTAATATACTTAAAAGTGAGGAAATACTGTAATTTTGGGCCAAATATCCCCGACGTCATTCCAGCGCAAGAGGTTAAAGTGTAGCGAGAACGTATGCGAGTTTAAAATGTATTTTGTTGTAGCGTTTGCTCGTTTTAATATACATCAGAATGCGTGTTTTTTTTTCGTTCAGAAGTTTGGAGTATCATTCTTTTTTTTTTCTTTTTCTGTAGAGAAAATTTCAATTTCCTGAGAAAGGCGAATGTTGTGTTTAGAAATGTAGTTTCGAATTGTTAATTGCAGCTTATATTTTTGGCTGAAGCATCCGAGCTGCAAAATTTCTCTTTCGAATTTCAGAGGCTTTCGAATTTTGCAATCGAGCTGAATATTCAAAATCGTGAAGAACCATCGTCAATTTCGTTTCTTGCGACTTGAAGTACTGCCGAAAAATACAAAACTTTGAGAACAAATATACTATATCCAGACACTATACTATATCCATGTTTTCTTAAGAAAGCCATTATTTCTTTGGAAACTTTAACATGTACGTGTTAAAAAGAAAAATTGATATTCGATGTAAATGTCGCAGAATTAACTGAAATTGATTTAATTAGTTCTTACACACTGTTGCGTCGAACTCTAGGCTTTCCTGATTAAAAATCATAAATAATTTAAGATACACGTTCCTACAATTTCGATAAACAATCCAATGCACAATCTGTTTTCACGTGGAATTCTGATTTTGTTGTTCATTCGCACGTCAGCGCGCGCTCGTTTTGGCACTTTAATTTTTCAGAAGTCAAACGACCGATGTTGACTGAGTTGATCAGTTTGTTTCCTATGCTGCTCAAATAATCGAAATTGGCTCGTTTCAAGTGGTCGTAAATAATGTGTTTAAGTTCCGCGGCAGCAGTTTTGCGAACATCGAGCAGGAAATTATTTCCGTTTGTTCGAGGGTAACTTTCCACGGGAATGGAACTATACTTGATAATTTTGATACACGAATGACGTATGTGATGGTATTGGTTCTGGTGAAAATTAGTTGGTCACTCGCAGATATAAAATAACGTAGAGAAATTTCAGTTTGTTCTGAAGTAACACAAAGTGACTTTTCAAAGGTGACTGTAATTTTTATCTCTTTTTCCTTTTCAATTACAATTTGTAACTTTATTTCATTTGACCAACATTACGTTTCAAGTATATTCGGCACTAGGAGAAATTGAATTGACAACAGAGCAAGGCGTAATTTCTTATACAACAATTTCTTATCTTTAATTTAATTTAACACTTCATTTCTAGCAAAAGTTACCGCCAACTTGTCAAACACGTCCCACTCATCCCTCGATCACGGAAAAATCCAACGCTCGTTCCGAAATGTTGGAATTTCTACGATACTTTTGCCACAAACAAACAAGTCGCCGTTCTTCTTCAACAGATAACTTATCGCCTCTGTTCTCAGAACATACTCTCGGGGCCACTGTACAATTTTCGGCGGAATTACGATTTCATACTGTCTGTGATAGCGGGAATATTTCAGACGTACAAAGTTATTCTTGCATGATACTGTTCCTTGTACATATGTAAGTTGAAACGGGAACCTTCGCGTAACCCAGATGAACCTTTTCCCCGGGATAAAGCGAGACCGTAGGATAAATTTCCATTGGATAAAGTCACTGTTCTCGGAGAATGAATTTGAGAAACAAGCGGACGGGCGTGTTTGCACATACATATGCACGCTCAAATCGTGTCACTATGAAAGTCATCCGTCGTTTGTAGCGGAAAGTCATCTTTCATTTATTGGTATCTGTTCAATTTGAAATATTTTAATAGAGTCAGAGGATTTCTTTTAGTAAATATTTCCAGTTCAAAATTAACGTATTGTTTGATATAAATTGATACGACGATTTGATGCAACGCAGATTGTTCCTTTTGTAACTTTGTAATTTTAATTATAATAAATAGAACAATGAAGAAGTACAAGTTTATAATTCGACTTGAAACTTGGTCATTATTTTGCATAATTTTTCGACAGCCTTTCAATTCCATTTTCGTGGAATGATTTTTATAAATTACGTATCCTTACGAGTGAAATTGCTTTCGAATTAATCTGACACGTGATTTCTACTTTCAGCGTGATTAACCTTCTAAGTACTAACGTCCGACATATCGACACCTATGTAATATCTGAGAAAGTCGAAAGTCCGATGTATCGACGGTCTCTCTCTTCTTTTGTGTAGCTTGAGTCTTTATTTGATTTGATTAACTTTGAAAATATAGAAACTACAATAATTTATATGAAAACATATAAAATTTAAATATCCCGTTCTTAAAGGGTTAAGAGAAATCTCATCGTTTCTATATACTTCATTTCCACTGTAAAGTTAAATTCCACGTTGTCAAATATCTTACACAGTGATTTTGCTCTAGTTAAAATTTCCTGGTTTAAACATTCCACAATTCTAAAATTCTGCTCGAAACTGCACTCACTGAGCAAACATACGATTACTCGTCAATTTGCTACCAAATTTCCTGCTTTCTCAAATATCTCGGTGCACTCGCAGCAGCTGGTCTAATCTATAGATAATTCGTGCGAATTTATATTTTCACAAAGCCGAAGAAATAAACCATGCAGTTACAGTGAAGGGCATAACTGTTAACCAATGTTAGCAAAAATTTGTTGACAATTTAAACTGGTAGAACTTTGTAAAGAAAAAGAAGATCATGTAACTCGGTCTTGTTTTAAAGAACAAAGTTTCTACTTCGATTGTCGTGAGTTCGTCTCTTCTGAAAATGATTTTCACGTCGTGCAACGGGCGAGGAAGTGAAGATACAAAAGTTGAAATTGTAAAACTTTCGTAAAATTACTCGAAAAAATTCTGTAGAAAATTCAAACGTGCGTGAAAGCAATTCGAAGATCGAAGATTTGATACAATTTTTTTTTAATTATTTCATTGAATATGTTGAATATTAATTAGGGTTAAACGATAAAAATTCACAAAGTCCAAACATCTCGTTATTTGACCCTAATGTTTCAATAAAATGACGAAGAAAAATCGTACAGCGTGTTGCGAAGAAGTCGCGAACAAAAGATTGCAAATTTTCAATCTTCGAAACAAAAAAAAAAAAAATTTCAATCTCGTTTCGATCTTCACGATCGATTCAGCCAGAAAAGGAATTTCCTTAACGATTAAATTTTCTCAGCACCCCACTCTCCGCGCGATGTAAAGTTTCACGCTTTAAAACGGAAGCACGTGGATCGTTGACGTGATCTTTCTCTTACAACGTTGCATCAGTTTAAATTAGCCACAATTTTTCACTGGTCGCAGTTATGCACGCTCACTCGAGTTTCCCCTCGACCGCGTAAAAATCCGCGCTCGGGTCTGATCGCGAGCCGAGAATACACGGCGTCGATCGACGACGAGGCCAGACACCGATGAACGAATTTACCGAACATTTGCCAGCTAATTCACCTATGCAAGCAGTGTAATCCGGTTATGTTGCTGAAACCGCAGGAATGTGTGGCTACGTACCTGCGCGGCTAATAGAACCTCTCCTATCCATCGTGCTCGTGTGCACGCGTCTACACACGCGACCCGTTCCGAGAGTGTACGACGGTCGCCTGACCGGTATTCGACCGCGAACAAAAGGGTGAGAAAGAAAGGAACTGGGTCAATGTGATTTCGCGAAACTCTTCGTCTAGTCGCGGACTCGCAATTCAACTCTCACGACTGCTTCGACGTTGCTCTCTGCGAACTAATCGCCGCCCCGTTTTGCGTTCCCTCCGCTTCTCGAAACATCTCGACCGCGACGAAAACAACCCCTTTAATGGGTTTAATCTGAAAACGATGCTGGGATGAAACGAACGAATCGGTGGGATTTACGGTCATCCGAGTGAACCATTTTTCTTTTCTTTTCTTGTTTTCCTTTTGTTGGAAAGAACCGGGCTTCTCTTTTATTGAGTAGATCGTGGCGAGTAGCAAAAATATAAATTTATTTATAAATAAATATATATATATATGTATAATGTTTATGTATTAAATTAAAAATTAGTGTAATTAAATAAAGTTTTATAATAGAAAATATATTTTAGTAATAATTTAGTAGTAATAGTAACGAAAAATATGAATTTTTTTAAAAATAGATAAAATATATCATGTATCAGGGTTAATTAATTTATTTTAATAACTTTAATTATCTCGGAAGTAATTGATCTATATATATATATATATATTTCTTTTTTATTTTTGTGGAATAAAAAAATAAATATATATTTAAAAATTGTACTTATTAATATCTAGTTTTTTTTCTAAATAAATTTTTTTTTGAATTCCAAAATTTTTGAAATTCCAAATTCAGGCGTTTGCAAAATATCCGATACTGGTGCCAAGGTGTGTGTTCTACCGGTTTGATCACTTTCACTCGGAGGCAATATTTTGCTCGTTACTTGAGCAACGCTTGGGAAACGTAATAGATTTATGCACACGCCGGTCGGATTTGAACTGACCTGCTATATTGTCTTTCTAACAATAAAGCGGTTTGTAAAACCTACGCGAAATGACATTGACAAATGACTAAGATAAAAGACGCATGGGTAGGAATATACTTAAGTAGCTGCAACCGATTGATGGTCAATCGTAGTTTGTACAATGTTTATTATCGTTGAGTTCCAAGGATGACACGAGTTTCTTTCCAAGTCCAAGTATTTATTTTGTCTACATTTTCGTTGTTAGATGTATGAGAATCGACAATCGTTTCTACATTTCATGCTTTGTAAAACAAAATTTACACTTTGGCAAAAAATGTAACGCGTCATCGCGAATCTTACCATGGTTTTTATATCTTAATTGAACAATCTAATCTGTTGCTGGGGTTCTGTTTAGATAATCATGTGACTCACGAAGAGCGGGCAGTCACCTGACGTTATACATATAATCTATAGATTGGTTATTTCTGATTATCGGTTATTACATGTTATATATTATTCGACACTAGCCTATTTTTCAAAAACAAAGAAATCCTTGTTCATCTCTAATTCAACTCTGCAGAACCTTCGTCATTGATTGCAAGTGAATACTATTGAAGGGTTTCAGGATGAAGTATGTTATATTATACCTAGACATTTTTATTTATTTGTATTGTGCGAGGATGCAGGATTTGGGTAAGGTGAGGAAAGGTTATGCGTTTCGTCTCAGAGTCGCTGCCTAGACTCATCAGTGGGGCTGATGGCAGCGACCCCTTACCCCAGACGCTTGTTTTCATAACTACTCGCTAGGCTGGGCGGTCACCCATCCTAGCAGTGTTCCGCATTCTGCTTGCTTAACGTCGAATATCGCTAGACTTCGACGCTAGGCGCACAGCCACTTGCGGCTTGTACGAGTCGGTGTTCGAGACTCGTACTCGAGGCGCTATAGGCCGCTACATCACCCCCTTCCCAGTGATAGCGATACTGAGAAGAGGAGGCCTATGGAGGAGCGGATGTCGGATGATGTTGCTGTGGGCTGCTCTCCGTTTGTAGCTCGGTCCTGGTATCCTTTACGAAAGTCAGATTTCCCAGGGTCGGGCTGTGTTGGAAGCTCCACGTGGCTGCGTTCGGCGGAGGCGCTGAGTGTACGTGGCTGCTGCGATTTGCTGCGTGTCGCATGCGTGGCTGGCTTTGCTGGGACCGCGACGTGATGCCTGCATGATGTACACGCGTGTTGCTATTGTGTGCTGCCGTACTACTGGCTGTCCTCTGTGTCCGTTTGCATTCGGCGGAGGTGCTACGTGCGCGTACCTATGGGCGTCTTTTCTCTACGACCGTTTGCATTCGGCGGAGGTGTTGTGTATCAGCGCGTCTTCTCTGCGACCGATTAACATGCCGTGGTGGCCTACTGCTGTGGGGCATCCGTCCTCGATGTTGAATCCTCGTTGGCGTCTGTGTCCTTCTTGATGTTGCATCCGTGCTGGTGTGTCGTCCCTTCCTTTTGTTGTTGTCGTTTTCTGGCTCCGATTCTTTACGGTTGCGTGTTCAATCGTCGGGCCGTCACCACTTGAAGGGTTTCAGGATGAAGTATGTTATATTGTACCTAGACATTTTTATTTATTTGTATTGTGTGAGGATGAAGGATTTGAGTAAGGTGAGGAAAGGTTATGCGTTTCGTCTCAGAGTCGCTGCCTAGACTCATCAGTGGGGCTGATGGCAGCGACCCCTTACCCCAGACGCTTGTTTTCATAACTACTCGCTAGGCTGGGCGGTCACCCATCCTAGCAGTGTTCCGCATTCTGCTTGCTTAACGTCGAATATCGCTAGACTTCGACGCTAGGCGCACAGCCACTTGCGGCTTGTACGAGTCGGTGTTCGAGACTCGTACTCGAGGCGCTATAGGCCGCTACACTATCTTTGGTTAGGTTTACACACAAAGTATCCACGAATGGAACAACGAAAGAATTAAATACAGGAAGAAATGGACACTGTTGCAATTAAAAACGAACCAGATTAATATCGGACGATATTAAAAAGGTCCAAGCGATTGCAATTGTTTCATAATTTCACTCCAACGTGATAAATATCACGTGAATTCGTCTTAACGAGTCGATCGGCCAGTCCACGAGTTGACGAGTTTATCCTGATTAACGTCGTTTACGAGAGGCAACTAAATTCGCATTTGGGGGTCGGTGTTCGCGAGCTAACGGGATAGCGGTTAGGAGGTGGTGAAAAATCACAAGTATAGGGCAAATGCAACGAAATGCCGACGGTTCGACTCGATTATCGATTCCGCATTCCCCGTTCAACTCCTCGATACGTGTCCCGCAATCGAATTGGCCGGTTTGCCAGGGCTTGCCGAACGTTTGCCCGCCAATTTACTTAGGCACGACGTGCGTGAACCTGCGACAACCTCGTTAACGTTATCGGGTACACGGTAACGTGCAAATGCGCCGCGATTATCGCCGGGTGCAAATTGCGCAATTGCGCGCTGACCGTCCCTTAGATTAAAATTTCTCCTGTTTCACGCTCACTCGGATGCAACACGTTCCGCGAAATTAAGAAGGGATTCCGTATATTGCCCTCGTCATTGTGTGGCTACCGATGTCCGCGTCTGTTATTCGCACTGTCGGTCCGAGGTTTTTGCGAGGCACAACTGTTGGACAATGTTTGTTCGGCAATATTTTCAGGGAGCTGCTAGGACTTTCGTTTTATTACATAAGAATGTGTTAGGACTGAATGTCTCTCTGTTCTAGGATATATATTTTATTTGAATAAAATATATTTAAATATTTTCCAATATTACATAATATATTAATATATATTCAAACATTAATATTATATATATTTTAATATATAAGTAACATATTTATTTATTTAAATAAAATATATATATTGTATAAATATTGTATATATATATTATATAATATATTTATATATCTTCAAATATTAATATTATATATATTTTAATATATAAGTAACATATTTATTTATTTAAATAAAATATATATATTGTATAAATATTATATAATATATTAATATATATTCAAATATTAATATTATACATATTTTAATATATAAGTAATATATTTATTTATTTAAATAAAATATATATACTGTATAAATATTATATAATATATTAATATATGTTCAAATATTAATATTATATATATTTTAATATATAAGTAATATATTTATTTATTTAAATAAAATGTATTCGAGGACAGTGGAAAATTTATTTATTTCTTTATATCTGTGCTGCGGTTAATTATCATTTTTGGGAAGATTAATGTACAATCCGATTGAATAACATCAAATCTCAGTAGAGGTATTCATTACACGTATGTATGTGCTATTCGCATTATCGGTTTGAGGTTTTTGCGAAGTACAACTGTTCGATAATGTTTGTTGGGCAATATTTGCAGGGAGCTGCTAGGATTTTCGTTTTATTACAAAAGAATGTGTTAGGACTGAATATCTCTGTTCTGAGAAATATATTTTATTCAAATAAAATATATTAGAGAATAGTGGAGAATTTATTTAATTTGTTTTCTTTTTATCTGTATTATTTATTATTTATTTCGTATCTGTAGTAAATCTTTTTTGGAAGATTGGTGTGCGATCTGATTAATAAATATTTTTTATTTCATCTGTATTGCAGTAAATTGTTACAGTAATTATTTTCGGAAAGATTAGCACGTAAATCCGATTGATAAATGTTTCAGAATAATACTTTTCTGATAATTGGGTATTAAATCTCAGTAGAGATATTCATCATACGTAATATCCTCACTATAGGGTTCCACGCAAGTTAGGGTTCGTTAAAATCGATAAAAATGTCAAAGTACGTCGTATTAGAAGTTGTTGTTAACAACCAGGTAAATATGAGTTTAGGCGGCAAAATAGAAAGCGAACGTCATCGCGAGTGATACAATCGAGAAGAAAAGGGAACGAGTAAACAGAGGGGGAGAAATCGTTAAGGCAAACGAGGAGAGTCGAGTCGAGTGAACAGAAATTGATCATCGGATGCTTGGTTCTATCAAAGAAACCGTTGGTGTCATCGTATCAAGAGCTTTTCACAAACAGAGAATAGAAGTGAAAGTTTTTTACGACGCCAGAAGTCTCTCTCCTCTCGAAAGTTTCGGAGACCATAAGCGCGGTGTGTGTGAGTTTAAGAAACTCAACTTGCCGACGAGCGATCGTTGGAAGAAATCTCGCGCTCGTGAAGTGAAATCGTGGAAACGTCATCGATCACAACGCGATTAATTAAGTTTTGCCTTGATTGTGTGATTCACGATGCATCTGGGCGGCGGTCAAGTTTTCATTGGGTGACGATACTATTTTTAAATCTTAAAGAAAGGAACATTTAGTAGATAATAGAAGAAATATTTGGTAGAAAAATGAGAAAATTTTTGATAGTAAATCATCTCTAAATTAAGCAAATTAAACGCGATGTCAAATAAGGATAGCACGTACGACATAACAATAATAATAATGGTGAATTTTTGAATTATTTTAAAGTAGTCATAATTTACATAAAAATTACATAACGCTGTAAAAGTTATTTGTCATATACTGTGGGATATTTAAGCGTCTCGTTGCAAATTCTCTAAATTCCTAGTCTACACTTGAGGAATGCAAAAAAAAAAAAGAAAAAAAAGAAAAAAGAAAAAAGAAGTGTGTAGAAACTTCTAATTTGACAAAGCTAACACTAAAGCACGTACATGTCGCAAACTTAACAAAAGGAACAAAAACCGGAAATATATAGAGAGCATACTAAGAATTCGTGGCTTCGTAAGAAACCTCCTCAACACGCGCTCGGCGATCAACGTGTTAAATCGTCCGGCAGAAACCATCTCGAGCGTCACGTTGACTTCCGGCGTGGTGTTAACACACCGGAACCGTCAAACGACGAGCGTCGTAAATTTCGGGATAACGTTGGACAAGACGTAAGTGTCCGAGACTTGCGGGTCGAGTTTCGTCCGGCACGATTGTTAATTTCCGGCTTGAACATCGTATCGCGATTATCCCTGGGTGCAAATTGCCTCCCTCTTGATACCTAGAAACGGACTTTCCGCGTCTCTGACGTCTTAATGGCCTTGGCTCGCGCACCGAGGACCGAGTTAACTTCCAGTTAATTGCGGCCGCGGAACTCTGTGCTCTTCGAGCAGATTGGAACGAAATTAAGAATACGTCGGCGACCTCGCGCCACTTAGAGTAATTCGTCTTTTCTCACTACGATCTGTCTCTGTTCGCATGTCATCGGAAAAATCTCGACTGGCGGATTAGATGGTTTTTGAATTTTAAAGAGATTTATCAAATCGCGAGTTTTTTCCAAAAAGAATGTACTACAGACGTGGACTGGCGAGGAAATAAACTAATAGTTGTATACGGTCCGCGACAATAAAAATAGCACAGTGTTTCTGTTAATTATTATTTAATAAATGACAAAAATATAGTTTTAGAAATACATAGGTATTGTATGTCAGTTGATGCAAAATCATAACACAGTCCTCATTTTATCTGTAGAAACAGAAGAATCCTGAAAAATCGGCGCGACAAATTAATAGCACGCTATTTTTAAAAATCAATTTCTGTTCATATTTACTAAGCAAAATTGATATTTAATATTTCGTGGAACCTCCAGACTTTTTTTTATAATTGCAATCATTCGCAATCATTCCTTGGAAGAGATTTATAAAGCTTTTTAATTCGTTTTTGATTTATTTTTTCCCATCTCACTAAATAATAAAATTAATTCATTTGTATTGCTGAACTGTCTTCCCTTGGCACAAAACAGCTCTTGCAAGATCTCTCCATAGGTTTTCTGTTATGATCATGTCTGGAGAACGGGCTGGCCATTCCAAAAGTGGATATCTTCAAAATATGACCTTACCATTTTCGCAGTATGACACCGCCGCATTATAACCTATTTCCGGATATCCTTGCAGCACACCTTTCAATTTCTTCACTAATTAGTTCTAAATAGTTTTTGACCTTCGTTTTACCTCAAATAAACTTTACATCTGTTCTTCCATGGTAGTCAATACCAGCCCATATCGTTATACCTTCGCCAACCATGTGATGGCGGCTCAAAAATTTTGTATCTTTTCGCAAGTCACGATAATAGTAATTCCACTCGTTAGGACCGTTAAATTTCTTCTCATCACTAAATAATACTCCATTTTTTAGCCCAGTGCACACGTTCTTCAGCAAATTCCAATCTTGCCTTTTCACGTGCCTCTGTTAAAGAGGCTTGCAATTTCTTTCGCTGCAAATGTTTACATTGTTGCAGGACACGTTTCTAATATTCGTTTTTATCCCACAAGCTTCGGCAATCTGCCTTGCAGTGAGCGATGCATTTGTGGCACGTTTCTCGCTTATTGTGAGAGTTGCACGTCGTTTCTTTTTTCCCTGTAACTTTTTGAATTTCTAAGTAAATTGACGACAAGTTTCCGACTTTCTATTAACAGCTCTTGCTATCTTCGATACAGAGAAATTTTTCTCTTGATAGCAACAAAACTGTTTGTACTTCACTAACTGTTAGCTTTTTACCACGACGCATTTTTTACAAATACTTTACGATATAATATTGTAAACGATGGGTGACAGCCGGTGTTCAACTGAGAAGTGAAAATATGCGACGTGTGCTGTTACTTTGTCGGGCTGATGTTTCGCGAAAAGTAATACAACAATCCAAGAATTAAGAGGCAACGTTTACACACCGTCATCACGTTACTAGACATATAAACAATAACTTGAAATGTGCAAGTAGGAATATATATATTTCTATGTTGGTTCGTGAATTTTACAAAATTTACAGGGCGTGCTATTTTTTTTTCTTTTTTGTCGCGGACTGTAAACAAACGTGGCATTTATTTCGAAGATTAAAGGTTAAAATGCGTAAATTTCAAGTTGAGTCGCGATTCATTATCGTAGAATAACAGTGGGGCGCTTTCCTTTGGATGAGAGAGTGTAATTTAACGACGTAACGCTCGGCCGATAAAGATTCACCCGATAAATGAGGATAATTTGCATGAAATTCAAATATATATACCATGAATCGCAGTCTCGTCAGCGACGAAAGACCAGTCCGGCGTGTTAGGCGCATATTGCTCTTCCGCAGCGTCCGCTGTAATAAATTGAATCTGGATTCCGATTGTTCCTGTTGTTAAATATTTACAAAGAACCCGGGACGTGCCCGCCGTGTGTATTGTTTTTTTTTTCTCTCCTACAATTTGTCCCAGAGCAAACAATCGGCCTCCATCGACGGTCGCGTAAATTTCGTTATCAATTGATCAACTAGTTGCGCTTTCGTTGCTTTTTTTTCGAATTATCGACGCACGGATGGCATGACGTCGATCGTGTTTCGGTAACGCGTGTTTGTTTCGTAGAAACGTAGAGAGTAAACGAGAGAAAAGGAAAAAAAAACGTGGACTTGTTTCAATCGTCATTATTCGAGAATGAATTTGTTAGTTGTTTTCATGGTGTCGCGATTGCATTTTGATTTCGACGGTACGATCGACTGGCGAATTATATCCCATCTGGGGATGCAACGGGGTAGATCTGGAAGGTCGAATAAGTTCGAATAAGCTCGACAAGCTGGAACGCCAATTGTTCAGGTATCGATTATTGGATATTTGATTCGACTGAACGTCGAGTGCTGTGGTTCACTCACTCTCAATTATTTATGCAATAACGACTGTCTGCGCTGTTGCTAGTTTCACCGGTATAACAATGATTAAGATTCCATTCAGTATTAACTGAACGTTTGAAATTTAATCCGAGGTTTCATCTGCCACTCACAGCCGTGTTTATAGTTTTGTTAACTTGTTAACACGTTGGCCGGATCGTCGATCTCTTGGAAATAATTGCTCCTTTGTTCGAATATTCGCTGCGCTCCGTTTCATCTCTGTTGAAAATAAATTATATCGATATAAAACAAAAGCCGTCCAATTGTTTTCACTGACCTCCGATCACTCTCATCAGTAATTTCCCGACTACATTTCATTAATCCGCGATCGCAACGCTTTTGTCTTTAAATTTCAGTTTTTCGACGGTAATCTTCTAAAAATCTCAATTCCCTGGAATTTCACGGAATTTGAACAGAGAGCAGAATTTAGCGACGGATTGGAAGGAATTGGAAATTAAATAAATTTCTTTAACGATCGACGAGTTAAAAAAAAAAAGAAACAATTTACAGTTCAATCGTCAATTACGCCAACTAACGTTACTACGCTAATCATCGAGTCCCAAGGTATGCCACCGAAGTTGCACCAAAATTCCGCGTAATCTCAGTGTCCTTATTTGCGTATCGTCTTATGTCGGCCAATCTGGCGCAACAAATGCTATAATTCTCGTTACCGCAATGCTCATCGTGCTTGCGACGCCGCAAGTGCGACAGCAAACAGTTTCAAAACGGAAACTCGACTCGAGTCGAAACGACTCAGGAAGCGGGGTGAGAGGAGTCATCTTCCACTGAACCGCGAGACCTCGCGAAATAATTGTCGTCGCGGTTTCGCGCCTGTCATCGAACCCATCATTACGTCGCGTTCCACATTGTTTCGCGGACACAGCGGATCGTGTCGTCCCCATCTCTCTCTCTTTCTAGCTCCTTCCTTCTCATTTCTCTTCACTCGTTTCTCACGACGTCCATTATCGTTTCTCGCCACTCGTCTTTGACACTAGAACTACCGACGACTAAAGTATAATATTTATACAGGCGGAGAAATTAACGTGCGAGAAAGAGTTGATAGTACAATAAAGAACACAAGCTTCTATTAATAGGTGAACTTTTCTAACACGAAGAATTTTTGAAAAATTTGTTGCAAAGTATACATGTATATCGTGTTTATCCTTATCACGCGGCGTGACGATTTTTTCAAACTGTCTGTTAAGATCAATTTAATTCGGTAAGAAGATGGTGTAAAATTTGTTGTACATAACATTAATATAGTATTATTGTATAGTATTATATAATTTGTATAATAAGGACTCTAAGTGTATTATTGTGTAATTTATATAATATTATTTACTATTATTTAGTACATAAACAATAATACTAAAAATATTTGGGACAAAATATATTTTATTTTAAATTAATTTTAACATTGTTAAAAAATTGTTTGTCAAAATAACATTTTGAAATTAAATTTATTTCTTTGTTCTGCAATGAATCTTAAATTCTAGACACTTTTCTTGATAATTATAGTTTTTGTACTGTTACGAAAATTGTAAGACATAGTTCAGAAACAAAACTATTAATCGTAATAAACGGAAAGTGACCAAAATAAAATGTTGACACATTTTATTAAAAATGATTCGAGTATCTAAAAATACACTGCTATAGATATATATATATAATTTCCATAGGAAATTACAAATTGGCTATTTCGACCAGGTAGTTCTAGTGTTGACAAAACGAGAGAGTTCACGAGCATGAACTAACGTTCGTCAATGTCTTTGGAAAATCAGTTTGATCCTCTCAAAAATTTCTCAAAATCGAATATTTTCGAAAATGTAATTGTTTGCACTGCTGTAACTGCAATTGCAATTCCTTTGTAATCTTCTATAAATCCACAGGAATCCACATTTCAATTCCAAAGTTCACTGATATGTAATTCTAGATATTGATTCGCATTGTAGATATAAATTTCCGTCGTAATATCGATCAGTTATAAATTTTGACATCTGTTGCACAGCACCGATCTGGTATAAATTTCACCAGAAACTGTAGCGAACAAAAAAAAAAAAAAAAGCGCCAACTTTAATAAAACGACGCCAGAAGGAGCCCCGGGGATCGAGCATAAATTTTCGACGAATTCGTAAATGTGAAACGTTGTTCCCCCTCTGCGATCTGTCCGAGGACGCAGATGCTGTCCCGTTTCAAGCGGAAGTCCGCCGTTCTCCATTTTCAAGTCGACGCGAGAGTTGTGTGTTTTCTCGTGCGGTATATATATAGGGTCGGCGAAGGTCTCGTCGTGTTTGTCGAGCAAGGTTAAAGAGGAAATATTGTGATGGCCTCAGGAAATGGTGGAAGTGCGAAGAATGGGGGGAGGGGGAGGGGGTTTGTGAGGTTTACGAAGGACTTTACGAGACAAAGTGAAAGTGAAGTAAGACAGTTAATAGGGAATGTAGGCATAATTTTCAACTTTCCACAAGCCAAGGCATAAGTGCGTCATAATTTTCTATAAAATAATTCGAGTTTGTAAAATTGGATCTTTGGTGAATTACTATTACGACTACGATCGATGGAAATACTCTCGATTAGTTTGAATCGTAATTGACACTTAATCTTTGTATTCTCCTTCAAAACGAACGTTGCATTTTCGATAAGTGTTATTGAAATATCGAGACATTTACTTTCCCCAAAGTATCTAATTTTATTAATTTTGTCGCTTGCTTCGTTCTTTCTGTAAATAGAGTAGTAGTTCGATGATTCAAATAAATACAATCGCGAAGAAGAAAGTGAGGAGAACAAGCAGGATCGAGGGAAGAATACGAATTAATGAAATAAAATACGAAGTGATGAAGTTCGTTCGTACACAGAAATAAAGATTCTGCGAGACTTCTGCTATCAAGTATTAACAAAGCTTTTCATCTTGACACAACTCAATCACGTACGATTCCAGTGAAAAATAAACTCGAGTAACTAACGAACGAACACGATCTCCAGACGATTTCCAATTCTTTTGAAAGTTGACAGATATTATCGATCGACTTTATAATGTTACGTTTGTCAATGCGCCTGAGAAATTACTTTCAAAGAACTTGTGGAAATGTTGTAGAACTTACTGATTCGTTATGAATTGAAACTTTGCGCGAAATCGACCGTGCGGAGACTTCTTCGAATGCGTTCAATAACAGTATGGACGAAGTAGTGAAAAAATTTCGTCCGCTTTATTCTCGCGCGGAAAAGTCAATTGTAAAGTATTCAGATGAATTCCGGTCATTGACGTCGACGCATACTGTCGATCATTTAAAAATTCTGCGCTATTGGTGACCAGCTTATTAAATCGACGTTGCAACAAAGTCAAAAGTAATCGCGATTGTAGCTAGTTTTTATGTTTGCTCGAGTTATTGATCGGTTAATCAGTTAAAGTGATGAAACATCAATGAAGATACTCGATTGAAAATGATCACAATTACAAATTACAAACAATCGACGACGATAACTAAAGTTATTCGATGACTAAAGTACCACAAATTCAATTAAATCAAAAAATTCTCTAATGACAACCAGGTTCGAGAGTTTGTCAGAAACGACTTTTTTTATAACGAAATCAGCTAACCTAATGTTTTCCGTAGACACTGACAAATAGAAAATAATTGAAATTTCGAAAAAGGAGAAACTTCATTTCGAACGAACGTGAACGAGAACAAACAATAGCCAACACCATCCAACGAATGGCTTAATCGTTGATCAATCTATGCACTGTGATTAGTATCAAACACAAGGTGTCCAAATTACAAGAAATCGGAGCTAAAGTTTCGTTGAATCGTTACCACGTGCAAACACTCGACGCACGCATGCAATCGAACTCAACGTTCACCGAGTCAAACGAACACCTGATTGAGTACGTTTGTTCAAACGCATCCACGCTTCTTTCCAGCGCACAAAGCGAGTCGCTCGCGACGATGCTGCGGAATAACACGAGCAACACAAAAACCGGATAAAAAAGGGGAGAAAAGAGGGATAAACGAGAGTGAAGGGGGGGTGAGGGGGAAATTACAGCGTTCGAGTGACACGAATACGAACAAAAGGGCAAGCGAGGCTTGTCCGCGGGCATTAGAAGGCATTAACGATTGAATATACCGTGGTTGTACGTAACGTGGCTGCAATTAAACGCCGCAGCCAGCGGTGTACAGATCGTTCCGTACACCGTGAAACTGCACGTGAAAATCAGCCGAAAAGAAGGGATAAAATTTTTGGAAGGTTGAACATTTATCAAGTACATCAAAGTTTGGGTAATTCTGGGCTGGACAGGAGTGAATAATCTATTCAGGTTGTAAGGTTTTCAAGTTCGTTCGGTTTTTACAATATTTATTTATTTATTTCTTTATAATATTTATTTTTAGAATGTTCATTTTAGGATAAAATTTATTTCATAATATTTATTTGTGGTAAAATTTGAAACGTGCCTGTAAGTTTCCTATGAAAATGTGTGACTACCAATTACTTTCCATCACTTTAAAATATTTACAAAACATTTACAGAAATAAAATTTCTTCAGTTGACCAGTCAAACTTCTTCAATTTATTGAAATATTTCTCGAGGTCGATTGTACTCTTCGCCAGCTGAAAAGTGTTGCAACTTGCCAGCCGAGAGATGTAGAAATTTTCCTTCCTCGTTTAAAGTCTCGTTCTCAAGGAAATCATACGCTCGAACGTGTTCAGAATTGGCTCGCTCGCGAACTGTTGGCAAATTGTTGTCCATTTGACAAGTTTTCGTCGCCTATTTTCCGCACGTAGCTTTCGCGTGTTATTTCTGCGCGTGTAATCGCCCGGCAGTCGGTTAACCACGGTACCACGCAGAAAACACCGTGTGTACAAAGCGACGCTCGCACGTCGATTGCCAAGCAATTATCGCGTGGCGTCGGTTGTTTCCACGATCGACGCGGTCCGAGGCAACGATACTTTCGGTCGACTCGAAAATTTTTATTCCGCTCACAGGCGCCCGGCCTGTGAATTTTTAAACGGCCCTCCGCGCTTGCACGTCGGGTTTCGGTCGCGTCGCCGTGTCCGGAATAAATTTGAATTCATCCCGACAGCTTTCGTGGCCGAAACACCCCCTTCCTCCCCCCGTCCACCCCTCCTCGTCCAGCGGCGGATCGAACGATCTTTAAACCTCGTTACTGTTAATTACCGCGTTGTTTATTATTAACAACGACGGGAAATTTCGATTCCCCGGCGAGCACACGGCGCCGAATTCGAACTCGAATTCGAACGCGGACGCGAGTCGAGCAGTGAGAGGCAGCGGCAGGGGAAAGGAAAGAGAGAAGAAACGGATAACGAGAAGTTTCATTATCGGACATTATTCGCACGTAATGCGAAATAAATAGCTGTTTCAATATTTGCCGGCGGTAATTATTGGATAATGTCGGGTGGGAAATTTCGCGTACGAGACTTCCACTGATACCGTAATATCGAGAGATTTGGCAGCGACTTTTTTTGTTCCGTTCGATTAAACGTTTCGCTGATTGAATCCACATCGTTCGTGTAAAAAGGTACAAAATAAAAACTTCCGCGAACGAGAGATCGCAGATTGCGCGGGTGGGGAACAATTGCTCGAACAAATTCGTAGGAACGAATAATCGTATTCAAATCGGAAAGGACTAATTGTCAGTTTATCGCTTTATCTACGCTGTTAGAGAAACTTCATTGAGCGCGATGTTTGAAGAGGAATTGCAACGAATGCAGCAGCACCGTTAACGATTATCGTTCGATGAAAGAGAGAGAGAATCGTGGCGGTTCTAGTAATCAAATTCCTGGTGAAATTTCCAACGAAAGGGCATTCACCGATAAAAGAAATTTAAGTGGCGGACGAACTCGTTGCCGAAGCGAAACGCAATTGTACTCCTCTTTGATACCGCAGTTTGCAGTTTATTTTCGTTTGTAAAATGCAACGCTCACCTGTAACTCGTTTTTGAGAACTGTGACTGGCCACGCGCCGTATCATACATATCGGGCGAAAATAATTCAACGACAAAACATTCCACGAACGTATATCGCTGTTTACGAGCATTCCAAATTTCACTGCTTGCGTAGATTAATTAAAATGCTCGTCGTCCTTTTCTGAAATTAACGAACAATAAATTTTAATTACTCGCACGTAGCTTGGTCCACTAAAGTGATACTAAAGTTTGAAACGCAATTGTCATGAAATTGGTAAGAAATTATACAATGATTCATATTCTTTCAGAGACATCGGCATTTCAACCTGCTTATTAAATTATTTCAAACTTGAAAACTACGAGATTTTATACGAGAATGTGGCCGAGAAAATAAAAGAGACAGTCAGCATTTAACCTTCAAATTTGCAGGTCCACTCTATTCGACTTAGAGTTAAGTCTAGCTACTCTTTTGGTCGTAATATTTATTTGTATAAAATATTTCTAATTTTTAGACTGGTTGTTAACCCTTCGCCCTTCATAAACTTTCTTACCAGCACGAAGTGTTATTTCAAATAAAATAATGTAGCATTGGAAATAATTATTCAAATAGTATTTTATACGAAATTTTGGTTATATCTTTCCAACATATGAGCAAGTGTAATATAGAAGAGTTAATGATACACAGCTTCGATCTTTGGAAGAATAATATCCTCCGCGATTTTTACTTGAGAATTACTCAAGAATTACTTAAAAATTTATCACTTAATAATTACTTACGAATTACTTTTCGTAAGATATTATTTTCGCAAGAAGCAATAAGTAGTCTAGTTTATGTGAATTATGCCGAATTATGTGAACTGTCTTGAGAAACTTCTTCTTTCTGAAATTCTTTTCTTCCTTTTATCATAGCTTTCACTCTAGGCGTCTGTTCAGATATTACACTATTCATATATTATACATCGAATATATATTTACGTGAATTATTCCGAATTGTGTGAACTGTTGAGTGTCAATCGACTCACTACTGTCTTGAGAAATTTCTTCCTTCTGAAATTTTTTTCTTCCTTTTACCATAGCTTTCACTCTAGGCGTCTGTTCAGATATTACACTATTCATATATTATACATCGAATACATATTTATGTGAATTATTCCGAATTGTGTGAACTGTTGAGTGTCAATCGACTCAGAACTGTCTTGAGAAATTTCTTCCTTCTGAAATTTTTTTCTTCCTTTTACCATAGCTTTCACTCTAGGCGTCTGTTCAGATATTACACTATTCATGTATTATACGTCGAATACATATTTATGTGAATTATTCCGAATTGTGTGAACTGTTGAGTGTCAATCGACTCAGAACTGTCTTGAGAAATTTCTTCCTTCTGAAATTTTTTTCTTCCTTTTACCATAGCTTTCACTCTAGGCGTCTGTTCAGATATTACACTATTCATATATTATACATCGAATACATATTTATGTGAATTATTCCGAATTGTGTGAACTGTTGAGTGTCAATCGACTCAGAACTGTCTTGAGAAATTTCTTCCTTCTGAAATTTTTTTCTTCCTTTTACCATAGCTTTCACTCTAGGCGTCTGTTCAGATATTACACTATTCATATATTATACATCGAATACATATTTATGTGAATTATTCCGAATTGTGTGAACTGTTGAGTGTCAATCGACTCAGAACTGTCTTGAGAAATTTCTTCCTTCTGAAATTCTTTTGTTCCTTTTACCATAGCTTTCGCTCTAGGCTTCAGATATTGTACTATTCATATATTCGCATCGTATAACACCAAAAAATATATATAATATTATATAGTTATCATGCAAATGATAAAAAGAACAAGTTTCGAGGCCTAATGACAGAAGCACTGGGACCATCTCGATACCTCGTGCCTCGTAATCCCTTCTAATGCCTTTCGACCAGGTGCACGTGTCCTTTTGTTTCAAACGCACGCGCCAGAGCTGGGGAAAAAGTTGCCACGCTCGGTCTCACCGTTCTCGCATTCTCCCTCGTGATTTTGCAACGTCGATTATCCGCGATACGCGAGATAAGTAGGCGGATTTCCCGCTCGCTGCGGGGAAACCGGAACATTTCCAAGGGGATCTGGAAGGAATTCGGGTCGCTCGGTGCTATTACTCTGAAATGGAAGGCAGAGATCGCGTTAACTGCTTTCAACGGCTACGGTGGAATAATTTCGTCGCCGTTGTTTCGGGGCCGGAAAAATTGGAACGGTGTTTACGAAAACCTGCGCGGTACGAATATTTCGTTTCGCGTAATTAATCCCCCGTGAACGAGGTGACGAATGAAGGAAACAACACAGAGAGAGAGAGAGAGAGAGAGAGAGAGCAGGAAGAAGATTGAATTTGAAATTTCTCTGGAATCACCAGCGAATGAATTCCGTGTCTCGCTAATTGACTGCTTGCTTCTTGCACGTTGCTTCCCTTTCATTGGCGAAATGTTATTGCGGTTGAATGTTTCATCTCGCAGTCGCAGTGTTCAGTTTCCAATTTTCGAAATTTCGAAATTCTGATTTGCATGTGTCATTTCGGAATTTGGTATCGCGATACAATCGTTAGAACGTGCGCGTTTAAAGTCCGCGATTTAAAATATGACAAGCTCTTTCTGTTTGACGATTAAAATTAAACAAATCTTTGAGAGTTAATCTAGTTGCCTTGAGATTTCTAAAAGATTTTGAAATTTCATTTAAATCTGATCTCCTTTTTTCTATTTAATTTAATGAAACGTTACACGATACATAGATTATTACTTTGGATCAAAATATTAAAATATTAAAATATTAAAATATTAAAATTTTAAAAAGTCGGATTAAAATATCAAAATTTAAGGAAATTGTAATATTCGGATCATTAGAATGCGCGCGTTTAAAATCCAGTATTTAAAATATGACAAGGCTCTTTGTGTTTGTGGAATTAAAATTAAACAAATACTTGAGAACTAGTCGTCTTGAGATTTCTAAAAGATTTTGAAATCTCATTTAAATTTGATCTCCTCTTTTCTGTTTAATTTAATAAAACGTTACACGATACGCAGATTATTATTTTGGATCAAAATATTAAAATATTAAAGTATTAAAATTTTAAAAAGTCGGATTAAAATATCAAAATTTAAGAAAATCGTAATATTCGGATCATTAGAATGCGCGCGTTTAAAATATAACAAGTCTCTTTGTGTTTGTCGAATTAAAATTAAATGTACCTTTGAACAAGCACTTGTCTTAAGATTTCTTTACATTTAAAGGACTTGGAGGTCTTATTTAAATTCAATCTTCTTTCCTTTCAGATTGTTTGAATTTACGAGCAATTTTCCAAAAATGCCCGAAATTTTAACTCCTTGCCATTAGAACTTAAAACATACGACTGGTTCAACTTCTTCAGCTGTTCTCCGACAATTAGTACCAATAAAATACGATTATTGCGGGAGTTGTAAATGGTAAAAACGTGGGCGATCACGCTTGACACGTGATCAGATGAACATCCTGTTTGCAATAACGTTAACGTTGAACATTAACCCGATTGCGCGTTAGAAGTTACGAAAGAATTATGTAAGGTCATCGTGTGGCAATGACTGCAACCAGGTGGTGCTGTATTGTCCCGTCGTCAAAGGATACATAATGGTTGGTACACTTCCTTCTGCGCGATCGCGGTGAAAATGCACGACTGACGCAAGAAGCGAATGCCTTGCCGATTTATTTCCCTTCGCGAGCTGCGGAATTCGCCGTTTGTAAGGCGTGTGCAACGTAAACAGACCTCGGCACGGTCTGTGATGTAACGTAGAAATTTCCCATCGATCTTTTTTCTTTTCTCTGTCTCTCTTTCTTTTCGTCGCGGAAACGAACGACGACACACGACTTGGTAAATCGGCGATTGGAAAAAAAATGTGTATTTACTCGGAGAGGAAATCGATTCGAGAGCAGAGACCGAGTCGGTAAAATATCGGTATTTTTGTTATTATTCGATTACGTTTGATGAAATCGAAATGGTGCTATCAAAACGATGTTAGGTCGGTAGATGTATTTTGATATAATATCGGTAAATAAAATATTAATACATTGGAAAAGGAAAAGGGGACAATGATTAAATGTTTTCATAAAGCTGCCGATAGTAAATTTGATGACGTACACTTTGTTTATTTTTATTAGCTTTTTTTATTCTTGTTCAGATGTTAAGGGCTACCTAAGAAAATATTAATCACCGTCTGTGTTAACAATTTTCAGGTTCAAATACTGTAGTTCTTCAAATGTCCGAATATTTTTGCCACGCTACATTTCGACATAGTTCAATCTATTGTTTGACATTAAGAAAAGTATGTGCAATAAATAAATAAAATTTATGTTACTATAAACTATGACGAATGTTCTATTGTATTATTAAAAAATTAATCCAAATTTACTATTACAAACAATCGAAATCCACAACAATATTTTGAATAGCATGATGTCCGAATATTAATAAGAGTCGCTGTACGTAGAAAATGAGAAATGTGTTTTCGTCGGTAATGCGATATATATTTCGATATTTTTATCATTGTGGACATCAAGTATCGATAAAATACGTATGAAAATACCGGTATGACCGTCTTATATCGGTATTAAAACCGATTTCCCAAATAGCGGTTGTATTACGATAATATGGAAGCAAATACCGGTATAATACATAAACCTCACAATATTTCGGTTTCAGTCTCTGGGTATAATACCTAAACCTCGGTTTTCAGTCTCTGTTCAAAAGGTATCCGATACATATCGACCGTTCGTAATAAATCGCTTTGAAAGATTACAACGGCGACGTGAAAGAAATTCGTGTTATTGAAACGCGATTAATTATGCGGAACGACCGGTCGGCCATTTGCATAATTGATAAATTGAATCGAAATGAACATTAGTATAATCGAGGATGTGAAGGTTCTCGATAATGAACGTTTACATTTCGTTCCTATTAGCTAGACCTTCAGGATTCCTATATTATGTTTATTTTTTTTATAATTATAGCAATTTTTATAATTAGAGTTTAGATAAGAGAAACTAGATGGAGATTTGTTTCCTCTGTTAATTATTGTATAGAGTATGTTATGTGCACTCTACACTATACCGTATAGAGTATGTCATCTACACTTTAGATATTTTATATTCTTTTTTTTTTTTTTTTTGCACGTTATATGCATTCTGTGCAGTTTTACGTCTTCAAATTCGTTATAAATGCAAAATTGCAGCGTATAGATTACGCTGTTTCGTTTCAATTCATTTTATCTTTGATAAAAGGAGCGCTGATTTACACTTTGAATATTGTTGAGATTAATTATCTTAATTAAAATTTAAGAAAAATTTTTTAAAAAATTTAATTATCAGATCTCGCGCTGAAGCACAGAGTCGAATTAACGATTGAAAGGTCATTGAGATATCGTCGATATCTTGGACCAAAGAAACTAGAACTACCAACGACTAAATCACAAAATTTCCATCAGAGGCATCAAAGTGAAAAGATGGAAAAGCTGTGTAATGCAATAAACTGTAGATTTTTAAAAATATGTTATTTTGTGTCTGTGAAATCATCTATTATAACAAAATTACAAATCGATTATTTCACTTTGGTCGTTCTGGTGTTAGTTAGTCGCGTGGCACTAGAAAGCGTTTGAATCTCGCGAAGATCATCGCAACATATGATTTCAGTCGGCGAGAATGCAGTTCTTATAAATCTCGATGAGAAAAGATCGGTGAAATCGCTCGCCGATTACGCACAGTCGTTCAAACCTGTTCGAGACAACATAATTTAACTCGCGAGCGTGTTCTAAATTCCTGTCCAGTGACGAACACTTCGAAAGAATGTTATATCTATGGTCGAACTACTGTGCACAATTGGAAAGAGGTCCCACGAGACGACTGCTTGCGAGTGCAAGCAGTCGTCGATAGCTGGACGATGAATTATAAAATCGAAGCTGTTGGAATATAAATCAAGTGTCGGTTACTTGTAACTTTTCCTCAAGAAAAACGTTTTCATTCTTTCACTGTGAAAGAACAACTAGCTTTGAATCGATATCGTACAGCCCTAGAAAGTGGTTCCAAGTTCTTTGCAATATTGAATCTCAGTTGCGCTCATTGCTGACAATTTGTCGACTTTATAAGAACAGTATGCAGATATCATTGTGTTTCTATCCTGTCGGGATATATTTTCGGTTTCTCAATTCTTAATTGCCAAACTGCAGAATCAAATTCAACACCGCCGAGAATTGAAACGAGGTACAATCATAAATGTACAACGTAGAAAATTTTAATGTTTAGCGAGCGGAGAATTAAATCTCTGCGTAAGTTTCGTTTCTTTCACTATGTTTGTATAAATTTAAATTTGCACGAACGTCGTCTGTCAGTTGCTATCAAAAATGGTAAACTTCGAATTTCATAACCACGTCACGTCACGGCAATTTGTTACACGCGCGATTGTATTTGTATGTTTCGCGTTCACCGTTGCACGACGACGTTATATTAGGTCTGTCGTATGATCAATTAGCCAATTAAATTCGTAATCCTGTCGGAGGGCTTCAAACCAGTTCGAGGTAGCACGTAATATCGCAAATCTCGCTAATATAGCGAGATCTTAGCCGCCTCGTAACAGTTGGCGAATTTACGGCGAGGATAGCGGTAGGAAGTTGGTCTGATCGCAGCCAGCAAGGCTTCGATGAAATTCCAGCGAAGATGGTCAAATGCTGTAGACACGTCGGACTGAACCGCTTCAAACGATGGTGAAACTTTAACAACGATCGCGATGGAACCCGCTTGGGGTGTGCACAAGTTCGCAAAGACCATGCAGTGGACACTGTAGAACTCCACTGTAGCTGCATCCAGATTTTGACAAAGTAGATTACCTTAGTAAGTGAATTGCAGTCTTCTGAAACTTTATCACCACCTGTTTTCTCTATGCGATCGTCTTTTCTTCAACCTGTTGACCGAGTAAGTTGCTTCTTTCGGATGTAATAAAATAATTATATTAAATTATATGAATTATAATATTTATATAATTATATAATATATTATTATATTAAATTATATAAATTATAATAAAATAATTATATTATATTATATATCAGCATAATTATATTATTAATTATATCATATCGATATAATTATTATTATGCAATCTCCTGAAACTTTATTACTACCTGTTTCCTTTTCGATCGAGCAAACCATTTTCCTTCTGGACATGATAAATTAAATTAATGTTGCGTTAGTTATATAATTATATTATATTAATAATTATTATATATAATTATTAATATTATATTAATGTGCAGCCTTCCGAAACTTTATTACTTACCTGTTTTTTTTCGATAGTCTTTCAACCTGTTGATCGAGCAAGTCACTTTGTTGGACACGATAAATTAAATATTACATTAATCATACAATTATATTATATTAGTAATTATTGCATAATTATTAATATTATATTAAATTTACAAATAATAATTAAAATCAATTTGTCCCTATGAATTTCCAATTCAATAGCTACAGATATTTCTTGCTTCGTAGAAGAGCCAATTGTTTCAATTCTTCAGACGTCATTATTTGATAAATCACTCTAACTTCGTGTCACTCTAACGTCAATGTAAGGTCCTCGCCACGTTAGTAGAGTAGATATTCGATAATTTGTTACGTATTCCAATCGAGTAGAAGCGATTGAGTTTAATCGAAGCGTCCCAATTGCATTCTGCCTGGTTGGTCTAACTTTGATTGTGTTTAAGTAATTCTATTGACGTTTCGCTTTGTCTGTTGAATCTTGATTGTGCGTCTGGTAATTGGCCAGGCAAACGTTTTGAATTCTTCCTCGGTCACTCTTACACAACTATCTAATCAATTCTTTTGCTTGCAAAGATTTTGTAATGTTTCACGAGGTACACAGGGAGTCTAACTGATAGGGAAAATAATATGATGAGGCAGAGCACATTTTAGAATAAATTATGCACTACGTTTTATTTTAATCGAACCACACTGCAAACGGTCGCACTTTCCCAACTATAACAAAGAATATTAATATCTTTCAATCCCATTTCTTTCAGTTTTACTACTCACTAATTAATTTAAGTGAAATATTGCTTGTTGCAAACGAAAAGCTTTACGCGAATGAAAAATTGGTTTCAGAAAAATGTTGTCACTTCGGCTAAACTACTTTGTAATTCTACATCGTTACATTATTTAAAGTAACATTTTTCAAATTCGTTGTCTCTGCGCTCGTTTAAATCTCGAAAACTTTCTCCGCCGGATTGAAATAGTTAATTAACCACCGAGTCGTAATTTCTCCGAGACTCGTTGCCACTTCTCTCGACACCAAGATTCCAACCAAAAAATCGCTACTTTCTTTCCCGAAAAACACCGCATAGTAAACTTTCTACCAGCAGGTTTTCGAGCGAAAAGAGAAAGAATGTCTCGGGCGATAAAAACACACGATCGGAACAAATCGAACGATTGTTCCTGCACCGTCGATGCATTAATTGCTTGGAGATCGTTTCTCTCGCTCTCTTTTCCTCTCCACCCTCTCCCTCGACCAGCCGATTCTCGAGCAATTCGCGAGTAATTGAAACGCACGGGTTACCAGTTCTGGCTCGCCGGCTTTATTAAACTCGAGCGGCAATGAAAGTTTACGCACGGCGTTATTCTTTTCAAACGATCGGCAGAGAAAGTTCTGCCTCTTGCGCGTCGGCGAGAGAACAGCCCCTGCTTAGAAGCCCGCGGCCGCGATGAAACCTATCCTCGTTACGAGACGACGACGAGGTGGTATCGCAGCGATGCGGAAGCTGAAGAACTCGACGTGTCGCGATACAAAACGGTCTTTCTTAAACGGTGCTGCCCTGGCGACCGGAATGAGTTCCGTATTTCGTTTTAATGCGCGTCGCGTTAATTCTTACGCAAACGTCGTGTCTTTCTTAAAATGTACGGTGGTCCGCGAAAGGCGTTTGCCTTTTACGAATGTATTATCTGACAAATTTTTTTGGAACTTCGTACGATCACGTGATACTAAATTAAATTTATTAAAAAAGAGAAAAAAAGACTAGATATTAGTAAACACGACAAACATTTAATTTTTAAGTATAGATATATTTTTTATTTTACAAAAAATTATTTATATATATATATATTTAGATCATTTATTTTCGAGATAATTAAAATAAATTAATTAACCCTGATTCAAAAGGTATAAAATAAATTTTACTTATTACAGCATACTTAAAGCGGGAGATTTTGAGTGAAGCATACTTAAAATAAATCGGAGCCACATTTTGGAATTTCGTTGCATATTTAAATCGGAAGATTGCATATTTAAAGTAAATCGGGGAGTGATGGCCCGCTCTTTTTAATATAAAAAAATCTTAAAGATATAAAAGTTATTCGTTAAGTATCGACGTTCAGTAATGCTCATTATATATTTGAAATGAATAATCATGTTGCACGTATGTGAATTTTTTAATAAATATACCTCGTATACACATTTATGTATATTATGTCTCGAAATTAATACGACAGTTCCATTACAGTGCTAATCAAATTTCAGAACACTTTACATAACATACATAATTATTATACGTATAAGTCTCTTACGTAGGAATACATTTTTGAGTTACTGTACATATATGGTGTACACTTTTTGGATCATAACATCACTGTCGATATTTTCATCAGAAGCTACACCGTATTATTCCATTGTTATTCGTATTTTCAGCAGATACCGAATTTGCACACAGAAACGTTGAAAGCATATAAAATTTCACATTTCCACAGGCTATTTCAGAGGAGTGCAATCATACAAACTTTGCGCGAAAATCTACGTCTCGCCCCCCTTAAGAGAAGTGTAGTCAATTCTGTGAAACTAGTCGAATTATCGTAATTACACCGAGACGGAAAATTACCTGGAAAAGTCTGTCCGGCGTGAATCAGACTCACGTTTTTTGCGAAAGCATCCGAGCAGCGAGTTAATTAGGAGAAAAACTGTCGACTGCATGTATAATTTCAATTGGTTGTTCAGAAGGGAACGTGGTTACGATACGTAAATGCGTTCCGCGAACGCGAAGAGCGTTAGATTCGTTTCCAGTGCTCGCTGCAAATTGTCACCAGCGTTCGTAAGCAAAATATATCGGTCGCGTTTGGCGAGACGCGGTGAATAGAAGGAAATCAGAGGGACAGAAACTCGGAGGAGGACTTCGTTAGCGTTCAATGTCCAAGTCGTCATCGTCGTAATTACTCCTGCCGGCCACCGTATAATTAGCGCTTTTTACCCCGCCAAAGATAAAACGCGTCCGATGGAAGATATTAACGCTAATGAACGTTGGAAGTTCATGGTAAAAGGAGGCTTGATTGTCGATGGACTCTGTCGATGTTTTTCATATTCTTCGCCGTGATTTATGATTACTCGAAGAAAAGGGGCACTAACAGTGAACAATAATCTGCTAACTGTACACGACTGGTGTCAATTGTGTACTCCTTGAGATTCAAAGTTCCACTGATATGGCAAACTGTGATTGATTTTGCCTTGATTTTATTGTGTCTTTATTGAAGCTTGATGGCTTCTACTCGAAACCTTGCGTTTTGATTATCATTTCGACACAATCCTCCTTTTTCGTCGAGCCTTGGATTACCTTCTTCAAAAAAGGAGTTGGGGACGTGTTGAGACCAATGTGTTAAGAAAGCATTTCTGAAAACCATACCGTTGCCTATACAATCCTGAGTGCGTGTTTATGACGTGGCGGAAGATCTCGTCGCACTTGAGACTGACCAACTTTATGGGGCGCCCAGTTTGGAGTTTTCCAAGGTCAGATTCCTGACTTGCCACGCATGTTATACTATGTGTCATATTATACTTTATATAACTAGAGATCTTCTTCGTTTTACTTTGCACTCTGGCAGCAAATTTTGGAAATATTAACAATCGTCGTTAATGATAGTTGCTCATTGTTGTTTATTGGTTTGATGAACGATATAATTCAATTTAGCTCGAAATTTCGATACTCCATGCGACGTGTTAGTGTTTGCTCGGTTTCGTAGGTTCGTTTATACGATGAACGATCGATGAAACGTCTGCAAAATTTGGAGAGCAAAGACCATGGTGTTAACAAGAGATGGTGCTTTTTTTTTTAAATATTTTTAACCACTTGTGACCAAACTGTATACAATAAGCCGTCGCTTTCTTCTTAAACTCGTCGGTATGATATCACTGGATAAAAGTAACAAATTTATTATTCGTTTTGCCTATTTTGTTCTACTTAAATATACTTAAAACTGAGAAAATATTACAATTTTGAAACAGAAAATTCTCGACGTGCGTGACACGTCATTCCGGTGCAAGAGGCTGAACGACAATCGTACAAAACGTTACTGCAATTGTCGCGATAATAAAAAAAAAAAGAGAGAGAGAAAACAATAGGTTCTCTGAAATTTGAATTTCTGAAGTCTTTTAATCGCATTTGCCGTTGCGCGAAAAATTGCGAACGCTGCCAACAGGACGAAGATAAAAATGAAATAAACATCAAACAGCAGATAAGGGACGACGAAGGAATTTAATTTTCAGATACTTGGTGAAACGGTTTACGGGAGGTTGAAACTTTATTAGCTGCTCGTTTGTTACATTATCAGCCACGTCGTGACAACTAAGCAAATTAGCGATTGTCCGGGGGAAAATTTAGTTTACGCGGGGATCTCGTTTGGTCATGCTCGCGCGCAAAAAGTCCTTCGCCTCCCATTGAATTCTCTTTCGACTAATGAGCGTTTCATCCGCTCATCGGATTCCGCGTGACAAATGGTCGTTCCCTTCGCGAGTGCAAACTTGCTTCATTAAAACGGCTGCATTAATTTGTCTGCGTGCTTCAATCTCTTGGATTTCTCTCTAAAACATTGTCCGAGATAAGCCGGAACGAACGCGTCAGGTTTTTTACCTTTTCGAGTTTTACCTGTCATTTTGGAAAATTTCTCTCGGGAACAGCCAGTAAAAATTGCTATATTAATTCGTCGCTTATTGAATCGTTGATAAAAATAAACAAGAATAAACTATTTTAAACTGCTGTCAAATCTATCGAAACTTTATATTTTGTACATTGGATTTATATCGCGAGAAGATCGTTAGTTTGCTTCTTCGAACGAAAATTTCTCTCAAATTTAGACTTGTTTCTAGCATTTTGTGTAACGAAGATAAACTATGAATGAACGAATTTAATTTCTTTACTTTTTGGATGCTCTTTGAGCTTTCTATTTTGTATCGAATATTTATTCTATGAAATTTTCGAATGGAGATACGTTTTCGAAAAAAATTTTTACTCGAACAGCTAATAAAAATTGTATGGCTGCGTCGATCTGTTGCAGATTTACGTGCTTCGATTTCTCGTATCTCTCTCTGGCGTATTGTTCAGCACAAATCAGAATGTTTGTCAAAGTTTGTACATCTATTGATATTTGTTTCGCCAGAATTTGTTTCTAGGAATGGAAACATTTTTTTGAAAAATTAATCCCTCGAACAATTAATTTGTCTCTTGAATTCTTTCTGGCATTTTGTCTGACAATAAGAACGAGCTAGAATTAAAACGAACGCGTTGCTTAATCTTTTTTCGCGTTCTAAACTCTCTTTAAGCTTTCACATCGAATTCATTTCGTGAGAATATTTTCGAATATCTCTTTGAAAAATTTCGCTCGAATAGCTAGTAAAAATTGTACGGCTGCGTCAGTTCGTTGTTGATTTCCGTGTTTCAATTTCTCGAATCTCTAGCGTATTGTTCACGATACATAAAAATAAAGGCGTCAAATTTTTCTGGACTTTGTCAGAACTTCAAGTTTTGTATTTTATATTATATAAAATATACAAGACATGTATTTTGTAAACTTTATTTTTAATATTTTGTGTTATATCAAGTACTTTATTTTATATTATTCATTTACAATTATTTATAATTATTACATATTTAAATCATTATTTATAATTATATTATTTTATATTACTTTTATATTATATAAAGTTTTATATTTTATATTATAAGTTATGAATTTGTTTCGAGAGAAGAACTCTAGTTTGCTCCTTCGAACAAATGATTTGAAATCTTTTTCGAAAATTTCTCTCAAATTTCTTACAGATTTACAGATTCAGTGTTTCAGTGTATCTGTTTCTTGAATTTTCCCACGATTTACATTTCCCTCTGCTTCTCCCAACGAAAATGATCTTCTGCCTCGAGCAATCGGCAAAAATAGCAGCGTCAGTTACTCCGAGTTTGTGAAATTGTCATTATTGGTCGGATCTCCTTTCGATTGTATTCCAAATGAAGTTGAAATGGAATTGCTCGTTGGAGCAAACAAATTTTATATCCGGGTGGAAAGAAAGGTACAAACGGAAAGTTTTAACCCTTAACAAAGAAGGTTCTTTCTCTCGGCTCTCTCTGCGAACGCTCGAGAGAAGCTAGAAGTTTCTATCCGACGAATGCAATCTACGGAGTAAATGACTTTTCAGTTTACAAATTTCTCGCTTCCTGAATCGGGGATCTACGCAGCAAATTTGCCGACAAGGAACTTCTGACTTGTCAAAATCAACTCGTCCCATCGTCCCGGGGGAAGGGGGGGGGGAATTTTTAATGGAAAAATTTCAGGAAACTTTCGTGGAAGAATAATTTCTATGAGAAAGGGAAGATTAAGATATCTTTTCGTCCAAGAAATCTTGATTCTACTCGTTCGACTTACGGAGCGATTCAACTCCTTTCGATTAAAGTCTTTAAACTATATAAACTACGAGTGTCGATAAAAAAATGAAAAAGAAAATGTTAAATGAACGAACGTCGTTCGAAAGTTTGTTAAATGAATATAAACGAACCGAATGAAATGTGGAACGTTGTTCTGGCTCGTAAAATTGTTGGTTCTCTTTTGCAGAGAACTTTGAAAGGGAAGACTGATTTCGTTCGAACAAAATGAATTGTTAATTGAATTTTTTAATCGCTGTCAGTGTCAAGTCAAAACCACTGGAAAGAAGAGGAATTTTCAATTTCAATAACGACTTGTCTTTCATCGTAGTAAGCGAACGTCCAACGTGTTTTGAAGCTCGTGAGAACAGGAAACGTAGAATGTCCAAAGTAGAGTACTTTTTATAATATTTTGTGAGTGAAAGAAACTTCTGTTTAGACGCAAATTCTTCAGTTACGATCATGAACATGGTAAAATCCACAGTCCACTTGTAATTTAGTATTCAGATCGTCTGTTTACATTCATAGAGTGCAAAGTTTAACCAAAAAAGACCTACAAAATCTAAATTAAATATTAAAAGATACCTTCAAATTACAAATTGCTAAAACCTACGTTCATTTATGTAAAATCATTCTCCACTTGTGCTCACGTACCAAAAAAAAAAAAAAAAAAAAAATTCGACTAAACGAAAATTGAACAGGTTGTACAATTACCGATTATGCTGCATTTCAAACGTTGAGTCTTGGATCGAGCAGAGGAATCCATCGACGTCCATCCCATGCATTTTCTCCTTAACTGTGACGACCCACTTTCGATAGGCGTACCGATCGTCCCGTTACGAGACGAAGTGAAACGATCGTGCGGATCGTTGGTTCGAGAGATCGAGCTATTGACCTGCCAGTCGAACAGGCGATCAGCTGACGCAGGAGTTGGCGCAGGTAACCAACACGTTTCACCTGCGAATTTTCAAAATTCGTTTACTGCCCGACATTCTGCCAAGGTCGAAGGACGATCCTTCGTCTCGTTCGAATCGGGTTGACTGACCATTTCGGTGGTGACCGGCGACGCCCTGGAAAAAGGTAAATCCTGGCTTCAGGTGAGCAAACAGGTGCATTCGACCAGGGGATCAGGTTACAGGAGAGATCGGCTAGGTTGTGTTTCGAACCGGTTCTACGCTCGCTGGAATCTCAGATGCACGATAGGCATGTGTCCGTGTACTCGATCGAGCGCGGATGCATTGCAGAATCGTTTTGTATGCCGTTGCATGCAATTCTTGCGTTTGGAAAATTTGGCAATGTCTGCGCAGCTAAATTTGGAAATTTGGAAATGTGCATGTATCTGTAGATGCATTTGGAAATTTGGGAATACTTGTGTGGGTGTAGCTGAAAATTTAGAAACATATATCTGTGAATGTATTTGGAAATATGAAAATGTATATCTTGTGCAGCTGTGTGTGTCACTAAATTTGGGAATTTAGGGATATTTTGTGTAGGTGCGTTTGTGAATTTGGGAATACTTGTGTAGATGAGTTTGGAAATTTAAGTATATATATATATATATATATATATATATATATATCTATAGATATACATTTGGAAATTTGGAAACACTTGCGTAGCTGAATTTGGAAATTTAGAAAAAAATATATATATATATATTAGAAATTTAGAATATATCTGTAGATATATTTAGAAATTTAAAAATATATATCCGTAGATGCATTTGGAAATTCAGAAATATATCTGTTTGGGAATTTGGACATATTTGTATAGGTGCATTTGAAAATTTAGAAATAAACGAGTATCTGTAGATACATTTGGAAATTTAGAAATTTATTATTTACAGATGTATTTGATAATTTGGAAATATATGTGTAAGCGTAATATATTTGCAAATATATGTGTAAGCGTAGTATATTTGCAAATTTGGCAATTTTCACTGAGAACGATTATTTACCTTTAAATTCAGAGTGTAAATTTAAGATCAGTTCCTTTACAAAGTGTTGTTAAAATCGTTCAAAGTTCAAAAGTTCATCCAATTCCATCGTAACAATGAACTAGGTTGATGGAACAACTTAAATCTTTAATAAACAAATTTTTAATAATTGTAAAGATTATCTACACTTTAGAATTATCGTTGTCAAATTTTCATTATTTTCTTCAAAATATACATCGCTGATTTATTTTAGAGACGTCTAATTATCCATAAAAAGACACAACATTATTCAGAAATTCTCTTAATATACGTTAATAAAAAAAGAAAATTGTGGCGCTCGCTCGAAAATATATCTTGGCTGCAAGTAAAATCGCATTAACACGGCAATAAATTATACATTCTGAAATTTCATCCGAGATTCATTTTATTCGTTCTGATATTTCGTAATTACTATCGTTATGACAGTGCATGACAATGCACGACAACTTGCATATTTTCACACTTCTACGAGTCGCATCATTTATATCCGTCCAAAGTGATTTATAAATGTCAATTATAAATTATATAATTATTACATAATATAATATTATCATATAATATACATAATATTACATACTACAAATTACAAATAATATAATATAAATGATACTCGTCAAATATAAATGATAATAAAATATTTCAGAAAGAGTGGTACTCGAAAGATATCTTGAAACTCACTCGTACGTGAAGGTACGTTTCAGAGTGTTCGTGCCGCGGTATAGAAACATGCTGTTGTATCGAAACGCGAACGAATGAGAGAGAAACGAAAGCGAAAGCCGCGGAATCGAGTGGGAATCGCCGCGGGTCGACAAAAGAAAAGTAATAGAAACGCGCGTGATCCTCCTCCTCCTCGCTTGTTGTCCTGATATTGAACACCTGTTCGCGCACCTGAATCACCTGGAACGTGAATTTATCTGCGCATACGGTCACTCGAGAGTCCTCCTTGCGATCTTTACCGCTCTGGTAGAAGTGCCGTCGTTTTGTTTTAACCCTTTCGAACCTATGACTTCCCTTTCTAAGAAGAATCACTGGAGGACAGAACGTAGCATGTACCTTCTTTAAGTAAGACTATCCTCTGCAGATTCTTAAACGCGCTTTCGTGTTTTTACGGATATACTTAAGAAAGTGAAATCTGAATGACAATTTGCTTAGGACCATTTTAGGAACACTTTTTGAGAAATTTAAAATTCTAAATATCTATGGAAAATGTAATATATGATGACGCATCGATTATGGTATTTAATAGGTGAAAAAAATCTTTATTTAGGTCATACTCGTTTAATCATGTTCGTAAGAATATAAAATTGCACAGGCATTCGCAGTTTAATTGTAATAGATAATTTATTTTATGAATTTTACAAATTTAGGTGAAATAAATTCCTATCTAAGTTATATTTCTTTAATTATGTTCATAAAAATATAAAATTCATAGACATCCATCTGATTGCAATAAATACCTTATTTTAGATATTTTTATGTCTAACGTTCAATAATGTGTCTCTCAAATTTCCGTAAATGCTTAAAATACTCTGCAATCTGAGAATTAATTTTGGCTTCAGCTTTGACAATTTTTATCCAAGCAAAAAATATTTTTCGACGAATGAAAATTTAATTGGCCTTCAATTATAAACACACGATGATTTGCTTATTTTTTTGCTTCAGAAATATCGAGGTACGAATCGAAAAATTATAGTTTACGTAGATATGTGAGAACTTTTAATAATATATCAGATCGAGTGACATGTTGTCTAGTTTAATTATCCGAGACAGTTAAGAGAGACATGTTTAGAATTAATTAGAGGGTTTTGTTTCCACGAATATTTAAATTACTGGGTTAATAAAATTTTTAGATGGAACGAAAAAATTCTCATTACTTTTGTGCTGATTTACATTGTGTATTAATCGAAATCTTTATTCACATATTATTTCTATATGGACGTGCTAATTTAAAAAAATATTTATTAATAATTATGTATATTTCTGACTGAAACAATCTAGTAAGATGTGCGACAGATAGGAGCCAAAATTATATTTTGTAATCTAGGGAGTTACTTTTGTAATTCAATTAAAAAAATCTAAACCATTCACTTTCAAATAATTACAGTTTCTAACAACCCACAAAATCGTATCAAAGTAGTGTCACGCTGTCTTTTAGATTTAAATCCGATGAAATGTAAATTTCCAGTTATTATTTATTTTAATGTAATCAAATTTCACCGCACAAAATCAGTATACGTGAAACATTTCACAATCAAATACACGTATTCGTCTGGCGATATAAAAATGAAATCAAATATTCTTTTAAAAGCAAGAATTTGCCATGCTTGATTTCAATCGAATCAAAGTGCAAGCAACAGACATGGAGAATCACGGTTCGATCGTTTGCGATTTTAATCTGGATCAAATTTTCAGCGTGGAAATCAAATTATTAACAACGAGTCGGCGAACGAAAATGTTTAACCGATCTGTTTTGTAAAATATACACGGCCGATTACGTTCGTGGTTGTCTGTCATCAATTCGGGTGTATCGACTAATTCTGGATCTCAGGAGAGCAGCAAGCAGAAAGACGTCCAGGTGGAAACGTCGATATGCGTTTTCACCTAAGGCGAGTGCAGCGTGCAACGTGTCTTGGTGCACTCGACGCTGTGAATGTCGTTGTAGTGCATCTCAGACTAGGGCAGTATACCTCTGTCGACCATTTGTCGTTCTGCTTTTGTTATTCACGTGGTCCGTGATGTAGCGAAATCGAACGTGCCAACATGTACCGTCTTGCTTCTGCTGTTCCCATTTCACGACAGCCTGGAAAACAAGCTTTAACCCTTTGAACTCGTTTTGTTTTTAATGTTGTTGCACGTCCACTTGTATTACTTACTTGAAGACAAATTAGGTAAATCGGTGTTACTGTGCAGCGCTAAAATTCAACGTTTTTTTTATCTATCTGTCATTATTATTATTATTATTATTATTGTAATTTTTAATTACGATTCATTATTATTTTATTATTTAATTACGTATTTTAAAGCGTGACGATAAATTTCCAAATTTTTGTAGCAAATTTCTATTGTCATCGACATACGCGTAACATACGAGTTCAAAGAGGTTAAATTCGATTCGTAATTTTTCAATGAAAGTTTTTATAGATTCACAACGGTAGATTCTGTAATTTTTTTTTTTTTTTGCCAAATCTTTGCATATTAGAGATCTTTTGTCTATCCTTTGCATTTGAACTTTTCACGAATAAATTTTGCGCTTCAGACATCGGTGGCTCTGGTGTTAGAGAAACGAAAAAGATAGAGACTCGTTTTTTTGTTTAAAGTTTCCGATCTTTACGTTAATTTCTCGACATCTCCAGTATTTGGTTTTTATGATTAACATTTCATTTAAATTTTCAAAGACGTTTTTGCTTGGACTTTGGTACAATAACTAGGTATTCACTCGCAATATTTGTCATAGTCGCTGATACTCGTTATACTAAAAAACTTAATATCAGGGAATACGAAATTAAGTGACCGTTTGCATAGCAGCGAAAAAAATTGAACGCGATGCGAAAGAATAATGACACCGCGAACGGTTACAAATTGTTTTTCATGCTCGTCAATTAATATGCATCTCTCCTTTTCCTGTCGCGCATCAATCACGTTATTCCTTCAACGTTGCAAGCCATAATTCTTATTCCACGAAACGTTTCGAAGTTTCAGATCGCAACGTAATAATATGTTTCATCAGTTTGTAAATTGCATCATAAAATTATACGTTATATATCATAAATCCTATATAAACAGTGTTAACGCAATTGCAAAACTAACTCCAAACTAGATTTTTTTAATTTCAATCGCTAGATAGGCTTTGTGCTTTTGAATTCTTTCGTGAATATTTGCCACGCTAGTGTTTCGCATGATCGTTAAAAAATTTGTTGAAAAGAGTTAATCAGGAATAATCGACGATTAATATATAAATTGTTAAAAATTGGATCAATGAAATTTAAACATTTCAGTCAAATTAGTGAAATCTAAGTAAATAAATCACTCGTGTTAAAAATGAGATTTGGCGTGTTAAATGTTTTTCATTCGAATCATTAGATTTAAAGAATGACCTCGTATCTCGCGAACAGACTGCGAAAAAGTTCGCGTAAAAGTGTCACCGTAAACGGGGACACGGACACAAAAGTCGCGTAAAAAGCTGTTTAAAACAGACCGCCGGACAAAACGTAAGTGCTTAAACGCGCCTCTAACATCTTTCTCGAAACGAATTTTACGCTCGCGTTAACAGCTGCTCGTTTAAGAGTTCTCTTATCAATTCAGCTGCTGAATTCGCGTTTCGAGTGTGACACTCCTGAAAAAAGAAAAGAAGAAGGAGAAAGAGAGAGGGAGAGCAGTGCAATGGAACGAAAGACACACTTAAACTTGAACGTATAAACCGTGCCAAATACGATTCGCGAATGACAAAATTATCCGTGAGATTTGCATTTGTCCCGTTTTCGCGGAGCGCGAGAACGACAAACGGGGCTCGTTAATCGAGAAATAAGTCGCGAAGCGGTTGAGTCTCCCTCGGGGACGCGAAAAGTCACGACATTTGCCCGCAACTCTGGCGAACGTTCCAGCGAGAAGCAAAGATCCTCGATTTCTATGGCGTTTCAAGCAAGGCTAGACTAGGTTGATAAAGCGTAATTACGCGCTCGAGCCAAGCTCGAAATTATCAGAATCCGGTGAAAAATTCGCCCGCGCCTCCGACCTTTTACTTGTCTATGCTGTTATCTGCGATTTTTATATTTTTGTGAAAGAAACGAAAGTATTTACGAAAGTAAGAACACTACCAATTGATCATCTGACAAATAACTTAATAGTATCTTAATAAGTTTAAGAATTTGAAATCGTCGATTAAAAATTCACGATATAGCGAAGAATTTATAAAATGTGGTCCCAGAATTTATACATATTTTTTTTTCTTTTTTCTATGCAAGAGACAAGAAGATGGAAATGTTAAATGTACGCGCAAAAATCCACATGACCAATCACTGAAAATCTCTACTCGTTACAATGACGACTGAACTGCGAATTTTTATGCAATTTCACGCGTAATTTCAAAAGTTGCAAAAATATTTCACATTTATTTTATATACGTCGCGCGCATTTTCGCGTCGTTAATATTTCCAGCATATGTACGAAAATCGTACATAAACTCGAATTTATTCGATGGCAGATGACTAACTGCTGAAAATCACATGACGTCACAATACCGTCACCGCTCGTTGCACTGTAAATATATTTTTAGAAGAGGAAGTGGCAACTATCCGCCGGCGTGGGCGAATATTCCTGGTCGTTGGTTCGTTAAATAATACACTAGCTATTGATTTTCTGTCAATGAACGCGTCCTCGTTCGGCTATCGGCTAGTGTTGTAGAAACAGAAGCTTCAACAACTCCCTCTGTGTTCTCGATGTCTATCATCTCTTCTATATGTGTATGTTTCTTTTATTCTTGCGCCATCACGAGTCGGTGATTTTGGTATTTTTAACTCTGTTCTGAGCTGTCAGAGATATAGTAGTTTTCACTTTTCTTTCCTTTTTTTTTTTTTTTTTTTTTTTTGGAAGAACAAATGGAAGGAAAGAATTATTACCGAAACTTTTGCAATTCATTTCTGCAGCTGCGAGACAAGATAAGCCGCGTTTATTTTAGCTGTTCGAACGTGAAACGAGATATACAAGGTGCAAGGTCATTAAACGCGATGTGTGTGTCGAAGTAAAAATCCGCCCTGCTGTGCTTCCAAGACCGCATGCTGCTTTAATAACAGCACACACGCGTTTGGAAATTTAGGTACGTGGTTCTATCTTCTCGTCCGCCGTATCTTATCTATAACCTAATAGATTATCGTTTCTCGCCCGACTTTGTGAAATTATTAAATCGCGGGAATTCTTGCAAGAAATTTGTAAGCTGCCGAAACGCATTGTGCGAAATGCATCCAGTTTTTCTCCATTGTTTAATTCTTATACTATATTTACAGAGACACGAATTTCCACAAACATTCGCCGTCTAGAAATAATGTAAACTAAAATATTTGAACATACATACATGCTAGAATATGTTAAAGGTACCTGTAATTAATGTCGTTTTCTTCAAATTTGATAAACATTGCGAGTGACGACGATTTAACTTGTTAGAACGTAACCTGTGTCCTAGTTAAGTATATTGACATTTAGTGTGTTTATTGTTGAATTATATTACAGATTGAAGCTCTATTAACTCTTAAATTGAATAAAATTTTGTACAATATCAAAAAACTCTGATACACACATTATATTTGAATATACACATTCATATTGTAACGACGATTGTAATAATTTTATTACCGTATTATATTTATTTAATATAAATATGTTGTGATAATTATTATGACATTAAATAACTACATTCATTCAACACTATAACAATGTTTGTATTGTTTTATAACTTCAATATTTCAAATACATGTTCCAATTACAATTACTGCAACTGGAATAAAATCGATAAGAGTGGAAAACGAGCAGAGTCACATTTGCAACAATTACGAGGACAAAAAACGTACTCTGAGAGTACCCGCGGCGAATCTCTCGCCTCACTCGCCGAAAAACAGATCCGTATAAATCGGGACGAGCAACGAACGCCTAGAACGTCAAAGCGTTCTCTCTCTTTCCCATTATTCCGCTCGTCGTAGCGCGGATTCGTTCTCCGAGAGTTTACAAGCGAGGGACGCGTTTCGCGCCGTGTGCTCGAACAGGTTGCCGGAAAATGCAAGAAAACAAAATGCCAGGCAACATTCGGCCGACGTCCAGCAATTTGTTGTTAACCTGTTACCTCGTCGTGCGGTTTACCCCTACCATGAACGTTGGATCGTTCGCGGAACGGCCGGCAAGAGGAGAACGAAGGAAGGAAGGAAGGAAGGGGCACAGGAGGAAAGAAAACTGGTGGGGATGGACAGCACAGCGACCTTACACACCTCCGGTTGTTCCTCAGGTGTAACATCCTTCCGCGTCTGCGTTCCTGTTCGCCCACGCTCGTGGAATTCACCTGAAAAGGAAATCCGAGGTTCCTTTACCTGCTCACGCGCATCGACGACTCTCCACGTGTCGTTCTCTCGCTCTCGTCTCGCGAGAACGCGCACAACCACGCGGACGCACGTTCCCAGAGAGTACGCGCAAGTATTCGCTGACTTCGACCCGCTGGCTCGTCTGGCCGCCTGGTATTCCCGACTCCCGGGAATCATCCAGACATTACGTTGCACGGCGGTGAAATTCGTGGTTCCTCGGTGGAAGAAAGTTTGTTGTTTCCAGCGTCGAGCAATTGTTGTTGCTAGCGTTTGTCGGGAAAATTGGGGTCAGGCGTCGAGAAGTCTAATTGTAATTTCAATTGTTGCAATTTATATATACATATATAAAATTGGCGACTAATATATGATTCCATTGGACGTTTAATTATAATTTACAAGTTACATTTATTTCTTTTTGAAATTTAGTAGCTTTGGTTTGCTTTTACATTCAAATAATTTTCAATAATAATAGATATATTAGATAGATTTATAAAATAGAGAAATAGATAAATTCAATTGCAATTTCTTTCAGTAAAAAAACATATATATATATTTAAAAAGCTTTCAGTAAAAAAACATATATATATATATATATATATATATATATATATACATATAAAATTGGCGACTAATATATGATTCCATTGGACGTTTAATTATAATTTACAACAAGTTACATTTATTCAATAGCTTTGATTTGCTTTTAAATTCAAATAATTTTCAATAATAATAGATATATTCAAAATAAAGAAATAGATAAATTCAATTGCAATTTCTTTCAGTAGAAAAACATGTATATATATATATATATATATATATATATATATTTAAAAAGCTTTCAGTAAAAAAATATGTATATATTTAAAAAAACTTTCAGTAAAAAAAATATATATATATATATATATATATATATATATTGAATTTATTGAAAATTATAGGAATTTAAAAGCAAACCAAAGCTATTGACTTTCGAAAAGAAATAAATGTAACTTGTTATAAATTATAATTAAACGTCCAGTGGAGTCATATATTCGTCGCCAGTTTTATGTCTAGCCGAAATAAAAATTTTTAAATTTTTGATGACAATTTTTTGTATCATGTTCGGTTAATTTTCCTGATCTGTCGCACAATTCATTCAGTTGAAACGCGTTTGTCCGAATATACAGTAAAATTGCTTGATAGCGAGAGGAATATTGTTTGGGAATTTATTACATCAATTGTGTATTTTGTTACTGAGAATGATAGACGTTTGTATTTAATAAGCTTGTTACAACGTTGTACTACTTGTTATCGTTTGGGAATTGAATTCTTCGGAGAAAGAGGAAAAGTTTTGGTAAGTTCTTTGGATATTGTAGATGAAATACTTGAAATGGTGTTCGAGAAAATTGTTCATGAAAAATCAGTGAGAAAAAAAGTATACAAAATATACAAAGTATAAAGTATTCGTTGTGGCGTTTAAATTGCTTCGCGTTTTGTCGCTGGGAATAATGGACGTTGATTGTGGTTGGGAATTGAGTTCTCCTTGGGCGGAAAGAAAAAGTTTTATGAAGACTGGAATTATGCAGTGCGATGAATTTTGATGGAGATTGTTTGAGTAGGTTCTCTGGATGTTGGAACTTTATTGATCTAAGAAAATTATTACTGTTTACCGATGCTCGTGCGTTGGTATTAAAAAATCACTTTCATTTTTCAAACTGCATTCATAAAAATTGTCAAATCTTAACTTGTCTTGTCGAATCAACGAGGACCACAAGAGAATTCAAAGCGAGATTGCTCAATTTTAGAATCTCTCGCGTATAAAACATTCAGTATCAAATTAAATGTCTCGAATTTTAACAATCTGGCATGAATCACTATAGTAATTCACGTCCATGTTCCAACGATATTAATTTGCTCGGGAAGCCACGATGTAATTATTAAAGTTCGCTTGTTTAAACGGAGACTCGTATCTCTGAACAGAGATCCCTACCAACGAACCTCCACGCCGCGTTGCATCTTTTGTCTAATTTCAATTATCCGCAGACACTCGTTCGCAGCACGATTATAAGCACGATGTGAAATGGTTGGACGTTCGTCGAGTCGCGTGTACCCTGTAATTTGGATAACGACACGGGCAGGGAAACGGCGGAGAGAGACGGTTACCTACAAACAGAACCTTCGTAGGCAAAGGTGGGAGGTGTGGGCGTTGGGCCAGGTAAAAGGCTGCACCTCTGATTCCCAGGCGAGCAGCAGATGGAGGAATCGGCTTGAATGCAGGCGCAGGTTGCACCGTTGCATCGATACCGGGAGCAGTCGCGTGCAACGCCCGCTCTCCGACCAATATTGTCCGTCATCTCTGGAAATTATCGATATAAACTCTAAAACGGACCGTGTATCTCGATCTGTGAAATTCATGGACTCGCGTCTGTCATATTTTAGCCGGCTCGCTTCGTGTATTTCGCTCGTTATCGTATACTCCCTTTGCTTGTTGATTTACCTCTCTGGTGCCTGATGGCCGAATCTTTTTTTTCTTTTACGAGCCGTCCACTCGTTATCATCGTCGAACGATATTTACTGGCAAATTCTTTGGAAGAGGATCCGAGAGCGGTTCCTTCCTCTTCAACGATTGATATTTAATTTGGAAACGGTCTGTTTTTCTATGAAGTAGAATTTTTTTACGAAATGGAACAAGATTATCGAGAGACCTAGTTATTCACATGTCGGGTTCAGGGTTGCTACTGCTACTCATGGTGTCAGCCATGGCATTTACTACTTGTAATTACATACTCTTAATTAATACAAAATTCCCTATTAACTAATAAACATTCGTTTTATTAACGTTCGTTGCGATTCCAAGTACGTATCGTGATCCTCACTTGGTAACGTGTCTGGCCTATGCTGTCTGTATTCACTGACCGTATCACAGCAGTCTGACCGCAAATTCTGTCTAAAAAATATCATTCCTAGACTTTCGTCGGCGCGACAGCAACAAGGTAATAATCTCGGTGATCGATACAATCGCGTACACGTTCTGGAAGGGACATTTTTCAATTTTTTCGTCGAAACCCGACACTTTCTCCAAATGGCGATCGCCCGGTATACGGTATATCGTATCAAATTCCGCGCAAATTCCAATCGTTGCGACGTCGTACAAAATTCTCGTCGTGATCGCCGAATATTCATTCACCGGTAACGAGCTGTTTCCTCGCTCGAGAATTTACCCGGACTACCCGGCACGCGGGACAGCTGGCGTTTGTCGCGGGCGCAGAGCGAAGGCAGTCATCCGGCATCGATTAATATTCATCCGGCGGTCTCGGTCCGCTCCCCGAACGGACGCCTGCGTAATAATCTCAAAAGGCCTGGCGCGGTGTCAGAAGCGCTCACGCAGGTGCAAAACGCAGCACGTTGCCGCGATCGACGACGTGCGCGGAGTTGCTGGTTATTGGTATCGCGCGAACCGGCGAGCAGAAACGCGTCGAAAGCTGTCTCGTCCGGCGGGACGACGCGTGCCACACACAGATACAAATCGCGGGACCAAGCCACGCTGCATTCCACCTTCCCTCTGTCATTCCACCTTTGCCGCGAGTCGCGAGCCGTGCGTGTTCCTACGGTCAAGTCTTGAGGAGTGACGACGTGTGACGAGGATCGTCGGATCCGTTCAGTCTTGTAATTCCGACAGAGACAGGCTGCTGGTGACCAATTAATTGCCATCCGGAAAGGTGGACTGGTGGCGATCGACGATCAAGGCACCATCAATATTCGGAGGTGTTTGGCATCACCTTCCGGCGTCTTTCTTTCTTCGACGTCGTCGCGCCTATCTTTCCGGGAATGGTACGGAGTCGAGAAGCGCTCGTGGCTGGTCATTGACGGCTGTATTTACTGTACTTGCTAGACGAAGCGACTAGGGCAGTGGGTCGTGGATTAGGATGGACGTTATTAATAAATATATGTATATATTTGTATTAATTATACAATAATATTTATATTTATATTATATTAGTAAATATAAATATGTATATATTTTTTAATAAATAAATAAATAAATATATATATTTATATTATATTAATAAATATAAATATAGATATATATATTTTTATAATAAATATATATATTTATTAAAACAAACGTTGATTTAAAGTACTTGGTTTCAATGCTTAATATAATTTTAGAAATTTTTGATTATTTTGATGTAATTCTATGACTTTTAACAAAGTGTCGTAAACGAAGAGAATAGCAGGGATAATTTTCTGTAACATGGTATGTTACGATTTTGTATATTTGTTCCACGACAAAAGTAGCAATATCATATAGAAAATACCACAGATTTTCGATTCAAGTGAATATCTACAATTAACTAATAGTCCAACACTTGAATTACCAAAGTGGTCGAAATGACCAAGTGTTAATTTTTCATAGAAATCTTGTAAGTTCACGACGATTTTTTTAGAGATTAGAAATGATACCTCGTAAAAATTGTAAATTGAAGCTCGTGCTTTCTTGTGAAATATAAACTCTCTCCCACTCTTTGCACTTTAATTTGTTGGATTCAAATTTTTACACTTTGTTCGTCGATAGTTCTAGTGTTATTCTATAATTACTCGTTATTCTACTAATCAACTAATGAATGAACCAACGAACTGGTGAAAAATTAGAATGCAAAGGAATAGAAGTAATTATATGCTACGGTAAAGAACATATGGTCTTTTATTCGTACATTTTATAAAAATTCATTCGAATCTGCAAGAATACTTCGTAATTTCTCAGAGAAATTACGAACTGATCTATTTCTGACTATTCTAACACTTGGTCTGAGAAAAACATATTGCTCGTTGAATTCCTGCAAAATGTTATACATACATATTGTATTCGTTCATAATGTTAAAAAGCTCTTTCAGTCAATGCGATTAAATCCTGAAACTTCCAGAAATTTAAAAGGGTACGGCAAACGTTCGATCGAACAGACGTCGCGTTTTCCGAGCTTGCTCGTTAATTTTCAACGACGCGTGAATGAAATTAAGACCCTTTGAAACCGACGCCGAATTACGAAAAAAAAAAGAAAAAAGAAAAAAAAACGGGAAGATCGACGGAGGAAATTCATCGGTGGAGAATTTTAAACGAATCGTACGAATCGAGGGAGCGTAACATCGATGCCGCGATAAATGCAATTGAATTTAAAAGGGCGATGCTCGGTGAGTATTTGAAGTACAATATTTGCGCTGCAGTTGGATCTTGTTTACCATGCTTTTCATTATCCGGGCCTGTGTTTTAAAGCTCCGCGTTCGTTAACTCGCTGCTCGTTTCCCAAAATACATGCCGATTCGCGCGAGCGAATATTATTTTTAACGAACGGTGTAATAATGTCGATTAATCGAATGCCCGCTCGTTGAAACTTGCCAGACGGTTTTTTTCTTTTCTTTTCTTTTCTTTTCTTTTTTTTTTTTTTTAAACGACGTCGCGGTCCCGAGCGGTTAAGCACGGTCTTTGTTATTTGAAAATTTATCGCCGTCCCCCGGTGTAGGATTTCCTCGGGCGCAGATTACGTCAATCGAAGTATGCCGTTTAGAACCGTTGCGACGTTTCCTTTCGCGTGTCGCGCGATGACGGAACGAGGTTGCGGTAGCGTGCAACACTCGACGCATAAGAGGATACCATGAGAACGAGAAAGTGATCTCCCCGAGGTTGAGCAAAAACCGTGACATTCCGTTGGAGCGTACCGCTCACACGCGCGCAGCAACGTTTTCTCTCTCGCTGCCATAGTCAGCGATCATTCCGCGGAACGTTAAACGAGAGAGTTGCGTACCTTTTCGATGATTCGTTCGCGAAGAAAATCTGACGATTCTGTGAATTTATTGGCGGAAATACTTTTCGTGATACTTGTCGTCTGACACGCGTTGGAACAAGTGTTAATCGTACAAGCGAGACTCATCAATCGATCAGTTGTTTTATTTGAGTAACCGAAATAAATTGATACATATGAATGGAAGTTGTGGAGTATGTCATTCCAAATGATAAAGGTGATGGTTCATTGCAAGAATTTTCAATTTCTGTTTTTTTTCAGAGTGTACCTACAAGTGTACAAGTTTGACGCGAAGAGTGTACACTCTCATGTGAGAGTTATGAACAATTGCAATTGTGAAATTTTATGAAGAATTAAAGAAACGACGCGTAAATGGAAATTCATTTTATTTTCGTGTCGTAATGAATTTCTAGAGCCTTTCATTCTAATTGCGTCCTTCGTTCGCAGAATCCAAACAACGGAAACAATTCACAAAGATATACTGACAGTACAATTATTCGCGATCGAGGTCCCTTGTGACATATGTACCGAGTAGATTTAATTGCACGATTCTGCCAGGTGTTGAAGCGAAGATTCAGTTACGAACACGTAATGAGGCAACAAAAACTCCCCCCCTCTCTCTCTCTCTCTCCTTGTTCAATTTCTAATCGCGTGTTTCATCGACCAAAGACGGCAAAAGCTTGCTCGCCCCGCAAGTCTCCTCCTAACCGTGGGATTTAATTAAATTCCGCAAGCTGGAAGGCCGATTGTAATCCCGGACTAATGTACGCATGGTCTGCTTATGCTTACCATAAAGCTACCCCTCGAGAAATCCCGGTCCAGGTGAGCTCCCGGGACAGGTGTATCGATCAGTCGGTTAATTAAATGCGCTGCTGGCCTGTCCCCGCGGATCCTCTAGGAACTCGCTGATATCCTGTTACCCTCGACCGGTCGCTTGCCCCCGCGGTTTTCCATCGCGAGCCTCTGAGACGGCCTCCGAGAGCTTCCAAGTTGGCCTTTCAAGCGTCACCGTGTGCCTCGGACATACTTCTCGTATGCTTTCGTCCTTTTCGTATGCTTAATTTTCAAAATTTCTTTTCTGTCGTCCCGTTTTATTAAAATATCCATTCGAACGTGCACTTGAAACTGACGAAGAGTAGTATTCAGAAATAACAGTGTTGCAGAGTGTATTGTTCGATTCAGGGAATCTTCAATCGCCATAGGTGGATGACTTTCAGCTCTCAGCTGGAGGAAGCACGTTCTTCGTACGAACGCGTTTGACATGCGTGCGTCTGATGCGAAATTCCAACTTTGCACATCGTCGACCATCGCCGGTGATTTTATCGACGAAAGGTCAAAAATCAAGGGACCTCGAAAGTTGTCGATCCATCGACTAGACCGTGATAATTGTGAGATTCCGATTTGACGAGAAGAAAGAGGGTGGAGGTACTGCAAGTACACTGTACAATATTTTTGAAGAGTATAAAGGAGATATTGAAATAATAAATATATAAATATAAATCGTGCGAAAGGTATAAAATTGAAATTCTTCGAGAGAATGTATGAACACAGAGATGTGAAATATATAACTATAAATAAATATATAAATTGTGCGAAATAAATGTATAATTATAAATTATAATATTATTAATGAACGTGATATATATTATATATATTTTATTAATAAATATAATAAATATATATAACTTTTCATTATTATATTAATAATATTTTATATAAATTATATTAATATTAATAATATATTATATTATATATATTAAATATATATAATTTTATTAATAAATATAATATGTAAAGTATATAAATATAAATAAACATATTAATTGTGTAAAATTAAAAATCACCAACTTCGAGAGAATACATGAACTCGGAACATTCTCTACGAAAGTCAAAACGTCTTAATGTGCGCGTTAGAGATTTTTCAACAGGAAGAGACAGTATCCCTGTAAATTTTTACATGCGGCGATTAAATTTTCGACAGTACGCGTGCATTTGGACGAGAACCGAGGAATCATCGGTATTTCCATCGATCAACAGGTGGCTTTTATCCCGACACTCGTACGGCCATCGTTCCTAACGAAGGATCTTTCCGTGCTCGTGTTCCCGAACGTTTCGAGAACCGGCAGCTTTTTTCCCTCGTTGAATTTCCGCCCGGCACTTCTACTTTCACTTTCTACATCTGAACGACGCTTCGTGGGATATCCTGGCGGTTTCCACAGTTCGTACCTTCCGCTCTTCTTTGCTTTCCTTATTTCTGTACTGCTCTAGCTTCTCCCCTGTGTTTCAAAGTCTCCAGTGTTCCGCGGCGCGTTATCGACGGAAAATTGCAAATTACAAATCACAAATTTCGGGATATTTTTTGCGTTGCAATTTAATCTCTGGCTTGGAGCACATTGTAAACAAAATGTGGACGGATAATTTTAAGAAATCTAGTTTCAACAAGATTATCAGCTTACGATGCTTAGTAACACACTGACGCAAACGACTGTTGTCATCATGTTTTTCTTAAAGAAAAAAAAAAAAAACTTATCAATCGTAGGGACGTACGTACGTATTTTTCTACGAGTAATAATTTTATATTTCAAAAGGAATTTCATGTTCTGAATTCTTGCACTAGCTTGGAATTTTCTATTTTCGAAAGGTAATGCTGTCTAAAAACAGTCTGCGAAAATGAAATACGTCAATGAGTTAATATTTGAGTGTCATGCGAATTTCACACTCTAGGGATCGAAATGTCACGATATTTCTACGACGTATTTTTCATTTTACGGTATCGTACCTAATTACTTGCACTGACAAAGAATTGTTAATCGAGACATCGTGACGTTCGTTGTAGCTGGGCATTTAGAAATTATCCCGTGAGAAATACAAAAATGTCCACGAACGCGTTATTTCGTGCGATATCCTACTTAACGTGTAACATCACATCCAAATAAATTTCTAAACATGGTGTTTCAAATTGTTTCCAAACGTTTTGACAGAAACTGCCCGTCCCAAACCCGAACGTATTCCACGTGAATGCACACAACGCAAGGATTAATACACACCTGGATTCCACTTTCAACTTACGTTTTTTATCTCGTTCTCGTTCCTATTCTCACGTTTCTATTCAGTCAGAAACAATTACACCTCTATTAACCCGGAATTAGGAACGAAGGAGCGAGAATACTCCTGAACGAACGTGAACGCGGCGCACGATTAATTAATCGTTACGACACGGGATTCAGAAACCTTTTCACAGAAGTATTATGGTTCGCGTAATCCGTTTAGCGGGTCGAGGGTTTTTACAATGGAGAACAGTTTGAGAGAAAGAAAGAGAGAGAGGCTTGGTGTGCTTGTCGAGTTACGGCGTTCGCCACGGCGCGAGCGGAGCGCAAAGGAAAACTTAATTCTTGTTATGGAGGAGCCGAGTTAATTGTTTCGAGGTATGCCTTGCATGTAAAACCACGCTGGAATATATAATTGTTTCCTCGCACGTCTCGCCTCGCGCGATTTGTGGAAGGCGCAAGGTGTAGTCTGCTTGTTTGGAAGCCAGTTACTCCCACCCCCACCCGTCGCCCGCCTTCGCTAATTCACTTTCCGAATACTGGCTTTACGTTCGTTTACGTCGATTAAAATTTCACCATCCGAACGAAATTGCCCGTACGCAGGACGGACTCGGAATCGAAACGCGACGTTCACGTCGCGAACTTTTCTTTTGTGTGAAATTCTTCATAAGCGTAATTAGATTTTGATCAAATTTTTCGCGACTGCCAACTCTTTTCTCAGACGTGGAAACTTTGTTCGGTTGCTTCTGTGGGAGAATTTTTGGAAATGTCAGATGTATGATTTTCATGCGTTTCACTTGGTTCGTTGATTTATAAACTAAGAAAGCGTAATAATATTAGTGTGTGGACAAGATGGAAGATACACGCCTGTTTAAAAGTCTCGGGACACTTTCAATGTTCGTTGTGATAAATCGTGTACGTGTATTAATATATTAACAGAGTCTATTTTATAATATTATGTTGTATATATTGTGTTGTATAATCAGTATATATTATATATTGTATATTGCATATCGTGTTGTACAATTAGTATATATTATATACTGTATATTATATAATGTATAATGTGTAATATTGTATATTGTATATTGTATAATATATAACGTATAATATTGTATAATGTATAATGTATAATGTTGTATACTGTATATTATGTTGCACAATTTATATTGCAAGTATCGTATTTGTTGTATATAATTTACGATTTATATTTACTGTACAAATGTACAATAATTGCATATAATATAAGACAGAAGATATCCATCTTAGGAAACTTTCATTTTTAATACTCAATACTTGTGAGTTGTTGTGTACGCATATTTCACAGTGCAGTATATATTAATATATCAATATATTGTTTTATATTTGTTATATTTAATTATATTGTGTATAATTGCATATCGCGTTATAATTTATGTTGCAAGTATTGTGTTTGTCGTATATAATTTATGATTTATATTCATCATACAAATAACTGTAATAATAATTTATACCTACCATTATACAATATATCATATAGTATAGTATAGTATCCTAAGATTTCTGAGCGAGGGTGTATACGTTGCAGAATCTTTTATAATTTTTAAACGATTTCGTAATTTCTGTAATTTGCTTCAATTATTGAAATTCATTTTGCTCGAATTTGATTGCCAGACAGTAGACATTTATAGAGTTGAAGAAATGAGATCCAGGTAGAGAGTATGAAAAAGTCTGGACACTCGTTTGAGAGGAATTTCTATAACAGAATATATTAGCATTGGTAACTTGCAGCTTGTACCTCGTAATAATATTAGTTCAGTTGTTCGAGAGGTCCTCGGAGATTGGAAATCGATAATTCATACGAATGGAATGTTTCTAGTGTTAATACAGTGATACAGTTCAGTTTCAACATTACGTGATGAGATTACACGATGAGTGAATGGAATAAAATCAAGAGAATACAGACGTACAATTCGGGACTGATCCAATTTTTTTTTCTCGGAAGTTTTAAAAATTAATGTAACATCACACTGATTTCAGCATTTTCTGAATGTTTTCAAAAACCAGCTCGACGATTCACAGAACGAGTTCGTTTTGTCCTTTCTCTTTCAATTAATCACGAGTTGATCAACGTTCTTTTATTTCCTTCGCAAATTAATATTAATCGCGCCACGCGTGTAGAAAGCTTCTTCCACTTAGTTTGTCAGTTTCGCTGAAATCGACCAGCGTTCGGTAAGTCAACAATTCACACGATACCGTACTAATATTGTTCTAATGTCGTCTTCTAATACGTGCCAGTTAAACGAGACACGACAACAATATTAATTCAGAATATCGTCAAAGTGTACGATATTAAATTCCAGTTAATAAATTCGGAAATTTTCTCAGCAGCTTCTCTCAAAGGATAGATAACAGGCTGCCATAGTGGAATAGTTTTCCACGTACGATCGTACCACGCACGCGAAATGGCCGCCATTTTAATACAGGGTGAGCCAAAAGTTTCTTCCCACCTATTTTTTTCTTCAATAAAACATCGAAATATAAAGAAAAACTAATTTTATTAACTTTAAAGGGCTATTCTGATAATCTGACTCAAAAAAATCAACTTTTTTTTACATTTTCTCAAAGTATATGCTTTCGAAAATGTCTATGTAAGAGGATTTGTTTGAATTCGTAAAATTAGCAAAGTTATAGATGTTTAAAGGAAACGGTGCTCACAACGTATGAATATTTTTGTACAACGGGTAACAAAAACTTCAAATGTGTTTTTCTCAAAAATTAATTTATTCTATAATATTATTATTTATTTTTGTTTTATTATTATTTTATAATATTCTATTTTTTGTCCTGCTAGATTGATTGCAAGTATGAATTTTTTTTTCAACAGAAACTTCAAATACATTTTTCCATTAATCCATAATTTTTAAACTGGCTGATAACGGGATATCTCGCGTTTTAGTTGACCGATTGACTTGAAATTTGGAGGGGATCTTCACCGGGTGTACCTTTATCGCATGAACCACGGATTTCAAAATCTGATGTCTTTTTCTATTTTTTTTTTTTTTTTTTTTTTTTTACCACCCAAGGATGAAAAGCACAAGGAAAATTGATACTTTAACTTCAAAATGCTGCCATTTTTTTTCGCAGATTTCGCTGTTTCCATGGTTCATGCAATAGTCATATTTATACTAATTAAGATGCACTTTGGTTTTTTAGTTTCAAATAACCAGGTGAATCACTCCAGCCATTCGAACTCGTTTTTAAAAACATGCTTTATTTAAGGCCATACAATTTCCACAACTTTCATTAATTTCGTTAAAAGAAAATTGTAAATACTCTCCAAGTATGAACAAATCTGCGTGCGGAAACTGCATACCGAAATGTATCATGTGGTTCCCTTGGAAAGAAAATCCCAAAATAGTCAATTTTTACAAGCCAGATTACCAGAATACCCCATTGAATTAAATTCAAGTTCAAACACCATTTATTCTTATTATGTTTTTCGAAAGTTATGTTGACTGTCAGAGCGTTCGGGAAATTCATGAATAAAGCGAAGCTGCGTGTCACGGAGGGCGGGGTAATGAAATTTCAAATTTGATTTCGAATTAATGCGGCGTGCGGCAAAGCCGGGAGAAGCTTCGATTCATTAGCTTGTCTCCTTTTGTAAAATATTAATAACGCAGTGTCACGCGACGGCAGAGGCGGCAGGCGGCGATTTAATATCCGGGACCGATCGGGAAAATATGTATCGAGTCACCGGCAGTCTCGCCGGATCGGAAATCAAGCGAACCTTTTCACCAGTAATTATTCGTTCGACTGATTGACAGAGGCGGGATAATTGAATGTAATTCAATTAAAGTTCGGCCACCGGGTGGGGGAAATTATCGAAACTTGGACGAGGAAGTCACGCGGGCATCCCTGAAACGATTATCGAAACTTGGAAAGCTTCGGCTGGCTATCGTTCGCGTACCGGAACCAATTGTTCCTGCCATCTCGCGAATAACCGTTCTGCAGGATCATCGGGGCGTTTCTCGCATGGCTCGAGTCTGGATATCTTCCAGTTAGGCCAGGATTTCTCAAATTGGGACGGTTAGAAGGGAAATCTTCAATTTGTCAATTGAGGAGAATTCACATTATTCGTGACTCGTGTGGTGTGTTTTACATTTGTTCGTTCTCCTCTTTGAGTTCTGATTTTCTAGTTTTCAAAGTTATTAATGGTAATGAAATAATGGTAATTACAATTTTTTACTTAGATTAAACTAAATTTTATGAAAAATAAGACATATTTGTAAATTTCGGACATTTCAGAATATTTCGAGAGTAGATCTGACTAGTTCTACATCGTTTCCAAATATTTCCTTGCTATTAATATCAATCAAGTTGATCTTTTAAAAATAATTAGTGTTACTTGCTTCCGTAGTTTTACAGCAGATGCGCGTCTGTTTGACGAGTATAATCGTCATCACGTGGCACCAGCGAAAGAACGTAGACACTTAATGGCAGCACAGCTAAGAGATTGAACATTTCGCTGGAAGCTCGCAGCGCCAAAGAGAAATTAATCGAGCATAAAGTTCGCGATACGATAAAAAGATGCGTCGACGATTTTATTCGCCACGATCTTCACTCTTTAGCCAAAGAAACAACAACAGACCGAACAAACGAAGCCAACATCCCAATCCCACACCAAGGCCTACCAGCTTCAACGACCAAAGCGAAAAGAGAAGAATGGAACAGAATTTGGACTAGGACAAATAGAACCAAAATACACGACATAGCACACCATTTCTACCAAAAAATTGTTGGATTCCGTGTAATGCTTACAATTTAGAAGAGTTTGCTCCTTGTTACAATCGTGGCTGTGTATGAAATAGAATGATATAGAATGCTTTCAATGATATAGAATGTCTCTATAATGATTTAGAATGTTTTATGCTGTCGAATGTTTCTAAAGCATGTCTTTACATATATTTGGTTATCATTGTCAAGTGGAAGGGGAAGGAGCACAGATGACCAACTATTGGATCTTGCCCTTATGACTAACTACTCACAGTCCACTTTTGTGTGGACTGTTGCTAGCTCGTTGTCAGTATTTACATAGATTCGATATTGTCCGGGTTGGCCATCCAACAAAATACCAAACAACAATATAAGCAGAGATGAAAGGATAGCCATGACTAGACTTTGAATCAGACTCCAAGATCACACCCTAAGCAAAACAGAACCACCTTTCTGCAACATCTACAACCAACGAATCACCATCCAACACCTGTTACATGAATGCAGAAAATATCGGAACCTAAGAAGTTGTAGCGGCCTATAGCGCCTCGAGTACGAGTCTCGAACACCGATTCGTACAAGCCGCAAGTGGCTGTGCGCCTAGCGTCGAAGTCTAGCGATCTTCGATGTTAAGCAAGCAGAGTGCGGAACACCGCTAGGATGGGTGACCGTCCAGCCTAGCGAGTAAGTTATAACAACAAGCGTCTGGTCCATCAGCCCCACTGATGAGTCTAGGCAGCGACTCTGAGACGAAACGCATAACCTTTCCTCACCTTACCCAAATCCTACATCCTTCCAGCGTCCTCGCCATAATCATAAATAAAAATAAAATAAGTAGATCCAATACTCCTCAAACCTTTCAAAGTAAATACGGATTGAACCAAAACACCGCTCTGATCTGCTAGAAACATCAAGAAAACGTCATCAACTACCTAAAGGAGACCCAACTACTAGACCAGATACAAAGAAAAAAATTCCACCACGTAGTCGACTCTAAACTTCCATATAAAAAGAAGAAAAGAGCACGGAGTACAGCTCCTACGGAACGAGCAATGGAAATAGACGAAAACGAGTAGGAGAACGAGCTACGTTTCCTATCGGACGTTTTCACCTGGGCAAAGCGTGCAACGTGGCACGCGCGAGACAGCTTTCGTTCGGCTTCGGTTACGCTCGAAAAGCAACGATCGTCACAGCGTTCCCCTGTCGAGAGAACTCGACATTGGACACAAGACTACGACACGCGTGTCGATGTGTTCGCCGACTTATTTACCCCAGCCAACGTTCGAATCTCGCCACGTCGAACAACGGCCTCGTGGCCACGTCCTCGCCGTCTATTTCCGCGAAGGGAAACAGAAAATGGATGAAATATCGAGGTTTGCCCGGCCACGTCGAAGCAACGTTTCCACTTCTTTTTACGTTCCGTCTCGCTCTGCTGGCTTTCATCCCTCTTTCCATTATTCCATTCCCTCATCCCCGCCCGGAGGTGTCTTAAGTACACGTCGACGCGGCCTCTTTCACCGGATCTGCTGCCGGGCACCTGGAACTAATAAGGAATATCGTTCTATTCGCGTGGGGGTGGCTCGACGAGCGAGAAGGATGATACCTGAGCGTCTCTTCGTTCGACCGAGCGTTTCTCGTCGATTCTTCTTCCACCCCCATAGATCCCTCGTGGTATGGCAATCTCGTCGCTGTGTCGCTCTCGGTAAGTAAGAGACAGAGTTGTGCCCTGTAAAAATGTACGTACACGCAATCTGCAGCGAAGCTTCTTCTTCGTTCCTCGTCGTTCTTTTCTGTCGTACATTCCCATCCCTTCGTTTACGCGGCGTTTCTTTTTACGCGAGCTTCCTTTCGCGCGGTGAGTAATAACACTATTTACTTGGTACTTTTACGCAATAATTTCGTGAAGGTATAACATAAATAATGTTTATTTAATAAGAGTAATGACAGTGGAACATCAAATAATTAAACAGGACAAATAAGATTCACACGAATTAAACTACTCTTTTAACAACACAATTGATACTTTCAACAGCTCTCTCTCTCTCTTTCAACGCTCTCTCACGACTCTCACGACTCGGTTTCTCAACTCGCTCGACTCTGCTCTTTTTGAAAGGAAAAACGCATCACATTCATATTTTATCGTATTCCTGTGATCAACAAACAGGCCATCGGTTATATTTGAACATAACTGAAATTATAACTACAGATTAATTATAATAACCGATACTACAATTTATTGTGTAAAAAGATATCAATTTGCACGGCCAGAAAGTATAATATATTATAATATATTGATCCGAACGTTCAACGAGCCTTAACCCTTTTTCTGTTATTTACCAGCAATTTATATTTATATTTACGAAGCGTCACATCAAATAAAAATGATGTGGCAAAAAACTAATCGTTCGAATGGCATTTAATACGAAATTTTGTTAATTACATCTCTCTAACATGCGATATCGTTCAACCCTTTGGACTTCTTTGTCAATTGTGACTCAACATCAAATTTTTATCACAGGAACTCTCATGTTGCGAGTCGCACTCGATATTTTTAACTTGCCAGTTAAATTGCAAAAAAAAAAATTGAAAAATAATTTGGAATGCAAAGGGTTAAATTCCAAACAATCATCAACGTGCATTATGGGTTTGCTAGAACAAGTACAATATGTAAGAGTTCTTGATACACAGTTTCAATTTCTAAAATAATATCCTCCACTTCGTTTCAAACTTTTGTAAGAAACAACGAGAAGTCTATTTTATTTAAATTGTTCCGAATTATGTGAACTGTTGACTGTCAATTGACTCGGTACTGTCTTGAGAAATTTCTTCTTCTGAAATTCTTCTGTTCTTCTTGTTACAGTTTTCACTTTAGACGTCTGTTCAGATATCGTACTGTTATACAACACCAACTGTATACGTCTGTTATAATTATCGATAGATTATAAAAAGATAATCCGAGCTATTGGACAGATCATCTCAGAGGGGACAGTGAGATGCAAAGGGGTTGAAATTTCAACAAAATTTGAAGAAACGTCGCAGCGAATATCAATAAATCTGTATGAAAGCTTGGCGAAAGCTTGTGTCTCAGAACAAATCGTCCGTTAACAATGAAAACCTGCAGTCGAACTTGCAAATATTTTGAGCGACACCGAATAAAATTTACTTTTGTTTTCTAAAATGTCACTACTGTTATTGTCATTACGTTTCTAATTATTTCATGTAAGACAAATATGTTATGTAGTTTTGTAATTTATATCCAGCTTCCCTTTCCAATATTTCCTTTTCTTTCGTCGAGTTTGACAAACTCTATTCGTGCGAAACGATATTCCGCGCAAATTTCGCTCTGTCGCTGAATACTCTGGTCCCCGTTTAATCAATCTGGAAACTATCGACGAACCTCCGGGTTTGGAAAGGAGAGTTTAAACTGGCCTTTGAAAAGCAACCGGGTCTTCTCGATAGTTCTCTTTCTTTTCTTCTTTTTTCTCTCCGATTACTTGAAGGGCGAAGACGAAGCGATAATTAGCTGAGAAACGACAGAGTGTCTGGGAAACCATTGAATTCAGGTAGCGTGCGTTTACGTGTGTCGGAGCGAATCCTCTTAAGGGCGAGCAATCTGGGTTAAGTAGCAGTCTTTAGCGAGAGGATCTCGAGGAAAATCAAGAAAGGTTTTTGTCAAGAGCAGCTATCCAGGTGAATGCTGTATCTAGGCAACGGCTTAATTTGTTGCTTTCGTAGCGAGAGCCGAGAATAAAGGCTGAGACTCTCGGTGTTACGTAAACACGAGCCGCGAGTACGTGTAAGAACGTTTCGAACATCGTTTTCTTTTCGTCTCGCGCTGTTGTTTGACGTTGAATTGAACGCTTGCGAGAAGCGAGAATCACCGAGTGGATATTTCGCTTTACGCGCGAAATCCGATTCGAAGAACAAACGTGAAGTTTGAACCGCGAAGTTCGAAGAATGAGAATCTAAAGAATTAGATAAATTTGTAAATTCTCGAGTTCGATGTCCCTAACTTACGGCACCACTTTGTCTCGATTCTAGATTGAAAAACCAAACGAAAAAACGATTCCGAGATACCTTGAATCTTCATATTTTCTGACGTGTCACGTTATCAAAAAAATATGAAATACACGAATATTTTCTGACACAATTATCACTATCAAATATATTTTGTATTCTCTAGCGAAAACTTCAACGTAGACCGCACTCCTTTCTTACGAATATTTCATACAAAAGTCTCATTTCAGTATATTAATCGCTCGCGCCGAGAATATTAATTGCGGACCGTAACGAGTTACTAAACCGTACACAATAACTCGTCGACGATGATATCACAGTGGATAGAAATTATTGAGAAGTAATAAATTTATTATTTGCCTATTTTGTTTTACTTACGAATATACCTAAAACTGAGAAAATATTCCAGCGCAGTGGGTTAAAAACGTCTCCCCACCTCGAAATTTTACACGACAATCAAGCTAGAACGGATTTGATCCAGCTGTCGGCCATTAACAAAACACCAGCTTGAAATTTAAATGACGCAGAGCAATTTGATACATCTAGCTGCCAGTTTGTGGTTTATCCGGTTCACTCGAATCGTCGTTCGCAAGCAGAAACGGAGACCGTTCGAACTCGGGCAACGATGTATGGCCACACGTAACGATAACGCGATTAAAGTAATAGAATACGCGTCGTGGTTGGAATTTTTCTCGTTCGTTTCGCGTTTCTCGCCGCGTTCGTTCCCTTTATCAGCCGAGCTGGTGTTGCTTTATTGCTTCTCGCGTGCGCGACGAGCATCAGACCACAATACGTCGCGGACCAACGCGAGGAACGGAGAGTGGTGAGAGATCGTGGCGGAGACGACAGCAATAAGAGCGGCGAGGTAATATTAAGACTCGAAACATACCGCGGAAAACGAAGCAGCGACGCAGCGTTCAGGTGCTTCATCTCGGCGATCCCGGGAACGGGTTGAGCCTTCATCTTCTTCCGGCTTTATTCCCCCTCCCCCCTCCCCCTCGCCCTCCCGCTCTCCTTTCGACCTCGGCCTTCCCTTTAATTCTCGCCTGAGCGAGAGCCGAGGACGAGGCGAAATGAGAGTTGCTCAGCCTGCCATTAATAACCCTCTGATATCGTTGCCTAGTCCTGGAAACTTGTTTCGCGACCTTACAATATCGTCGGATTAAACAGCGTTTAATCTTCGTTTTTTCTTCGTATCATCTGGTGCTTTCTCCTTTTTTTCTTTTTATTTTCCGTTAGTTGTTTGCGAATCGACTTTTTTTTAAATAATAGACGATTATTAGAAGGAAGATTAACTCTGTTCCAGAAGATTAATTTTAAAATTGTTTTAAAATTGTGTCATCTGATAAAACACCTGTCACTAGAAATAAAAAGTATTCAAAGATTTTTGCGGACAATTCACGCATAGTGTCAGAATTTCTTTTTAAATTTAGTGCAGAATAATGGATGATTATACTTCTGCCGGGAAGAAGATTAACTCTTTTCCAGAAGATTAATTAGTTTAAAATAATTTTGAAATGATGTCATCTATTAAAACTAGAAATAAAAGGTATTCAAAGATTTTTGCGGACAATCCCACGCATAGTGTCAGAATTTTTTTTTAAATTTAGTGCAGAATAATGGACGATTATACTTCTGCCGGGAAGATGATTAACTTTTTTTCCAGAAGATTAATTTTAAAATTGTTTTAAAATTATGTCATCTGTTAAAACACCTGTCACTAGAAGTAAAAAGTATTCAAAGATTTTTGCGTGCAATCCCAGGCATAGTACGTCAGAATATTTTCTTCCCAAAGAAGGAAAAACTAGAAGATAATACGTAATAATTAAAAATTAGTATTATTGGCATAGCAGGTATCTCGCGCGTCACACGGACGAAAGACAGAGAAGACAGACGTTCAACTTCCAAATTCATATCCATTCGAAGCAAAAGCCAACTAACGAAAGAAGCTCCAGCGTGAAATGAAATTTGAAACACTGTGGACCGAGAGTTTCGAAAATTCAATTGGCCTCTGTGTTTGTGTTTCTCATCGAAATGTCTGCGGATTGTCGAATGTCTTTCGTCGTGCGTTTGTCTGTGAACGATTGTCAATGGGGATTTAACGACTGGTCTTACTCTCCTGGACAAGACTGGAGAATTGCGGTCGTAAAGAAGCGTAAGGAAGCGAGAGGATAAATCGTCGAACGACGACGGTGTCAGAAATTTCAGAGGTAATTTCAGAGCCCGGCCTCTTCTGCTGGATTGCTTTCATTATTCAGTTCGTCGTTCGGCCACGGGAGCGAGATGACGCGAATTGGAAGGGATGCGGTGGCCGCTGTTGGCGGGATCCTCTCGACGAAAGGCTGATCGCGGAATTCTTGGATTTTCATTTGACCGCGGTTTCCAACGCGAGCCAAGTAATTTCCCCCGAGTTCCATTTCGCAGCGACTATGCGGACTCACGGCTGCAAGATTGCGGAGTTCTCTTGTAGTTTGGCCGATGCTTCGAGATACAAATTGATACACCAAACGCTAAAGTTTTCCCCGCTCGTGGAAAACGTACCAACGAAGATTACATATTAGTAGCGAATGAATCTTGCAGTGTGAAGCTGGCCCAAAAGTAACTGCGTTTCTCTTTTGCACGAGAAATAGAAACTTTGCGCTAGACAATATACCGATCATTTTATTGACTGTTTCATGCCACCTTTCTGTCGAGAAGAGAAAGTTCCAAGAACGATTTGATATCGCCAGCAGTGAAATTTAGTAACAATATATACATTTTCTGTCAGCTCGCAGCGTTTCTTTTTCCTTTTCAAAAGTGGCACAGTGAACATTCCTTTTTGATTTTCCACTTTGAAATCGATGTCAAGTACATAATTGACGAGGTCATGCAAAACAGTCGGGTGTCAGTCTAGTTTGAAAATGAAGTTGACAGCTACGTTTTAACATCTGTTAGGAAAAAACGCAATTACCTTTTGGCCAATCCATGTAACAATTTCGTCAATTTTCATTTTGCGCAGTGAGTTTGGTTCGACGAGGTTGTTTTTTGTCTTATTTTGATAGGAGTTGACTGATCATTTCATTTAATTAGACGTCTACGAAATTGAAATGAAATCTTGTTCGCTTCACGATCGAATTTCATACGATGATTTCATTTTCTGCAATTTTGACTTGGATCTGGTTGATTGATTGGTCACGTGGTTAAATGACGCGCGTTGATGCAGTCGAAACGTGTTTAAAATATTTCGTGAAGCGATTATCTCGAGGCGTGGCTAACGTGACCAGAATAACTGTTCCACTGTAACGTAATCAACAAAGTTCACGGAATTGTAACCGTCAAAGACCTTGTAACATTCTAAAATAATTTCATTAGCTCCGAGAAGGTTGAACGTGATTCTGAACACGCTCTTGTCTAACAGGAGCGCGAGGACAATGCCTCGCTCCTTAATCATATCGACAATCAGCGTAACATGCAAATTGTGTGTTTCCGCTCTGGCAATCACGATTCGAAGCAGGAGTTCAGTCCTAAACGCATTTCACGAACTCTTTACCCGTTAATTTCACCTCCAATCAATTGACTCGTTTCTAAAAATTGTAAAAAGCAAATAGAAGAGGAAACTAGATAGAAAGAGATAATGAAGAAAGAAATCGAGAGTAGAAAATTTGAGGGGCAAATGAAATTACAAGGCGATTATTACATAACATCGCTTTCAATTTTTATTAATTCGTTTTTAATTCATTTAAAGAAGCAAATAGCGAAGAAAGAAAATGGAATGACTGAATTGGAGGTTATACAATAAAAGTTCATTGATTCTCTTTTACCAGTGATTTTTCGTTCATGCAGTAGGAATTCTGGTTCAAATAGATAGATTGAAGTTCGTTCGTTTGATCGCAGTAATTAATATTTGATTCAGACAAGCCGAATTTATACAGAGTGATTCACGTAACTTGCACATCTGAAAGTAACTTTTAAATTATGCACGCAATTAAAAAATTGTTTAATACAAAAGTTTTTTTAGCACGATTTTAAGGGAGGCAAAATGTGTATTTCGTATTTATTGATATCTAGTTTTTTTTTAAATAAATTTAATTTATATATAAATAATAGTTAATAAAATCTTAATATTTTATTAATTTTTTTACACAAAAAATTTATGGGATAAATTTTAAATTTAATATATAATATATGAAAATTATTTTTAAAATTATGATTTCAACAAATGACAAATGTGTCTTTATTTTTTTTAATTTGGTATATTTCTTTCATCATAAATCGAATATTAAATGTTAAATTCCAAGTAGAACAAGTATGAAACCACATTGGTCTTAAACCTAATGGTTGAGGAAATATTTTACTATAATTTGTCTCGAGGATGAAAACCGCGTAGCGTCGTCAGAGGACTCGACAATGTTTAATACATGTTATTACTTTACATTCGGGGAATTCATTTTGTTACTGAGATAATTCCCGAAAATTTCGAGAACCCGGCTACCGTTTCTCGAACTACTCTACAATGCTGTATAGCAGTCTACAAAATATGTAAATACACAGTTCAATTTCTTCTGCCAGTGAAGTTATTGGAAACACGGATTCTAAGAATCGTGTGACCCGATGTAAACGAACGTGTGACTGCGTGCTTAGTACTTGGACATAACGTACGCTGTTGAGCAGTGTCGCTGAGAAATTCAAAATCTGTGTGAATTTAATAAAGATTAAGAATCTTTAAAAAAAATGTCGAGCGATAGTGAGAGCAAGGTTGTGGTAGCAGAAACTAGTGCAGAAGATGTCGTGTACAGGAAGAAGGTAAAGAGAAGCTCTGTTTGCGAACATTTTCAGGAAAAAGATGATACAAAGGCGGAATGCATACATTGTCACCATGAATTTAAAACTAGGTGTGCAAATACTACTGGTTCATCACGCCATTAGAACCGTATGCATCCAAACGCAAGTACATGTACTAGAAAAGAAACTCGAGTCGATATAAAATTTGTCGCGTGTACAAATTGATGCGCGAAAGATTGTTAAACCAAAAGATATAACAGAAGGAATTGCTCGAACGATGGTTCTAGATCTGCGACCTTTCGATACAGTCGAAGGCGTGGGCTTTAACGAATTATTTATTTTCGTTGCCAATCCTTTCCCGAATCCCAACTCTTTTGGGAATCCCGATTATATTCGAGAATCTTGGAATTTCGTGAATTTCTGTTTTCGACAGAACCCGATATTTTGGGTTCTCGCACATCTCGGCTGGAGAGATACTCAGCGAGGAAGTTTGTTCGATCAGTGGCTTTTCTTGCGGTGAAACGTTGCCTTGGCCCCTTCTTGCCTCGTGACGAACAGCCTTAATTATCACTCGGTCGGATGTGGCCGGAACGGTGTCGGAAATTTCCTCGCAAATCCTTTCGATTCTAGTCAGGGATTCCGCTCATTTTTCCTCGCGAGATTCAACGCGGGAACGGGTTGGAGGAAGAAGCCGTCGCGATGTTCTTCCGCCTTCGTTCCACGGCCGTGGTTAACGTCTACGCCTCTCTCTTTTTCGCGACGACGTCTGAGAAATGAGCGAGCATCTCGCGCCCGTAAAAACCACCCGACTGTTCCCGCTTCGATAATCCCGAGATTTCTCGCTCAACGGGGCGGGAAACAGCGGACGCGGGAGCATTGAAGAACGGCCAGCGCCGTCTTGAGAAATTGTTTTCTTTCTTCCTTCGCCGGGGAGAAAATTTTTGGATCCGAGGAGCCGAGGAACTTTGCTCGAGTTGAAGGGAGGAACGAATTTCGAAAGGGGGAGGATCGGACAGTCGGGGGATGAAAGTTCTCCAAAAACATTGGGCGGAATGCCGGAGGGTGCAACGGGGTTATACCGAATACTTGGTCGGGTCTCGGCTGAATTCTCCGGGTTGTAGGTTGAGTTAGTCTGTACTGTCGCCCGCAGTATCTACGCCGTCGTAGTATTAACACGGTGAATTACATAGTTCCAGTTTGTGTATCCAGTGTCTCGGGAATTTTGAAATAATTTGAGGTTCCTAACTCGAATCTCGTTTCTTTGCAGAAAATGTTATCTCTGTAACTATTTCTCCTGTTTTCTGTAAAATTAGTCGGGAAGTGAGAATTATTACACGTTAAATCGACAGTCGATTTTTTATATACATTTGTGGGAGATAGATATACGTAAGTTTATAATGTTACAAGATTTACAAAGTTACAGGTTACAAGATTTACTGGATTTACAAAACAAAAGAAATGACATCTTGTGCAAAACCTCATCCAGATTGTCCCACGTAGAAAATACATATTTTGAGTTTAATTTTTAGTAGGCTGTCTCATTCATATTTAAATACATTTCCCGGTTTGTTAAAGAGATCATTTTCTCGTAAGGTTCCAACGATTGAAAATGTGAGTGAAGTTCGTAGCCTCGTGTAGAGACAGAGAAACATTTTCTGATTGACGAAGATGGAAGTTTATAATTTATTCCCAATCTTCAGCCAAATTAAATGCTATAGATTTCATGCACTCACATAGATTGGTGTGAAATCTTTCACAACTTTTTGATACGAATTTTAAGTTTTCTCTCGTTTTTTATATCTAGCAACCCTAAAGGGTGGTTCTAGAATTTTGTTTAAATAATTATTATTTCTCATTCGTTTTCTTAACGTAGAAGCCGAAAGTGTCAAAAATCCTCGACCACTTTGTCTCTACAATTCTTCGTTTGTTGATACATTTGTCGCTACATTTTATTTTACGTTCACTTGGCACGATTCTCTAAATCGCTATCATAATTTCTAACTATTATACACACAATTAGAAAAAATCATTTGCTAACTGATACATAATTTCGTGATGGATTCTCCTCTAAAAGAAACCAGGAAACAGTTTGAAAGTGTCGACTTGTTTGTTTCTTCTCATTTTCACAACGATGCAATACCTTCGTGGTTACAAAAGTGTAACCACAAACCTCTGAACGTTACATCGATACAATGTATCCGGAAAAAAAAAAAGAAGAAAACGTAATATTTCTCCTCCCACTTGCCACCCTCCTGAGAATCCAATATTTTACCGTCGAACAGTAATAAAATCGTTATTATTGCGTAGCACGCAGCCGACCCGCAGGCTTCCCTTTTCCCTTTCCTCGAGCTTGATACGCGAGCATGGACCCGCTGTCCCGGAATCAATTTCCCCCGTTTCACAGGATCCGTTTTCCCTCCTCCTGTTTAAGCGCCCTTTCGTCGAGCGAGAGTTGCTCATAACACGCAACGTTAGTCGAAACGAGAGGCAGGAGGATCGGCGTGGGCTGTGTCTGCCTAGATCGATCGGCACCGAAATCGAAATGCATCGTGTTTACCATCGTCCCTCCCGCCCTTCCGCGTCTCTCCCGCGTTTATTCACGCGGCGGATCAAGGTCCGGGCCACAGAGATTGCCCCGAGGTTTCCCCGCGCCCGATGAAAAGGGCCGGCGAATATTTTAGATCCGGCTAACCGTGAAACGAGATACGTGCGAGTAGCCGGCTCCACCTCCGGTGATCGATGAAACGTACGAAGCGAAGGATCCTCGAAGGTGCTGTTCCGCTTCGGGCGTGCTCCCTCTAACGTACATTCGTCTCCGAGGCTCGCGTTCCCGGGCTTACCCTCGGTGTACGTTGCATCGAGCACGCGTTAGATCCTCTGATAGCCTAAAGCTCGTGGACTCGAGCCGGCTCCGAGCTTCCATCGTCCAGGGTGGACGATGTTTCTCCTCTGGGAAAAATAGAAACTTTCTCGTGCTGCTCGCCGGAGGATTTTCCCGTGGAATAGCACGGTGGAAGGGAAGGGGATAAGCCCCGGTGAGAAATATAGGCTACTGCTGACGGAGCCGTCTATTCTTCGACGGACGCGATCAAAGCCGCCGCCGCCCCTCCCCTCGGGCTCTTTCGCTCGCGAAATAAGCGCGAACGTGACGGATATGGAGCACGACATTGTCCATCCCTCTTTATCTTGTCATTTTATGGGTTTCTCGCTCTCTCTCTCTCTCTTTCTGTTCTTTTCCGAATACTCGAGACCCCGCTTGATTTGTCCCTGGAGATTTTGTTTCGTTTAGGTTGGTTTGGGATTTTCAGTGATTTGGAGTAATCTCCGGCCGGCCGGTGTGAATTTCGTTCTTACTTCTATCGTAAATCTGTTGTTTCATCAAGCAGCAAATAAAGTATGTGTAATTAAACGAAGGAGATCAATACACGGATGGACGAAACAATTTTTGCAGTACGCCTTTTGCAATTCTGTAAATTTTGTCACGAGCGTTTCGCTTCCGATGCGTTTCGATTATTATATAAGACGTACTTAACTTAAATCAGTAGATGATACAATAATTAAATTGTATTATCATTATATTTTATTTTATTGTATTATTACTATTATATTAGTGATTATAATAATTGTATTATTCATTCTGCGTATTTCGAAATTTAGAGTTCCTCGGATATCTATCTTCCCTGTAAATAGTAAAAACACGAATTTCCGAGAAAGTCTGAAATCCCTCGCACGTAATGTACCCGAGAAAATTATGCCAAAAGTCGTATAAACGTCCATTTCGACCGAATTCTGCACCCCGTGCGCCATTCAAATCGCAACAATTCCTGCCAAATCCGAACAAATCCCCATTGCCAAACGCGTGTCGTACGAAACACCGCTGTACAAACAGGGAGAACGAAGAATATTCTGTATCTTCGTTCTACGTATTAGCAAATAACCTACCGAAATCAAAGTGACCGCAAATATTTGCAACGATGGACGAAAGTTTAGAGTAAGGACACTTTGATCTATACATTGCATCTTCTTTGCCATAGTCGCGACAATCATCTGTTCTGAAGTATATTTTACGTTTGTATCGCTCGAAATTAAAGTTATTCTAAAATCCATATGGTTCCATGTTGGATCCAACTGCCTACAAATAATCCACCAACGATTTCAAAACGAAACCATAAGAGCCATTGTAGAGCCATAAGAGCTAGAGTATAAGTGTTACAGATACAATAGACAAGTAGCAATCGTCTGAATTCTTTGGTCACTTAACTACCGGACGAAACAGATCACATTCGTAGATTAAACGATTCTGTCCTCTCGAAGAAAAAGTGCACAGTAGATTTAGTTCAAATAGAATATTCGTCCTCACAAATCAACATTATGTGACAATAAATTACACTTCCATGCCATCCTAATTACTTACATTTCTCTAGGAGAAATTAAATAAAAAAGAAAAGAAAGAGAAAGGAACCCATCGCTCTTGTCGCGAATATAATTCTGTTTCCCAAAAAATCTGGCACCAGTTTTTCTTAACGCTAGAACTACCGAGAAGAGTATAAAAATTGAGTCAAAGGAATTGGAATGCAAGGAATAGGGAAAAGTTTATAACACGATAGCGAACGCGAACTTTTATTCGCATATTTTACACGAATCACTCGAGTGTCGTGTAAAAGAGAAGCAACATCAAGTAAGTCCGCAAAATTACTCTGAAAAATTATAAATTGATTATTTCGTGCACTTTGAGAGTTCCAGCGTCAAACTTTTTTTCTGTCCACCGCTACATATATATAAGTAGCTGTCAGATGGATAAGAAACTTTGTACTCTCAAAGGAATCGCGCACGCATACGCCGCGAATAATCACGAACGAGAAGAATTCAGCAGCTGGATGATTCGACGAGGCAACATCTCCGGCACTATGGTTGTACCCGTAGACGTGGATGGAACGCTCGCGCGGCGATATTATGAAATATTTCTTTGAGGATTTCGAAGCACGACCGGAACGGTGGAAAAGCGTTTCGTTCGGTGCCAAGCGCCACGAGCTCCGCGTGTACAACGTTCAAGGTCTTTGCGTCAGCTTTGCGCAAATGCGATCCAGCAGGGAAGTTTCGATCCCGCGATGATGGCTCTTTATTTCGCGAAATTAACGGATGGATGGCGTTGTTGCGCGAAATGTTGCATCTCGGCACTTGGCACTAAGCGCAGAAATTTCGCGGACGACGAATGACCAATTAAAGAGGTGGTTAACTGGCGGTCCTTGCCACCACTTTCCTAATCGCTAGCGCTTCCCCCTCCACTGCATCCATCCCCTTCACTACATAGAAATTCTCTCGCCACGTCCATGAGCCCCCTCCCCCCCCCCCAACTCTCACAGTTTGTTAATTTCACCAAGCAAGTGGAGAGTTCGATGCGGTGGAGGGGAGAACGTCAGCGATCAGGAAAGTAGGGGAAAAGGGCTCATGGACCGCCAGTTAGCCGAATCTGAACTAAACAGTGTTGCTTAATTGGTTGAATTGCGTGTTTCACATTTCCACATTATCTCACGTTTTTTTTTGGGGGGGGGGGTGGGCGTTATGCGATTGACTTTGGTCTTCAAGTGTCAAATCGCATTTTCTCGTTTTCTGGTTTTTGTGATTTTTCAAAATAGCGAACAATACGAAGGTTGATACAATTATTGATCCTTCGTTTCAGACGATGTTACTTAATTAATCCTTTGAACGTCATATAAATGTTTTTAAAATAATTGTCTCGTCGGCGTTTCAAAGAGGATCAATGCGTCGAATAAATATGAATCAAAAGTTGTATATTCAGAGATGAATGCACTTTATCGGTGTTAGATTTTTACAGCTTTGGTAATTCTAACGAGCGTTCAAAATTATCGTTAATTGTCTATGTATTTACAATGCGCACGGATAATAGGAAGACTAGAATGCAACAATAATGAACAGGCTATATTGCTCTGTCTATGCATATTATAGATGTGTTTCGTATGTATATTATAATTTAATCGTTGATAAATATATACAGCTACTAATTTTGCTCTTAAACTTGTTAAAAATATATAATATTCCTAGAAATCTTCGAAATGATCTAAATATTTCTATCTCTCTGTTTAACAAATTTAAATTCTAAATCTTAGTTTACATGATGTGGTCATACGAAACAATGTAATCATATATAAGCGATGACAGTATTCTGACGTTGTGTAATATTCAATAGCTAGGCGATTGATCATGTTACTATGGCATCGTGAAATTTTCAACGCTTAGTAATCGATGACGCGTGTATGACGTTATATTTAGCGATTAACAATCAGTGACGTGATTGTAACATCATTTCGACGTAATTTTCAGCAGTTGTAAATGCTGAAAAAAAGAATTCGGACATTGATAAAAGTTATAACCCTGGATGAGAAATTTTCAATCATTTGACATTTTTGACAAGATATTTTGCATCTTGTCACCAATATTGAGACATGTATATTTATACTGTTTATGTTGTCGTTTTCTATAGAAAGTTGTAGCAAATTCGACAGCAGTTTAGTCCCGATTCGTTACCCAACATTGGAACTACCAACCAACCACCTACGACACAGTACAATCTACTGAATTTCCATCAAACATATTGTGGTAAAGAAAAATGGAGAACCTTTGTAATGCAATAAATTACAAAAACTCTTATTTGCATATCGTCTGAATCTCTGGAAACATACTTTGTTTCATGTCTGTAAAATTTCTGACTTATTACCATTTTGACCATTTTGCTAGTTCCAGTGTTGAAAGAAATGGCACAGAGTGACAGTAATAGTAATCAACGAAAGAAAGAGAGTTTGACGATCGAAATTAAGAGAAAACAACCAAAATTTGGTGACCAATCCGTGTTACCATTTCGACATTTTGCTGTTCGACACCGTGTCAAACGTTCGGCTGTTAACGAGACGTTGACTAGCAGGCACGATGGAACTCGGGCTATGCGTTAATGAGGGGGCAATCGATGCCTAGCAATTGGCAGACAGAATCTCGTCGGTACCGACTCGCTTCTGACTCGTGACAGGCCAGAGTGCCACAGGGACCGCTTCCAACAGCTCGACAGTTGTCAATGACATGAAAGCATTATGGCGATTGATTACTGTACGGCAGCGGCGTCGATGATCGCCCCTTCCCTCCCGTTCATTTCGTACGCTGCCTGTTAATACTAACATCTGTTCGCGGTCATCTGATCGTTCAAAGTCAAATTGTTGGACGTTGGGGACCGTTTCGTTTGGACTCGCGAGTGGCGAGTCGCCGGTTACCGCGACAATTGCGAGATGTAGATAGACACGTGAACGTGTTTCACTATTGTTCCATTGTCGAAAGAGACTCACGATTTCGGCGTTATGGCGAAATTGACTCGTCGATTGCGAGCCACTTGCCGTGGCAGATTGGAAAATCTGCTCGGTTGCGCGTATCTTTTATTCAGTTTGCTGTTCGTCGCTGTTTCATGTAATTTCAGTTGGTTCAATCGGCGAGGACGAGTTGGTTTGTTGCTTGGGTCGATTGTCTTCTGGATACGATAATCTTTTGATCGTACGATTAGGCACGAAGGGGGTTAGCTATTTGGTTGAGGTTGGAAATATTTTTGAAACTTTGCGACTTTTCTTTTTGCTCGCTGCTCGTTCTGTTGAAAATAAATTGAATTGCAGTGTTGGATCAGCGAGAACTAAATAATATTAATTTGTTTTCAATCATTTTTTTCAGCTTCAGCGATCACAGAAATTTTTTTGTGGAAATGCGAATTCCTGGATGAATCTTGATAAAATCTGTGTACTTTAATTACCTTTATTCATTAATGTCATTGCTACAGAACGATTCGTACTTGTAATTTTATAAACAGTTTCCAACTTTGCTCGCAATCGATTATTTATTAATTCTGTACCACGTTCTCAGCAAACAATTTCAAACCACTTTAATGTAATAAATAGTATATATAATAAATATAATAATATATTATAATTTTAATATAATAAAATAAATTTAATATAACAAATACAATAATTCAGTATAATGAATTTATTATAATACATACATATGCTATTAAGAAAATTCGATGAGCGTACGTGTATTTCATCAGACGAGACAAGTGCACGGATTGGCGGATCGTTGCGGTTTCTGGATGTTCTCAAACAGGTTATAATTAATTCACGCGTTTCCTTGCAGGTCGAAATGAGAAGGTGCGGCTTCGTTGTGTGGTTGGTCCTCGCCTGCCTCACCAGCGACGCGTTGCAACAGTACAGAGAAAAGAACATCAGTGAGTGATACCGTCTCTCTTATTATTTCATTTAATTAACGCCACCCACATTCTCATTTGCATTTCGAAATTGTCCCCTCAAAGAGCTGCCAGGGCGCCCAGTCATAAAGTCACAAAGAAAAGTGACGCGATGCCGAAAGCTATGAAAAATTAGAAATTCAAGTTGATTCGACGACAGGAGAGACATGAATAATTCACGAGCGTGATATTTATGATATCGAGAGGCTTAACGCGTTCGCTGTTTTTACGTAAATTTTTTCGGCAAGCTTTCAGAATAAAGTAAACGTATGTATATTTAAATCGTCAGGGTGTAAACGAGCGAGCAAGCTTTCGAATTTATTCGAAACTAAAGTTAATTTCCATCGAAGTTCATGGTTTTGTGAAAATTGATTCATCGATCTGTTGTGAGATCAGTCGCAATCTTGTCAATCAAGTTTGAATTTCAAATGCGGTGTAAAATCAGATGACGTCTTACCTCGTATCATTTTTGTGAATACGATTAACTTGTATTATTCTGACTTGGATTAAATTGAAATTGTAATTTAATGACCAGTGAACGTGTTGAAATATTTACACCAACTTCTAGCAATGTTTCCAGTGTCTTAACAAATTTTTACATCAGTTTTATAACCAAAGAATTACAAAAAAAAAAAAAGGAGATAAATGTTATCCACACATAACAATATTCCAAACTAAGCTCCAATACCTTTCGCGGTAATTTATAGCAATTTCATAGTAATTTCAACGTCAGTACACGTGTGACAGAGGAAAGAACTGGTCGATTCATTTCAAGCAGCTTCAATTCTGCTCGACGACATCGCGAAAGATGCAGAGTCTCGACGTTTTCTACCACTCGTTCGGTGGAACGATCCTCCGCGGGATTAAATCTCTGGAGACGGTACCAAGTCAATTAGAACCACGTGTGTCTTCCCGCCAATAAGAGTTACAACGTTCCTCTTCCTGCACGTAAGAGGGAAGCTATTCCCTATCCTGCGGCCGAGTCGTTACCAAAAATTAGGTTAGATCGGGGATCGTCGAATTCAATTCTTAATCTCGTTAATCAGTCGGAGTCTCCAATCTCTCTCCCTCGCCTCCGTTCGAGTCGGCTTGTCGCTCGCCGTTTATCCGCCCGCGCTAATGGAATTTTCTAATTTAAATTTTTATTCGATAGCGCAGACGTTTCGAAGTTATCTCGCCGCGGTGAATTATTCATCGTGCTCGTGTGTAACTGATGTTTCTTTAATGAAGATACGGGCATCTTATAAATGATTCAGAGCGAAAGTATTTTCTGCCAGATGAGAGGAAACTGATCGAGGCGGAGGTTAACCCATTGCGCTGGAATGACGTCTCAAATTGCAACATGCTCTCTCAGTTCCAAGTGTATTTAAACGTAATAATCCGGGCGAAACAAGCGACGAGTTCGTCACTTCATAATAATTTCTATCCAGTGATATCACACCGACGTGTTATGGCCACTCGTTATGGTCCGCGCAACCAGTTGCCGGCGCAAGCGGTCAAGCACCGCGTGTGTTTCGCCGCGTAACGCGAATCGAAGCTTCCCATTTGTTATTTGTTACGTTCTTGAACGTCGATCGTCGAGCGTCGCTCGTCACGAAAGAAATTGGATCGCGGGTGATCGCAATAATTTTAGACTGGGTCGTTTGATCTCGATTTATATTCTACCTCGGTGTTTACGCTGGACGAAATAATCGATCAATGATTTGCATCGTGCGGAGTGAGACTCGATACTTTGGAAATTAAAGTCACACCGAGACGAGTCGTTCCATCACGGAGCGATTAAATCTAAATTACCACGATCGATGTTACTACGATGGTCGAACGTTTTATCGAAAATTCTCTTCGAAAACGTACCAAGTGCCATTTACTCTCGCCGTGACAACGAGAAATCTATAGCGAAAAATTCGCTACGTCATATTTCTCTTTGCGAAGCATATTTCCTTCTAGTATCGAAACCACTGTGGGAGGGGGGGGGGAGGGGAAGAAAGATGGGAAAACGGAGATAGCGTATCCCTATCGCGCCGTGTCATAACTATAAATCCGTTGGAAACGAACGTTCTGAAAAAAATTCGTGAAAATCACCGCAGCACGATACCACGGGCCATGCTTGCCAATCACAATACACTGTCAGAAAGTTATCCTTCCTCGACTGCTCGGCCAGAGTGTATAAATGAATTTACAACCGCTGTACGATCGAATGCTCGACGAGGAAAGTTTCACCGTGAAATTTTTTCGATGGTTCGCGATAAGACCTGTATTCAACGTGAGTTGTATTTTTTTTTCTTTTTTTCTTTTTGTATCGTCCAGAAATATATATCACGCGTTTGCAGATTTTTGACAGAACATTTGACATATTTGTAAAATTACAAGTGGGAGAATAGCACTGTTGAAGACAATTTTACGTGTTGTGTATGAATAACGTATCTCTAAAATTATGATTGGAAAAAGCAGGAAATTGGGGCGAAGTTATCACTGTGGCCTGAAAAAGCTTGTTTTCGTAATAAAGAAGATTGGTATCTGTAAGTGTTGAAAGTTGTAAATTTTTTAGAATTTGAGATGAAATAAATTTTATCGATATTCAACATTGTGGAATGACTTGCAATTGAATAGTATAGTTGATGAAAGATACAAGCAAATGTAGTATAATATTTGACAAAAACTAGATGCTCTAACGTAGCATATTTTCATTTGCCTAGTTCTGAGACAGAAATAATGCAGTATAAAATTCACGAGACAGCCAACGTGTTTAATTTTGTTAAAACTTCGACGTTTTCTAATGCAAGTTTAATACACAATTTGTCGAGTTTTAAATGAATAATATACTATATTTCGTATAATATTCAATCGATAGCGAAATTTATAAACTACTCGTGCCGTTTGCTTTCTAAACTTCTTTCCGCTGTATATCTATTTATTTTATCATCGTATGCTCTGCTTTTAAATTTTATTTGATTTCATAATTCCACTTAACAGGTTCGCGATGGACTTCGATCGACTTTCTTCCAATGAAATTTCCTCTCCTCGAGTTTCAAGGTCGTCGACTTGTCCAGAACGCGCTGTTGCCTTTCTAAGCGTCGATAACTCGTAATAATTACAAGTTCTCCACAGCACTCTCCGATTTCATTTATTTTACAATTGTACGATTACACGACCGTTCGAGATATTAATTCACACGTCTCAATAACACACGCGCATTGTCAATACGGGTCAATCAAATGTCTAATTCACACAGCACTGGCGAACTTCGTGCGATGTATTTCGACATATACGTGCATGAGGAAAGAGGACGAACAAAAAGAGTGAGCGAGAGGGAGAGAGGGGGACGCATATGGGACGGTGGCACGAACGAGATTCTCTATCCGCTCGATAAACTCGACGAACGCATCGAAATCAAGGGGGCGGGGAGGGGAGAGGGAGGCTTTGGAATTCACTCGGTGGAACTCAAAAGCTCGACGAATACCCGGTGATATTGGGAGCAGATTGGAAGCCAAGAATCCGCCGCGAGATTGAAAAGTTCACTCCCGATTCACGTGGCGGCTTTTACCGCGGACAAGACGGTCGGATAGTAAAAAGGGCAAATTAAGTGTGGCCACGTAAGCGGAAAAACCAGCCGGTCGCCCTCAAAGCGAGTCTCTATTTTCCCCTTCCTTTCCCCCTTCTTTTTTTTTTTTTTTTTTTATTTTCACTCCGCCCCCTCACCTCCCTCTTTCCTTCTATTTTCGGAGCATTTTTTTTCTTCTTCCCCTCTTTTCCACTTTTCGAAACACCGCGCCGAGATGACAGTGGAACGAGGTTAAGCACCGCCGGTATGGATTACCATTTTCGATTCGCGTCGGGTCGTAGGTTAAATTAGAAAAGGGTCAAAGGTTGTTCGGGACACGTACGGTTTTAATGGGAGTGCAGGGCGTGAAGAAAGAGAACGAGTCGAATTTTCGTTCGATTTCTGCGAGAGTCGATTGAACAAGGAACAATTTATCGACGATGATCCACGATTTGCAATTTGCAGCTTGTGTTAGATGGCAGGATTTATGCTAAAGCTGAATTACCCTGTGTTTGAGTATATAGAAACTTCACGATTTACGCTCGACAAAGAATTTTTTTATGAATGTATCTCCTATATGTTTTCATGATTGACACCAGGATTAAAGAGTCATCAGTAATGTCTGACGTGGAGTTATAAATTTTGGTTTCGTCTCGAAAATTTGGTAGAAATAAGCTGAAGAAATAAAGTATCAATCGGAGAAAATATTATCGAAATTAATGTTTGGACTTTAATCTATCAAATAACCGATCAAACCAAGATTAACTTGATTTTCAAACAATCAGACACTTTTCTTCGATTATTGAAATATTCAAAAATTAAATTTCGTTTCTAAAACAATTGCGAAATTCGTCGACAATAAAATATCAGCGGAGTGTTATTAAAACTTGTGTTTCAAACCAAAATTAACTTGATTTGTAAGTAACCAAATATTCCTTTTCGATTACTAAAATCTTCAAAAATCTAATTCTATTTCTGAAACAATTACGAAAGTGTTATTTGAAGAAAAGCAACTTTCGAAACGCCGTCAGATTCAAAGAATAAAACAAGCAGCAAACATGTTCCCTTGCCCAAAAGAAGCATCAATCCAAGTACAAAAGTTCTCAAGAAAATTCAATCTCCGATATCTTTTATTCTCCAGTCAAGCGGAACAAGGTGATTTCGATCAGGAACGAAGTATATTCTCTCTAAATAATCTCCTGGAATTTGTTTCAGAAGCCACATCATGGTCAATCAAAGTGAGACAGCAAAGTAGATTCCAAAGCAGAGTCACTTTGGACTATCGTCTACGTTTAGACTTTAGATCGTTTCACGAGAACAGCTCGACTTGGTTTATGTTTCATGGGCGAGAATGAAATGCAAGTGTTTTCGATTGAAATGGTGCTTGGTAGAAACTGTACTGCTTTATTTAATCAGTAGTACAACCGCATAATCCTTCTATTGAAATGAAAATCTCGATGTCTTTCGTGCCCTAGCCAGACACGGAATAATCGTATTACTTTTGATGCTTAGTGTCGCGTTACTTTGCCAAACGAGCAATGATGTTATCAACTACTTTGCGAGATTGTCGTGTGGAGAGAGATTGAAAATTTTCCTCGAAATCCGATTACCCTTGATCCCCAAAAGTTATTTTGATATATAGATTTGTACTTATGCGTACGAATTTAGTTAAAGTGACGTTCGACGTTGATCGATCGTGTTTGACACTGTTTGAAAGTAGGTTGCAGTAGACTGGTCAAATTCATTCAATCTTCATTTTAATTTCGTTTGATTTTAACAGATCGCAGATTCTGCATTTGCGATAAATATGGAAAATAATTCGAAATTTAGAGAATGTTCGGGGCAAGAATCTTCCATATTAATCGAATATTTAATCGATGAAACAAATTTTATTAAATTAATAATGTAAGTAAAAATATGAAAATGCATAAAAATCCGCGACTTCTCATTTCATTTGTGTTACTTGTTACGTGTGGAAATAACAAGTTACGTCAATCATTTTTGCTGACGAAAGTCCGGCAACTAAACTTTGAACGATTAAAACGTGCCCTTCCAAGTTCTTTGAGCAATCAGAAACTGTTTCCTCAATTACGTACATAAATTTGTAATACTCGTACTGTTTGTGCTCATTTGCTGCCGTTTGAGTTCCAACTGTAATTGGAAATGTGTAAATGTAAATTTCCTGCGAAAGTGGAGCGTCGAAACGAGAAGCGTAAGTAGGTATATAATTGCTCGAAAAAATAATCGAAGCGTAATTTCAAGCGTCCTTTCATCGACTTTACTTTTACACGATTTTCGCGATATATCGGGGATCGTGGTGTTTTGTCCGCGTTAAAGAGGGTTCCATCGGGCCCGATATTTTCATCGCTGGTAATCGGAATTACGACCATTAAGGTAATTTGCCATAAGCTGCGTGAAATTTTATTACCAGCTGACAGAAATAATAAAACGATATCCCGCACGATCGATAAAGTATTTTAATAGGGGTCATTAATGTTACAATCCCAGCGAACATCGCATTCCATTTCGTATCTTGTATTCCTATACATTTAAAGGTAATAAAATTAATAATAATTCAGTCGACAAATGTTAGAGATTCAAACTACCAAACAACAATCAATGAACTGTTTCGTCGACGTATCGATTGAATTGAAATTTTACATTCTGTTTTGCAATCTGTCTGGAAAAATTATTTTTGTAATTTATCTGAAATAATCGATTCGCATTCCGACTGAAACAATTGGGAAATAAATAGGAAATCTAACATCACCATTATAATCGGAGCCAATTAAAACAGTTGTAACAATTGTACCTACATATATATCTCAATTGAAATTTTACATTCACTTTTTACAATCTGTCTAAAGAAAATAGTTTCGTAGTCTATCTAGAATAATCTATTCGCGTTCAGACTGAAATAATTGAAAAATAGAAATTAAAAATGAGTATTAACATTTATGAAATATCCTATAATTAACGTTCAAACAGTCACAACGAACACGTACCTGTACAGAATCCACGATGCCTAATACAGAATCTCAGAATTTCAAAAGCACAAGGAATTCCCACGGGACTTAGTTTTTATTGAAAATATCGCCGAACGAACAATTGCAGTTCCTCATTCTCGGCGTAGCACCCTCGGTTTAATAAATTTCCCGCTCTTAAGTTTATACGAAGGGAAAGGTCGATAATGCATCAAGTTGTAACAAAAGAATTCCCGAGGGGAGTTTCAGCGCCGGAGAGAAACTCGTAAAAAATCTCGAAACCCGTTTCCCTTGAAACTGTTCCGGTCCCAGGTTGCGACCTGCTCCCGGTGAAATTCAATTCCCGAAAAAGACTTTAGGCCGCCGTGTTTTTTTTTTCCTTTTTTTTTTTCTTTTTTCACTTGCCTCAAGTATTTGTCATGCTGCGTGCCGGTGAGATCTCATCTCGTAAACGAGTCTCGTCGGGAGACTTTGAGAGTCCAACAGGAAATTCTTCCCGGTGTTTAAATCGCGTTTTACTGGCACAGAAAGGAAGCGGCGGATGATAATTCGTGGCAGTTTGCTGACAGACCGCGTTCGTGAGTGCTGTTTGATGGTGTTTGCGTGATATTTCGCGGCGTCGTAAGAAAAACAGACGAATTTTCATACACGCGCAGAAAGAATTAACCGACATTGTTAATAACTCTTCTTTCTTTAAGTTTATTCCAACATTGTACGACGAATTAAATAGGTGTGGTCAAAAATCACTTCCCACTGAAATAAATTCGTAATTATTTCATTATGTTTCTCTTTAGTTTCTTTTTTACAGATTAAAGTACACGTTTGAACGAGATTGTAAAATCATAGAAATTATGAACGAAATATGAAAATTAATATCACATCAATATTACATTTCTTATTTTCATTTTAGAGTTTTATTTTATTCTTGACGTCTTTGCATTGATGACAAAAATCTACTCCGAAGCATACATTTTTTTTACATTCATTCGTTGCTCTTGTCAAATACAGCTCCGTTTCATAAAAATCTCTGAAACTTTCTTTCATTTATAACTCGTACGCCAATACAAGTTTCAATTTAATTGGCACTTGGAATCTCGAAACTCGATGCGCAACATAACGCTGGGATTTCCGATTTAAACTGCAACTCGCTCAACGTACACAAATTGCCTTGGAAATTCTACGTTCTTCATCCTCAGACGTTTTGTCATGAATGTTTTCAAAACGTTCGCGAGGCAACAGAGCGGTTTCCACGTTTCTGAGACTCGTGTAACTCGACGCAGAAGCTTCCCGGCACGTGCTATACAATATAAATGCTTGCACGTCCGCGTAATCCGATGTAGATAACTCCAGTTCTATCTAAACCTCTGAAAATCCGATAACCGCCTGGGAACCCAAGGAACCCTCAAACCTCAAGATCGTACTGTTCCCAGAGATATTTGGGGTCATCAGGATCGCAAAGATCCTCGGAATCTTCTCCGAGCCTGGCTCGCATTGGCCAAATTCTTGAGATCATCTAGAATCCGCTAGACGTCTCAAGATAGCTGAATTCCAAAAACATTCGTACCGCCTCCGACATATCTCCGGGGGTCTGAAAATTTTCCAGGCTCGCTTTTCCGGGGACTCTTACCAGGGAACTTCGTTGTTCTCGAAATAGTTTTGACGTTTGGCGTTTCCAGCGCTTGCGAAATTAAATGCAGGATATACGATTCTCAATTCGATTCCCGATTTCACATCTGTTATTAAATTTAATACCATTAAGTCGCGATCAAGTCGTGGAGATGTGACTTCATGCTACTATTTTAAATTTTCAATTGTTGTAATGCGTCTACTTTTGATTCGTTCGTTTTAGCGATATCGAGGTTATATTGGTAACAGAAGTAGAATTGAAAGATGACGTTTAATTCGATTATTTTGTTTGATTTCCTTTTCAATCTTCTCAGGGCACTCTACTTACTTAATCCACCTTATTGATCTCCAATCGAGATTGAAAATTTCGAGTTCAAATTCCGTAGGATCACGATTTGATTTTCCATTCAAATCATAACACAAGCGTAACTCGACATTGTAAATGATTCAAAGATCAAGTATCTGATGTAGATTTAACTTCACGAATAACATAAATACTAGCAACGAATGTCGTAACAATAATAATGGACTTCGAACTCAACTGCAATTGATGTAAAGATTAAAAAGACATTTCAATCTCCATGTTCCTCAATCTCGTTCTAAGCTCGTCCAATGAGATCAATTCATCATTTTTATGCCATCAACAAGAATTTGTAGAGCATAATAAATTCTATGCCTGATTCTAAATGATGCACAGCTATTGATGAACACGTTTCAGAAAATTGTCATTTTTCTGCCTTGAAGCGATTTCCTCTAAATTTACCCATAAAGTTTCCATTCATTTCGTCATTTGCTCAAATTTTTCTGATTCTTTTGAATCTCAGTTCACTCACCTCTGTATTTCTCTTACTCCAGCAGAAAACGTTTGTTTTTGAATAGCACCGTCGCTTGTTTCTCGCAATGTTATCATCTCGCGATATAATTCATTACCACTAAAGTATGATTGAAAACTATACCGACACGAAATTAAAGTGCTCTTATCTAGTTATCGAACGATCGACGCAATCGTCACGTTTCTTTGAGTATCGTTACTTCTCACAATATCTTGCGACACGATATCATACGTCTTTTCTACAAAAGATGTTTGATTCTCAAACATTCTCAAACATTCTCAATATGGAATGAAAATACTAGAAGGTTCACTCACGTGCAGAAAATAATAATCGTTAGATAAAACAGTTAAATAATCGTAGAAAACTCGCAGTTCAAATCGAGATTTCATGATTTACGTGGTCATCAAACAACATCAAACAATATCAAACAACATCAAACAACGTCAAACAGCGTCAAACAAACGGAGAATATACTCCAGAAAAATTCCGAGTCTGAAGACGAGCCGTGAGAAATCAGCGTTGCCAGGGCAAATGTTCCCGATCGAGGAGAAATCCCTCAGAGTCGGCGCAATTGAGATTCGAGATTTGACGAAACTATTGGAACCGGTGGATCGCGGAATTACGTTTTTTCCGTAATTTATGCGCATACAGAGTAAATGAATCGATCCCGGGGAGCAGCAACATCTGCCGCGCGCCACGGTGCTTTGTGTACAGCGCTTAATTGGTAATTAGCTGGCGTATTTAACGTGAGCAGCGGCGAACAATTGGTCCCGGCGTATTCTCTTTCCAAATTCGTTTAACAAACGAATCGCAATTGCAATGATTACCAAGCGTTCCACCGGCAAACGAACGGCGCGCCGTGATTGCGATTTTATTGGGCCATCCTGCACACGTCGATTAAGCTTTTTGCTCGAATAAAAATTAGCCTCTGCTCGCCCCTTCTCGTCGCTTCTCCTTCGTCCATGTTCCGCCACCGATTGAACGTTTCGTGCTGCAGCGGCGAACACCATCGCCATCGATAGAATTGTAAACGAATTTCGACGCGTAATCGAAGACATTTTCGGTAGGGACACTTTTGGTAGATTAAATCGCGTTCCACCATTGTTGACTCGCGATCCACTGACAGAGGATTAATCGATTAGGATATTTAGTTTAGTTTTGGTCGGTCGATTGTAACCTCTGTAGTGGCTCATTTGTTTCTTACAAGGGAACACATTGATTTTGATGAAATTTGAAATTTGAGAAAATATTTGACGCGTTTTTTTTTTTATCGGCAATCGTCGATGTTGAAGGTATGAAAACTGTTTTTAAAGTTAGGAGTACGTATTTTGACAAATATCTCGGAAATTATCGAGGATACAATTTTTGGGTAAATTGATGAAATTAGTATTTCTTTAGTGATATTATTTGTGAGAAAATCATACATTTAAACAGTGTTTTGAAAGAACCGTGTTTTCTATAATTGTTTGATTTGGTTTTTGCAAATGTTTAATACATTCTTTTGAATATTTGTTTATGAAAACTATATATATTCAAAGACAAACTACGGACAAATTGGGTTTTTGCTATTTTCAAATCTTTCTCGCTGGATCTACAAAGCAGAGTACTAATGCAAATAACTAACCAGTTGAAGAGAGTTGTATGTTATGTTACGATTTTTCAAATGCTTCATAAAACGAATTTTAATTTTCAATTTAATAATTAAATTAAATTAATATAACAGTTAACTATATAGTTAATTTAGTAATTAAGCTAGAGTTAGTAATTAAATAACTAGTAAGTGAACTAGAATTAATAATTAAATAATTAGTAATTAAAATAGAGTTAATAATAAAAAATTTAATTAAAGTTTTGGAACACCGCCGGATATAAGTAAATTCCATTATTACACTTTTATGCATAGCTTGCGTCACGCCTTGCCACACAGAAACGTAACTTCCCGAAAAATCTCTTAGTATAAGTATAATAGGTTAACACTTACGATTAATAAAATTAGTCGTCGAAAAATCGACGACTGATCGATTTGAATCCAACGAATGGTATTAATCGTCGATTGTTAATTTAATATAAATCCCACTTGCGATGTCACGTGCTATCGTGTGAAACGTGGTGATACATTTCACGTTACGCGACAGTGAGTTCTACCTAAATCCCGCTGCGATTCTTAAATTTTCATATTTCAATTTTACACACAAAATTTGATCGAAGAGTCGTTCTCAAACGCGAAAGATTCCATAATCGAACAAAATTGACATATATCGTCTAATAAAATTTTTCTTTTCACGAAAAATTTGCCTTTCATCTGCACGTGTACAAAAAAAAATAAGAAAAGAAAACGCAGTAGCTTCTAGACTTAATAAAAGTTCAAGTTGACGCGGAATCAGAGATCAGAGAAATCGAGAGCGATCGCAGATGGAAAGAGTCGCCACGGATCGAGGATCCGAGTAATTATGTTGCAAAATTGGCCGACACGGCACACGCGATCCCGTGTTGCTCGTCCAGATAAGATTCCAGGTCAGATTGGATCCGTTCTACCGTTTATGGCTGCCCCCCCCCCTCCAGTCGACTCCGCCACGGGCCGGATCCGAATCTATTTCCAGATATGATTTACGTCACGCCACCGCGAACACACGTCGCTCTCCACTCTCCATCTGCCTTTCTTGTTGTCTCGTTCGAACCGAACGGTAGGGGAGAGTGGAGGAGAAAAGCAAAAGAAAAAAAAAAAAAAAAAAGAAAGAAAAAAAGGAACGAGCGATCCGGCATTGTCTGGCCGACGCATCGCGGCGCATTGTATGCAAATACCGCGCGACGCCGCGGTATCTCGGATTTTACCCGGGCTGCGTATCCCCCGACTGGCGTGTTCCACTTCTTTCGCGTTGATCGTGCAATTAGAGTCGCGCGGAGTCGGCACAAGTAGAGATGTGGTGTCGGATGGAATTTGCCTCGTTCGTTGGTTACAGCTCAGAGATAAGGGGAGAGGCAGAGAGACGGATTTTTACGCGTTTCTAAATCATCGCGAACTGGAAGCGACTGGAAACTGAAGCGGAACGTAAACGTTAGAGCATTGGAAAATTTATTTCCGCGACTGGATCTGTAATTTGTGTAGTTTCTGTAATTTCGTCACTGAATCTGTAATTTGAATAAGAATGAATAATTAATGAACACTGAAGGCATTATAATGCGACGAATATTGAAGGTATCGTACAATGAAGAGTTTCGAAAACCTCGTGCGTGATTTTTCTTCGTTGTTCCGTTGGATTTTGACTATCGAATAGATAAATTCGAGAAATTGTTTGTATTAGTCGCTTGATATTAAAAATTCAATAAATTGGCAAAAAATAATTGTACATAATTGTAAGTTTTGTGAGGTCAAAGGGGAGGCTTCAATCTTCAGATTCATTGTGAATTAAGTAATGAAAAAAATTTTTTCAGTATATCACGATATTATTAATAAAATTATTAATAAAATTAAATTTTAGAAAATTATACATTATTTTTAATTCTAGATTTATAAATTATATATTTAAATTACGAATTTTAATTTACTCTATATTATCATTAATATTAAAATATTATATTAAAATGAAATTTTATATATGAAATAATTAAATTTAATAAATTTATTTTATACCTTTATATGTTATGTTTATTATCAAGATTATTATTGATATGAAAATATTTAATTATTTTTAAAAAATTTATATATATAAATAATTATTACATTTATTTTAAAATTAGTAAAAAATAAATTTATTTATTTTTATATTTATAAATATATTTATATTTTTATCTATTATATTCAATTTTATAAATAATTTCAATTATATTATCCACGATATTATCACTTTACTATATACTATGAAATTATAATTTTCACGTGCCGTGACTGTAGTATTTTCGAGAAGAAAAGTCATCAAGTTCACTTTGTCATCTGCTATATAGCGTGAAAAAGAATAAAAGTTTAGAATAAAATGAACAATATGTTTTGAAATTATAGGCTTCAAACTTGAAGACGAGCTCAAGTTTCATGCTGTACAATTTCTTTCTTTCTTTTTTTTTTTTTTAACAAAATTGTAACAATTTCAGTATTTATTTAAATATTAAAAGGAGTCACTTTTTTATTTCTTCGATAAATGTTTTTCTATTTCTTATTTTTTCAATAAATGTGTAAGAATCCAGAATTCAGTGATTCGTTTACTTTTTGGTTCAGCGGTGAGAAGGATGTCCGATGAAGTTGTAGATGTTTTGACAGAATTTTGAACTGAAGTTGATCACTTTTTAAGAAAATTTTCCTTCTTTCGTGGACTTCAGCGTCGTGTTACTTTGTTCGTTCGCGTTACATCTATCTGAAACTTCTTTCTTTTTTTTCCTCCATTCGTCCACCATTGCAGCAAATGAAATTTCGCCTGCATTGACGTTTCTCTCCTTCCTCTGCAAACAGCAGTTAACTGTACTGAAACTAACTAAAAAATTTTCAAAACCATTGCAATTGACTAACTAGTTACCATATTTGACGTCACTCCGTAAAATAACACTCGTCGAAACAACGACCGTAGAAGATCGTAAATCGCGACCAAACTCCAATTAGCTAACAAACGAGATACTAATAAGGTACTCTGCTTAGGCAGAATGAAATTCGGTGTTAGAGCGAGTCTCTCGTTCACTCTTTAACCATTCCACTTGCGATGGCAACTGATTGCGGACCGTAACGAGTGACCGAACCGTATACGATAATTCTTTTCTTTTTCAACTCGTCAGTACGATATCGCTGGATAGAAACTGCCGAGAGGTGATAAATTTATTATTTGCTTTTGGCTATTTTACTTAAATATATACTTAAAGACTGAGAGAATATTACAATTTTGGAACAACGTGCGTGGCACGTCATTCCGGCGCAAGAGGTTGAAATCCATGCTCATTGATGAATTCGCAGAATGGAATTGATTCCGCCGGGTTCGGTCGACACGGGACCGATGATTTCAACGCGAGACACGTAATTTATTATCGTTCTTCGCCTGGAAGACAGAATGGACAGATTGTTCGTTCTCTCTCTCTCTCTCTCTCTCTCTCTCTCTCTCTCTCGGTATCGCGGTGTTAAAGGCTAGCCGGGTTTTAAATGAAACTTTCCGCGAAACTCTTCGCCCCGTCGATTTGCGATGCGAGCAATAAACGGAACGAGGTCGCCGGAGATCATTGTACAGAGAGAAGTTTAACGTAGCAAATATCTCCGAATAAGAATGAAAAGCGTCGGCCGGCGAAACTTTAGATAATTGCTCGGAGAATTGGAGAAAAGTTTTTCGGACCGATGGCGGGAGTAGCGGTGATTTTCTCCGGCGGGGCAAAATTTTCTTTCGTCGTCGTTCCTCCCCACCCCATCGCCGCGAAACAATCCTTTCAATCCCTTCGATCGTTATTATCGTTGCACGCTGGAAGGGAGATTAATATTCCGGCACTGAGTATTGAAACTGTTATAATTCTTTTTTAAAAGCAGACCGTAGACATGGCTAAGTTTCACTTTCGAAACATGTTGTTTACTTTGTTCTAGAACGTTTTCACATCGCGTAACTGGTGATACGTGATACAAAATACGTGAAGGTACATCATTTTTTTTTTTCTTTTCTTGAAAATGTTACAAATTGTCGTAGCATGTAGAAATATTGGAAAAATTTTTCTTGGAACTGAAGCTACGATGGATGGAAGGAACAACCCCCCAAAACTTGATGTATTTTGGTTCGATTATTGAACTTTGAACTTTGTTAGGCTTAGGTGAATTTTTTGAGGTTCGATCTTCGAAACTAATTGTAGATTCGTGAGGAAGATTGTTGGAATGTTTTCGCTCGCTATGATAATTTGTAGCATTTTCGAGGAGAAAAGTTTCTTCATCTTGCCATCTGTTATGTAGCAAGTTTCAAAAAATATTTTGAAACGAAATGAACGATGTAATTTAGAAATACCAGCTTGAAGCTTTAAAATAACAAAGTTCAAGTTTACGATTTCTTTTTACAAAATTGTGACGGTTTTAATGTCTAGCGTCCGAATGTTTAAACATTCGAATATTAATCCGATTCATTGTACAGACAACGTGAAGCATAACTGAACCAATAACAACGAAAGATTTAAACTGTTACAATTTTGTAAAAGAAAATCAATTCATTCGATCTCATTTTAAAATTCTCCAATCTCTCGAGCCTTGAGTTTGTTATTCCCAAAGATAATTTCACATCGTGCAGCAGGTGGAAAAGACAGGATTTTTTTCTGTAAGATTGTAAAAATCCAAACGTTTCTAAAGACGTAGAAATTGAAAAATTTTCATTGTCTTGCAAAGATTGTAAACAATTAACAGAGAAGACGTATGTTTTATAAAAAAGTCTCTCAAAACTCGAAGATTATTCCCGCATTGCGTCAGTCAAATTCCCTTGTTACATCTGATGTCATTCTTTCCACAGAGACAAAAATATTTCCAGCGAAATCACATTGTCTGAATAAAACGTTGCTTTGAGAATGATTCAATTATTTCGTCCGATCCTTGTGCTTTTAAACTGTAACGCGATTTGTATACGGTCATTATGTGGCGCAAGCGGTGAACTTGCAACGCAAGTGGTTTGACAGTTTTGAGACGGTAAGAAAAATGGCTCGCCAGGAGATAAAAACGGTAAATGGAGTTTATCACGGTTGTCGACAGCTGTGTACAACTTTATAAAGATCCTCTTCCCGTTGCTGGCCATCGCAAGAAGCTCCAATTGTTTGGCAAAGACAAATGGCGAAGTGATCATAACAACGCGGTTCCCTCAATTTCTTGTTACGTTTCCTGACTCCCTCCGACGTGACAGTCCACGTCCAAGAAAAATGGCCACCGAGCGCCTGTGCGCGATCATGCTCGTTCGACGTACAACTTCGAATTTTCTGAATTGTTCCGAAAATAAAGCGAAAAATCTGACAAACTGACACGTACAATCGCAAATTGTCAAGTGTGTTAGTAGATTTGTTCGAGATAGCTTAAAAACACGCTTTTGATTGGAAATTTCTAAATAGATAACTTCAGACAAGATTTCTGTGCGATTGGAAATTTTCTCGAGACGTTTCAGTTCGGAAATTTTTAACGAACGAAATGGGGCACTTCTAAATTGGAACAATGAAAACAAAATTGAAATTAATCAATGAAATTAGGTATCTGTAAATATTGTTGAAATCTTTGGTTCGAAAGCTCGGATTTTGGATGTCAGGTGACGAGTCGAAGAGATTTAGAACATTTAAAAGTGGTTTAGAAATTTTTAAAGAATAAAAAATTTAGAAATGACTTTGGAAATTTTTAAACAGTGAAATTTAGTTAGGTATCTCCAAACGTTGAAGATCTTTGTTTCAAAAGTTGGTGGATATCAGATTTCGAATCGAAGATATTCGAAATATATGGTACTCTTGCTTTTATTTATTTCAAATTGTCAGACAATGACTTGACCACAACAAAGTCATAAAATTCCAGATTTGATCGTTCTGGTCTTCCTTTTTTCTATTCTTATATCAGTTTATTAAAAAAAATTCTGCGCGATGATCTTTGTTGAATCACATCCTGGTTTGATTAAATACTCAGAGATCCGTGGTGATCAAGTTGAAGTCCTTGATTCTCAGTGTTATCCAATAGAAGCCCCAAGATCTTGCGGTGATCAAAGTTTTTGTAGTGATTCTAAGCTTCCAGAACTGAAGGGTTGTCTGACTCTCGAGGTCTCATACTCCTGGGATCCGTAGATCAGGACCTCGACTACTTTGGAATGTTTTTTATAAATTCTTCGTAACCTCGCGACTCCGAAGTCACTTCATTCTCTTCCAGACAAAATAATTCAAGTACATTTGATTCTAAATTTTAAAATACACAAATGGAATGTAAAAGGTATATAAAATATTTGATTTGATTTCATTTTAGAAATAAAATGAATTTTTATTCAATGATTCAAAAGTGTATAAAATGTGTAGGATATATTGAATTATACATCAAATGGAAACCAAAGTAAAACCAGAGACCAAACTAAAATAGACTCGTTGTAATATTTATCAAATGAAATGACATTTAGTTTGAACAGTATCCACAAAAATACAGATTTTTATAAAAATACGTGACCTAACGATGGCACATGTGATAAAGTTCATTTACGTTTTATTTTATTTTTGCTAGTTTAACTACACGCGTTGATAATGAAATAATAATTATTTGATAATAAAATGATAATTACAGCAGGATTGCACAGCATTGCTTGTGGCTATGTTCTTTAGCGATGAGAACTAAAATTGATTTGAAACGAGAGGTAATGCTGCCTTTATGGCAAATCGTTTCTCTCTGTTTCTCGTTCGTCTCTGTGAATAATTAATTTTCAAATCTGTCGGACACGACTAGAGCCATTTATGCGAGTGTTTTCATTGCAAAGCACCCGGTGTAATTATGTTTCACGTTCTCCTCCATGTGTGTGAAGTTCGTACGAAGCTGGTTCTCGTAACGAAAAATATTCAGTTGTAGTCCATGGGAGATCAATCTGTGTCAGGAAAAAAAAAATCATTCCAAAGAGGAGATAAATGACTTACGTGAAAAATTTTGCAGATATGGTAAGAATACGAGATGTTGTTTTCTGAAAATTTTATGAAATTCATTCAATTTTGCTTTGTCGTTCATTATCATTCGTATTAACGAAAATATTTCTTTATAAATCACACGCGGTATAATTTTATAAATACACGCAATATTAGAATGATTTGCAATAAAAATGTCAAGAATTTATTGTTGACTACCGTAGATGATTAACATATTGTTGCGATTTCTTTCTACGTGAATATAAATTTGAAAAGGTAGCAACGAAATATTCTGGAAATGTAAATTTAGCACTTTTTATTCCACATTAGATGACTAATTCTGAGAAATTACTCAGAAACGAGCTAAACGGAGCTAACTACATAGCGTTTCTGACTATTGAACTGATTACTTTTTGTAAATGTTGTATACAACGAAATTAATTGATCGTTGGAAAAATACGCGATGAATCGTGTGAAAACACACTGGAATTACCGACGATTCAAGCATAAAACATCAGAAATATTAAAGTAAGTAGAAAAACTTGATAGCACGATCGAGTGTTAAAAGAAAAAGAATTATTTAAGTCTCAAACTTTTTTTCTACATAGTACCCAAACGGAAACGATAGATTTGTCATTTCGATTTCATTGGCAATTCTCTGGTGTTAAACGTAATATGTTCTTCTAAACCACAGAGGTGTGATTATAATTTCATTATCTGACAGATGTGTATCTTTTAAATCGCGTGTCGCTTCGATAAAGGGGTTTAATTGAATCCAGATAGTGATCGAGAAAGGGCGGAGTGGCTCGTTCCTACCGAACACGGTGGACGATAGTCTTTGCTCAGCCTTTTCGCCACTTGTCGATCTCGTTGAGGGTGTGCGAAATCTCGTATAAATACCTCTAGAATTATCCGCGACATTTTGCAATCGTGGAACGGTCGGTCGTTAAATGGAAACGGTCCCAGTTACACGACCGAGCTCAGCTGTGTGGCGAAGAAACTATGGCGATCCGATCCTTTAATACCCCATCGAAAACTTCTTCTCCCTCGCGTCGATTCCGGGATTTCTGATAAAATCGTTTCCAATTGCCCCGAAATGGAACCGCGCCGTGAAATTGTTGAAAATCTGGACAACAAAAGGGGGGTTAAACTCTCTCGTTTCCAGTTGGGTCAAAGAAAATTCTTGGGAAACTTTTGTAAGTGAAACGAAGAAAGTGGCACTCGGTGGAATAGCATGGGCAGCGATAGAATCCGTTCGAATCGGTTTGTTGAATTGAATCTTGACATCGAAAGTATCGTTCGTGTTTGAGTAAAATAAAAATATATTAAAAGTACTTACATATTATGTTATTACTATATAATATAATATAATACAATACAATACAATACAATACAATAAAATATAATATAATATAATATAATACAATATAATATAATATAATATAATATTAAACTTACTATATACTAATATAATATACTATCAAAAGTATTTATATATTATGTTATATAATTATATTACATATATTACATTAGGCGAAATATGAAAAAATATTTCTAATTACACATTCTTATATTAAATATTTCTAGTTATACAGTCTTAACGATAATGGAACATTCATTCAAAGAAAGTTATTTTTATTAAATTGATTGTTCGACATGTTTCAATTTCACGAGTTTCTGATCGTTAATTTCTAATTGCAACTTCTTTTATAGTTTTGCAAAGTCTCCTTTTATGTGAAATAATATATTCAAGGATGAACAGCCTGTGTACGTACATGAATAGAAACCTGAAATTCACTATTTGTTTCATTGCTATTGTTCGTTGTTTATTTACCATTTATTATTGTTATTCATTATTAACAACTAAATAATAAATAGTAACAGTTGCACGTATATTGCATACGTATACTGTGACAATAATTTACATTATAAATACCAATAATTAGTAATATAGCTAACAATAGTAATAATAGCAATAATAGCAATTTACATTTCATCGGAAATGAAATGAATATCATTCATCAATTATTAATATTAATTTCAAGAGCCAGAAGTTCTCGCCTATTTCCAACGAAGTTGGCAAACCGAACGATCTGAAATCGTTTCACCTGACCCAACAATTCCGGGCGTTAAACCTCCGACATTAGGCATTGTCGCGACGTTTCCTTTCACCATTTCACGATCTCGACGAATCTCAGCGAATGGCTCGCCGTGAAATCGAACGAAGCCCACTCTGGCCGTTTCCAATTCCAAACGATAAAATGTCGTTTCGTTTTGTTTGCCACGCTATCCTCGGTCGTTTTCGTTCAAGTCTCCCACCCGCCCCCTTGGTCCTCTTCGATTCGAGATCCTTGCGAGGATGCTGCCTCCAATTACCGCCAGGAAAAAGCTACCAATTGGGAAACGCGACTCGTGTTTCAGGCTGCGAAAGATCGGCGTGTCGCGCAAAATCACGAGTTGTGAGGCTCGCTCGCTGAGGGAAGAAGAAACGATCGTTGAGAGAGTAAAACGATTTACAGCGCGAGTTTAATTGCTCCGCGCGCGTGTGCGCGATCGAGTTGAAGAGGATGCGCGGTACTTCTCGACGAGGAACGAAGGAATACTTCGTTGATTGAAGGACACTTGACGGCATTAGGGAGGGAAAGTACTGGCGTTCGCGTAACGAACGATTGATAGCGGTAATTGATCGTTTTGACGAATCGATCTCTCCCTTCTTCCATTCACCAGTCTATATTATCGAAATTTGCCTCTCAGTTCGGTGACTGTTGGCTGACTCGTTTGCTTGTTGCATTGAAACATTCAAGAATATCCATCGGTTTATTTGTGTGCATCTCGTGGATTGGAGTTTAATTGCAATGAAAGAACGTTCGTATGCTTAAGAGTGAAATATATTACTTAAAATACGTACTTAAACGTAAGATATATCGAAGGTACAAAGCGTATTTTGGTATATAAAATTGCCAGTGGATTTTTAAAATACGAGTGTTACATTGCCAATTAGCTCTATATTATCGATTCTAAATATGCACGAGTTCAAAAAATTTCGAAGGACAAGGCATATGTTGGTAACCTTGACTAAAGTCTGCCAGAAATTTGTAGAAATTTAAAATACGAGTGTCAATTTGGCAACGCTCTATATTACTGATTCTAAATACGCACGAGTTGAAAAAATTTCGAAAGACAAAGCATGTTTTGGCAACCTTGATTGAGATTTGCAAGAAAATTATCGATGAATTCTTAAAGAATAGAAGTGCTAAATTGGTAATTAGCTGTATATTATTGATTCTAAGTGTACACGAGTTCAAAAAATTTCGAAGGACAAAGCATATGTTGGTAACCTTCACTAAAGTTTGCCAGAATTTTTTAAAAATTTAAAATACGAGTGTCAATTTGGCAACACTCTATGTTTCTGATTCTAAATATGCACGAGTTGAAAAAATTTCGTAGGACAAAGCATGTTTTGGCAACTTTGATTAAGATTTACGAGAAAATTATCGGTGAATTTTTAAAGTACGAGTGCCAAATTGGTAATTAGCTGTATATTATTGATTCTAAGTATGCACGAGTTGAAAACATTTCGAAGGACAAAACATATTTTGGCAACCTTGATTGAGATTTGCGAGAAAATCGTCAATGGATTTTCAAAATACGAATATTAAATTAACCACGTTCCGTATTATTAATTCCAAATCGGCGCAAGTTAAAAAAAAAGTTTACTCGTCTAAATAATTATTATTATTTTTCAAAAAATAATTATTATTATTAAAAAAAAAAGTCTACGAGTCGAAATAATTATTTTCTAATTCAACGCGAGACTGGAGCTGAAAAGTGGACCGAAACTAATTCTGCTCGAATCGCTCTTTGCTGTCGCAATCTCTAGAAATGTCCGACGTTGATCGACAAGACTGGAAACCCATTACCATTCGACGTCTATCGATCGACAATCTCTCGAACGACACTCCGCCGTATCAAAATGATATTGTCTCCACTTGAAGAGCAGTGAGTTCTCGCGCATTGGAGCTCGTTGCGAACGAGACGACTCGTTTCCGTGATTTTCTTATAACGATTCCTCCGTTTCAACCAGCGACAAGACGATATCTCTTGCGACGATGCTTTGCCTTGAGCAAGCTTCATCGAAGTTATTTGCCTGATCTGCCATCGAGTCGAACGAGTGCAAAAGAAGAAGGAGAACGGGTGGAGACAACAGAGAGGATGAGTTTGGAGGAAAGTCGAATTTCATTATGAAAGAGGAAGACACGTGTTTTCTATCTCGTCTGAGGTTGAACGAGAGAGAACGAACAATGGGATGGAGTTGGAGAGTGGTGTGGGGTAGAGGTGGGAGGGTATCAGAAAATTTTGAGTACTCTAGTGAGTCGGGTCGGTTCGAGTCGGGACCTGAAAGCTTGTGATACTCGAGTACCCGAAAATTTCGAGTGCACGACATCGAAGTCGGGTCAGGTAATACTTAGGTCTAGACGGGAATCCTAAAATCTATAATATTCGGGTACCGAGAGTCGCTAAGAGCATTTGACAAAAGTTGCACGGGATACTGTATTTTTAAATTGAGATTAAGCAGTAGCATTAGATGGATGATTACGGGAGGAATTTCAATTGAGTATAGATGTGTATAATTAAAATAAATTCATATATATATATATATATGTATGATTTAAAATTAATATAATTAAATAAAGTTTTGTGATGAAAATATAATATATTTTAGTAATAATTTAAAATTAATGATATTATTAATAGTTTAAATTAATGAAAATGAATTTTTAGAAAAATAAATAAGTAAAATTTATTTTGTACCTTTTGTATCAGAGTTAATTAATTTATTTTAATAATTTTAATTATCTCGAAAGTAAATGATTTTATTACTTTTTCTGTAAAATAAAGTAAATATTAAAAATATTTGTCGTATTTATTAATATCTAGTTTTTTAAAATGAATTTAATTTAATATATAGATGTGAAATCATGTTAAATCATTAATCCTGCGAGTACTTGATTTATCTTCAAAATTTCTGATGACAATATGTACATTTTTGTCTTTGATAGTTGTCGAATAAACTCAGAAACATTCTACGATATATACACAGAATATCGTATTTCCAAAAAAGTATCAAGTAGTAGTACCAGATGTTACAGGAGGAATTTCAATTGAGAAGCACGTAGATGTTCTCTGTAAAATTATTAATTCATCTCCAGAACTTCGAACAACAGAATATATACGTACATTCTTGTCCTCGACAGTCGGCGAAACATCCAAACAATGAGAAGGTAAAAAATTCTGATTTAAAAGTTGATCTGTCGCGTGCGAAATTTCAGAGGGTATTTCTCCACGTAAACATCTCTCAGCGCATCTCTCAATTCAGAATCGATCCCCTAGACGTATCTCTCGTGCACGTTCATCTCACGACACTTTGCAAAAATTCGGGGAAAAGAGGGAAGATGAAACGAAGAGAGGATAAGAGATCAGAAGGAAGAAACAACGGTGCACAGGAAAAAGCGAAGCAAGAACGTTTCCAAAAGAGTAAAAGCAGACAGACAGGCAAGAAACGCAACGGATGAAGATGGAAGGAAGCTATTACTCTCTCTCTCTCTCTCTCTCTCTCTCACTTCTTCCAGTTTTTCTTGGTCGTGAGGGTTCCGCGAGGAAAGAAAAAGATCGGACGATTGCCAAGGACGTTCGACGATCAACCGATGGAATAATCCACGAACGAGGACACACGGGGTAGACGCAATTTTTGGCAGAATACGTATTAGCCGCGATTAGATCTCGATGAACCGTTTCTTGGCCTGACGTCACACGGTGCGTAAAGACCGTGGGATACAGTTGTCTGGCTTGTCTTTCCTCGATAGTTTCTCCTTTTTCTGCGACGACACCGGACAATTTCAGATCGGAGGTTTGCCAAAAGTACTCACGAGTCGCGGAGACGTCGTTCACGGCTGGGCGAAAAATTCTTCGCTGTCGTCGGTGGATCTTCCGACGAAACTTCCCTCGCGCGACGTTAGAGTGATTTTAGTTGAAATTCGAAAACACGCGAGTCCAGAGTCGTCAGTGTTTTAACAATATGGACACGAATGTCGAAGCAAGTTTCTCTTTCTCCGAAGAGCTGCGAAACAGAATTTTCGTTCCCCTGCACGTTTTTGAAGAATACATCGTCACAGAGATGTAACATCGCTTACGCAAACGTGTCAATTGAAATTGCATTTGAAGACAGTTGTTTGAACAATTTCTGGCAACTTTAGTTATTTCCTGTCGTTTGTCAAAGTTTGACAAAATGTATATTCCTAACCAACTGTGTACCATCATAGCCTTCATCCTTCTGTTGTTCATCTGTTCATGATATACAATACCCCTTGCCATATTACTATAATATTACGTTGTCTTTCTACAAAAGACGTGGAGGCTTGTATACAAAGTACTGTCTGCAAACAATGATCGACAACGTACGAGATATTATTTACAAACGATGAAATAAACGAATCTTTCATTCTTTTAACGTTTATCCATCATACACGCTTCCATTGCATTGTTTCTTTACAAAAGATGCAGATATTATCTACAAACGATGATAATACGTACAAGATACTTTATACAAACGATAATATTTTATTTGCACGAACGCGAGAATACGAAATATTCTGGATAGATGATGACCAAAAAAAAAAAAAAAAAAAAAGAAATGACGCAGTTATTACATATGTACATTTATAGAAAATGTTTCGTACAAATGACGACCAAAAAAAAAAAAAAAAGGAAAGAAAATAAAACAAATATCGAGCACTATTACTGTTCACGCAACATCCTTTTACTACATTACTCCCGTATAAAAGACGCAGATATTATGTACTGGAATACAAGGTTCTCTCCGGTATTATCGTACAATATGAACGCAACGCCCTGTGAGAAAAGGGCCGTAGAATGTGAGTTATTCCTCGAATGCATTCGTAAATGGGCTTCTGCAGAATCTCGGGGAGCGTGCGCAAAGTGCAAGACAATTCTCTGTCATCAAGGAAACCCGATTCTCCCCCGTCGGTAAGTGCTTCTGATCGTGAAGAGGGGAGAAGAGAAAAGGAAAGAGGAACAAGAAGAAGAAGAGGAGGAGGAGGAGAACGAAGAAGAAGCAGGAGAAAGGTTGAGAAGGCGAAGAAGGGTACATACGCATGAATGGGCGAAAGCTCGTTCTTATTTCCGGCGCGGTTCATTGTGCATTGTTCGTAAAATGGTAATGGAGCCCGGGCGGTAATTTGCGTTTGAATGAATCGCCTCTTTTACCTCCTTATCCTTCTTTCGTCTTTTTCGTCCCTCGAGTCCTAGCTGCCCCGAAGGTTTCGACCTTTCCCCCCGTTTCGCCTGAAGAGTCGGGAGAAATTAACGGAGAAACGTTTACGATCGCTCGATGTGTATATTTCCCTCCGACGACGATCCGCTTCCGTTTCCGGAAACACTTGCAACGGGGAGAAATTTCGTTTGGAACCGTCGTTTGGGAAATGCTCGGGACAACTTTTAAATAGGTTCTCGTTTGAAACGAAGGATCGTGGAACTTTTTCCGAAAAATGTTTTCTTACGTTGGTGTGAAGTGTCTGGCGACGAGAAAATGTAAATAAATATGTTCGTAGAAATGAAAGTTTCAGACGAGGTAGAAGTGCAAAGATGAAAGTGATTCTATCGGTGGAACAGACAATGTTTTTTTTATCGACGTTAAAAAAAAGCTCTCGGTATTTGTAGCAAGTAGCAACACTGAATATTATTGAATATGAATAGTACTCGAATGTAAAAATGGACCTTCAATTAAATATTCTGAAATTAACTCGTTTCCATGGAACCTTTGTTCTACAGATCTGTTCTGTGTGATATTTTAAGCCATTTCATTTAAAAGAAATTCCAAAACAGATATTGTACGAAATGCATATGTGACTTCGAACAGAATTTTTTTAAAAAACGAAAAGAAATTTAATGTTAATTTCGATCCCTGTTTAGAATAGTATCCTTGTTTAGTTCGTGAGGCGAAATTGTTACTGTGAAAATTAATATTAATTTCTTTATTTTGGTAAAAATAAATTTATTTCATTTATTTCGGAAAAAAAAGTATTTTTGTGTTAACAATATCGGAAGCTTGTGTTCAAAATTTTAGGTACTGTGGATTACGTTTCATTCAGAAAATTCGTTTAGAATTCATGAAGCATTTACACTAAAAACTTTTCCAATTAATAACATCGCTTCTTTTAATTACATTATGTATCATTACATTGCACATCTGCGTTACTAATTCAAAATTGATACTATAAATATAAACAATGGTTTTTGCACTGATGAAATTTTTGATCAAAGAAATTTCCAAAATAAAAACACTGCAAGCTTCTGTTTAAAGTTTCAAATTCTATGGATTACGTTCGATGCTTTTTATTCATGACGCACGTTTTATATTGAAAAATATTTGCCGTGGGCAAGCCGAGTTGTTCTTTTATTCGGGTATCGCATATTGACTTCTGAATGTTGCATATTTAATTGAAACTCGATTTAAAAAATGCGTCACAATCGACGCCTCATTTACATAAATATAAAACGAAATGTATTTCCATTAGAAATAATCGATCAGAGAGAACTCTCACCATAGTCGAAAAAATATTTTGCCGCGAAAGGTTTAATGAAACCTCTTCAATGAATTAATGAATTAATTTAAAAGATTCGTCGTGAAATGCTTTCGTTTGAGAGAGAAAAATATTAACGAGAAAATACGCTTCGATTTTGTGCCTTTGTTTCTTTCTTTCTTTCTTTCTTTTTTTTTTTTTTTTTTTTTTTTTTTTAAGACGGAGAGAAATTATTATCTTTACAATTCTGCGCGAAACGTGACGTACGTGTGTGTCGTACGATTAACGAAGAGACTCATTAAATCACCGAGGCAGTACGGTAAAACACGCAGTTACAGTTATTAAGCTTTTCGTGATGGCAGCGTCCTTTAATTACTCAAGTGCATAATTTTCCAGCTGTTTAACAATATCAAACAACAATTTTCCGAGTAACTTAATCTTCAGGGTTTTCACGCCCATTAGATAGTTTCTTCATCGTGTATTAAATATGTCGCTCGTGTTATTATCGCGATCGAAATTACCGTAATACCTGCACATTTGCTACAATCTTTTCAAACGATTTAAAGTAAATTGTTACGTAATACTTTGTTTTACAGCAGATTACGTTATCGATTACGTTATCGAACGATGTACGTAGCATTGGATTACTTTAAAAGCTTTTTCCATAAATTCCTGTTCTTCAAACGAGCAAATTATCGAAGATTTAATTTCACTTGTTCGTTAATTAACCGAGACAATATTTTTAGAAGAACCAAGTACCAAATCAAAGACTATTTTGATCAATTTCGCTGTCATTATTTTCATTTTTCAAACGAACAAATTGTCAGAGCCTAAGATGATATTTTTTTAAACTCGTACAACTACAATGTTGAGTCGTTACTCGTACAAATTTCGCTGCTGAAAATCACAGTTATTTCAAATAAATAAATTAAATTACGGAATATTTAACTCGATTATCGGTGTTTCTGAAGACAGTCAGTTCTTCTACGCGGCTGTCTGAAAATTTTAAGAAACCCGTTTCCCAGAAAACTTCCAAAATTTCCCATTAAAGAAAGGCAGCTACAGGCGGAAGTAAATTAAAAGTTCTCGATTATTATTCCACGCGGATAAGTTCGTTCCTTCCTTCCTCAAACGAACGCGAGTGAAATGCAAGTCGAACGCGCGAGTTGAATCCATTTTTAACCTTTCGAACTGAAAGTTCGTATTACGCCGTAACGTTAGACAATCGGAGGCGAGCCTGTGCAATCGTTGTAACAGGCACGAAATCGACATTGATGGACGTGTTCGCCTCTTGACACGTGTCTCACCGCCGGGATAACATTCCCCGGATCGTCTCGAACGTTGACGCGATATCGCGACATATTGAAATACAGTGGCGCGTAAACGACAGGGCGTGAATCGATGAAACGACCATAGCTCGCTCTGCGTAGATCGTAGATTCCGTTGTTTGTCCACTGGTCGAATAATTCACATTTCGAACGGCAGCTACATCTGCGCGCGATGATGAGAACAGCCTGATTACGGACGTGGTAACAACGCGTCGCGTATCGACTCGACGATGCCGTTGAGAACTCTATCGACCGTCACCGTCGCCCCTGTCTATGTGAATTTGCTCTTGTAATTACAGCTAATTGCATCCTACCTCGAAACGCGTCTGCTTCTTGTTTCATTTTCTTTCTTTGGCAGCGCGATTCCTTGATATCGCGCGACGCCGGATGGAAATTTCACGGCGGAGTCACCCGCGAACTTCGCGGTTGGAATTTCATTAACGGAATTCGTTTTCCCTGTTGCAAAATTTCTAATTATCCAGTGTTTGCGCGCTGTATGCGATTTCTCTTGCCGCAAGAAATGAGAAATAAGAGAAGAGAGAAAGAGAACGGAGGCGAGGAGGAGAAAGAGAGATGAAGAAGTGGAAGGAAATAATAGTGGAAGTATGAAAGAATGGAGGAGAAACGAGGCACAGTAGCGAGAAAAGATAAAGGAAAAGGGAAAACTTAACTGCGTAGGATTTTTATATTTCACTCTTTCTCTTCATTCGACTTCAAATCTACTTTCGCGGAATTTATAGAGAAACTAATTGAAAATTGAATAAATTTGACATCAGACGAAAGATACACAATATATATTATTTCGTCTAACAGTAATGCGGAAGAAAGAGAATTTCCTGTCTGTGTATTATGTTCAATTACTGCATCATCCTTCAAATAAAATTTTCGTCCAGTCTGTCTTAATTGTCATACGCGTGCGCGTATTGCATTTTCCTCCAAAAGTTGTTCCGAGTGACTTGAAACGAAATTCTAATTCGTGACTTTAAAAGTGACAGGTATATATATTATAAAACGTAACGAGAAAGTAGATTTGTAATTTACAGATACAACGATAATTAAATACGGACTGAATATTTAATTTTAATGCCCGACAAAATTTTATTAACATTCGTGCAACTTCGTGCATTTCGCGAGCAGAATATCTTCAAAAAGGAAAAAGTGGAGCAAGATTAAACATTTCACAAGGTTGCAAATTTTTAGCACTCGTCCGTTAGGAACGTCCTTACACGCAACAATGCTTCGAAAAAGAGTAGTTTGCAATTGAGAGAAAGTTAATGAGCACCGTGATGGTCAGTAATCTATCGTTCTCGAATTAAATTTCTCTCTCATTTGAGCATTCGATTACGCGCAACAAATTATCTGCAAGTACAACGACAATTCCATCGTCGGTGAAATGAAAAGTATCGCGCGAAAGCGACGTCAAACGAGACTCGTTGCAATTTCTTGCTGAGCAATCGTTCCGCGAAGAGGAGACAGCCGTTCGCTTGTTTCGCCGGTGTCATCCGTTTCGTTCGCCCGTCTTCAGCGAAAAGAAATTGCACGACAGCTCGACGACGACAGTGACTCGTTGTCAGAATTCGGCAGTTGTCGTTCTTCGACCTCTTACGCGCTGAGAAGACTAAAGACACCATCTGAACTGTTTTAATTGCACAATGGTTTGTCACGGTACAGATACAACGCAGTTTTTTTCACAAACGCACATAGACGAATCACCAACATATGTATATCACGCAACGTGAAATTCTAAAAAAAAATTAAAAATTCGCTCGCTGCTTCGTTTCCTCTTTATTACAACGACGTTATCTCGCAGTCCCTCGCGAGAACGTTATATTTATCAAAGAGTCGCCACGCGGCTGTGCAAAATGCGGAATATTAACAACATACTTTGTCCCGGTATCTAAAAGTCAAATTAACTGTCTCCAGGACAAACTCTGCGCGCGTACACTATGCATAAATTAAAATTATCGCGCTCGCTCGCAGGATCGTGCAAAATCAGGATCGTAGTAAAATCAGCTTCCAGAGAGCGAGAAAGAGGCCAAAGAGTCTCGCGTCGCGTCGAAATACATTAATAACTAATTTTATGGACGGTCACCTTTCTATTATTGGCAACGTGTTTTGTTGACGTTTTGCAATAATTCGTCGCTTTATTTTTCTTTTGAACTCGTCGATACGATTTCTATCACTGGATAGAAGTTGTTAAGAAGTAATAAACTTATCATTTGTTTTGCCTGGGTTACATTTATATATACTTAAGGGGGCAGTATACTTTGGAGTAAAACAAAAGTACATATTTGACTGACATGAGCTTCCGCGGTTTATTTTAAAACATTATGAACTATGCAAAGCAACATTAAAAAAGAAAGAGAGTGGGCTCTTATTTAGCTGTTTAACGGCATTCTTTTACATAACTTTATTTTTACATTGCCTATCGGTGTGCATGATTCCAGCCAAACAAGATTAGCTGGAACGAAAAGGCAGAAAAAACAGTTCAAAAGCGAACAACATTCTCTAGGGATTGACGATCCAACATTTTCATTTTTGTGAAACTATTTGTTTTCGATGTATCGAATTTATGCCAAAAATTTCTAGTTTTTTGTTTATATTTTCCGAAATTGCAAAAAGTTAAAAAATGTTCGATCCCTAGTAAAGATACGTACCAAGTTTCACAGTAATCGGTTTGATTAGATTTCGAAATATCTTGCAGACCGTTTCTAAAAACCTAGTTTCGAGAAACACACGTTTAAAGTTTCAGAACGTCATTTTTCACATGTATCCTTTACTTACGTTTTTTACTTAAATATCGCGGCTCACGGTTCTTACGATTCACAACTAAGTTAAATCCAAGTCGCCTAATATTCGATCTACCGAAAGTAATATTTAAATCGCACTTGATCTACACTTTATAACACTGCTTAAAGTTGCTACCTAAACAGTGATACAAATTCAATCGTTTTGTATCCACGGATTAATTATTATACCCGAAAATAAGTCGTTTTAAAGGATCTTTTGTATCTTATTTCCAAGACTTCAAACTACCATTTAAAACAAACAAACAAAGAAATCGATTTTTTTTAAATTTCAAACTGTCCTGACCCCTTGAAACTAAGAAAATGTTGCAATTTGGGACAAAAAATTATCGACCTGGTGATTCCAGCGTCAAAGGTTAACAGTTTCGTTCAGTGTCGCGCGTTTCTCAGCGAGTTGATGGATAAATTTCTTTTTTTTTTTTTCACCGAGACGTGTTTCTGAGCTGGCTGGTCAATTTGACAAGGCCGAGACATGCCTCAGGCGATCGTCGCCCGACGTTCTCGCTGTCTTTAGCCTCTGTTTACAATTACTCAAGCCGCTCGTCACGTACGACAGGCCGCGTGTACCGCCTTGAAGAGTTTGCACTGGATCCTGGCCGTATTTGCTCGTGCGGTATGAATCTCGCGACTCGGGTCGCCTCGCATTTTTCTGGTGAAAACAAGCTTGTCGAAAGCTTGTCGTTAAACAACGAGAGACGATCGGGTGTCTTTTGAGCACTTGTCTGAAAATGCTTGTCTTCTTGTTCCTCGAGGAACACTTCTCCATTTCTGCGTATGTACCTTGCGCGTCTGTTCTTTTTCTCTCTCTCTCTCTCTGCTTTTCATCTTGGATTTCTCGTTTGTTAGCAACGATGTATTCGATTTCGGTCTTTAGTTTTAGTTTTAGTTCAGTTAACTTGTCGGCGTTCAACTTTGTTGGACTTTAGTTAGAGAGCCAGCAGTGATTCGTTAGAACACAAAATCTGAGCTAATTTCCTTGAATTTCACAAATTGTGAAACTTGGCAATACCAAGGTACTAGAATTTCAATTGTCCGATTGCGTTGCAACTTTAATGATTGAAAATAGTTGCAAATCCCAATAATTTTCATTCGTGTTACGTTATTATTATTTATTGTTCGTTGATTATTATTTATTATTACTTAGCTATTATTTATATTATCATTGCATCATTATTATATTACAAAGTAGTAATATTAAAATGTATACTTTTAACGATACAAGATAATTATTATTTATTCTATCACTATTATATTACCAATATAGAATTTTAACTATTCGATTATGTTGGAACTTCGATGACATACGAGTCAGGAATTTTCATTCACATTGCACTACTATTATTTCCTGTTATGTTGCTGTTGCATTACTATCATATTACAAAGTGGATTTTGATAGTATGAACCGACAGGAACCGGCAGGAATTGCAGGGGAATTCTCGAAATTTCTTTCGAAAGAGGAAAAAAAGGAGAGAAAGGAGTCACAGGAAATAGTACGACGTCGAATTGGAAACCGAATTGGAAACGTCGGGAACACTCGCCATGGCGGTTTATCCGAGTAACACCTTGTCTCGTCCGGCATAAAAATTTCTAACGTGTTTGCGCGTCTCGAGGAAACAATGGAAAGAAACGATCGACTCGACTTTCACGAGCGAATGGAATTGGTAATTAAAAGGCCGTGATTCCGAACGACCAGTTTCTAATTAGAACGCCACGGACTTTCGATCATCGTGACCGTGTCGAATGCCTTATAAACTCAAATTTGTAGAAAATCACGGAGCTTCGTTGCGAGAATCGCTTGATTTCTAATCAGAATGCACGTAGCCTCTGATATCACGGTTGTCAGCTGACCCTGTAAGCTTCGGATTAAAGGAAAGTTGGGACGTTGTCGACGCCGCACTTGGCAAGGATGGTTTTGAATATTCATCGTTTTATTTCGCCAACGAATATTTGGACACGATTTCTCTCTTTCGACGTACGCTTTATGCTAATTCTAATGTCTAACAGTGGAAGCGTGCAGGCAGGAGATTACAGGAGGGCTCGCGAACGTATTCGAATGTCTTTCGACATATTCTATGTTTGTGCATTTCGAAATTTCAATAGTATTATAATGTATTTAGTAAATCACGGTTGTATCGGTGGAATTTTTTACGATTCTGTAACCACGTACAGAGGTTCAGGACTTCAATTGAAAAAAATGAAATAACACTTTATATCTGTGAAGAGTATATAAAGTTTTAGTGACAATTAACAATTGACGAATTTTGTTATAAAATACACGGTGCAATTTAAATGTTACATCATCGGCGACAAGTACTAAATATTAAAAACAAAATGTCCAAAGATCTTTGAGCGGTTCACACACAGAGATCATAAACAGTTAATTGTCCATTGCATTAATAAGTTTTCAACATTGTCGCTATTTTTAAAGCTTGTTATATATTAAAAATTACTATTATAAATTTTACTAAATATATATATATATACACTTTTAAATTGGATTCGAATTATAATATCAGTAATGTGTCATAACACCAATTAAATTTCAAAATATTTTATACGTGTAATATGAAAATTATTGCAAAGTCTTCTGTGACAGTTAATGTTCAGTGAAATCTGTGTTTCGTTCACTTTCATTTGGTTTTCCTCGGTGTAATGTATCTCCATCGGTGTCTTTCCGGGTTTGGTATGTAACTGGGACTGCGACTGGCTTTACCTTTTTCGTAGATGAGATTATCCGAGGCTTTTCGAAAGACGAACGTCGAGAGATCCGCACTCGCGTAAACCGTTTTCGAACAGACTGCATCGCGACCTGATGCCAATCGATGTAGCTGCAGGTGCGTCGGAAGACGTCTCTTTCGAAGGGGGCAACTTCTCACTGCTCGAATCACGTACACGTGCTTCGTCTGCGTCGATTTGTTCGCCTGGCTCTGTCGGTCGGTCGTCAGTACTCTGGAGAATACAAATAATATAAATAATGAAGCGTTAAACAATGCACAACTGGGATTGCAAAACTAGACTGTAGAAATTTTCATAATTTCTCCTTGTAAGATTGATATTGTTCCGAAATTCTTATCAGTGACCATGTGTTTCGGAATAAGTAAGTTTGATAAGAATTTTGGAAATTGTACAGATTGTTAAACGATAAGGATAATTGGAGAAGATGATGGTGTGAATATTTCTGAGACATTTTACCATGCACAAAAATTCGATTTAGTTACATGTATATATTATCGGTTAAATATTTTTAAAATGAAAATTGAAATGAAACGATAATACAGCGTGCGAATGATTTGACGTATAACCAAATATTAAAGCAAATACGAGATAATTCTGTTTAAACATTTGAACAGTAATTAATGCGTATTTGAATTCCAATGTTAGCAATAAACGAGTCAGTTTAAATAAACAATTTTTTCTAGTTAGTTGAAATCAATTGATTTAACGATTAAATAATTAAATCGCTACTCGATTATAAATGACGATATTCTACCAGAGCACCATAACTAAAATTTTGACAGAGAGAAGCAATAAAATTCGATCGAACAAAAGTTTCAAAATTATATAATACAAAGTACTCTGTGAGGAAAGAACCAAATGTTCGACAATACCAGTCAGAAGTTAAACTCGAGAGTTATACTTGCAAGAGTTATGCTACATATAACATTTTTTTTTTCCCGTGGAGGAAAATCTTGGGACTAGAACAGTAGTTCCATATTCCTAACCTCATCGTATAATCCTTCCGGTCTCCTCTCGCGCGAGTAATACTACATATAAATACAATATATATAGTTTAAGGTCTGACTAACATTATCGGACATTTGGTACTGCAGAATACTATATATTATGTAATTTTGGAATCTTTTGTTCAATATATATCGATTGGACAAAAACTTATATATGGTATAATATAATTATAATTTATATGTTATACTATGATACTTATATTATGTATAATATCATATTATATCATATATATATACACTACAGAGTACTTTATATCATGTAATTTTAGAATTTTTTGTTCAATATATATATCGATTGAACGAAAAATTATATATGATATAATATAATTATATGATAATTATATTTTATATGTTATACTATGACACTAATATTATACATAGTACCGTATTATATCATATATATATATACATTACAGAATACTTTGTATCATGTAATTTTGGAATTTTTTTGTTCAATATATATCGATTGAACGAAAAATTATACAATACAATTATATGATAATTATATTTTATATGTTATACTGTGACACCAATATTATACATAGTACCGTATTACATCATATATATATATATACATTACAGAATACTTTGTATCATGTAATTTTGGAATTTTTTTGTTCAATATATATCGATTGAACGAAAAATTATACAATATAATTATATGATAATTATATTTTATATGTTATACTGTGACACCAATATTATACATAGTACCGTATTATATCATATATATATATATATATATATATATACACACACTGCAGAATACTTTATATCATGTAATTTTGGAATATTTTGTTCAATATATATCGATTGAATAAAAAATTATATATGATACAATATAATTATATGATAATTATATTTTATACGTTATACTATAATACTAACGTAGTATCGTACTATATCATTTACGTATATATATATATACTGTCTCACAAGGAAGTTTCTCGAAATCACGGAAAATCTCGCAGTCCAGCCGATAGTGAAATTTTTCACCGGGCAGAAGTAGAAGATAGGAGTCACGTTTAACGCGAGAACGCATAAAGCGTAGAAAATTTGTCAGAGTGGCGGGTGTGTCGGCGAGGGCGTGTCGGAAGTCGCTGAATAATGAAAGCAGCGCGGCTCGTGGATCGAAACGATGTTTCCTCTGTTTTCTCCGCTAGCGACGTCGAACTCGCGCCTGCACACGAGCGCGTAATTTAAGGCTCCTCGGGGCGGTGACGCGAGTTTGGCAAATTCCAACGTGCCATTTAAATAATTCGTCGAGAACAACACGTACTTCCTCGGGGCGATCGATCGTTCCGCCTCGGCGTCCCTCAGGCAAGAGGCGTTGACTTTTCTTTCCAGCCGAATATCCGAGTCCACGTTACGGCACGTGTTCGTCGTCGTCGTCGGATCGATCGACTCGCGTTCAAGATCGTCCCTCGAATCCAAGGGATTCTCAGCTTGTTTCGTCGTCGTCTCGTCGATCTCGATTGCGGCTGATCGCCCGTCCGCTTCGCTGCCGACGCGTTTACGCAGGCTTTCCTCCAGCTCCAGCAAATCGCGGAAAAACGTTTGGCCTTCGTCGTCGAACGGACCTGTTCTGAAACAGTTGCGCTTGTCTATCGGACAGTGGAGGCTGAAACATGCTGAACTGCATGTCCGAACTGCAAAAATATATATATAGGCTACGGTAAAACTATTCACAACGCGTGTATCTACGTGAAATTTCACATCTAGATTCCTAGAAAGCGACTTTTTTTCTTCAGACGAATCTTTCGAAAGTTTGACTTGGAAATTAATTGCAAGATACGGTGGAGATTTCTCTTTTTGACGCTAGAACTGCCAAAAATGGACAAAATGACCAATTTATATTAATTTATGTCGGTGTATTTTTAGACACTCGAGTGATTTTTAACAGAATATATTAATATTTTGATATATTCCTCTTGATATAGTGCTCTTTACTGTATTATTAATTTTCTTTTACGTTTCAACTTCTTTTCTACAAATATAGAGAATCTTCTCTTCTTCTTCTTTTCAATATAACATCAAAATATGACAGAAGACTAATTTTATTAATTTTAAATTAAACTCGAGTTCAAACATGAATTTGAATTAGTGTACTGTAATCTGCAACGAGAAGAAAAAAATTGAAAAAATATATGATAAAAAAAAATTACGGATTTATTTGCCGACCCTGTATTATATTTTAGTCGTCGGTAGTTCTAGCGTTAATTAATCCGAAATTTTTGAAGAATTTAGATACGTTTTAAATTTAAATATCGTTTTCTGATCGGCTCCAAATATCATCGATTAGCTCGACTTCTTCGAACAATTTATTTCTAAGATACTCTCGAAAGTCCGACACTGATCGAAAGGAAGAAAACGAGCAAACGATACCTGCTTCCGTCGTTGTGCCTTTTCCTCGCGAGCACGCTCTCCGTGTCAGAGTGAGCTCTCTTCAGCATTGTCTGCTCCCTTTTCCGATGTCTGTTCAGCTCCATGATTATCATACGTCGAATGATTGTGTTCAATTCCTCCTCCTCCTTGTCGTAGCTCGTAGCGCGTCTGTTTTTTTCATAAGAAACTTTCACAAATGAGCGAACGCTTTGCGACGCATTATAATATACGAGGGGGCGAACGAGAGCATACTGTTCTTAGAAATTTAATGGCAGAGGTCGACGACACTCGCACAATTAGCTTTTCCCTCTCGAGAAAACGCACGGTCGCTGAATTACTGCCCGATCGAAATCAATCCGATGGACTAGAAAGCGTTAAATAATACAGGAGGAGGAGGGGGGAGGGGCAATGGCCGTCGCGTGTTCGTGACAGTTCCGGATTAAATCATCGAAAGGTCGGAACTGAAGTTACAATCCAATCGTAGGTCCCGCAGGAATTACAGATCCTTATTTTACGCGCGATACACGTGCGACGAACGAATTACGATTCGTTCTGTCGTGTTGAAATTTGAAATTAATGAAGTGTCATAAGATTTAAAGATAATCGATAACGGTTCGAATTGAAGTTAACAACTTTCTTCACCAACGAAACGTGTTGGCGTATGTTTGAGTATACGTGTATCTCGACTCGACAGCTCGTTGGGAATAATGAAGTCCCGAGCTCGATTAAAGTTACATGATTCGATGTAAATCAACAAATGTACGTATACATGCACGATGCATATGATATAAAATAGATTGTATAAGAATCATTTAATATTATCAGTATATGATATTTAATACACACGAGTCATAATAAGAATATGAATCTTCGATCAAGTGGCATTTCAGTGCACATTCAGAACGAGGATCTCTACAATGAATATATTTTGACGATTTAAGTACGTTTTCAAATTGATTCTAAATTTTATCAATGTAATTGTAAGCACTGGAATAACTCTCACAAGATCGACCTCTTCAAACAAGTTCATTCGTTTCGAAACTACTTCCATCCGAAAGGAGCAAAAGTTTCGATCGAAATTTATGCAATTCGATTGCCACAGAATACTCGACAAATACATCGAGTATTCACATCTTAATTAACTTACGATCTCGTCAGGAAAATCGTTGACTCGAGCGTTGAATCGTTCTCTGGAGACAGTCCAACGTCCTTCTTCGTTTCATCGCGTCGAGATTGCGTCGCCAGTTCTCCACCCGTGGAAATTTCCCGAATTTTTGACACCGTTCCGAAACTCTCGTCCCTCCGCGTTTCCTTCGAAAACGAAGACTCGTCGAGCGTATCATCCACGCTTGAAGGATTTCCATTTTCTTCCCGATCCACCATCGGGATGCGTTTCTCTCTCGACGCGAGATCGACCATCTTCTCGACGAGACGTTCCTCCGAATTTTTCACAGCGCTCCCCTGCGAAACTGAGACCAGAGACATCTCCGGCGATGGTTCCTTGGCTTTCATTTCGAAATTCCCCGTTTCCCACGAACGTCCGCCGCCACTTTCAATCTCCAAATGCGCCTCGAATTCGCGCGACGCTCGAGTATCGTTGTCGTTCCGGCGCGTCTCCTCGTTTTCACGAGCGAACGCGTCGTACTCCGCGTGTCTTACCGCCGCGGGAACCCTCTTCATCACGGCGTCGTCGGTGAATCTCTCCTCGGACCAATCCATAAATTTCGTCGGACACGCCGCGCCGGCTTCTCGGGACATCGTGTCGCATCTCGGAATCGTTTCTTCGTTCGAAAACGGTACGACGTTCTGCAATTCGTTCGACGCGTCTACGTTCACTTTTGTCGCGATGTCGTTGGAAGTTTCGTTAGGGTGCTCGTTCATTTTCTTCGTTGGATGTTTGTCTGAGGTTTGGCGATTTTTATTGACGATAATAATCGTCACTATGCTTCCCCGTGTGTTCGAGGTGAGTTTTTGTTTTATCGTTGAAGGGACACGTGCGAATATTGCTTGAAAACGTGAAGCAACGTACCTACACTCTGAAAGCAGATCTTTGAAAAAGTTACACTATTTTTATTAGAATTAGTTGTTTTTCAAAGTAATGGAAAAGTTATACTATTTTTATTAGAATTAGTTGTTTTTCAAAGTAAAGAAAAGGTTGCACTATTTTTATTAGAATTGGTTGTTTTTCAAAGTAAAGAAAAGGTTGCACTATTTTTATTAGAATTAGTTGTTTTTCAAAGTAATGAAAAAGTTGCACTATTTTTATTAGAATTAGTTGTTTTTCAAAGTAGTGAAAAGGTTGCACTATTTTTATTAGAATTAGTTGTTTTTCAAAATAATGAAAAAGTTACACTATTTCTAGTAAAATTAGTTGTTTTTCAAAGTAATGAAAAAGTTGCACTATTTTTATTAGAATTAGTTGTTTTTCAAAGCAATGGAAAAGTTGCACTATTTTTTTTAGAATCAGTTGTTTTTCAAAGTAATGGAAAAGTTATACTATTTTTATTAGAATTAGTTGTTTTTCAAAGCAATGGAAAAGTTACATTATTTTTATTAGAATTAGTTGTTTTTCAAAGCAATGAAAAAGTTATACTATTTTTATTAGAATTAGTTGTTTTTCAAAGTAATGAAAAAGAGGTTAAAAGAAAAAAAGAAAAATGAGCACAATGGATATTGTACGTATAATATTTAAGAGTCGAATTTATTCCTTTCACGCTAACAATATCTTCTAAGTCAGTACAGAAGTAAATATACGTAAATATTCGATCTTATGACATTTGGACACTGTGCGACTCATTCTCATCAGAACTTTAATTAAATAAAGTAACCGTAGACAAATATTTGATATTTAAATGGAAATCAAGTTTTCAAGAAGAGGAGAGTGCTGGATCACGGAATGCCTGAGAAAATTAAATTATAAAGATATATATTATAAAATATATGTATAAAAATATTATATATTAAATTAATAAAAAAAGAGAAGCATCTCGCAACATCTAAAAATGAACTTTCTACGGGGTTTCTAATCTAGTGAAAAGACAGATAAAAATATTCTCCATACGTATATACGTATAGGGACCATTAATCTATCAAAACCAGCGTTCGCTTAGATCAATCAAAAAGAAGAGAAGAAACGAGACGATCCAGTGATAGTTTCGTTACACTATCCAAAGACCGTTCAATCCAATTTTACAATATCAACCATCCATCGAAACCAGCGTTCGCTTAAAACAATCAAAGAGAGAGAAAGAAAAGAAAGATTCAATTCTCTCGTTACTCTATCCAAAGATCCAATCTTACCGATACGATCGAGCTTCTACACGCGGTTGAAAGCGAAAAAATGAAGAGAGACACGTGTATCCAATCGTATAATTAAAAACCATCGGATCAGAAGACAAATCGTTTTCAGCAAAAGTCACCGATTCGCCGACAAAGCGACAACTCGCGGATATCCTCTACGTACGTAGTCAACGTCGAACTCGGGAAAATTGAATCGAATCGATCGACCGTTTGCGATTATTCGATTTGACGGACCGCGATTTAATTACTCTCTCTCTCTCTCTCTTTTTTTTTACCACGGTTGCGAAAGTAACGGCAACGGATTTCGCGTACGAAAATTCATTGGGAGACGGCCGGAGGCGGCCATGGGGCAGAGAGGGAGAGCGCAATCGGCGCGATACAATCAATTAAATTCAATTACGGGGTAGTCGCGCGCACGGACAAGCTTACAGGACGAAATCGGCGTAATTACACTCGTTCTCGACAGGTGGGCCGGCCGAAAATTGATTTGCCACGAGCTGCTGCCCGCGTTCGATTTTTCCCAACTTCTTCTCGACCGGTCTCGAAACGCTCGACGCGACGCGAAGAAGGTTCCATGCGAGCAAACTGACGCGGATCAACGGCAATATCGTGCTCACTTCTTCCGGAGCACTTAACATTTGCACGGTGGATCATCGCGATGTTCGTCCATGTTAATCCCGGTATTTTCTTTCGATCTTCGACTCGATTTTCTTTTTCTTTCCCTTTAAACGCGCGTAATTTTTCTCACTGGAGGATTTAGGTTATCCGAATTTTGCCAATGTGACCGACGATTTGCTGTTGTTTCCGCTTGTTTGTTCCGTGTCGTTTCGATTTCGGTGCACACGAAGTTGTCGTTAATTTCGAACTTTCCCGATCGTTCATTTCAGTAATTAATTTTAATTTAAATAAATTTTTATCAATAATAGAAAAAGTTAATTTAGAAAAAAAAGTTCCATTTGAATGCGGATCCAATTTTTTTCAATTACATTATTAGTTTTAATTTTTGATATTGGAATTACTTTATTAATTCCAATAATTTATTATTTAAAATATTTAAATTTTTATTATATAATTAATACAACTTTATTATTTAGTTTTTCCATTTCTGGCAAATGCAACAACCCGAATATGTACAGTCTCGTTTCATGAATTTGGAGATACTTGAAATCTCGTCCGTTTCACGCTAGAATTACCAACGATGAAACTATGAGATTCATACATCGGTGAAAATCAAGTGCAAAGAACAAAGGGAAAAGTTTTGCACTGCGACATAGAACACAAACTTTTATTAATTCGTTGTCCGAAAAATTATTCAAACCTATAAAAATATATTTCAGTGACTCTACAAAATTTCTCTGAAGAATTACAAATTGGTCGTTTTGACCATGTTGATAGTTTTAGTTAAATTTCAAGATGATCTCCTCAAGTCAAGAATAAATATCTATCTTTCGGTAGAAAAATGATCTCTTTACGATACTGAGATTTTTCATCAACTTCAGGATCAAAGTCGTAATATTGAAATTGACATGATAATAACAATAATATTACAAATATTTTTGCAATTAATTATATTTTACTAGAATTACTAGATAGTTTTCATTTTAGAGACAAACATAAATTGCCACTTGAATTGAAAGATGTATGAAAGTTTATCAATGATTTAGATATCCGAAACCATATTTAAATCGTAACATAATAATAATATAATGATAACTGTACTATAATTACTATAGTACTAAAACCGTGAGTTATCAATTCTAAATCGCTTATAGCGAAGTCGATGCAACTTTAAACAAAATCAAATGAATCGATCCTGAAACCAGGAAATAAATATTAAATGCCCGTAGTTTGGAATTAATTTCCAAACCGAACCATTGCAGATACATTTTCGGCGCCAATATATCTTTTCGACGAGTATGCACGCGAATATGCGTTCGATAAATTGTAAGATACAATTTTATGCAGACGGTGTCTCGCCTCAGATATTAAACGAGCGAGTCTTTGGAATTGCAAATCGCGCACGACGATTAATATGTATGGCATCGTGGAATTTAATATGTCGTTTCGCGATGATTTTACGGTAGATACGATCGGATCGTGACCAACCTGATCCATTGCCGGCAACCGTGACGTATTAATGGACTCGGTGTTAAAATACTCGAGGTCGTGAACTTGCATCGTTCTCTCTGTTAACGCTGGAACTACCGACTGTCGACGCATGAGATTCTCATCAAAGACATTAAAGTAAAAAGAAAAAAGAAAAAAAAAAAAGGAAACTTTATAATACATTATAAATTTTAAATCTCCAAAAATACACTGTCTCGCGTGTGCAAAAATTACAAATTGACAGTCTCTTACTCGCATGAAATTATATTTTACATAATTTTAACGAAGATGTGAGAAAGTTGAATAAAACCTGTCGTCGCATAACCATTTCAACCACTTCGATATTTTGCCTCCGTTTGAAGGTAATAACAATTTATTTCAATAAACGGGAGAGATCTCTTGTCACGCAAGAAGGAAAAAAGAGAAAGTAACGAGAGCAAGCGTCAAGGTGAAAACGAAGGCATTATATCTATAAAGAGAAAAAGGAACAAAGAGAACAAGATCGAGGAGAGTATTATAATACAGAGAGATAAAAATACGATGAAATTACGATGAAATAAAATTACAGTGGTAGTAATAAATAATAATTATAGTAGTTACAGTAACAGATGAACTTAAATAAATGCAATAAAGTAGTAGATAGAAAAAAAATGTACAGTATAGTGTGATAGGGGATAAAGGGGATGAATTATGCTGAGGTTGACCAGGGCTTTATTATGTTTCTCTTTCGAAGCAATAAATTCAGTTAATTTTATTATATAATGCACAAGTATTAGTGTTACACAGGTCGCGTACGATTGTGTCAGTGTGATTAGATCTGGAATAATGGGACATGGAATAGGGGAATAAAAAAGAAGGAAATCTGGAATGTAGTGGGATGAGGTATAAAAATTAATTAAGCTGAGACATTAATGAACCTGAGCATAGTCAACAACATCCATTTATGAACTTTGAACAGTTGCAAGCAAATGGAAATTGTACCCGGAGTATAAATCGAAACGAAATCTCTTGAAAAATTATTAAAAAAATTCATCTACAATCCCACCTAAAAAGATAAACATTTATATTATCTATCAGCAATCTCCTATTTCATCACCCGAAACAGTTAGACGAAGCATTCCAACGTCGACATTCCAACATCACGTTGGACGTTTCAAAAAAACGCGTTTCAAAAAATAATGTATCCAGTCGGCGAAGATCGAAAGCAAGTGGGGCCGCAACGTGTTTAACATCGCGTTTGTTCATCGATCAAACGTCGTCGTCCCTTCCCTCGGGGCGAGGAGAATTCTCCGAATGAAACCTGGTGACCAGCGTTCGAGCACTGGTTTTTCACCCGCTTCCTATCCACGAGTGGCGTGTATCGAGTATCCGGCTTCACCCTTTAATTCGCACGCATCGCACGTATACACGGGACGTTGACGATTCGAGGACGCTGTTGAACGTCAAACGCATGCCCACGCTGCGAGGACTCTCTAATGGAGTGTCCTGCCGGGTCGAGTGGCTCCGTTGCATATCATTTACCTTTACGAGTAAACGCGGGCTACACACTTGGCATAACGTCGATGCTTTTAACCACGTGATCCTGACGGGTCGGTTACTTCGGCTAGGTTTCGAGGAATCCCACCCTGGGACGAAACGCGGCTCGTAAGTCACCGCTTAATGCCACGTTCATCCCCGCGGGATCCACTATAAACAAAGTACCCGACGATTTTATGCTCCGTTGCCAGTCGATCTCGCTGTCATTGGACTCGACCAGATTCACGCTCGTGGCATTACCAGACATTATCGTGACACTACCAGACTGTCGATAGCTTTGGTACTATTCTTCAGTTTGCGAGTGTCTTTGATCAGACTGCGGACATTTACGCAGAAGGTGGTTGAAGGAACGAGACTTGTGACAAAGCGGACTAAATTTAAATAATTATTAATATTTATTATTATAAATTTATTGTAACTGTTATTGTGTATTGCAATAATTATTAGTATTGTTATTTAATAATAATTAATATTTAAATGTTATAACGAGAACTTTGGATTTTGAATATCGTGTATATATTTTTGCAGATTGCGGACGTATTCCGTGTATCCTTTCGTAACTGTAAAGTACCACAACTAATTGCTTGATAAAACAGAAAAATTAAAAGAAAGTTCAGTCGATGAAATTGAAACTGAAAGTATCTACAGGAGATGAAAAAACATTGTTATTATTATTATTATTATTAATGATATTAATATTTGGAAAATGATTGAAGAAATACTCGTAACAAAACAAAGATTTGTTTGGGGTACTGATCATTGTCGTGAGAACTGCAGATTTTATGTACATATTCCATATATCCTTTCGAAACTGCGATCCAATTGTTCGACGAAACGAATATTAAAAGGAACTCGGTTCATTCGATAAAACTGAAACTGAAGATTTCCATGGGAGATAGAGGAAACTAGTTAAAAATTTGTTGAAAAATTTTTTACTATTGTTATTAATGATATTAGTAAGTAATCGAAAATTGTTATTGTGCGAGAGTTACTCTCTCGTCTGAAAATTGTTATCAAACGACTCTGTGATGAAACTCAGATCGAGATCGAGTCACTCGGTGCTTTCCCTTTGGACGATGACGTATCTGGGAAACTTGGTGAAAGTTGTGCCCTAATTTGACGTATGAGGATCTCGAGACGTTGTCATAAGAAAAGTTAAATAAGCCTATTTATATAGCGTCGCTCATAACTGTCCTCGTAATAGGTCAACAGTGGCATGAAGTATTCTCTTCAAGTAGAATCACGCTTTCCACGGAACGGCACGCCGCGTAGATTATTTATAATGCAAATAGAAATCGCATGGCTGCCATAACGAAGTTGAGTTGACTACGATTGCGGTGAGCGACGACTCTTCAAGTGACACTTAAAAATTGAAAATATGAATGGCACGTTAAAAATGAGGCAGATGAGTCTGCAACATCAAATCAGACACGGTTTTGAAGCCGGTATAGACAACCGTGTATTTTCTCGAGCGCTTTCATGCTCTACTTAACAACATCCTTTTACCCTAACATCGAAACGGTCGCTGCTTACGTAAGCTCCTTACGTCGAGGCTTCTGTAAGCTCTCCTGCTGGTTTCTACTCGAAGAAGAAGCTGCATTATTGTTTCGAACTGGACGACAAGCAATTTCAAGATGACCAGGGAAAAGATGATGACGCAACGACGAACGTCGAATTGATACGTACCAGTTCAACTTCGATAAATTTTATGTTTGCGCCCGTATGAACCCGGAGTTGAGAAACCAGTTTGGGTGTCGCCTCGTTGACCCTGGCTATTGCGCAAGAGTACCATGTACAATGTTGGACCGCCCAAGTATGGCTTGGGACCAAGCGGAAAACTACGGATTTTGATTGACTGTGTGTGTGAGTGTGTGTAACGTGATTCGTCTAATTTCTAGTACAATCTATCACTTTCGAGTCATTTTCGTGTATAATTTGCCTCACATGGTTACCCAAGAATGTTCTAACAAACAGTAGATTAGATTGCTCGATTAGGGTACAAATTTTATGACAAAATTCACGAAAATGCATCACTCGTGTTTTCACAAAGTATAGGGTGGCCCACTGGAAAACTGAAGAGTTTGAAAAATTCATAAAGGAAAATTTTAATTCATAAAAATTCACTTATAATACTTAAAAAAAAGTCCATTAATTATATTTCCAAATAAAATAATAAAAAATTTTAGAAACGTGTTTGTAAATGTTATTTTTGTTTTGTATCATTCAGTCTTTCAGTGACCGCCCTGTATTTCGGTGGTCACTCTATGTAAGTATTTCTAAAAATGTAGAGAGCGAATAATTCAGTCGCCAATTCTCGTACAACAAAATGCTGGAAAAAAAATAAATACTTTGACAAAAGAAACTTTTGTGTCTTTTTTCCAACAGATTTTATAATACTCGGTCTACAACTGACGGATTAATTGTCTCTACGAAACTCCGTGTAGAAACGAGGGATTCTCTAACTCTTAGGTGACTCTGATCTACTGTAATAGAAGGCTGACTCTAGAATTCTGTCCTTCCTGAACTACTCAAGTTCCCTTTTGCATTTCTCTCAAAATGCTCTTCTTTGTTCTCCCATTCTGGAAGGGAGCATCTTTTGCTCCAGAATTGCAATATTTCCTCAGTTTTAAGTATATTTGCACAGTATAACCCAGGCACAGACAAATAATAAATTTATTAATAATTTCCAATTTCTATCCAGTGATGGAAATCGTACCGACGATTTCAAAAGGAAAGCGACGAATTATTGTGTACGATTTGGTCACTCGTTATGGTCCGCAATCAGTTGCCAGCGCAAGTGGTTAAGGGCTGGTCGCTGTCACGTCGTGCTTGAAATCGAGTGATGGTAACGCTGTTGACAAAAGAACTGGAAAAGAACTGAAAGTGATACTAAGCACGCGTCGTCTGCGTATGTCACGCAGATGGCCAAACAAAAACTAATACAAAGAATAGCTTTCTCTGATTCTGTCAATCGGCGGCTTGCACGTGCTTGCATAGCTAGAAAACAAACAAACTATTGTGAAACACACGATAGTTGTGCCTTCGCTTCAAATTTACTAAAGATTATCCTTCGTCATCTTCCTACTGATTATACCGAGTGACACGAGAAGAAGAAGGTGTTAAAGGTACCACGAAACGAGGAACAATATATATAACCAAGCGACCGACGAGGGAAAAGCGTTCCTCCGAGTGGCGACATTTTCTCAGAATGGTTCCCTCATCTGGTCAAAAACCTGGCGTGAAAGAAACGAAGGAGGGGCGAGGCGCGCAACAGCGTATTTCTGCTGTTTCGTGGCTCTCTTAGGAGCTCTTAGTGGATCGTACGAAAAGTTTCATGCATACGAATGCGCGAGAAACTTTGGATGCACGGCGTTTCACGACGGGTTTGGAATTAACGACAGACAGAGAGAAAAAAGAGAAAGAGAATTGAAATAAATGGAAGAACAAGAAAAGAAGGAATTGAAATAATATCGTGGTATAATACACAATATTATCACTAAATATTGTCTCTTTTATTACTCGCTCTCTGTCGTTTGATAAAATTTTAATAAAGATACACATGGAACGCGAAAGGATGGCAGAAAGTTGCTACGAAGTTTCGTTCGAACTTATAATTGGCAGATATTCAGTTCAAATGTTGGAGCGAATCAATTTTGCTTCGACTGCCTTCGATATAAACTTGGACGAAGTGAAAGTACAGCTGCGACGAAAAACAGCGTGAAACGAAAGAAAATGGACGAGAATAAAGGGACTGATTCGACAAACAACTAACCTAACGAATCCCTGTCTTAGACGCTGATCCAATGGAAATTACGAAGTCTAGGAAGAGCAGTAGCGAGAATTATCCTTGTATAGAAGTGGAGTGACATTAAAAAAAAAAAAAAAAAAAATGCATCGAAACGAAGTAAAAAATAAAAAATAAAAAAATAATAAAAGAAACTGTAGAAAAACGCAAATTATCGGCCTGATTACGAGAGCAACGTGATTTCTGTCTTGCAGGCGGCGCGGAGACAGACGCGGTACAGGCGATCTTGGCCAGATACCTTCAGAGGCGTCTTCAGGGCTCGCAGCTGTCGACGCCGCCTCCGCCGGCTGTCCTCTTCAGTAGTAATAACCAGGCCAGAGCGAGGCAAGCGCAGAGGGCCACGAGCAATGCGTTGCCGAGGAATGTCAGCGAGAAAGAGAGGAGGGAGCGCGTGGAGGATTACGAGGATTACGAGGACGACCTTGAGGGCTACGAGGACAGTGAGAGGAGCAGGACCAGATTCGATCTCTTCGCCGGTAAATCCTTCAACCTCGCTCATATTTCGTCTTCCGTGTCTCGATCGTGTGCTTTGTCGTTTTCGATCTCACAAACAAACCGTTGCAACGGCTTTTCACCGGATGGAAAGTAATTGAAAAAGTTTGCCGAACGTTTATCGTCTCTTGATGACAAATCGATGAATTTGATGGTTGAAGGAAGGAATTTTTATTTGTTATGATTTGAATTGGTTAATTCTTCGAATTAATTGGTTCTTTTGGAATTGATAAAAGTGCCATTGGCAAAATTGATGATTCGTTCAGTTGAATTGTAATTTTTATCGTCGCTGCTTTATTTGTTAGATCGTGGATTTTGATGCCAACTCGTGTCCTTGTTTTCCATCGAAAATTGTCTCGTCCAGTAAATTTTATAAAAACTTGCACTTTAGACACGTTTAATATGCTATGAGCGAATTCCTCGAACTTTAAAATTTCTAATAAAAATCTACGGTCTGTTAATTGCAATCATCTCTCTGTAGTATATAGTTGGTTGTGGTGTTAATAATTTACCGAGGATACACGGGAAATAAGAGCTGAAAGTTGAAGGAAAGGTTTTCTCTGTATTTCGTAGCATTTAGTTGAAGGGGCATAATCACATTAGCACTTGAATGAGAAGAAACTCGTTTTGCACGTGAACGTGGAACTTCGAATAGAAAGTCAGTAGTCGGTACTAGTGGAGAAATAACGTGCAGTAAAATGGTCGTTAGAGAGCTTTTAGTTTTTCGTGACCTAAATTGCTTTCTGCTAATTGTCTGCGTTAACAGAGATCCATTAGCGGATCAATAACTGCAAGAAACTGGCCCTCAAATTTTTCATTTTCTGTATGGACACACACAAATATTTGTGATCGGCAGAATTTTGTTTCTCCGTTCAAATTTTTTATTAATTCAACTGTTAACCGATAACAATTAATCTTACAATTACTATGATACTCAGACTGATATTTATGAACTCATGCAAAATATGCAAAATATTCACACGAAGCATCTATCCAAAAATGAAACTCTCGTATAATTGTTAGCAAATGAAACATTTCCACGAAAATTCACAATTTAATGATTTCATATCAACTGCAGATGTTCGTGCATTCACTGTCAATGTGAAAGTGCAGAAATCCGCACAGAAGTGCATAAAGTACCAAAAATGAAGTATTCAGTAGATGAAATTTCTCTGTATGCCCACTTCTTTAGCTACGTGCATTCAGAAACATTAAAATTTTTAAACATCGGTGTCAGTTCAATGTCATGTTCTGTATATATACTTGAATGTCTTTTTTTATCAACTACACGACACAATAAAATATATATATATATATATAGCTGTATGAAAAAGGAAACATGGGAGACTCTGACTCTGGGAGAAGAAAGATATTTTTACCAGTTTTACATTCGCCTTTCGATCTTTTTACCAATTATACATTGGCCTTGCCATTCATTGTTAGGCGAAAAATATTTTTTGCAAGTCGAAGAGCTGTTTAGGTGACCTCGTTTAAATGGATCACCCTGTGTAAGAAAAACTTGAAGAAATCACTCGCGAGAGGAACGATCGTGCAACTCGTGTCCATCTTCTCTGTTATCTGTCTGCGAGTTCCTGTCGATAAATGCCAACCTTGCCACGCTGCTTGGAGTTATCGCGGATTCATTCGCGGATCCGTGTGTGCCAAGTTTGAAGTCCCTGCACGGCCGCGTGATTACTCTTCTGCAATTACCACGGTTTAATCCGGTTATCCTGTTATTTAGCCAGCCGTTCCTGTTATTACACGTAAAATACAAGGACGGACGGATTATCGGGCGAGCGGCGGCCATGCAGCACGGATAATCAAATAAAACGACGGCTAATCGGACAATCGAAGATAACGCGGCCGGTATCGATCCAACGACGCAGACACCGCCGCTGTTAATGTCACGATATTAGCGAGCAGGCCTGTTACCAGACGGCGGGATAAGTCTTTCTGATCGCCTGGCATGACCGACCACTCGCTCACTGCTCATCTATATTCGTTTGTTCTATTATCGTCCGGAAACGGGCTCATTCGATTGAAACAAAATTGGCTTGTCCATTTGCATCGGTTGAAAGAAATTTTGTCTAGCGAGAACGGGGACTTTGGAAAATTGTCGATCGTGGCCAAACACAGTTTCACGAACGATCGAACTTTCACACCGGGCGTTTTGTTTAAGCGAATTAGGTTTTCGTTTCGTTTCTCTTGCACGTACGTGTCTATTTAATGAATATCGTTTTCAAAGTTCATTTTGTTGGAAGGTCTCGTAACGCTTTGGAATTATTCCACAATTTGAGTAACGATGATTGAAATAAATACAACTGTCTATTCCATATAAACTGTCTCTGTTTAAACAGACGTCAATGTTAAGTTTGACAAAAATACTCGCATCCTTTTGGCCTTTCTAATATTTGTAAAAAAAGGAAACTTTTCGTTTCTTTTTCAAACGAAATCCGTCATATCGACGAATTTGGTGTCAATTATCGAAAAGTTTATTTTAGAAAAAACGAAAATGAAATATACCAGATACATATCATTTCTAATATTTAATTGATTTATTGTACGCGTGCGTACTTTCTTTTTTGTCTTCTTCACGATTGCTCTTTCTCATCGTGTAAAAAAGAAGTATTAAAAATTATTTTTCTGGGACAGAAAGATATTCTGCAATGAATTTACTCATAGATATTTTCCATGTCACTTCTGTTACTCAATTGCTTTATTTGTACATGCACGTACTTTGTCTTTCTCCTCTTTATGGCTGCTTTTTAAAATTCCTATCGGACGCAAAAATTTTTTTTTTAAATTCTTGTAGGACACAAAAATTTTTTGCAACGAATTTATTCATAGATATTCTCCATGTTAATGAAACTCCAAACTGAAAAGTCTAAGTCTAAAAGACACAGTCATTCGCGCGTTGCTCAACACGAAATTTTGGCAATATTTTATTATGAAGAGGTACGCTGTCCATCGTCTCGAAATTCGTCCGCCGACTCACTTGCTGCAACATAACACGTTGACAAGTCTACAGAAGAGCGTTCGACGTCGCGCGTTTCTGTCTCGAACTACTTTGGACCGTGTCGAATCGTACGATCGTTGAAACACGTCCGTTTGTCCTGTTAGTCTCGATGCATTCGTCCGTCGCGTGTACCATTTGTTCTTCGCCTCGCGACGTATCTAGCGAGCAGATCGGATTTTCCGTCGGATCACCGATCTCGATCCGCACGCGGATTGAACCTCTGTCTCGCGAGTCTCACGAATTTCCAAAGTGAGCAGCGTTCGAAGTTCGAGATAGCGAGATATGGTTACAGGAATTAAACACTTTATGTTTCTGTAATATGATATTATTCAAAACATTGTGGTGAATAATTTGCTCGATACTTAGTGTCAAGCTTCAACTGGTTATTAAAAATTTAGGATTAAATTACTTCAATTACGAGGTGAAATGGAATCTACCATAAATTGACTCGATGATACTTTAGTCAAAAATAGGTAACTCGAAAAGACTTTGTTGACGGGGATGTAAATTAAATCTATCATCAATTACACAACTTTTTGATAATTAAATATGTTCTACGATGTACAATATATATCTGTACTCTCTCAAATATATCTATACTACAATTTTTTTTTAACTTATTTGGAATACCAGCAATGAAAGATGAAATTTGTAGTGACACGAGTGAAAGTTTTTTCAATAAAAACACGAAATATTTGGAATTTTGTTTCTTATGTTTTCAGTTCAACTCCCAATGACAGGTTTATCTTCTCCAACAGATTAATTGAAATTACAATTAATTACAATAGCCGAATAATAACAAAATGTCATACGCATCTCTATAACATACATATAACATTACAATAAACAATGATAACAATAACGATAACACGAGAACGCGTACGGAGCATGTTTATAGGCAGCAGTATAACGTCACGCACCGTGAAGTTAATCGACTGTCCCTTTAATTTGCATTCCGTTTCGAGGAGGTAAATTGTAATTTGCAGAAACGTTTAAAATGTCATACTCGATTTTACGTGCGTGTTAGAAGCAAAATTGTACAATTACCATCATTGTTTACGAGCTCGACCAACAAATTGCGCACAGTTTTAATTACATTCTAGTGTAACATTCATTCGTGTAATCCGCGTTTTTATGCGTTCAGTCGCGTTTCTCGTTTTCGCAAAAGGTGTTGCACGTTAACCTCTTATTGTTAACTGTGAATGACGAGTATATTCAATTTTTTCCGTAGTGACGAGTGTACTCGTGTAATTGCACTTAAATTGAACTTTTTGTGGAAAATGAGGTAAATTTTAGAATATTTTGAGATTAGACTTGACTAGTTCTTTTTACATCATTTCTACGTATCTTTTTGCTATTAATATTAATTGAGTTACACAACAAAACTATTGATTTTTCAAAAGAAAGCTTGTAATGTAATTTACTTAATTTAATTTATTTTCTTATAATTTAATTCAAGGTATAATTTAATTTTATTTAATTTTATATAATTTAAATTTTAAATTTTAAACTGCATGTATTCTGTGTTTGACGAGTATGATCGCCATCACATCGTTCCAATGACATAATCTCGATACATAAGTTTAAAAAACGCCACCACAACTAAGAAGTTAATTCCAATAACATTTTGTTTTGCAGCCACTGTTCTCGTTCAGTTTTCACAAGGCGTCCTTCGAAGTTCTCGTCGAGGCGAACGACGCCGTCGTAAAATGAGGATTGAAAATTCCTGTTTGTCTTTCAAATCTCTCCCAAAAGTTCGCGACTGTCGTACTAAATCCTGCGTCGAAATTCACGTCGCGTCTTCAATCTCGTAGAACTTGGAATTTCACTGCGAGAACTTCAAACGATGATTTTTATTAAACGCGTGGAGGTTCTATTGAAACCCACTTGATGCTCAATCATCGTTACTTTCGAAACAAGTGAAAATTGCAAAATCATTTTTTTACAAAATTTTCTATATACACATTCACGTGTGATTAATTTATTGAACGTCACTGAGTTAAATTTGTTTTCCATCGAATTTTTGTTATCTTTGTAATCCAAGCAATTCGCCGATGTTTGACGTTATTCAGAATGTATGAAACTGTTTGTGCACGTATCTTTGATTATTATAATATATTGCCCGATTTGAAGGGGAAAATTCAAAAGTCGATGAAACACATGAGAAATTGAACGTCTTAGGAAATCGAGACAAGGAAAAGAATACATTTGTGTAACACGTTGCGCGCGTAAATGAAATATCATTTTCGAAATTCGCTCGTGCTTGTCAATTGTACAAACGAGAGGAGTAATTTCATGAAAAGGGTGTGAACTGTCGAGAAATTTTCAACGGTCCAAATTGTCGAACCTTCGGAAGCGAAACGATCCAGTCATTGTAATCGCAGGAATGAAAATGTTTTTTCAGTGAAAGCTAGACTCCATCGTACGACCGAGCGCAGTGATCTGATCGAACAGTCAGTGTACAAAGAAAAGAATCCAGAAACAAAAATTCCACGGCCCTTTGAATCGCGCGAAATTAATTAGTTAGTTAACCGTACAGTCTCTGAAAACAAAAAAAAAAAAAAAAGGAAGAGAAATACATCCAATAATCCTAATTTCACGAACGAAAAAGACCCTTCCCAACAAAATCTCAATAGCAGCGAGTTGAATGGCGCAAATTAGCTAGTTAGAAACTCTATTGAAAAAAAAGAAAAAGAAAGGAACCGGGCAATCCTAATTGCATGAATAAAAATCTCTTCGGATGAAAACTCGATTCGGCGCCGCCCGTCGAAAAGCTGCGAGAGTTGATCGAATAATCGGTGTACAGAAACAGAGTAGAAACAAGAATTCCACGACATAGATTGACACGTGACATGTTGGATCCATTCTCTCTCTCTCTCTCTCTCTGTGTTTTTTTTTCTATTAACGAAAACGTTTTTTCTACGGTCGCCCCTCACCCTCGACTCCTGTCGAGTGATTCGAAGTCCGCGAGCTCGATATTCCGAGGCCGAAAGCTTTGTCGTGCTTTTAATTGAGCGCAAGGGATTTCGATATTCGTCCGATGCAATATGCAATCGAGCGAGCCGTCCAATCGAATGGTCGCTGGCCGTCGATTGCATCGACGATGCAACGACAGCCAGGTCCGACTTGTTGATAAGTTTTATTTGTTGCTTGTCACCTCTCTTGTCCACCCTCTTCCCCCCCCCCTCTTTTCTTTGTGCCTCGTCTTCCAATTGGCTCAACGTCCGTTCGATTAAACGTTCACGAACTACTTCCCTATCGTGTCGAGATTTATCTATCGAATTCACTGCGACAAATTGTTTAATCACGCCTAGACGTTTGTTAATGACCAGGTTAATACGTTGTCGATCCTTCACGATGACGTATATTATAGACGTTTTTAGAGATGGTACAAAACGACCGACCAATAGGCGTTAATTTGTGCACAACTGGTAACAAATTCGAAGGGTGTTTTACGATTACGTGGGATTCATTGACGAGATTTAAGATTTGTGAACTTCTGGAATTTGATTGAATTGAATTCCATAAAAATTGGGTAACGGGAGGTATTGGTACATGTATATTCGCAGGACTGCGATAAAAATATCTCCTAAACTACTGAATTTTAGATGTAGGTTAATTTCTTTTTTTTTTGTAAAAAACTATTATCGATTGATCGAATTACATAATTATACTTGAACGAATATTAGTCTATCTAGAGACAAACCAAGTGTACCAAATTACTGCCATCTCAAAATAGGAAAAATGTATTTGACAGTTTCGGAGGTAATTGCATTTATTGGGACACCCTGTGCATATAAAATACCACATGAATTTCGCGTGTGTCGAGAAAAATTATTTCATTCAAGAAATATTTCCGAATTTTGTGAGAGTTAGGCAATGGAAGACGCAGGTATACAGACAAACGAGAAACAATGAATTCTGACGACAGAATCTCTTTGGGAAACTTGGTTTTCCAAACGTATTGAGATTCTAGGAAAGTGTCTTTTAATTTCGTCACGTTAACTGATAAATTCTTCGAGGGAGATATCGGTAAATTCCTCTTCTTTATTAAAAATAATTTCCCTTTCGTTTAAAGTCGATGGCCCTGACGATGTATCGGTCGTATCTCGCAAAAATCCATTTGAGAATTTCCAACAGAGAATAGTCGAGCAATTCTCAATCAAATTAATCCCTGTTAACGAGACTCGAAGCCGAGAATGTAATTTTTGAAAATGCAATTTTAACAAAACGCTATTGTAAACGAAAGGTAAGAAAGATTCACTGGCGGATCGCAAATTCTTCGTTCTCTCGGTGGCGGGCAAAAGAAGTGTGTCAAAAGTGTTTGCCGCGTCTCGTCCTCCATCGTTTGAAAGTTTTCCTTTGGCCCGCGGCGGCTTGGAAATTAACAGATATGTAGGCGTGTTTGCCGAGGTTCGAGCGGGTAAAAGTCGCGACGACGAAACGCGCGGAGGAAGCATGAAATTTCAAAGAGCGTTTAACCTTTACTTTCGGGAATGATTGGAGGCATCCGCCGCGTTCAACTCGCGTTGACATGAACTCAACCTATATCTTAGAATCTCTGGCAAAGGCACTTCCAGCTCGTGCAAACATCTTCAAACAATATTGAGGGACGAAATCTAGAAAAAAAAAAAACAATTCTCATCTAGACTTTGACAATTTGCAATTCCACTACATTTTCTCAAAAGTTTGGAACGTTATTTTCTCTCTAGACGAAACTAACTTCTGTCGGTTTTTTGAGAAACACAAACATCGTAATACTTTATCACTTCTTTCATACAAGAAAATTTTTAATTTTGAATGTACATCCGTGAAATACACATTTCAAAATATATTTTTATTCGCAAGTGTATATTTCGAATACGTTATTATATCTTGTAAATATTTTCGAAAAGAAGATATTTTTTTTCGAACGTATTCGTACAGGACGATTTTTAAAGGAAATTGTTTTTTTCTCTTTGATAATGTTTGACAAGCTCCTCGTAAATTTCGCAATCGATATTATCGATCGAATATGTATGCACAGTTCGCGCGTATCGCATCAAAGTTTCGACAACTCCATTTCACCTAAAGTCGCCATTGTTAGATTTCTAATCAGACGCCGTTGAATACTCCGCCAAATAACTCGTAACACGGTTGCAAATTCAGATGTTTGATAACACAGTGGAGTCGAGTTGGAAATTAATTGAATTATTTATCAGATGCTTTGAAATACCATTTGCGCCCGAGTCGATTATTCTTTAACAACGTACACAAGTACATATGGAACTACGTGTGCGCAATCCTTGTATACATATAGCCTCTATTGATTTCCAATTCTAAACAGAAGATACACTTGTACACTAACTCATTACAGATGCTCCGTCTCCTTAATGTTTGATCTCCTTAATATTAAGAGATCGTGTGAATTGTATATCGGTTCGATTCTCCGGCGATTGGGTTTTATGGAAAATGATATACAACGTAATACGTATTTATTTGGATTTTGTTGCCAATTTTTAGTTCATATCTCTTTTCTCTAAACTATCGTTTCAATTTTGAAACATACAGATCTATCTGTTAAAGTTGAATTTTATTCACATTTTTCCAAATTGGAAGGATCTTTTAGTATAGATATATTTTGTGTATCGTAGAATATATTTAACTATTAAAAAGTTGTGTAATTGATGATAGACCATGATTGATTTAATTTACATTTCCACGATGCTATGGCTTTGCGAAGGTAATTTAATATCTAACACTGTCAATAACAATTTTTTTTACACATGTACGTTCAGAATCAATTAATTTTACTTTCTATATTAATTAATGTAATTTGACATATTGAAATTATTACATATCTGAAATTGCACGAAGATACGCGCTCCCCAAATTAATTAATATATTCGTAGATCTGATTAAACGAAACAACGTCAGTATTTCATTAATCATTACATTTTGCAGTATCTGTTCGTCACATCACGGGCGCATCGTGACTGCATTGTTGATGAAACAGCTGATACACGTATAACGTTTAACCTAAATGGCTGACAGTATCTTTGGAATGGCTTGGTTCATAAGCACGTCGAAGATACTCGTTGTCATCCAACAAAACGCTGCTGTTTATTGCATTATCGCGTCGCATCAATTACGTATACGCCAGAGCATCACGGAAATTGCGTATTTATAAAATGACGTTTCACTGTTTATTATGTGTGAGATAATATATTGCATAATGGAGCATGAAATTGATGTACCGTTCACGGTATTTCGCTTGGATAACATTGCGGAGCAAGTTGCTCGTTGTTATCACCACGAAACTTCATCTCGATCAACGCATCAACGACAATGTGTTTTCATTGTCGTGGCTCGTTGACATGTTTGATAAGTTGCTTATTGTTCGATCAGAGCGAGCAGGAATGGAATAGTTTCCAAGATTTTCGAGAGGTCCCAGTTGTAATATAGAGTAACTGAACAATATTAGTATTGGTTTCATGAATTCGTAACGTTAAATTATGTAATTTCCATTCGTTTCGGTAAAATTTCATCCTTTGCTTTCGTTTCGTACGAAGGTTTCATTTCGTTCCTTTTTCCTCGTCTATTTTCAAATAACATACTCGCGAGAATATTTCTCCGAAATCGTCACGATTGCGAAAATTAATATCGAAAGTTTCAAAGATACTTTTCGTGTCACGTGGAGAGATCATTTTCAACGTGTAATTTAATTTTAAGCTCTCGCGATGCACTGCAGTTCGAGCAAAACAAATTAATTTTAATATAATTGTAACATAATTTAGATTTTTACATTTGAAATTTTACATATACTCTGCATGAATTACGTTGGAGATAATAGTATAAATAATTTGAAGTAGACGTATCAAAATTGTTACCTCCGAGTTTTATCAAGATATCTTTAATTCTCATTCATCCCCTGTGTCAATTTGATTCTTACAGAATATTATATTATTTTGTAACGTACCAGTACATATATATAAATGGGATTCTGTGACACTTATTTCTCTAACATATATCTTTGACATTGTTGATAACTGCGAAATGTACCACCAGACCGTATATTATCAAATAATATTCAGACTGGATAACAAAATAACAAAATATGTAGAATCAAATAACACTCAGGTTGATAGACAGTATATTGTCCTCTAACTATTCAATCTTGCTTGTCGGATATAGTTGTAATAAAACTAGAGAAAATAAGGTCACGATGAACTGATATCGAACACCTTTATACGTGATTACTTAATAGGATTCGTTAATCTTACTGAACCTCAAGATTTAATCCATTTGTTGTTCGTAAAAGAATTCACAAATTTGTCAAAAATGGTATTAATTTTTTATCATTTTGTCTTGACAAAAAAAAAAAAATAATAATAATAATTTCGAGCAAAATAAGCCGAGCCAAATTGACGTATAATATTATAGTTTGCGGAGAAAGATCGAGGAAAGAATTATAAAAGTTTCAAGCAAAAATTTATAAAGACTGTAAAAGAACTTGTTAAAAAATGAAAAAAGTCACTGTACTTCGAAAGATAATTATTCCACGATGCATACAGCAAGAATTTCGTCGACTCATCCCTCATGATATATCGGCAGTGAAATAATACAGAAAGGTGAATAATGGGCGAGAGTTACACTCTCGTGCAGCTTGTTCTTTGTCTCTCCCTCGCGTTTCTTCGCTCGTTTTTGCACGCCGCATTGTCGGCTCGCACACCGGCGTTAATATAAGAACCGGCGTAAATAACCTCGAAACGAGCGGCACAGTAAATAAATAACTTCATCGAAGATGCATTTCCGTAAATGGCACGGCCATTCGCGAAGCCACGGCGTAATTTCGCGAGTCAGTTGAATTACATTTAGCCATGCACGCGGTACGCACACCGCCCTCGGCAATCCGATCGCGTAAAATAGCGATGAAATTGCGAATAGAGCCGATATCTGCTCATCACCTGTCAGCCTGGCAGTGCTACCATATCGTTTCGTCGTTTCCTCGACACTTGGCAGGGATTAATAATTGTCCATTCGCGCGCATAATGCGCTCCGATGCGCTCGTTCGCCATTCACCTGTCCCAAATAATAGCCATTTTCTGTTGTCCCGGTATATCGTTCGTCGTCTGATCCAATTTACACTGCGAGATATTTCGACGACAACGCGTTCGGATCAGATTTAATCGTATTAGTTTGTTTGATCATCGCTGAACGAAGAAATTTTTTCTATCACGGCGTGTGTGCTGTTTCGTTTGCTATCCTCCGTGATATTTCCTCTGGCATATGCTCAACTCGTTTCAAACTCGGACGGTTTGTAGGAAATGGTTTTCGTAGGTTTTAAATTGTTGTGTGCTATGGAGAAGAAACTATTTTATTCTCTTTCAGTAATAGCTTCGTTCGTACATAATTCTCATTTGTAAAACTTACGTACATATATATATGTGCCTCTCATGTAATTATAATACAATATTATAAATATAATATAATATATAATTATATTTACAATATAAAATAATTATAAATATAGTTCTCAAATATAACATGCAATATAAATATAATGTAATTCTCATGTATAAATGTATCTTCGAATATCTTCTTCGACTTTTTGTCACGCAAAACGTGCCTGCCGTGCAAACCAGAAATGTCGAGTGTTAATTATAACGTAATTAAAAAAGAAGAAGATAGGAACACGATAGAAAGAGGAGAAATATAAAGAGGAAAAGAACGAAATGATAATATAAATGTAACGTGAGTCTTATTTACGAATGTACCTCTTAATTTTGACTTTCTCGAGCTGTTTTCAACTGTGCTTTCCGTTATAAAGCACGTTCAACGAAGCAAATTTTATATACAGAACGAGTCTGTTGTACAAATCAGGTGGAACCAGAAGAGTGACTTTACTCTTTCTTTTTAATTACAACGTAATTGAAAAGAAGGAGATGAAAGTACAATAAAGAGAGAAGAATAAACGAAATATCCCACGAACGTTCTACGACGTTTAATTTTGCGAAACGACGAGAAATAGGTAATCGATTGAAAAATCCCCACTCTCTCGAGAAATAAAGCGATCTGATCGTGAGTTGAACGTGATTTTTGGTCTACGACGAGGTAACAGGAACGTTTCACCGGTGGATAACCTTTCCGTCAACAGGGCTTCGAAACCGAGAAGTAAGAAGTTTCTCGGCGAAGTCCGAGATTGCGAAGGGTTTCCAAAATACTTGAGAAACCTCGAAAGTTGAAAAAGGTTCTTCGAGGGAACTGAACCTCGCGAGTTTTCGAGGTTCAGACCGAGGGAAAAGAAGAGAGAGGGAGAGAGACGTGGAGAAGGAGAAAGGAAATGGAACGAGGTGAAATTCGTTGACCGGCTGTTTACAGGCCTCCGCGTGCGATATTGAGATAGAAATCTTGTCGTTCTTGCATTCGCCGACTTCCTGATGAAAGCGTGCAGAACGTAGCTAGCGCTACAACGACCGGTGACAACCGATTATTTATCCAAACGCGACGCAATGAAATTCGTTCGCCGATATTCCGATCGTTTCGTACGTTCGACCGAGTTTCTATTTCCACGGTTAAATCCCCTGGGCATTGTAAATGCCCGGGCGAATTATTTAGTGCAAAACGATGCCGCGACTAGGCAACTCGTAGTCAGGCTACGATTGAATATGCACGCTCGTTAAGTTCCTGTTGCGCTTTGAATATCCAGACCGGTGCAGTCTGCACGAGCGAATGATTCATGTTATTTTCCTTGCGCGACGGGCGGGAAATTTTCAAAATTCTCGTCGATGGTTAATTAAACTTTATTGCCACGAAATAGCAGGGCGTTTTAGTTTATTCAACGTCTCACGACGAGTACGATTTAACGCTTGATGTGGTTCCAGCAAGTACAACGTCGTAAATTATGTAAATTGTATCTATGAAGGTGCTTACCTGTTATCACAAGAGTTAAAGCGTTTATGAATTAGGTACGACACTGGTATTATTTCTGCACGCGGAATATTTAATATGGAATATTTAAAATGAATGAATATGAACAGACGTGTGCTGATCTGACTTCCTTGGACCTTGTTTGTGATATTATATTACGCGGAATCGTATCAAATGCTGTCATATCATGAACAAAGGAAATTTAAATACTTTGAAGTGTGACAGAAAAGTTATTTGTTCCGCCGGATGATTTACTTAGGCACTGAACAACTTTTATACATTTTCTTTTCTTTTTTTATTCGATTTGTACATTTCCAGTTAAAGAAAACAATCTGTATGTTGTCGTTGATGAAGTTTTTAGAATTTGAAAATTTTTAAAATTCAAACGCTCAGAGTGTATGACTGATAACATTTCCGTGATTTATTCTATATCGAAAACGTTGTAATTTTTGATGTCATGACATCGATATTTATAACGTTAAGTTTTACGTGTTATAATATTAATATTTATAACGTTAATGTTGAATTCTTAATCCTATAATATTTCGAACTATCCACGTTCTTTCAACTCTTACAATTTCTGATTTTATAATTTTCAGAAATATAATATTTAATGCTTTCAAATCCAAACGAACACTTTGATACCTCATTATCTGTAATATACTAGAATTTGTATATATGTGTGTGTGTGTGTGTGTGTGTGTGTGTGTGTAGGTTATATTTTATTATTTATTACATCAAACATATCTTAAATAACATATAATTCCTCTATGAACAATAGAAAAAGAAATAGCTAATTGACATACACATATTATTCTTAAGAATTAAAATTCCAAATAAATTAATTATCATTAAATAGGTATAGAATTTAAAATTAAAAATTAATAAATTTAAGCATGTATATATATATATATATATATATATATATATATGTGTGTGTGTGTGTGTGTTTAAATTTATTTTAAACATTATTATTAAATTTATTATTTATATATTGTAAAATTCCACGACTTTCTAATTTACTTACAACTGAAACTAAAATTATTGAACTGAAAAAAAAGAAGCTTCGATAATCGTCCGTAAATTATGTAGATTCGAATTTTTGTGATAATGACTTAAATCACGTGGACGTGTGTGCACGACTGAAATTACGTGGTTGCGAAGCGGGCAGTGATTCGATTGCTCGATTGCCAGTTGACGAGCGTCCACCCTCGGGGGGTGAGTTCTTGACATCCGGGCCGAGGCCGGTTTTCGAACTTTTAATCAGTTCGTACGATTTCAGGGAGAGGGACTGAAGTTCGCCACGGGCTGCTATAAACGCTAATTAAGCCGTTTCACCAGGCCAGGATGCATTGTCGCTTTTGCGCCGCAATCGCGGAATTTAAACGGCGCCGGCTTTAATTAGGGGTTTGCCTGTTGAAAATTAGCGCGGCTCACGCCGTGCACAAAGAGCCGCGGAACTGACGCGTTATTATTAAAATTACGACACTTCGTATTAGCGAGAACGTTCCGCCACAAAGTCGCTGCTCTGGCTGAATACATCTGTGTCCCGGTTGAAAAGCCTCGGTTATTACGACAAAGTTTCGGTGTTTATCGCGGATAAATAAAACTGTTGATTTCGCGCTTACGTTAATTTACGATTTCCATGATTGCTAACGTCGACGTTGCCACTTCTTTGTTGCGTATTGACACCGTGCTGAGTATTATCTCATTTGTCGATTCTCACGATTCTCGGTGGAAAGTGACGGAAATCATTTTTAATATTGTAACATTATTTCCTCGTGGTACGATATGACGTACGAATGAATTTTCGACCTTTGAATTCCGTTTGAATCGCCAACAGATTTTGCGAATTTCCCTTCTAAAAAGAAAAATTGAAAGAAAAATTATCACGTAAAAATAATTATATTTCTATTTGTAAATCAATAATAATCTTTTATTTCATACCTTTCTTACACTGTTTACAAATTTCTTACACTTTTATTGTAACAAAGATCGTCGATAGTTATAGCTGTCAATGACTTTGTCATTTCAACCTGAAAGAAATTAAAATACAAAGGTGAGAATCACATTTACATAGCTCGAAGTAATTCAGTAATTACTTTTCATTCAGTAATTGCGGGTTTCGAAATTCTCTTGAACGCGATTAAAGAATTGGCATTTGAACAAGGCAATTGTTTCTCCTACGTGCTCTCTTCTTCTCAACAATTCACAATCGCTGCTCTTCATATTTTTGCACGTTGTCAAATTACTTTGAGATCGTTCCTGCATCTTGGAGCATCTGGAAATTTACTCGCGGGAGAAAATTCGTAATCCGTGATCGTTCTAACGAATGAAATACCCAAGGGAACTGGCTCGCAGCGATCCATCAAATTCACAGCTTCTTCGACACCTTCGGGAAACCAGAGAGCTATTTCACACCGAACAATAGATTCCATTGATGGCAGTGAAAAGCCGGGAGTGGCGCGAAACAGAATCGAACGTCACGAGTCGGGTTCTATATCCGTCCGTTGGTACAAACGTTCGCTCTATCGGCGATTCTAGAATGCGAGACTTGCGATTTATAGCGGCTGGTATTTACGTCTCGCAGTTAACTCGGATTTTACGAGCGGCAGACGGCAAAACAAGGAACACGGCAGCCAGATCCGTTCTTAATTGCACTTTTTCCTCCTGCACCTATGCACGAGCAACATAATTCGACTGTTGCTTCGTCTTCGTCGCACTCGATGCGTTTCCCCCTCGATGATAATTCATGCCAATGCGCAAATGTTGCACACAGTGATCCCTATCGCTTCCATTAGCGTATCCTCTGTTTCAGTTGAGCGTGCTCAACGTTCCATCGGCTCGAGTAACTAACGAGAATGCCAGTGGTTGGTACGTCGATTGGGAAATGTAAGAATATCGTTGGATTTTTGCTTCTCGAGGAATCGTTCGATTTTGAAAAAAATTATATCGTCGTAACGTGAAATTTGTAATTCATAATTTGAGATTTTCGTTCTTTGAACGGAATGTTAGACCGGGCGTGAACGTGAAATGAATGAGTCGGTTGGGAAAACGTTGATCAATTTCGTACGGTTGCAAATGTCGTTTTTCAAAATTTTACCTTGGAATTTAACATTATTGGAAACGAGTGTTTCTTCTGCGAGAAACGAAACTGAAAAACGATTTAATCACACCTGACGGACCTGTAGATTGAAAAAGAAACAAAATTCAAAAAAAAAAAAAAATGAGATAGATACTTGGATTAAATATGATATTCAGCTACGAGTTCACAAAAGTTCGATGGAAATTGTTCGGAAATGTAAAATACTCGCAGCATTCTGGGTTCAAACGACGACGAAGTATCAAGAATAGAATTTTGATAATTTCACTGAAAATAGTTTAGGTACATAGAATATCAAAATGAAGTGCTTGATTTAAAAATAATTTGAAATAATTAAAAAATATAACGATTATGAAATTTTGGTCATTTCGATGGAAATAGTTCAGAAAATGAGTACTGAAAGCAATCTCTAGCTCTAGCGTGGAAAATGTTTAGAAACAGTTACCAAAAATGTAGAATTTTAGCAATTTAAAAAAAAAAAGAGATATATACTTCGATGAAGTTTTAAATATGATGTTCAACTGTGGGGATTATGATGATAAATAAATTTACATCACAATATTACAAATAAATAATAATTCCATATTTAATTTAAGTTGTTTACACCAATAAATTATCAATACAATAAAATATATAATAAATATAAAATAACGAAGAATATATAATAAAAGTTAGATAACGAATGAATATTTAATATAATGATTGCAGTATTTAAACATCTCTATGGCGATAATGAAATTAAAAACAATTTTTAAATATTCTACTGTTTACATTGAATACACATCTCGACGGAACGATTTAATGAACATACTTGTCATTGGTCCAAATTCTTCGAAGTAGAGGTCGCTACACAACTACGAGTTCACAAAAATTCCGTCCACCTTCTAAAATTAATAATATTCAGTAAAAGGTAAGCCTCCCAATTTTAATTGCCCCCCTCTCCCTCTCCGAGTAAGTTTAATTAAAACTTCTAGAGATTAAATTTAAAGAAAATTGCGACTACTTCCCTTGCAACTTGTTCCCGCTTTTTTCGAACGTTCGGCCAACCGCCCTTCCAAAAACTTTCGAGTTTCGTTAGCTCGAACAGAGAAACTTTCCTCGATGCAGGTGGGAGAAAGGACATTCACGCAAAATTTCGGACACGCTCGCTTAGAAGCTCGCTGGTAAAAAAAATTCGAAGAAGCGGAGAACGAGAGAGAGGCGACACGTTCCTCGTTTCAACGAAACGTAATGACAAAGCCATTCTTCCCTCCGGTTAGATTCGTATTTCACCCGTTTGGCTTGGCTCTTTGTTCGCGTGAGAGCATTTCGATATTTTCAAAGACGGCGGCAATGTTGCGAGTTTTCCGCGTAGTTTCGCGGCTCGACTACATCCGCCCCTCTCCCCCGGCTGAACTGTAGCCAAAGTATGGAAATTTTGTTACGCAACGTGCCGCGAGTTTGTTTAGGGTAACGCGGCTTCCTCGTGCACTCTCCCTGTCTACTCTTTTTTTTTTTTTTTTTTTTTCTTTCCCTCCGAATATATTTCAACTTCTGCCACTTTCGACGACGTCCGCCGGGACCATTTTGCCAACCAGATGCTTTGCAATTCTTGCGAATGATATCGTGCCGCGTGGCCATCGGCATCTTTCTTCAGAGAGAAGATTTTTACTCTGTTTCGTTCGTGCAATATTTGTACTGCAGGTGAATTTGAAACAAAATTGTTTGTTTTTTATTGATGCTCGTTAATTCTACGTTTCACGCATTTTACTGCTCGATAATCTGGATCCTCTTCATCGAGAATGCACGTGAGAATGTTAATTGCGATTTTGAACTATAGCAACGCCTTAGTTTCAATACATCGAAGTTTCTGAAAAAATCGAAAACACAGAATTCAAATTGTTGTATATAACGAATCAATGATTGAGTATCGCATAAAAATATCTCGATGGAAAGTATACGTGAAATATTCAAGTTTCGGTGAATGGTAAATAGTTAAGCATACGACTACGAAATTTTAATTATATTAATTAATTAATTTTAATTACATATTTTATCCTCAAAATACAGCAATAAAGATCAAAAGTTCTACAAAGGCTATAAAAATTCCAATCCGATGTGCGCTCTGTCCAGAGAAATATTTCCATAACGTAGTTAATTGAAAGGAACTGCGCAGAAACCTCATCACTCGATAAAACACGCCGTTAGAAACTTTTCTCTGAATTTAGTCGACTCAACGAACGACGCGTTCCTCGATTACGCGTTTAAATTTACAATCTCTTCGCATTTACATCTGTTCCTCTTCCCAGGAGTGAAATCAGCGTCGCTGAAAGAAAAGAAGAAAAAGAAAGAACAAAAAAAGCAACGTCCAAGCTCGCGCCGATCGCTGAAAAATCATGAAAAAACGTTCGCTTTCACCGACGTCTGGCTAAAACCTGCCACTGGTAGCTGCATTCAACGTTTGCCTAGCCGGAAAACCAACAAAAACCGGCGCGCGCTTATAAAAATTTTATCTTCGTTCGCGAAGAAAAAACTGAACGTGGCTATCGGGCACGAAGTAGAATGAGCCTGTCCGTGTCAGCCTCGCGAGTTTATCGCACGGACACTATTTTTTTCGCTGTCTCTCCTTTTCTATACTTCTTCTTTCCACTGGACAAATGCAAAAATGCGAGTTAGTGTAGATTATTTGTTGTTAAATAATCACGACAGTATGTCAATAGCAGCTGACGTATTTTCCATTCAGATGACACACAAGTAAAGAGAAGAAATTTTTATGCCCGAAAATAATTAATAAAAAAATAATCAAACGAAGAAGGAACATTTTAAACGAGACAAATATCATCAGATGAATATTGGACATTTTCAACAGCGCTATTTATTAATTGTAATTAAATAATTTCATCAGTGTTTCAGAGAGATTTTTCAGAACAGCGATTTTCTTGTATTTTTTCGTTCCATTTTTTATTAGACAGAACTTTCTCTTTATTTACACCTTATTAACTTGCAATTGGATGGTTTGTTACTTCAATAGTAATTATATAGAAGAAGAAAAATTTTGGCAAAGTTTTTACAAATTAAACGTGAAACATATACAGTAGAGTTTATTTGTTCCTGTTCAATTCAGAATTCATCGAATTTCAAGTTGTTTCGATTAATCTTCGCAAACGTCATTTTCTCCTTCTCAAACGGGCCCGCCTGACTGAAAAATATTTACCTTTTATTTTTTTCGATTTACCTTCTCCACTAGAACACTGTATATATTTTCTGTTACACAATGCTAATACGTTAATACATCTGTTGTCGCTAAATCTTTCCTGCCAAATAATCATCGTCTTCCGAGCGTGTACGCTCTCCAATTTTCCGATTTTTCACGATCGTTGCAGAGACTTTGTTCTCTCCCAGAGAGAACAGCCAACACCTGTGTTAAGAGCGAGCTATTACACGGTGTTTCGAGGGGAGACGAGCGTTCTTGGAAGACCGGGGCGGAAGGTTATGAGGATCTGCACGACGTTGATAAGCAGCTGCAGACAGAACGAGGCATTATTGCGCTATCGTTTCCGAGTCTGCAAGCCTGTAGATCGAGCCTCCTCGAAGGAGGACCCGCTTTCTCGGCATTATGCTTCGAAGCCAGGGCTTCCAGTCTGCTCCGTTGCCTCGAATTCTGTCCTTTAATTAAACATCCCTCGCGTTTAATACTCGGCAGTTGTAGTGGAAACGAAACTTTCGGAAACGACAAAAAAAGAAAAAAACAACGCGAGCATCGTCGCCGAACTTTCCGAGGTATAAATTCGGCGGAGGAAGTTTGAAGATTTCGAAAATCTACCGGAGTGGTTTCGAGGTTTGCTGTGAAACCAAAGGACGGTGGTTTTGAAATGTGAGGATCGAGGGACTGAGAATGGAAGGATTGAAACTTTCGAAAGCTTCGGGCAGAAAGTAAAACGCCAGGAATATGAAGATCGTGGAATTTTTACGATTTCGATGGAAATAGTTTGGAAATGCAAAGTACTCGCAGTGTTCCCGGTTCAAACGATGATGAAGGATCGGGAATAGAATTTTGATAATTTCACTGAAAATAGTTTGGGTGTACCAAAATAAAATACTTTAAAATAATTTAAAACGATTAAAAAAATGTAACGATTATTTTCGATGGAAATAGTTTAGGAAATGAGTGCTGAAAGCAATCTCTAGCTCTAGCGTGGCAAATGTTTCAAGACACTGGTACCGAATGTGTAGAATTTTAGCAATTTCGATGGAAATATAGACTCACGATAGATGTCAAAGCTAATCCAAAGATGATGCAGACATTAAACCTTGATAAATTTGAAATTTTGAACGTGAAATGAGAACGAAAATAGTGAAAACAGTCTTACGTTGGAGAGAGATTAAGGATACAAACACAAAGTGTGTAGAACTTTAGCAATTTCGATGGAAATTGATAGAAAAATGACAGATGTGAAAGTTACCGGGTGACGATTATGCGAAGATTACAAAATCTTGATAAATCTCGCAGAATTTAAAACGTAAAATAAGTGAAAACGAGGTTAAAACGAGATTAAAGAGAATAAAATAGAATTTTTCGTAATTTCGCTGGAAATATAGAAAAATCACAGACTGGTTGGAACGAGATGTGAGGATTATAAAATATTGATAAATTTTCTAGCAGAGATTCGTAGCGTGCCTCGGAGAACTGTTACTTCGAAAACAGATCGAAGTCGAAACGTACTATCCGTCCGTTGGAATTCTCGTACGTTGAATTTAATGGGTTGAAAATTATTTGTTGTAAATTGCTAAAGTTGCGTAGAGTAAGACTTCTGGGGAGCTATAAACTTTGAAACGGATTTCGCTCACGCTAGAAGAAGTCGACGGCGAATGTCTTCACCGTTGTGGCAATATACCGGTCTCATTGTACTTCCAAATTTCGATAGCCTCGCTTCCACATGTTCTTTCACGGTTTCACTGTCATTTTTATCGACATACGTTTTTTACAATCCTGCTTGGTTCCGCTCGAACTCCCGCGAAATCTAAAGAATCGCCATTTCCCAAGAATTTGAATCGCCGTTGACCTAATTCAAACGGCCGACCGTTTAATTTCTTTTCGTTGAAACTTTCTTCAACAATCGGTTGATTATTGTGACAGAAATTTTGCCAATTACTATAGAATCGTTACTATCGTTATTACAGAACCATTAGTATCAGGTTATATAGTTTCAACGATTTCATTACACATAATCTGCAGATTTTTGTCCCTTACGCGGAGAGAATATTAAATTTCAAACTATTTATTATTTTAGATGACTTCTTTTATTAATTTACCGACATATTTACTCTTTTATTAATTTATCGAAGATCGCACATACGCTTGTAATTCTTCGTTTAAAATTTCTTTTCAATCAATCAAGCTTTATATTTTAATTTTTCTTATTATGTAAATACGATACTTTATGCTGTCAACTTATTTTTTTTAGCTTACCGTTGACACTACGAGTAAATTCCAAACAGTCGCTGGATATTTTTTCAGCTAGATTCTAAACAATAGTCCTTTGACAGTTCAAAATTAAAAGTCTTAACACTAAACTTAACTTTAACCATACTTGTATCTTTTGACACACTTATTCGATACATTGTAAATCTTTATCCCTCTCAAACATATAACAAATAAACCAGTTATTTTATTATCGATTACAAAATTGTCTGTAACCTCTGCTCCTTTATCAATTTTAAGATGCTCTCTGACATACTCGATACATTATACGTGTTTAAACTTCCAATAATTTATACCAACTATTTTATTATCAATTGCGAGATTGTACACTCAAACAGTTAAATTAAATTATAATTGATCCATAGCAGCTTGAAAGCAGTGCTCACAAGACAACTATAGAATTCGTTCGAATTCAAAGATACTCCAGCAGAAAGTAGATACACGGTGTAGATACGTGGATTTACAAGCGCGCGAGAAATCGACACATGATCGGACACGGGCGTAGAATCGAATTATCGGCGACGATCGGAGAAGTTTGCCGGACCTCGGCAACAGTCTCGCGTTCCTCGATTAATTATATTTGACTTAATTGGCGTCAGATCGCGTCAGGTCGAGATCACCGAGTGACGAGCCGCCGCCATCGGAATTTCCAATCGTTCGTGAAAGCTGCAGTTTACAACTCGTAACGAACGTTTACGTAAGACGGCAGGTTTCGTTGTAATTGAACCGGCCACGAGCCGGCAGTGTGCACGCGTTCGATCGAGAGAAATGTATCGCCAAGTGTTGTCCAGCTCGCTCTGCCAAGGCCGGTCCACTTTGGAGAAAGTCACTTCGTGACTTAGTACCCTGTTCGATGGCTGATACGTAGACCATGCTGTTTCGCGCAACGTTCGTGTGAGTGTTTGCTTTATTTTGAACCTTTGATCTTGAACGTTCTGAGAGAGAACGAAGGTAGTTTGAGATAGGTTTGGGTATAGTGTGAATGGGTTTGAGTTTACGATAGTTTATGGAGGTATATGGTGGTTTGTGTATGTGATGAATTTGATATATAGCAGTGACAATGAAGGTTCAGGCTGTTACAAGTGAAAGAAAATTTTTAATTCTCTGTGTGTTCAATTTTAAATTCAACGTCAGTGTTAATAACAATAATCGTCTGTTCATTGTTTTTTGTCTCAATACTTCTATTTGACAAAAATGTGGAAATATACATCATATGTTATTTTTATGCCATTTCGTACATATTATATATTTATTATTTTCTTCTTTTTAAACACATGTAATGTCATTTTGAACTCAGGAGGGATAATTTCTAAATTTCAAGAAATGATAGCTGTTTCAGAAAGGAAATAAAAAAAGTATTTTTACACAAGATTAAATACATAGCTTTTTATAATCGATTATTCCGAAAATACAATGGCCCAAATCTACTTTACAAAACTGCGCTGATGAAGTGAGTTTTTTTAATATTGTGAACGTTCACGTTTTCCTAACTGGCAACTTCGTTTAGAAGAACATGTAGATATTTCAAAAAAAAAGACCATGCTTTAAAAGCTTGCCATAATCAATTGCTGTTGCCTTGATGTCTACGTTGTAATCAAGAATTTACAAGCACCAACGTAGTGACACTTTTTTTCTAAAAAAATCCTATACCCTAAATCCCTGTTGCAATACGAATATATTTACAATTAATATTCTTCAGTTTCTGAAAATTTAAATTTTAAAATAATAATGTAAATTACAAAATAATTGTTAGCAAAATCAATAACATTTGTAAATATATTTTCCTCTTTAGTTATAAATAGTAGAATAGTAGTTACTTGAAAGGTTGAGATATAAATTAAATAAATAATGAAAACAAGGAAAATTAATATAGAAAGGTTTTCAAATGTAAAAGGTTAAACGTAAAGGAAGTCTTTTCAATGGAAAAAAGAAATACTATTCGCGATGAACATTTATCTCTGATTAATTAACGTGCAATTGACATTTATCTCTGATTAATTACCGTGCAATTGACATTTATCTCGGAAAACACGAGCCAGATTTTTCCCTATCAATGTTTCCTTTCGAACCTTCCGTTCGATGTCCGTCTTCGAGTGGAAATGAAAAAGCCATTTGGATTAGACTCGAACGACATTTCTAGATTATCATCGAAGATCGCGTCGTCGATATCGCTGAAGATCGCGAAACTCTTGGTACGAATCGGTTAATTAACTGTCAATAACCGATCGTCGCTGGGAAATTTGATCGACGATAACAAGAAGCGAGGCATAGTTCATCAATGGGTCGATTATTAAATTGAATATCGATATTTTCGCTTCCGGGTACACGGCAGCCGTGACACGGGACGTCAATAATTTTAATTAGGAAATCGATTGACCCTAATTTTCCGAAAGGACTGAGGGGAACCAGGCACTCTGTGTTGATAAACGTTCTAAGAGAGCTAAGATCAATAGCTATTTTGTCTCGTAGAATTTTCGTAAATCAATACGTTTCATCGTCGAAGACACATTACTAGAATTTTATTAGAAGTTACATACGTCGGTTGTAAATGAAATATTAAAAATCCTACGAAGTGAAGGCAATTGACAGACTGCGAATATATTACATGCAATTTTATACTTCTATGAAGTTGACTGATAAAATGAAACCTACACAGACAATTATTTTATATGCCAAATATAACAAGGCAAATATAATGATACTTTGAATATTTTATATATTGCCCGCATTGGATACTTTTTACGCATAAGCAGTCTACTGCCTAATTAGACAGCGTTATGACTGTGATTTTATTTAGTTCGTAGTTTCATAATCGTCGTTATTTTTACACGTGCCTGGATTTATGCACATTCACATTTATGTGGAATTTAAAAAGAAAACAAGAACTAGCTGCAAAACTATTTTAAACAGATATTTTAGATATTTCATGTATCTTGTATATTCCTAAATACTTCGTACAACTTTGATTTTCCGCTAATACAATAATTACAATGGACTTGCAATATTTAACAAATCGCAAAAGATCGACGTTAAAAATTATCTAGCGGTAGTTATATAAAATTTTGTGCATTAAGTGGATTTTCTCCCCTTCTTCGAGTTGCGTAAAACTTGTTCATTAAACTGCAAGAGGATTCCAAAGAAGAACCATTAAAAATATTACAAGCTACATTTCCGACATTGAAGCGTATGCCCGTAAATTCGTCGTGTGAAAGGTCTTTGATATAATATCTAATTTCTAAATCTCCACGTTTAAAATTTTTAATAAACAACCGAAAGATTAAAAATTCTGCGTTCAGATGTATCGATTTAACAATAAATTTATTATCTGTATTAATTAAATTTAATACATTTAAAATTTTAGTAATTAAAAAATTTAATATATATATATATATATATATATATATCAATCCCTTCGAAAATTTACCTAAATTTTCATGAAACTTGATTGATCTTTTTTTCTATTCAAATATATCGAGTTAACAATAAATTTACTATACGTATAATTAAATTTAATACATTTAAAATTTCAATAATGAAAAAATCTATTTTTTTAAATTTAATACATACTACATATAATGTGATAAATTTATAAACGTGTTATTTACAAATAACGTCGCGTGATACTTCATTTTTCGTTCCAACGTGGTCATTCAGCACTGTACGTGCGTGTAACATTTCTTTCGGCGAGTTTTTACTTTGCGGAACAATGGGACGAGTGGCCAGGTGAATTATATTCTGTGTGTTTTCATTTGTTCCGAGTGGGAAGTGGCACGTTTGTCTTCGCCGCGGCAGGTCTAAGAGAGACGCTTGAATTTAATGAAGAAGCGCTAATTGTTAGAAATGACGTAAGCACCGTGTTGCGTTCAATTGTGGCTCGGTACGTCACGGTCGTCACGTAAATGCTCCGCTTCTACCTTTCCCACGTCGTTAAGACGTTGAGTTATTGTTTAATTACGAAACGCTGGGTGGAAACAACAAATTAATCAAGATACGAATCTACTCGTTCGAAGAACTCGAGAACTCGAGAATCGCGATCGTTGACAATTTCAAAGGCGCGACATTTTGCGAAATAAATTTTGAAACGAATCTCCCGTGAAGTCGAGAATATTTCACGATAATTGTCTGTTTGATCCTTTGACTTTGCAATTAATGCTTCGACTCGTAAACGCAATTCTGTTTTAAGGACATTCGCAAGCGAAGGATTAAAATTTTTCACTTCTCTAGCCAGAGTAGTTAAATTGGATTGTTTTTTTTTTTTAAATAGTCATTTGAACTTCAAAATTTGTCGAATCTTTTCCAAGGATGTTGGATCCTTTTATATCAATATAATCTCATATTAGGAAATTTTTATCATCAATAGTAAATGCACTTTAATAAATCATCAAAGTTTTATTAAATATTTGGCTGAAATTTCGAGTAAAGTTTAGGAATGAAAGTTATTGTTAGACAGTTGTAATTTATATGTTATTCTAGAGTATTTTAATCTCAACTGATTTAATTAATACGCAATAATAAAGTATACAGATCTTCATGGTGATGTTACACAAAACTTTCATACAACCAAAGGATTAAAACTAGAATGTAGACCTGTTACAATATTTAGTGGGTGAACTATATAGACTCTATTTCTTTAATCGAGCAAAAAATATTTATATATAATACTCGGTTCAATATGTACTTATTGCATAAATATCTCCAGTCTAATTATAAAAATTCAGTTTCTTAGGAACTTACCTATACTTTATTGATTTTTTTTTATTCATTTACATATTTTCATTTATTTTATTTGCAGATTGGATTTATATTTATCACAAATCTTATTTTATCTCATTTTATATGCCTAATCTTGCGCTTCGTGGTAAAATCGTAGTAAAATGGGAATAAATGTGTATAAACTGTTTTTTACATCTCTATATATAGTATCTTATACATATATATATATATAGTGTATCTAATGTATATGTATTGTAGTATATGAATGGTATAATACACTGTTTTTAGGATCTACAGTGATATTTGAATAGTCTTGCACTAAACCTCCAACAAATTATTAAAATACACGCGTGTGTATTTTTCGATGTATTGTACAGCTAGATCCAACTAACAATAACTATGGTTCAACCAAAGCCTCTCTCTTCTCTTCTGAAGTCTTCTTTTCTCCACGCTTGAAGTTCATTGGCTGCGTACGACAGCGCAATTGCACGCCGATGCAGTCAGACGCAGGCGTGATTTCGTCACACTTCAATTATTCCGCTCAATCTCGTTTTTTCGAGCGACGTCCAGCTCAACAGCCGCCATGTCGCCAGAAACTGGACGACTTTCATTCCATATTTAAACAGCGAAACGATTGAAATTTCCATGGCGCTGCTCTCGCCACGGCCGATCGAGTTGTACAACCTTGAATCGGCGAGCGTGTCGCGCGCTGTTTCGACTGCTGTTCGTCTCGTCCTTGTCAAGATCGCGAGCTCGTAATCCGAGGATCCTGGATTTTCCGATCGATTGAACGACGACTCCAGCGACGAAGATTTTAGAAATACTATTCTTCCGAATACGCCGAACGATAAAACCATCCGGTTGTCGCGAATTTTGACAAGTTCTCGAACGCTTTGCAGCGAAGCGTATGCATCAATCGAAGTGGAAAGATCGCCGAGAGTGAGAGAGTTCAAATTTTGCGGGAAGATTTTGCGTCTAGAGGTGGAATATTTTGAGAAATTCTCTGTAAAAATTCTTTCTCGCAAATTGATAATTAGAAATTTCTGACAGCGAAAGTAGGGGATTTTGATACTGGAAGAGTAAATTTATATTTTGCGGAGGAATTTTGTTGAAAGATCAGTCAGGTTTTGGAATATTTGAGGAAATTTTCTAGGGGGATTCTCTTTCTTGTAAATTGGACGTAATTTTTGACGTTTTACACTCAGGAGGAAGAAAGGAATTTAGGTATATTTTGTGGAGAAGTTTGGTCGAAATCAAGCTTTCGAGATATCTTTCTATAAATTGATAATAATTAGAGTTTCGTCGTTAACTAATCGGATTATCTTATAAATCCACTGCGGTGGATTTATGAGAAAATTCATATTTTTGAAAAAATACAATTAAAAGAATAGAATGTACTTGGCTCTAGTTAGAATATATACTGCATAATTTTGTACCTTCAAATCTTTTATAATTCAACTATGATTTGATTCATAAAGAAAGATGGGATTAGAATAAAATGGGTTCTCTAAAACATTCAGTTTTTAATTTTGTTTGTAAATCTCGCTCAGATATATCCTTCGTCAAGTATGACAGAATGTGACTTCTCATTGTTAGCGACTTTCTCAGAGAATTTAAAAGGACACTTAAATCACTTTCCTTTGACAATACCAGGTTACGTACAAATTATCTTCTTCTAAAACAAAATAGTATATTCGCGTTCCTCAATTTCGTAACTAATTCCACTAAAATTCCAACCAGCGACACAATGATCTAACGAAGGACAGAAAAAGAAAAAGAAAGAAAGGGGAGATGAATTTCGTCTGGAGCCTGCTAATGAACTCATTCGAAAGGCTTTCTAGCAGACCGGTGTCTTAGATACCGAGTCTCTCCGAGCGAGGATCAAGTTAAAGGACTTTTACTCGCATGAATAGTATGATTAAGCAAGGGCTTGCCATCTCGGTGCGAATATCTTTGGTTTCTGAAGAACCGTCCACATTTGAAGATAGGCAGAATTTACGTCGAATGAATGGAAAATGATTGGATCGAAGCGATAAATATTTCAGTGGAGAGCGATTCAGTCGAGAATGTTATAACGCGGGGCGTGAGGTTGAATTTAGTACCTGAAACTTGGACGTGAATGCAAAAGAATTTTCTATATTCTAGAAAAGAAATTTTCGTGAATTTCCCTGGATGCGTCTTAATATTTCCGACTGATTCTGAATGAATCGATGTAAAGCATGTCAGATAAATAATCATATTTTAACAGATGGAGCGACTGAAACAATTTCAAATTAAATGACGTGGATGTAGAGTTTTTAATTTAATTAACTGAATTTCGTCACTAATCTCTATTGCGGATAATTTAAAATACAACGTATGATTAAATACTGCAGATGGACGTGATCCAACGATTGTACTTAACAGGCGTTGATCCATGAATCATTTCACGTTCAACGAAAGTTGCTCCCTCAACGAATTATCAAGATTTGGTATGTTTGGATGTGTTGGAATGGTTTCTAGAAATGTCAGTAACGAGCGAGCGTGCGCAGGGAGAAATGGCCGTCGAAAGCGAGCAGGTGAGAGTGAGAGTTTCGAGAGAGAGTTTACCGATCTGAATGCAACCAAAGAGTTATTGTTATCTTTTTATTTCCAGTAAATATACCTAATATATATTTATTTCATTAGTTTACAGCACGGTGCAATAGTACAATTCATTTAGATATTTCTGTAAAAATTATATGTTATTATTGATTATTACTTCTATTATTAATTATATACAGAATGTCGCGAATTTAAATGTCAAGAATGTGTCGGGAATGTGTAGAAAGTCGATAAACTAGAGAAAGAAAGTCCTTTGGAGACTTGTTCGTTTTCGCTGCGATTTTTTCGAGAAAATCGCGAGAGAAGAAAGCAAAATTTCATTCTGTCACTTATTCAGTAAGTTTGTTCGATGTCGATCTACCCATGAGAGACCAAACTGTAGTTTGGTATATCAAACATCATTGGAACAATGTCTAGCTGCAGAGCACTCAATGTAACACTCGCATTTTGAACACTATAATTAGATACATCAAATAGACGATAATATAAATAATGAAACAGTTAATAAACATATAAATAAATATAAATACGAAAAAGGCAGAGAAACGAAAACAACAACCCTGTTTCCTTTTACGCGATTTTCTCCAAAACGGAGCAGAGACGAGCAGATCTCTAAGGGACTTTTTTTTTTTTAATCGTTAGTATTCTCTGCAGGCTCCTAAAGTTTTGACATTTAAATTTGCGACTCCTGTGTACCCTGTACACATTTCTGGTTTCCCGATTATTATTACACCTACGACAACACGTGCAATAATTAACAGTTGATTGGCATCTTCTCTCGCGTTGGCCACGTACCATTTTAGAGCTCGTAAACAGCCGGTGGGCTGTACGTCTCGCGTGCCTTTCTAAGCGTGACCCTGATTACGAAACGAGCCACCGTGGAATCTTAACTTTCATTTTCTACGCTCAGTACCTCCTCACGGCGTATGCTGTTGCACGTGACACGCGCCGCCGGTGCACGTGTATGCAAGCGTGTGTCCATGCGTGGAAACTGCATAAGCACAGGACCATTAAAGAGGAGTAAATAAAAAGGCTGCGAATCTTTTCCCCCTGTATTCTAGGAATTCGTTATTGGAATGTTTGAATGATTACTCTGTCGCTGTTTTATGCAATGAATTCTAGCTTAGAACTTTCTCTCTCTCTCTCTCTCTCTTTCTCTTTCTCTCAAAAATTTGTAATATTTTTATCATTCGCTAAGTTAGGACACTTGGTTTTAATATTTGGTTACAGTAAAGAATTGAAATTACACGCGTGTTTTATAATAATATTAGAACTATCAAAGTGACCAAAATGATTTATAATTTTAGAAATCTAGAACATTAGAAATTCCATAGGGATAAAACAGTATATTTCTAGAGATTTTTAAATCGTTATAAAGGCTTGTGTAATTTGTTGTGTCATAAATCTTTTCTATTTTTTTTTTACTTTAACGTTTCTCACGAAAATTTTGTATTTCAATTTGTATTTAGTATATTAAAGTCGGTATTAATTTGAAAAATCTTCTCCATTTGCAAATAAACTTTTTGTTCCGAAACTTTCGAGATAGTATGCAACTGCCTCTCGAGACTTGTCTCTGATTCTCATCTTATATACGTATCCTGCATATTTTTCACAAACAGAAATAAAAATCCACGATCTGTTTATATCCTTTCAAAACCAACAAACACTCGTGACATTTTCCCCCCGGAGACGATTCAAGTTTCCGAAAGTCAGCCTGTATACATCATTCTGTCCAATATTCAATGAAAGTACAAGTTATCTGTGTGACCCATTAATTTTCATGGAACTCGTGCATTATGGCTGTGGCGTGATAGCGTGATAATGTTGAGCACATTGGAGGTTGGCATTTAAGGAAGTAGATTGCATGACGAGCGATTTATGAGGCGTTGGTGGTGAAACGATCGGAGGTGATGTTAGCAAATGTTAAATTATCATATATGGAAATAACGAGGGAAATTGGAGGGCGTGGATGACGCAAGCGTTAATGACGAATTTCCTTTCCCTTCTTTTTCTTGCTGACGTGCGTTGAAGCGTTTCAAAAGGTATGTTTACTTTACCTCGCATTAACGCAGCGAGGAGATTCTTCAAAGATCCTTCAGTAAACCAGAGATTCATTTCGTAATAATTTTCAATTCGATTGCCACACACGGAACGATTGATTTCGGTCATTCGGGATTTAATTTTGAAAGTCGAGTCCTTGACTCGAGGCCGTGACTGAGCAGCCGTTTCCACAAAGTTTAGAATTTCGATATCTAACGACATCAGAGTCAGCATCAATATATTGTGTATCGTTTCGAAAAAAAAATGACGTCAAAGGAAGCAATTCAGATTGGAAGGTTGGAAAAAATGATCCGATCAGAGATTTGAATTAATCCAATTAATAACATCAACGCTGTGTTATGATCGACCAATATCGATGAATCGAAATTTGATTGATATTTATTTGAAGAAAGAGCTACGTGAAATACTTTTGTCAAATGTTCAGTTATGCACTCTTGTAAATCCAAGCTTTCGTCTGCCGAAATTTTGACGATGGTAGCACGACGATGGTATAAATGTAAATTTGCACGCAGAGAAGCTGCTGGTTCTCGAATAAACAGACAAACGAGACAGAGAGTTTCAGCTGGAATCTATATTTTAGAAAAACAAATTGGCCGACTCTGTTCTTCTCGTCGCTGCCTTCTTCCACTCCTCTGGAATTTGTTTTCAAACCACGCTGACCTGATCCTGACAGTCCTGACCGAGGCCTACATTCCTGCGACGTGTGTTCACTGGTAAAAGGCGTTGCGAAAGAATTCAGCCGCTTCATTCTGTTGATCGCTGTGCAACGTAAATAAATCACGTAACGATATTCGCGCATCTCGTGAACGTCGATCTATGAAAACAGTGATTTGTAATAGCCAAAGGGATTAACACGTCGAGATGGAGAAAGAAGAAGTGAACAGTTCTCCGAACGTGAGAATTTATCGAGTCGTAAAAAAGTATCGCCAGTGAGTCACGGGTAATCTGGTAATTCACATTCGTTCGTTTGCATTCGAGTCTCGCTACAAATGTAATTCTTGGGAGTAACTTTAAATTTCAGTGGGGAGAGGAAGTTGAAATATATTCGATCGAAATGTTTCTTGCATTTATGACAATTTATTTCGTTTGTCTGTAGTTGAAAAAAGATGAAATATTTTTCTTGCATTTGCCGATAATTTATTTTGTTTCGTTTCCTTCGCTACGATTGAGTTTTCTGTTTGCATTTGCGGCAACTTAATCGAACAATATGATAGATTGTACGTGTGTTTATTCGGTCAAAGTTTTGTAAGAAGTAGAGGATCTGGTAAATTTGAATGAAGAATATTTTACTCGAGTACCCATATATTTCTTCTTTCTTTCATTTAAAATATTTTTTCGAACGATATAATAGAAAATATTTTTGCTCAATAAAAGTTTTGTGTCAAAAACAAAGAAAGAGAGAAAAAAATTTTTGATACTAAGAAAGAAAAAGAAATAGCAACAGTTTTTGGTATAACTCTAAATCTGTGAATGTTTAAATATTTAACATGAATTCTCTGTATTTCCAAAATGATTCACTCGGACGATGTAACGGAAAATAGAATTTATTCGTTCGACAAAAGTTTCGTATTAAACAAGAGAAGGGAGAGTAAAAGTTTCGATAAAGTTTCGAATTTGAACGAAAAACATTGGGAATATTTCCAGTACTTCGATGCAACAATTTAACTCGAACGTGACAAAATGTAATAAATAAATAATGCGATACAGTAAGAAAAAGTTACCTTTGTTTCCTCAGCGAGAGTTTCGCCCTCTGTGAAAACTTGGCGAGCCGTGGCTTGTCTCGTAATAGACTTTGTATTTCACAAAAGTCGTAACACACAACGAAAATGATATTTCATATTTGGAAAAGTTGCGTAAAATTCTGTTGCGGCGTGGAAGTTTGAAGAGATACCGTGTCGGTCGAATACGATTACGAAATAGGGATGGGGAACGAGGTTAATTTATTGCTTCCCTCGACGTCGAGTCTTGTTCCGAAACGAAATCAGAGTTGCATGTTCGCGATGCAGTTTAATTTGCACTTTTTCTCTTTCTTTTTTCTTTTTTTTTTTTTTTTTTTTCTAAAGTTGCGAATGATCGCTCGGTTCAGTTCCGCGACGACGCTCGAGCCATTGAGCACGTGTATAAATCTAGCAACTATATGTATGCTGCAACTATACCGTAGCGTCGGAAACTAGTGGCTGAGCAAATGACAGAATAGCGTTCGAAGATCTACTTTTCCATCTCGATTGTAACGTTCAATAACGCGCTTTTCCATTAGTCAGTGTCCGTGTCTGTCGATTTATCAACGGCGCAACGTTCGTTGGCTAATGTCAGTCGCGCCTTTCTCAGGTTCCCTAATTATCTCGTGCATAGTTTCCGTTCTGACGACATCGGGGTATCGTACACTGCCCGTCAATCCCTGTGAAATGATTTCGTTACAAGAGGAAGTGGATACGTAGAAATTGTGCGAGTAATTTTCTTCGAGCAACGTGCACGGTCGATTAAAATCAAGAAATGTGCAATTTCTTCATATATATATATATATATATATATGAATGGAACCTTATGAATTCCTCTTGAGTAATTAAGTATTTTATTTCTGATATTATTTATAAGCGCAGTATAACATTTGAGCAAGTTAACCGAGAAATGTATTTATTTTCTATAGAATTGACCCTGTGAATTTTCCATCAGAATTTCTAATGTTACTATCAGTTCTAATATTGATCAATACAAATCTAATATTAACTCTAATAAATAATTCGAGAAATATAAAATTATTTAAATTTCATTCTTTTACTATTTTCTTTTCAGTATTTTCCTTTTCTTTATATTCATTTATCTATTCTTTGTCTCTAGTTAGACACTGTTTCTCTCGTCACTGCAGATTCACAATCCTTCGCAATCTACACCTCGCGATAATATTCAACGAAATTTACTCGCTGTGATAATCGATCGTTACCGGTCGGATGACGATTTAATCGCGAAGAACAAACGAGCGAATCGTTCGTATCGATCGCAGTCGCAGATTCGGCCGGGCGCGACAAATCTTAACAATCGGCGACACGAGACGCAATCAACCGGGGGTTTATTTATTTGACTCGCGAAAGTATGCGAACGGTCTTTTCGCAGCCTGCGTGCGAACGACGCTCGTACAAGGATTTCGCGCGTTACCAGCGCGTTGTCGATCGATCGTCGTGCGCGCGCTTCGAGGCCAAACGCGGGACAATGCGCGCATCAGTCTCAGCCCGGTCGTCTCGTATTTTATTTCGACGTTTCTGCGATATTGGCGGCGGTGATTTATTGTATTGGCACGGTTGACGCCTCGTCGTGCGCCGATCGAAAGCGAAGGGGGAATTGGATTCTCAATCGATTCACGAACTCGAGCGTCGAACGTCGTCGAATAATCTCGCTAGAAATCTCTCTCATGAATAATTCGCGCGCGCGGCGAGCGCGTCGATACTCCGGTGTTATTTGCTCGTCGCAAGCGGCCGCGACTCGAAACGATCTGTAAATATCGTTGCTGCGACGAGTTCGCAGCCCCTACGCTCCATTTTCCAACGAAACGTTCGTCACGCTTCAGATACGCCAGCCACTTCCATCCTGGATGTTTCTGTCGCGTATCCTTGCGAGAAACAATCGATTGGTATCCCGTGCGGGATATTCTTGGAGAAACGAATTTCGAAAGCTGGTTTCGTTTAGCGAGAGAGACAGAGAGAGAGAGAGATTGTTTCTGGATTGGCGTCGACTGCTAAATTCATTTTTAATTTAACTAATCTTTCGATTTAACCTCTCGCGCTGGAATGACGTGCCACGCACGTCGAGAACTTTTTGCTCCAAAATTGTAATATTTCCACAGTTTTAAGTATATTTAGAACGAAATGGGCAAAACAAATAATAAATTTGTCACTTTTCGATCATTTTTATCCAGTGATATCACGTCGACGAGTTCGAAAAGAAAGCGACGAATTATCGTGTACGGTTCGGTCGCTCGTTATGGTCCGCAATCAGTCGCCCAGCGCAAGTGGTTAGCTTAATCCGACGCTTTTTTCACACGTTCTCGAATTAATTGTTGAGTAATCAAATGTTTTACTATTGTTACTATCAATATTATTGCTGTTTGTATTAATATCGGGTACTATGATCAATACGAGTAGGAAGAGTAAAGAAACTGCTGTTTACAGTTACCGCGAATAATAATAATATCATATAACATTGCAATAATAATATTGTATCATCACAGACAGTGTAATGGTATTACACATGGTAATATTGAAACGAAATTCGCGCGAGGTGAATAACCTTTATAGAAGATTAAAGAGACACCTTCGAGTCACGTTTGTGATTCTCTCAATTGTAGAAAAAGAATTTCGATTTCAAAAAGATATCGCTCGCGATAGAACAAATGAATAAATGAATAACAGAATAGATGAATAAAGAAAGGAATTTTACCAGTCTTTGAACTCCAAAGGAATTTTGTAAAGAAACGAACAGCGTTTTGAACAGATTCTGAAGGATTATTCGTATTCATATTTTTGTATACGGGTGAAAGAGTGATTCCCATATGAAAGCCTTAGTTAGTATCTCTTCTTTCTTCCACGCTGACGAATTTAGGTTGCTGCTTGGTCTGCTTCTTTATGACCGCTGGATACTTGCTCCACGTTGTCCCAGAATGTTTCATATTTGGACTTTTGTTGGTTATATATGTAACGCAACGAGTTGAGTGTAAAAGGCTAGGCGTGTTTTCTTTCGTTTACGAGGCAGGTGCTTTTATTAAAAAATTTCAAGTCAGGCTCGGCTTGCACGAGCGTACATACGTATACGTACACGCGTGCCAGATATTTTAATAAGCCGGTGGCCGTAATATAGTGCTTACCCCTTTTAACAATGCAAAAGATTCGTATATCGCGAGCATTTTAAATTCTAATTCCCGACGTTTATAATTCTGAAGATGCTTTTTTTTTTTTTTAAAGACCTTTTCATTTAATCGTGTCACTCGTACAATAGAATTCTACAGTTTCTCCGTTGTGGAGGGAAACATTTTTGTATTTCTTATTTATAGTGTTATAGTGTTTATTAATTTCTCATTTTGTAGTTTCTCATTTCTATGCAACTCGCAGTTTCTCATTTACACAAACATTTTTTATGAACGAACCGCGTGTTATATAAATTTTGAGATTTTATTGATAGCGTAACGAAACGTGACTGTCATACAAATAATACAAATTGCACGAAAAATATATACGTAGAAATTGCAAGATATTTGATACAGGCGTATACTTTGCAAATGTCTTAAAAATATTTAAATAGTAATTAATTACACTTGTTATATGTTTAAGATGGCTGCTCATCCTGCACGTTAATTTTTTATTAAGTATTTTGTAATTCCTACAAAAATTCTCGAATTGATATAATCGTGACAATTGTAGTTCATTGCAGTGTCAATAAAGTTTCAAACTATTTTACGTGCACATATAAATATACATATAAAACTTGTTTCGTATCTAGAAATTGTCGACAAAATTACCCACCTATAGACGACTTAATTTCTATTCTACAACAAGTTCGTAACACTTCGTGGAGCCTCCTTTCTGTTCACCATGTACGACATAAATAACACGAGTTAAAACGTCCACCGACAGAGATCATAAAAACAACTGAGCATAAAATTTCCATCAGAGACGTTAAAGTAAAAATATCCAGAAAAGTCATTTGAATCGCCAAAAATACACTGAAAAATGTTCTCGAACGTCTACAAAGTCTCAAACAAAAATTACGTACGGATCGATCGTTTCTGTAGTTGTGAGGTTAACAAACGATCGACCATCCGAAACCAGTTCGTTTCGAGAACAATCGATCAACAGACGTGTGTCTACGAGACTCCAACGTTGTGCCCGACGTTTCGTTCGGCTTAACCGCGCTCCAAGTTCTTAACACACGGCGCGACTGAACTTGAGAGCCGCGGGGACAGCTTGTCGAGCAATTTCGAAAGTTGTTACGCACGACTCGCGCCGCGGATTCTCGCTGTCGTTACACGGTGGAATTAACAGGCGAAAGAGAGTTTTCCAGGACGTGGCGCTTTAACGTATTGTAATATCACAGCCGTCGATCCTTCCGCAGGCCGCGGAATCGTTCGCGCTCGAACGATCGCACGCGAACGAGTAATTTCGCGGCGTACGCGCCACGACTACTCGGAAAACTGACTCGAATTCTCGTTGCCGCGGTTCCTCCCTCCCTCCGCCCTCTCCGCCAAAGTTCACCGTAGACGTTAGCCGAGGATCTTCCAGAAACTGTGATGCCGGAGACGCGGTATCGCGTATCAAGTTCGTTGGAGCGAGGGATTCGTGAAATTTCAAAGTTCCAGAGAGGGAGGAAGTTGTAAAAATGGTCATTTTGAGACACTTCCCTCGCGATTCTTTTGCGATCACGCGAATGACAAATATTGGACAATGAGATTGATGTTTCGTTCCTCTAGTTGAAAATGTTAGTAGAATGACAACGTTTCGTAGAATATTTATGTCCTCCGGCTGCATGATTTTTGGAGCAAGCACGCCTCTCTGTCTGAAAATTCGATTCAGCAAAAGGAACCAATTTTAAAATATACAAGACGTTCAATTGTAAATCCAGCTGTGAAGTATTCAATTGTACCAAAGTGGGATTGTAAATTGAGAGAGCAGTCCACTCGTTTTGAACGAATTTTGGGAAATTACTGGTAATCAGTACATAAGGTACGAAAGAAAGTACAACTGGCGTTTCGAGACGAGGCTTTTCAAGTAAACATAATACGTCTTACGATTCAAAGACATTTTTCTGGAAACTTCGTCAGACCTGTTATTGCATAATCCGACGTGGCTTTTCTTAGATTTCAACGATGTCTGAGGAAAAGAAATTTTCACGCTAGGGATTTCAATGAAATTCTTTACCGCGCCTCGTCTCGTTTGCTCGTTTTAAAATTAGTTCTCACTTTCCACCGCTTGTAAATTTGTATCTCATAAATTTGAAATCAGTCTCCATTGAACTGATCATCATTCTAAGACTAATCACTTTCTTAAAGATTTCGAAAAACATCGAGTAATTAACTCCAATTGACTCTTGATCACTTTGACTTTCGTGTAGCTTGCGCATTAAGATTTATTATACAAAAAGAAAGAAAAACATTCACGTAAATATATACAATTACGTTTATTGAATTAAATTTACGTAAGTATATAAATTTTATATATAAATATGGATATTTAATTTATACGATAACTCAGAACAGTTGCAAGGGAACGCCCATTGAGAATTCTCAGTGTCACTTAACGACGATCATCTGAAATTTCAAATCAACTCTAAAAATTATTCGAACAATTTCCAAATTATCCTCGAAGCTAAGCTGTATTACAATTTGTACAATAATTTAGAACCATTTTACGAAATTTTCATCAAAGGTCATCATCAAAAATGATATTGTTGAGCGCAAGAATGGTCTCAGGATGCCAAGGCTCTTTTCGAATGAAACTCCGATTAGTATTTTATATTAACTAACGTAACAAAAGATTCAGAAAAAAAGTATTAAAAAAAGAATATCCCTGCGTGTAAGAAAAATTTCACTTTTGCATCCAATCAAATCTAGAAATCTCTAAGAAAAAGAAAAAAACATCTTATACGAATTCACAAACTTCGAAGACTCCGTAGGAACTCCAAACCTAACCCAAACCTAACCGACCGCCTTTCCAAAAATCATCAAAGTAAACACTCCAAATTCTTAATAGACGTGTATATGACAAAATATGAATACCATGTAAGTACCTAGTCGCTAGTGACCTCGATCAGTCGATGTGACTTTAAACCCACGCGAAAGAAAGGAAGAGTACGAAAAATATTAAAACAATCTCCGTCGCCTGGATATTCGCTCACGCAAATGCTTCCTTTCACTTGGATCCGCTTTTTACGCCCCCGCGAGGAGCCTGTTTCGGCTCGAAGCGATGTCCGGCTGCTATTGTTCGCAGACAGCTGGCGGTCTCCTTTCGTCCTCGACTGGATAGAGCACCGCTTTGAAATTCCTTCGAGGTTTGGAGGACCCTTCACGATCGAAGCGACGGATCGGTTGCCTTACGACACGTACCATCGTCCGGCACGCGGGCACCAATTCCCCCATGGTAATCCGTGGCCGGTGGTCTCGCGCCCATCTCGAGACCAGCGGCGACCGGTGAAGGCCGTCTGTCGTGGAATCCGATTGAAAAGCGAACGTAGACGCCGGTTGCCGTTCAGTTCGTCGTTGTTTGGCCAACGGGCTTTACCACAGCTGGCTCTTGTGCCCTCTCCGCTGACTGAGGTACCCGAAAATCCTCTCGTTCCACGCTCGCTCGTTGTACGAAGCGACGACCGCCTGCTTTCACTAGTCGCTCGCTGCTCAAGCTTTGTACCACAGACGTTTGCCCGCGCGGAGACTAACTTTTTGGTTTCGGTGGAGAGTTCGTTGGGAGATTCGTTGTTGAGAGTAGTATCTCCACGAGAGTAGGGGAGGGGACGTTTATTTGTATTAAGGAGATTGCAAACGGTTTTAGAGAGGATGGTATCTGTTGGAAGGGTGGTTCTTTGAAGGAAATGGCTGACGGAAGGATCAGTGCATTAGTAACATTAACTTTGCAACGCGTAAGTACTTCCTTTTCTAAGCGTTTCTGCGGGAGTTTGCATTATTACTTCGACCACTTGCCCTGGGCAACTGATTGCGGACCATAACGAGTGACCGTACACGATAATTCGTCGTTTCCTTTTTGAACTGGTCGGCGCGACATCACTGGACAGTAATTAAATTTATTATTTGCTTTGCCTATTTTGTTTATACTTGAATATACTTGAACTGAGACAAATGTTACAATTTTGTAACAAAAACAATCGTGCGTGGCACGTCATTCCAGCGCAAAAGGTTAAATTAACTTTGTCGAATTTCTTTGGAAAGGATACCGCGTCTCTTCGGCATTTCTTTTTTGACAGAGGCATTCTGCAAATTATTATGTGTTTATGTGAATTTTTGGAAAATTCGTTTCGAGACAGAGATTTGTTAGATCTTATAAACAAAGTTTATTTTGCCGCCATGAAGTTTGCTTTGCACCAAGTTGGAGTACTCGGACACAGTCACCGATACTGTTGGCTAAGCTGGTGATTGTTCGAAATCCATTGACCAATAGTGATCCTGTCTGCGGATCGAGACAATAGAGTGAAAAGACAAGGGATGAAGTGATAATGTAATTGAATAGCAGGGATCGGTGTTCAATGGTATTGAGCGGCCAATTGATTTCAAGCAAATGGTAAGCTTCCGGGCTTAAAGACTTTCCTGTTCTGCTTCTATTACCATAATTCGCCAATTGATTCGTAACTACTTCTATGTATCGGGGTCGGCGTAACTTGGCATCTTGAATTTCTGGGCTCCTATAGAACCAGCTTTCTATGATAGAATTTCGAGATACGAAGGGAATTATGAAGATCGAAGCTGTACCATCTCATTTCTAGGAAACGTTCGTTGCATGATGCCGGACAGAAACGAATTTCCTCCAATTTCTCCAATATTTCGCCATTCGTGTCATAGTACAGCAATGACAGCAAATTTTGACTCACCAGTGACGATGTCTCTGATGAGTCAGAAAAGTTTCCCAATTTCTTCACACTTTCCAACGTATCTATCCATTTATACTAACGTCATTAAACCTCTGTTAATATCTAATACTGTGACTCACTAGAAATCGCTAATCGATGGTTCAAGACCTTCAACTCTGCATCTTCCTCGCACTTGTGACACAAACAGATTTCTCTAACATCGCCATTCATATGTTACCATTATTTCTCAATGGAATGATAATATTATTATTTATATAATAATATATTATTACTCTTCCACGATGATAATTAAGAAAAAATCCTCTATCCATTTCCTTCAATATATCAATCAATCTCAGCTCTTTCATCCAATTCTCACATCTACGATAAAGAAAATTCTTTCCCTTCTCTATCCGATCGCAAAACTCGACTAACTTCTAATTCATTTCTGCGTGACTCACCGCCTCGATCCGTGAATTTCTCCCTCGGTGGAGATCGAGATCGCGCGAACTGGAAAGCTGGCGTTCGTCGAATAGCTGGCCAGTTTTCGAGCGTCGAAGGAGAGGCTACGCGGCGCGAAACGACGGTGAAAATCGGCTGGAATCGGCCGATCGCCGATGCCCGCGACATTCCACGCAGTGGAAGCACGAGTTCGCTCGGCAACTCGGCGAACAGGCTGCCACGGAACGGAACGCACGTGTGCGAGTTCTCCATTCACTTTCTGGCAGCGGGAGACGCAGCATCGAGCGTGTCGATCCCCGATCGTTGTGCTTGCACGCGCGCGTTACGCGTCAATCGTGACACTGTCAATCGAGACAGACAGACAGACAGGCAGGCAGGCGGATCGAGCGATTACATGTGGCCCATCTTGTTCAGAAGCGACCGGAGGACTGCTGGATCGGGACTTATGGTCCAGCGAGGGTAAATCTAGCCGGAAACGACGAGTCGAGGAGATCGAGGACACGATGTCGTTGCTGTTACTGTTCGTTCCGTTGCTGTTCATGGGATCCTTGGAAGCTGTCCCCGGGAGACTGAACGGTACGTGTCTCCGACTGTTCTGGAGATAAGCTCGACCTATTTCTCCGTGATTAATTTCACCCTTGTGATACGCGAGTGTCCCGCGTGCATATCCGGTGCACCGTCAGTGCTTTCGTACAGTGCTTTCTGCCTGAGGGAACGTATTCGGAGACGTTTCTCGAATCGTTTCATCTCGATGAGTGACCATTTTCCTTGAGCGGGGCCAATCGTCGTGACGACTGAGATGATTTTTGACGATCTTTAGCGAACTGAGCAATTTGTCGTTTAAAGTATTAAAGCAATTAGTTTTCAGTGAGTTATTCTCGAGGAAGATGTTGGTCAATTCATTTTCGTTCTCAGTGTCTCGGTTTCGAAATTAGAAAATGGTCATTATTGCAGTTTTTTGGGACTATACTTTGTTAAAAATAATTTGGTGTTTGATGTTTCGAAATATCAGAGGGAAAAGAAACGAAAAGTGTCCTTTGCCTCGAACGAAGTTTCCAGATTTATAATTATTTTGAAAGTATTTATAATAGATTCAATTTTCACCTGAAACGAAAATTATTGTACAGTGACGTCCACTTCCAAATTTAAATTTACTATGAATTCGGAAGTATTTGTAGTAAATTTGAAATTTGGAAGTGCATGTCGGAGTTTCTTTCGAAATGTAAACAAATTCTCATTCCCTTTATTTCCGTGATCACTGACTAATTTGAAATGAGTAAAGGAGAAACGTCATTTCTGATATTCGCACCGTCAAACTGATTTACAAGACAAAATGAACGACGTATCCGCAGACTGTCGATATAACACAAACAGCGATAATATCGCGAGTGATAGAAACATTTCGCAGCACGATGATCGATGTAACGAAACCGCTATTATCGAGATCAGCTTTTCTCGATCGGCCGACGATATTTCACCAGGCAGTTTGTTGTTTCAAAACAGCTGCTGATTTGAATCAGAAAGATTGCTCGTAGCGTTCACGGTGAAAAATTCGCCCCGATAACCGATTAAACTTTTCCCTGTGTAGTTCATGACACATTCGCCCTATTTTCTAGGTCGTAATTTACGTTCTAGCGTCTATCCCCGTACAAAACAGATAAATTTCAAGTCACGGTTGGACATTCGCGCACCAATTTCCAGAAAGCGACAACGACAACTAATTGCGAGAGTTTTCTAATTCTAAACGCTGTGGAATCTTGTTTAGAAAACAGTGATTATCATTTCCTGCAATATCAAATCAAGATGTACAGTCGATGGATTTGTTGCTTCTTTTTCAAAAATATCAAGGATGTCACTTTGGCAAAAAAAAAAAAAAAAAAAAGAATTGGAGAATAAGCGTAACTTTATTACACATTAAATCTTCAGAAATTTTTCTTCAACACTATCATTTTACGTGATAATTCCGAGTAAATAATCTTCTTTCGCAAAATGAAAGTTATTCTTGCAGATTATTCAAGCATCGTGTATTCTATTCTACATTCATCTTAAGTTTGGCCAACCTAACCTTAGCCGAATAATCTTTTCGTCCTTGACACATCTTCGAGTCGATCACTTTCGACACCTTTCGCCGACCATGATCGCGAACACTTCACTGACCTTGGAAGCTATGTTCATTGAACTAGTACATGGATCGTGGACATAGCCCGAGGTGAATTCCTTTCGTTCGATCTTGTTTCTCGTAACTATCAGGTTGTACAGGCGATTTCATGTTGCTGATATCGATCTCGATCGCTTGGCTGTCAGAATAGACCAGTTCAGGGTTACTTCGATAATAATGGGTCATTTCTGTTGCGCTTCGATTTAAAATAAGAAAACATTGTGGTATTTAAGTGAGATCTCCGATTTTTCAGCTCACTACATTATACATCGTCTGTAGAACATTCTCAGTTATGTTAATAAAAGTAGTAAATTTTGTAATGTCGATATTTCAGATTCTTCTAGTTGTTCATATAAATTCATGTTCTTGTGAGAAACAATTTTTCTCGAATATTTTGTATATATTTTTAGCTGCCGCGAATGAAACACGCGAAACTTGAACACGACACGGTACAACTTGAATATATTTGAGCTTCGATTTTGCAATTTCATTGTTAATTAGGTTGGGTAAATTAGGTTGAAATTTATCAATTATTCGGTGCACGATCAATACCGAAACTAGAAATTATTACGCGCAATTCTCCACGCAATGTGCAATATTCAATTATTTAATATGCTTCATAGGTTTCTTAAATTCGACAAACATCATTATACCGGCTGAACAACCAAAAGACACGACAGTTGAAAACATCAGTCGCGTGACACGCAATGAAAAGATCAAATAACCTTCCTGTCGTCGTTAACGTTCAATATTAACTGGGAAATTGATCTAATAACATTCAAAGACAACTCAACGGGTGCACATAGCGCGTAGGCTTCCGCGACTTACTGTACTTGGGAACTTACGTTCTCCGAAAGTTTCCGTCGATCGTACGTGATTTCCCAGCAATGTTCAATTAACGTGCATTTCCCCCGTTCGCTCGCTAGGAACAAACGAAACCCCGCCGGATGCATTCGAAATCGAGTTTCCCGATCGATTCACCATTTGCCCTGAGTTTCTTCTGGCCGTTTCCTTTCCCGTTTTCTCGCTCGTTTACTTCCGCTCGGTTCTCGAACGATTACGAAGCACTCGCGCGCGCGCGCGAGAGAGAGAGAGAGAGAGAAAAGCATACTGCAGGAGGGCATAAATCACGGTTCGCGATAGCGGGACACTGAAAAAGATTAATGAAGCCATTGTGAGCAAAGAACACTAGTTTGACGGTATTAGGAAACTGGGGAGGGGGAGGAGGAAGAATTACCATCGAGCGAACTGCGCGGTTTCGATTCGACGCACAGTAGAATTATGCTTGGGTGCAACGACTCGACGACACGGGCGGCGTCAACATTTCGAGCGTAACGTCGTTAGCCTCTGATTCAGTCGTAGCAAACTGCCGTGTGCACTTTGTCTCCTCATTGCCAAGTTATTACGCTGGATCATCGACGTTACTCGTACGTCGATCGTGTTTTTCTTTTTCTTTCTTTTTTTTTTTTTTTTAGGTAACTCTTTCGACTCTGATTGTCTTCGTACAGTCTGTGGCCACGGAAAAGGCACGCTGTTTTGTTTATATTGTATTTTTTATACATGTACATGTTATATTTTGCGTTATCTAATATATAGAGTACTTTGCTGCTATCGTTTCTCGATCACTCATTTGTCACAGGTACGGTGTTTAACTCTAAACTCTGATTTTTGATCATAACCGTTGATACTTTCTTGTATTCATTGTAGAACTCCATTTTTTATGAGGTTGTCGAGGGTCGAATGGTTTTCACAATTGGAGTTTGCTGGTTCTCGTCTTTGACAACGATTTTATTATGTCGTTTGTTGTATAACGATTCAAATAAGTGGATTCTACCGGCGAGAATTCATTTAATGAACGGATATTGATTGGAATTTAATTCAAATGAAAGCAGTTCACACAAATGAATTTCCACTGTTAATTTGGTTCAAATACCTTTATACTTTGTACTTAATATCTTTCATATTACATTACGTTTGGCAATATGTTCGAACGATAGTAAAAATTCGACATTCCGAAGATGAAATGTAAAATTTCCGTATATTTCCTTATATATCCTGTTTGAAACAGTGTAAAGATATATCTATATCTGACAGAAGGATAATAAGTATCATACGAGTAGTACAAGTATGAAATATCCCCCAAAAAAATCCCCTTTCGAAAATATCAAGTCGTTCATCATTGTCGTTGACTATTTCGTCACTGCGTTATATTAATTTCTTCGAATCATTTTCTCTCGTCCGACGAACCTTGTACATTTCGAAAGATACTAAATCCAAGGTAAACATTATAACGAAGGGTACTATTTAATCGCTTCTTTGACTCGGTCGCAGTAACGTTACATCATCGAATTTCGTCACTTGCTGGATTATGTGACACAACACACGCAAGTGATAGACGCCGAACTTTGTGCACACGATTTAGCTCGCGGAGCGGAAACGCTCACCTGCGCACGCCTCTTTCTCCGTCGTTTTCGCGTTTCGCCCTTTTTTCTCCTGCACGTCCTTGACAGCTACGCTTTCCCTCTCTCCTTCGTTTATCAAATTTCCCCTTTGCTCGACCGTCTGTCCTAGAGTCTCCCGGTGAATGCTCGTCACGCTTCAGAAGATTAATTTGTAAATTAGACTGCGGCAAATGGGCGAGTTGATCCTGCTCGAATTCTTCCGCGACCACCGTTCCGCTTTAATACCGATCAGATATCGACGGTATATTAAAAAACTTTGACAGTTTTTTTTTTTTTTGAGCAAGTCGCGAATTACAAGTGCATAATAATCGGAATAACAGCATCGAGTTTTTCTTATATTGGTAAAGTATTTTGCAATTAGAAATTTTGTAATTAGAGGTTCGATAATTTAGGTTATTTTCTCATTGTTTATCCTTCGCGCGTTCAATTGCGAAATACTGTTCGAGCGATGTAAATAATTGTTCACGTGGAATTGTAATTATTACGATTAGAATTCGGGGGGATTCGATAGTCTTTCATGGATTATTTTCACGGGTGTTCCACATGCTCCTTCATATCTGCATCAGTTGCGAAATATAGTTCACGCGATGTGGCACGTAAATACTTTTTAGAAAAATTAATAATGAAAAGAAGGCGAAAACGTCACATGAGAAGTAGAAGTGAATGTACCGGTACGCGAAAAGCAAATTATCAGCTCATTGCTAAATGCTAGAAGAAGTGGTTTGGAATTAATTTCCCGCGACATTTTGCCAGTAATTCGCTGGAAATATTGATACGAATAATTAATCTCCAAAGTAGTACATTGCTAAAACGAAATAATACTCTATATAATAAGATATTTGTATCGGTATATCAACGATTTATTTTAAAACACGCGGGAAACAATCTCAATCTACGATAAACGTTGACTATCCAAAAAGGAAAGAAATGTTCCAAGAACACTTCCAAGCTGAAGTGTATATTTCTACATCTTTCTTTTACCCATTACATTTCTCCAACTTTGTTTACTCTGTAATCTCGACTGATTCAATCCAGCAAAGAGCTAACGAAGAATCGATCGAGTTCATTCGTTTGATCGTTCTTATCTTAATTATCTCCTATACGCGATCCGCGTATTAGCCAGTCACATGGCAAAGAGTTTCCTTGCGAAACTCCTTGCCGACGTTACGCTCCAGATGAGTAATTTCTTAATGAGCCGGATCCGAACGACGACGAGAATGCAGAATAGCTGGGACAAATGCGTCGGGGTAGGAGTCCTTGAATTTTCGAATTTCATGCCTCGAGGGATAATGGTAGGCGCACGAATATATATATATAGATATGGAACGCGAAGCAAGCGTGCATCGAATATTTTATCCTCTTTCTCTCCTCTTCGAAGCTTTTATACGCACACGGTTGGCGTGTAATCATGTAAAATATACGCGCAGAAAACAGGAATACGAGGCTGCAGCTTTTTCGACGTTAATAATTTCCAACTTCACTTTGCAGTCTCTCTTAAAAGCTTATCAATATTTTATCCGACGAGGAGTCACGAAGCGGCGAACGTACAATTTTAATCGTACGGAGGAAGCACTTTCGCGATGTCAATGAGACACATCGTTCTGTAAGTGGAAATCTATCAAAACTCGATCGAACCTCGAATCGAAGTTATCACAGCGACGGTAGTAATTGTAGAACATTTGTGAAAATTATTCCAATTTCCATTTGATTGAACATTTTTATTGCTGACTTTTATACATTCACGGAATGTTCGAAGGTGCAAAAATCACCGAGAATTTTGAAAACACGTGAGTTTCACACTTGCATCCACAGTGTTTTGCGTTAATTACACGTATCTGTAGCTGATCGTTGTTTCAAAGGAATATCCAACGCATTGATGGCACACTCCTGTGGTTGCGCGTTTCGTAAAATAGTAATATACGTAAATTCAGCGTTAGGTAACGTTTGAACGAGATACGAGGTTATGTGGTACTTCTTGGTCAATTAATTCCATTCTCCGATCGTTTCAAGCATTTTCGTTTGCGTCATTTCCCGTTCGTTCTTTCGAAATGAATGTATTATAGAGATGTTTCTTTTCTTTCTGCTAGAAAATCGTTCGGGGACAAAGCCTGCCAGCCGCGGATTTGGTGCGGTGTCGTGTTTCATTTGCGAAACTAATCGTGGCCCGAAGCTAAACGAAGCTGACGAGCACACATGCTGAAAACGATATGTTGCGACTTCAATAACAGTAACGACAAGCAGTCCTGTCAAATTAAATTTAGCCAGACGACGGGTTAGGTTTATAACATGGAAACGTTATTATAATCCAATATAATTGATTGGTGCAACAATTATTTATTTTGTTAGTTTTTGAAAAACAGTACCTAGTCTAAATATAAAAGAACTTTTTTATAGTTTTATTAATATAGGCAAGGAAGTAGAATTTATGCACCCCCGAACATTCCATAAATGTATAAAAATCGGCAATGAAAATGTTCAGTTAAATAGAAGTTGGAATAATTTTCAAAAAATATTCTACAAATATGTATGAAAATCTGCAGTCCAATTAAATAAAAAGGAATATAACTTTACATAATGTAGATAATTATCATTTATATTATTATTTACGTAATTAAATCAATTGAATGAAATTATTTTTAAAATTAACGCCCGGGAGGTTCTATGGATATCTAAAAGTAGAAAAACGATGGTTCTTTTTGTAAATGGATCATTTACATCGTCGAGCAAGTATGGTTTTGTATGATAACGAAGATCTATGCCGTTCCCACGACGTCGATAAATCACTTTTAGACGATGATCTCGGGCTTGGTGGGAGAAAAGTTGCGAACCAACGTTCGTAACTGGGATTTTACGCCTCGGAGGAAAGTTCGAGGCACGTGCGCATGATTGTGCATGCTTATTTCCGACGGAAATATCGTAATCTCGGATTACACAGCTCTTTGATCCTTTCTTATTGAATCTGCATTACTCCAAGACTCTCCCTCTATTATTTCGTTACTTTCAGATAATCTTATCATTAGACTGTATTTGTGTGAAATTTCACTTCTTAACTTGCATGTTACATTTAAGGAGAAATTATCTATCATAGAGACGTTCGATTTTACTTAATTTTTTTCCCCTAATTCTTCTATCACAGAAGAATGCAGGACACAAACTAAAACGAAATATACTAAATTTTAATAATCTAACGTAAATTGTTTACAAGTCAATTTTAATATTGAGGATACAAAAGTGCAAAGAATGCAATGAATGCATACAAAAATAATATTTTACAAAATATCGAAAGTGCATTTTAGTAATTTTAATAATTTAACGTAAATTGTTTATAAATCAATTTTAATATCGGAAGTAGTGCAGTAACGAAAACAAATTTCTGTCTAGGCTCTATTTCCTTTAATTCTATTCGCTGAATCAAAGGACACAATACGGAATTGCAGTTTAATTATCATACGAGAGAATTTGAGAATTAATTATTTGACACGCGAAATGAAACTGTCGATTGAAGTGAAATTTTATTCCTTAAAGATGCAACAGCGTCTGCACTTGATCGACCTATTCTACTGAGAGACTCGATACAGCAGCTCGCACGTCTGTGTACCTACAGGATGATCTACTGAAAAATTTCAAACGTAAACGAATTGAAATCCCTTTGATGTTATCCCAGCGTTTGGAATTTTTTTTTAACATCGTTTAAACATGATAATCTGTCTCTCAACCGTTTAATAATCTCAATATACTAACTTATTTCTCACCTATGAATATTTATGATTTTCCTTCTGAAACGAAGTTCCCATTTCTCGTATGAATATTTATAACGTTCTTTTCGAAACTCTAGATTCTCTTTCGTCTGGATTGAAATTCAATTCTGCTAAAATGTTTGTTTCAATCTGTTGCACGAAGTTTTAAACGAAGTACGAGTTCAGTTGCAACAAGTTTCCTCACAATGTTTTCGTTCAAGTTCTGATGACTTTTAAAATGGGTAGAGTCGCATTCTTGAATTTTACACAAGAATCGACAATTAGGACGAGACGTCACAGAAACAGCGGGACGAAAGATTAAATTTTTCGTTTCTTTCGTCATGCGCGATGATTTCACTCGCGTGTTCTTCATTCTCTTTGCTTAATTCCTTCTCGTTAAGAATGTCAAGCGAAAGACAGGGCCAATGAATGATAGAAATTCAATTCTAACGAGCATCTATATTGAAAACTTAATGTATATGTCTGTGTGTCAATTTAATTCTTTATTTTCCATCATCTTGTTTCTTTTCTAACTCTCATTCGTCATTAACTTAATTGAAACATGCGTCTCCGAACACATTGGCTATTTCACACAATTTCACTCGATCAACGATCGACAAGAATCAATCGTCGACGGATCAAAGATTTATTAAGTCAACCAGACACTCGACTGTCCGACTCACTGCGGAACCACTGCTTCACACTCCAATCAGTACACGTCCGCAAGAACCAAACTTCTCCAAAACAACTGCCACTAACTCCCGCGTTCATCATCCTAAATCAGCTCGTACAATACAACTTTGCCACGCAAAATGAAGCACCTAACTACCTTGCCGCCGCACAGCCACCATCAACTTCCATTCCCCCTCCCCCCCCTCTCTCTCTCTCTCTCTCTCGGAGTCAAGCGGAACAAACACATAAAAAACCATCAAACTACATTTTTTACCCCGAACCTTCCCCGGTTATAATACATTTTCCATTAAACCGTCCGTCCGCTTTCACTCTTGTAAAGAAATAAAACTGAAAAAAAGGAAAGAAAGCGAGGGCAGTCGTAATTCATCAGAGAACACGTTGGGGTGGAGAGGGGAGGGTTACCAGGCGGGCAGTTGCTCTTTGCCTGCCACGGATCGATTTATTTCCCGCGGTAGACTCGACGATATCATCGACGAGCGCGGACACGGCGAGCAGAAGACACGTGTTTATCGGGGACACGATCCGTTCAAGTTGTATCTCGAATTCGATATCATTTCACGGGGTCCTCGTGGAGCGTCCCCGGGGACTTTGCATTCCCATTCTGGCATCTAGTATGCCTGGTACGCTTCGCCGAGCAGAATGTTGGCCCTCTGGCGCGCGTTGCACGGCAAACGTCACGGAAAATACGTCGCCGGCGTAGCTCTGACGGCTGAACGGTTGGAAAACGAGCAGAGCTGAAGGAAGAACTAGGCAAAATAACCTGCAACCTCGAACGATATATATCGATTCACAGAAGGGGCGTTACGTCGGAGATATTAATTTTGCGGCATCCTCCGTGGCAAATTTCGCAAAAGCTTCGCGATAAGGGTTTATCTCTTCGGATTATAAGAAATGTGGCATCATTAATCGTTAAACTGACTGATATTATTGGAAATGACAGAAACTTAGGTTTTGCTTAGTTTCGGAAATTTTCGTTTGACTTAATTTTATCATCAATCTCTATCAAGATGAAAATGTAATAAATTGTGACGTAATGTAAATTACTGCGGTCACGATCGTACGATACTACTCGAAGATTGATGACAGAGAACAGTTGTATATTTTAGAAAAGAGCATTAATATAAGAGAGGGACATTTACATTGTATTTCTGTATTTCTATGTGCACGACTGAAGGAATGAAATTTAAATAGAAACGTTATCCATCTACTAACAAACAATTGTAACAAATGTCTCTACTTTGAATATTTTGCATATATTTGTCCATGTTTACGTTTCTGCTTCTTCAAATTTCTCAGTTCGAAAATCAGTTCAATCAGTTTGATTGACATTCTGATTCTTCTTCAATTTCTTTCAATTTCTTCTCGAGTACATTTGCTCAATTCTCTTCGTGAGAATTACTCAAGATTCCATGAAAATTACTGAATGCAGTGCCATCGCGATACCGGAAAGGAAAGCTTGAAATAATCGGGCACTCGGCTCGTGCGACTCCCTTTTATTTTTTCGCGTAACGCGTCCTTTTTTTTCTTCTTTTCTTTTTTCATTGACAGGATCAGCGTCAACCGGTTTTGAAACTTTCTCTGTCCTCTCCTTCGAGGTAGGCGCCATCGTGCGTCAAACTTCGACGACCTTTCGTTCGAGACAGGATAATTAAACTTCCTTTGAGGAACAAACCGAGGGTCACCGGCGACACGAAAGAAACGACGTGAAAGATCGAGGATAAGAATAAACTGCTGGCTTCTTGTGTTAAGTCGCGTTGAAATCGCTACTCTCGCGGATAATGCAACGTGTTTCGAATAGTTCGGTAATTGCTGGTATTTCTCAAGCGCGCTGATTACACGGTAGAATATCGTTTATCCGCACTTCGTTTGTACGAACAAGTTAATACTCGGTTTCGGATGTACGAATTCATATTCCGAGCGTTCATTACCCACCGTTGGTTCAACGTAATTTCAGTTGTGCGAACGCAACGGATGTACAGTCAGATGCATCTGCGTCTCAAATATTTAAAACAGAGAAACTGTGTTTACTGTTTTGCGAATTTTAATTAATTTTTTAATTAAAATTAGACCGTATCCGTAAACTTTTTTTTTTCAAGCGCTGTACGGATAAATGGAGAACGAAATCTTATTATAGAGTAAAATGAATCTTATTCTGATTGATAGTGCAACAAAGATATACTTTAATACACTTGTAACAAATGTACGTTAGATTTCGTCAGTCATTCCTTCCGATTTATTTCTATATTCCAGCAAACAGATACAGAAAGCGTCATTTTTTCAATTTTTACAGTTTCATCTAGCAAGTAAATAAATTAGCAAAATATTTATAGATATTTGCAAACTTTCGCGACTGAATTTTCTTTTACAGTTCGCCGTTACTTTCTCGTCGAGTACGATGAATTTGTACAATTAATTGCAAATCGTCAGACGTACTATTGACGTTTATTAATATTGGTAACCTGTGTAACTAACATTACGTGTCACGTAAAATTTCACTAACGATGTTAGTTCAGTTGAGCCAGAGGACCCAGCTCCTATTACCCGAGCTAATTAGGAGAACTAGTGAACATCCATTATTCAAACTATTTTGTTCCTTGATCTGCTCGAATAACCAAGACTTTATCGCGTGTAATCTGTTTAGAGTATGATTTTCTGAGTTGTTCGAAATAATAAATGAAAATTATGTTATGATCTGAAAATGCTAGATATGTTCAATTCTAAATAAATATTAATACATATATATATATATATTTATTTGCTTTCCTCGAATCATCATCGATCGTGTTTTCAAACTAATATTATATATTAATTATATTTTTATATATTAGTATTAATATTTAATTTAATCACAGTTGATGTTAACTTTAACATATATTACATTTTTGTTCATCAAAGCTAGACACAAACATTTCACGACCGCAAGGAATGACTTGAAAGATTACATTGAGTTAAACACTTAACTCAAAAACGACTGTTTGAGTCGATTAACTCTTTCATAAACCACGCGTACATCTCTGGATATCTCGCGACGATTCTCACTGTTTCCACCATTCTGCCAAACCCACGCATCGTCCCAAATTGCACAAAGGCAGCTTTCCTGGTTTTTTTGGGAAGGTCGAAACTTTGAACGTCGTTCACCGAGTTTCTCGAACGATCTCGTCGAACGGATTTTCGAACCGCGTGTAAAAAGTCTGCGCCACCTTGCTCCTCTCCATCTCCACAGATGCTTCCGCGCCGCAGCGTTTCCGGCGGTGGTCGTCAGACACAATTTTGCGCTGCACGCGTCCTCTGGCGAAGAATTGAGATAAACAGCTGGATAAGCACCACCACGGCGAACTCGACTTTTGCCAATTAAGCCAGCTGATGTTTCTTCGTCAACTCGCAACGAGCTAGTTGTGTCGCGACTGTTCATCAAGAAAACAGAGCGAAATTCGCCGCGCTGTTACATAATTCTGAACCGTTTGACGGAAATGAAAGGAAACACAGGTCGTGATAAATGCGTTTCAAACGCCAGATTCTTCTTATTCGCGTTGATTTCAACTTCAACTTCAATTTGTGAAATGCCTCTCGTTTCGCAAGAGGATTATCGTGTTGAAATACGGGACGGATTTCTCCTACTTATTTAGCGCCGGTTGTCGTTTCTGATATCTTTCGTGAATTGGCGTGGAAATGATACGACGTTGCCGCATCGAAAAAGCAAATATTCGGTGAAAGTTGAGGGAACGGGGAGTTGAGCTGCGGTCGGGTTAATGTAATACCATTCTATCGGAAACCTGCGATTAAAACCGCGTAAATCGGTGTTATTTAATTCCTTGTGATGTTTCTTTGTCGAGCCTCGACATAAACTGAATTTCGTTCGTTACATTCTAAGATACTAGTCGTAGCGATGATGAGTTAATTCGTCATTTGAATCGTTAATATTGATTCGAAGGCAAGCTGTATATTTACTTGTGCGGTTGAATTTATTTTTAATCTGAGACCAACACGTAAGAAGGTTCTTGTCGTCTTTAAAATTTGTAATGTAATTTTGCACAGTGTATCTCAAATTTTCACCCACGTAAAATTTTATTTTACTTTAAGTAAAATTGTTTCATATTTTATTCTATTATAAAATTTTATTTCACAATATTTCACTCGCAATAATCAATTACTATATTACTCGCGCAATTTTTCTTCATCCTCAGAATTTACAAGGAATTACATCTTATTGTCTAAGATATTTTCACTCGCAAAAATTACTTTGCTGAATTATCACGTACGTAATGCTTCGACGGTGTTCCCTTATTTTCAGAATTTACATAAAATTATCCTCGCGTTCTAAAATATAGAATTTCTCAAATTTCCGCTCACAAACAAATTATTTTATTTCACAACAATTCACAAATAATAATAATCAATTGTCATACATGTTACGTGTCTCCCTAGTTTTAGAATTATCGTCACGTTCTGAAGTATAGAATTTCGCAAATCTTCCCAATCCACAAAGACTGTTTCATCGCAGACTAATTTGCAGGACAGTTTATCGATCCAGAGCAAGTCCGTAGATAGATTTTCATTTTCACGTTTTGCGACCGGGCGACGACGTGTAACATGCTGGAACGCTCTCACAGAGGAACGTGACACCGCTTACGTACGTTTCTCTGCGTCTCAATTCCGTAACTCAATTCCGGCTCTTTTAACGTCAGATGGAAACCTGCCTTTTCCATTCCCATGAAGCGATCCTACGGCTTTCTCTCGTTCACCGGGTTCAATTGAACCAGAATTGTTTCGTCTCCGGACGTCTTCGATCGCTCGACGCGATACGAGGCTCCCGCAACAAGCTACAAGTTGCATTACAGCGAACTTCTATCAATGTTCCATCCCTCCTCCACCTTATCAACGTATCCCTATAATACAGATGGGAAAATGCGTTCCGACCGTCACGTGATTTCGCCTTGAAGGCCATTGTCTACAACTTCGTGACGCTGGCAACTTTCTGACAACGCCCGGCAACGGGTTCGCTTGTTGAACTTGGAGAATTTCTGAGCGTAGAAAGGTTCGGGGCACCAAAGTTCCCGGCGTTTCCCGAATTCCAGACATTCTACGCCGTCGTGCGAAACATGCCCTCGCCTCGAAGCTCGATGGAGCGCGTTCGAGTTTCTTTCCAACGCTTCTCCCATTATCGTGCCGCTTATAATTAAACTGCAATTAAACTAATTTCGGTGGCGCTGCATCTCGGCAGCGTGCGACTAAACGCTAAACGGTTTCCCACCGTGGTTTCCCACTGTTAATTAATAATCACGGCCGCTTTCACTTCGTAAATCAACGGCCGTCGTCGTTAATACGATCGATCGACGCGATCGCGATTTTTAACGGGAACCAATTATCGAGGGCGGCGCGTCTCGCTGTAATCAACGGTAAATTAGGTTGATTATTGCTCATAAAATTATAGGCCGGCCGATTGGACGCGTTCCAAAATAGCCGGCAGGCAGGCTGGAATCCAACGTGGACGATCCGACGATCGTTCCAACTTTTCTAACGCGTTCATTAATTACGACAATTATCCGGAGATTCCGGTGGTATTAACACGTTAATGATCGCGTTACACGCGAAGATACCGACGTTTAACAACAAACACAGCTGCCCGATAATCGTTTCTAATTAACGTGCGACATCGTCTACGCGTGATTCCCCGCGTTCGAACAAATTTACGTCGATAAATTACTCGCTGATAAGCGGCAGTTTCGTCTAGTTGCTCGTTCGCGGTTATTCATTTCTAGTAATTGTCACGGTGTATGAATTCTTTAATAGACATCGGGTCACTCTTGACCCGTGGCTGAATCTTTACTGCACTTGCTTTGCACCTAACGTTTCGGTACAGAAAGATGTTATCTAATAATGTTTATAACATGAGGAGGAGTTTGTTTAAAAAAATGTAAAGTTTTATAAACACACTTTTTATTTATGCGCACTGCGTACATGCAACGTGTTATTGTGTTTTATTGCGTGTTCTTTGCGTACAAATCGTAAACATTTGGCACATTTGGTATATTTATTATCATTGCCTGTACATGTACAGCGTCTGGATATTTTTCGCCAGGGTCAACGGTGACCCGGCTGCGCGAGGGTTAATTAAAGACGATGAGTTAAGTCATCGTTGAAGTTCGACGAGTTAACTCTGATTAAAGGATTAAGATAATTCTCACTGGTTGCTGGTTTTCATCGTTTTCATCTACAGTGTTATATCTCACTAAATCGTTTATTATATTCCTTGCAATTATCATAGTACGTCAATCCTTCTTGGGACAATGGGCGAATCGATCGTTGGATCTTTGAATTTCTATGACAAGTTAACGTTGTCGTCCTTGGTTAAAGGATTAAATTATTCTCAAGTTACTGGTTTTCGTCGGTTTCATCTACATAGTCAGTCAGAATAAATTGTTCATTATTGTTTCTTGCAATTATATCGTATGTCAATCTTTCAACTAGAGACGATGATTTAATTAATCGTTGGATCCATAAAATTCTATAACAAGTTAACTCGTCGTCCTTGAAGCTAAAGGATCAAAGTGTCCTCAACTCATATTCTCACTCCTCTCACAAAGTCTGTCTCGTTGAAGTATTAAATTCTAGATCTTTCTTTAAACTTTATGAAACATTGTCTCGAACAAAAGTTGAACTAAATTTAGCGCTGCGTAATTCTCGCGATGGCGACGTTAACGCGTTACGCCTTGCACGTTATCTCTTAGCTTTTAATAAATGAAAATTTTCTTATCCATCTACCGTCGAGATGAATTCCTCACACACTTTAACAACGAAGCGATACGTTTCACGAATGAAAATTAAAATGGAATTAATTGTACTAATTAAATTCCGTTATCGTCGATTACGGTAATACATGACAAACATAAATCAATAATATATTATCAAGAATGTATTTACGTCCTGTGTGTTACGTATAAATTAACAGACGTCTTGTAGACTTTATCTCAAAATTGATCTCAATTTGTAATTTGTAATCATCGAAAATATTGGTACAATAGTGTCGTTGTCAATATCTATCGAAAAATATTTTAATACAACGTTTGTTTTTCTTCGTAAATTAAATATTGTATTTTATAGTTCTTTGAATATCGGATTTCTTTCGGCAAATATTCGCTTTGAGAGGAGATAGTTAAAATGTCCAGTTTCCATGACTGACGCGTCACTGGCAGATCAAAAACGGAGGAGGAAAACGATATCTTCAATCGGTCGTCGATATGATGTTTTGTTCACGTTGGATCATCGTAATTCGATCAACAAAGGGAAACACGTTTGACGCTGCTTTTAATGTCTGGTAATGGCCGACCGTGGATTTGTAAATTCATGCGATGGATTTCGGTCCGGCGTATCGTGAATTCTGCATTGTGCGAAACAACGCGACCGTTCAGCTACCGAAATCCCACGATTTTGTCCTGACTGGCGCTTCGTTAATTACAATCTGGAATTTTTATCGTTCCGATTGTTGATCGCGTATCAAATAATGATGGGAACGGTGTTTTTTATATACCATTTTCAAATACAGCGTTATTAAGGTTTGATTAAAGAAGCTTGGGCCTCATTCGAATCAATAGAAATCTATTTTTAATTGGAATTGAAAACCATGGCAGGTTGTAGAGAAATATCTTTGAAATGATTGGGATTAAATTGATAACTTTGAATAAATGGTAATTCGATCGAACAAACAAGTGATTTGGAAAACTTTCGTTTGACAATATTTTATTTCAAACTATGCGGTGGAGTTTTATTCATAGAGAGCAAAAGAAAGTTGACGATTAGTAAACTTATATTATATTTAGTAAGAATTGTATTCTATTTTTTGCCAGTAATTGGTAACAGTAATTTATTTTGAAGTATATTCTGTGTCACGTATAATCAGGCCAGTATTTATATTTGTATAATCAATAATTAATACATAGTTGACACAATATACTATCATGTGTGTTATAGCAATTTTGTAGAATTATGGCAATTTCATTTACAAGTACATCATTTTCTACTTGTTTCATTTCATAACAAATCAGTCGTGTTTTCATCCTCACAGTGCAGTCAATAATTTATATATAATTGATATATTACTAACGATACAAAATTACTAACGAACAATTTTGCATAATTTTATAAATTATTACCGTTATTATCATCACTTTGTAAATTATTACCATTGCTTTCATTTCGACAATATAATTTCTTTCCAAATTCATTGAAAAGAGAAAAAGAAGCAAAATTGATAATTCGTTGAGTGTCGAATTGAATTCTTCCAAATTCATTTTGAATTATAAATTTTGGAAAGAAAGAAGAGGAGAAAGAGGGGAAAGAACAGATTGACATTGTTATCGCGTGTCGTGCCATTTACATAATAGAAATTCCTTAAAAATATTCCCTTCTCCAGCGAGAACGCATCGTAGACTTTCTTCCCTTTCCTCGAAGTCGATCTTCCTGGAGCATCACGCAATCATCCCTCCCCATCACCCGGCTCCTCTCACTTTTCCTCGTTTTCCCGTTACGTCACTTTACCGCGGTATTTTTCCTTCACGTAACGCGTATCGAATATTTTCACCGGTCGTATACTCGATTCCACTATGCCTCGCCGGTGAAGATCGCAAACCCGGCGAGAGGGACGCAAGCTTGTTTCACATCACGTATTTCACTTTATGTCGAAGAGGCGAGTCGTGTATTGGCCGCGTGAAACGTGGACAGAAGCACGATTTCTCCGTAGATGATCGCGCCGGGTGTGTCCTCGTTAATTCTCCTGAAGCCGCTTCAAGACCGTGAACCGCCTGTTTCTGTGTTTGTTACGTTTCTCCGACACACACGCGTCTCGTAGAATAGAATTTCATTAGATATTGTACAGTGTTAACAACTGCTGTACGATCGGACGTAGTTTCCGGCAGTAAAACTGAATTCGCCGACGATTCAATCAAAAATCGGAGATTCAGAACGTGAAACGGGAAACTATCGACTCGATGTTCGAAACGTGAAACTTTGTAAAATTACGTACAATCGATGTTTACTTGATCAATTAGGGTGCGCCATATCTTTATACCTTCGCCAGAAACATTCCATGTGAGATACTTTTTTTAATTCCAATAAATCTTTCCAAACGAAATCCCAAAAACAATTAAGCATCCAACGATCCATTGTGACACTTTGAATTTATTGCTGCAGCGCAGAAGAGAGAAATCAAAATCTCTCATATCTTCTTTCCATTGGCGTTAGTCAATTTAAATTCTTCTCTGTAATTATTGAACGGAAAATTGTTTCAAATTTTTATATCGGAACCTTCCATCACAGCGGTAAAATCTTTTTGAAATTTTTAGAGCAAAACCTTTCAAACCTTTCGTTGCAGAATAACAACGACCCATTACTCACTAAAAGCACTGTAATGAATAATGAAATCTCTGTTTAATAATTGTTTGAAGTTTCTAAGAAACGGGGGAGAACAGAAAGCTTGCTCGAATGAAACTGAAAATGTTGAATTAATTAACAATCCGTGAACACTCGATATTAAAAATGTAATGTTATTTATTGCGATACTGAAATGTAATCAATACTTTAATAAACGATATTAATGAAATAAAAGTTAAAATAACGTTGCAGTATCACGAATTTCGGGACACGTAAATGCCCACGTAGTAACGAAACTAATCTCACAAATCTACAACCTTGACACGTGAAGAAACGACAAAGATGCTCGACAAATGTAACCAAAGTGTCTCACACCGTCGACACCAAACGCGTCAAGTAATGTTCAAACAGCTGGGCGAATCCTTGGGAAACCGCCTTAAGAAGCGACCGCTAACGAGCCTCGGCCTTTTGACCTTCCTTTTTAAAAAAAAAAAAAACTGTCTCGCTAATAGCCTCCCTCTATCAGCCCCATCTTTGCTACATATTTTCATGGAGAGTCCGCGGAAGCAGACGACTCCCCGAAGAGGCGTTTTCGCGCCAAGTCGAAGGAAACAAAGAAAGAAAAAGAATAAAAAAAAAAAAAAAAAAAAGAAGAAGAAAATGGGAAGAAAAGAGAAATGGCAGAGGGAATGAGAGACAGTTGGTGCCTATAAGAGATCCGTTGAATAATTAATGCCAGGAGACGTAATTCCGGGACGTCGCGGGCCGCGGCACGACGATTAACGAAGCGATTATTAAAATATGCAGAACGACCGTCCTAATTAGTTCCGCCGACGAAACCGAGAACGGGTTTTGCTCGTCCGCCCGTCATCTCGCTGTGTGTCTTTTCTCAGCGTCAGGGGCCAAAGAACATCACGCTCGGGTCTAAGCTTCCTGACAGAAGGGGGCCGAGTTTCCTCATCCTCTCCCGTCGTTATGGCAAAGCGAGAAAAATTTCAGAATTTCCGACGGTTATATCGAAGGTTACCCTTTTCTGCAATTGTTGCTTAATAATTTCAAGAAACGAACGAACCAATCAAAGGCCATTTTCGACTTTTGTTTGTTCAATGTCCCAGTGTCCTCAGAAATTCGCATTGCACGAATTGCCGACTCTTTAAACTCCTATAGCTTGTAACTTCGTGAAAAGAAAAGAAAATTATACAACGAACTTTGAGGGATCTGTGTAAAAGACCTCGATCTTCGAGATGGTAAAATGAAAAGAAAGACTCTTTAAATCTGCAAAACTTTCGAGAGAGAAACGGTACCATTTCTTTTGGAATGTAGTAAAAACGTCTTCAAAAAGGAACGCGACGCTGTAACAGTAGAAGTTTCCTGCTTTGAAACGAGACCATCCAGTTGGATTGTTTTCCAATTTCCTTTCTTTTTTTTTTCTTTCTTTTTACGAAGGTATAACATTTTAAAATATTGACAATTTTTCATCGTTTACTACGTGTACACGAGACACGAGATCTTGGTCGATTTTTCTCCATTTTACGCTGCTTGATCACGTTCGATCGGCCTCTCTTTGTCCGTTCCGAAGATGAGAATTTTTGGAATTACCAAGCAGTTCCTGCTGGATGGATTAATCGCGACGGCGGGCTGGATAGAGGACAACTGAAAGGTTAATGAGCGGCTCGATCGTGTACAACCGGCGGCGGAATCGAGCGGGAATCTTGTTAAAATGCATGGCGACCTTCTCGTTGAGAAATTGTCTTACGGAACCTAAGAGACCTCCTGTCCCTCTCCGCCCTTCCCACGGGAATTTGGAAATGCCCGTCCGCCACGGCGAATTCATTAGGTCGATGGATGTCGTCGTGATCTCGTTACCGAAATTGGATTTTTCGCTTATGACACTCTGACACGCGACCCGTTTCTTGCGATCTGGCGGTTTCCAGGACGTTTGTGAAATATTCGGACGTTTTTTGGTGGCGGACTGTCGGATGAGGTAACAGTAGCAGCTTGACAGCAGAGTTCCATGGGTTTGGGAAAGAAAAGGAATTGCTCAGTTTGGTATATTTCACTGCACAATCTCATTAATTCGCATTGAATTGAAATTTTTATATCAAACGTTATTGTTTACTTATTCTTGAAACATGGTGAGATATGTTGAGGAAGGATGTTAAACTTGAAATGAATGCTGGAAATTAATATTAAAGAACGTTAACTGTGGTGTGAATATAAAATCTAAAAATTTGGAATTACTTTGGAATCGTAAATTGTCTCTTAGGAAGATGGTGAACAAATTCAGATAGTTAATTTTTAGTTAATTTTTAGTTAATATTGCTTGAAATAATGCTTGAATTAATAAATATATTTTGTACACTTGAATTAACAGATTAATTAATATCATTGTTAATATTTATTAATATTAACGTTTATTTATATTTAATTATATTACAGAAAAGCTATTAAACTTTGGAGAGAATAATTCTTTCCTTCATGTGATCGCAATTTATTACCGAATTATTCACAATACGAAATTTTTTTTTTTTTATTCTTTTTCTTTACTTATTGAATCAGGTATTGACAACCCTCATTTGAATACTTCCCGTAATAATTTTGACATACAATCTGCATGTCTCGAAACGTCGAAGGAACGGAAGAAAAATGAAGGAGCGAATACCGTGTTATTTACATAACATTAAACGTTAATAAAGAGACATTACGTACGAGAACCTCGAAGAGGATCCAAGAGAGAAATTTATTTCGATCGATTACAACTGCCACTGAAAATTTGTCGTCGAGATTACGTGAAACAAACTGCATAACCTCTTTTCCTTCTTCTTGTCCTCTCTCTCTCTCTCTCTCTCTCTCTCTCTCCCTCTCTATAAATTGGGTATAAATTCCTGCAGGTGGAATTATCTTTCTTTATTTTTCGTAACGAGTAAATCTTCCTGGTCGTATAATTATTTTCCCTCGCTACCGTAACAGCGCAATTTAAAATTCTAAAGAAGACATTCGGCGTCTTTATCTTATCCTAACTGCCTCGACTAATTAACTTCGTTTCTCCGTGCTAATTAAAAAGTTCACCTCTCTTTTGTTAACGAGACCGCCCTTAAAACCAGTCTCTCGAAAAAAAGAAAGAAATAACAGCAGAATAAACAAATTCTTTTTCAGTTCTTTGAAATCATTGGGACGCTAAACAAGGCCAGAAAATATGTACTGCTTCTTTATTCCAGGAAGAATATATCACTTCCGAAACTTTGTTGGTATTTTCGTGTCATGAGTGATTCGCAACGCTTCGAACTCGAATTGAATTATTTTATTTAATCACGCAAATATAAAAGTATACGAAATTGGACGCTGTAAATTTTAACAATTTCATTTCGATTTCTCAATCTTTCAACGTAATATCACGTGCAATAAATTGAAACTTAACCTTCGTATCACCAACCTTTCAAATATATCCACAATTATTTAACGCAGTATCGCTTACAAGAAATTTCGTCCACAATGGCGACAACTATTTTCTATCCGAGTTAGTTGAGTAACTTCATTCAACTTTGCTAATTTCCGAGCGGCGACGAAAGCTGGTGTTCACTGTTCGCAAATTTAATGGGGGAAAAAGAAAAACCCCAGGCCAAGAACTGGAGGAAATACCTAATTAATCAGCAGCTGATCAAATTTCACGAGCGTGACTATTTTCTCTGGTTATTTCGCCAACGCCGTATTCCCGATTGAATCCGAGAGAAGGCTCGTGGCGGTGTTATTTACCGCCGGAATCACGTTCATTTTACAGTCTATATAATCCCGAAGTTCCCCATTAAGTTCCTCATTTTCGTAGGCGTGTTTTATCGTTGGGTACATTAAAACTTTCGCCTTTAGCTGGAATTACGCCGCGATGTAATGGTTCGTTAAAGCGAGCGGGGCCGAAAACTGGCGGCCGTCGACGATCGTCCCTTTAACAACAGCGAATTTTCGCTCGTCGGTTTTTCCACCAACTGTGTTCGCGTTACGCGTCCCCGACGACCATACCGGACGAGCATCGACTCCACGGTGTTACGTAAACGTGAGGCAAGTCGATCTGAACGTCGTCCTCCACGAAACGCCTGTAATTGCGTTTCCTCGCGACGCTGCGCCGATCGACAGAGAAATCTGTTACGTGAATTAAGTGGAACGCCAGAAAGGAGAGAGGTTGAGATGGCAAATACTGGTAAACTTGTTTGTTAACCGCCGCGGATGGAAAGTAACCCGTTTATTTTTCGACAACGTGGCTTATTTTCAGATAAATTTTCACGTAAATTTTCCGCCTCGCGAGCATTGCATTTTAGATTTATTTATCTCACGTGCGTTCTTGCGACTCTAAATTTCTCGCAAATGCAAATTTATAATCTAATCATTGAGATGTTGCAATCGTAGAAAAGGAGCCTTCCAATAAAGCAGTAAAGATGAGTCAAAAATTAATTATAATACGAGAAATTGATTTAATGGATTGAAAGAAATTTTAAACAATAATAAATTTATTTAAAGAATTAAGATTATAATTGAATTTATTATAATAATAGAATTCAAAGTAAAAATTTGCATTGTTTCAAAAAATATTCTAAATAAAAATAATGATTTTGGGAATTATAGACAACTAAACAAATTTTTTTGAAGTTACGTACATTTAATAAAAACGTACGTACTTTAAGAATTTTGTACGAAACAAACGCAAGTGAATTTGCTATTTGAACGAAGCGAAGTTAAAAAAAAAAAATTCCGATTTCTCTTACTAAAAATTACTCTCCGCAACAACAATTAGTTTCCTCAAGCTCAACGAATCAAGTCAGAATCGAACAATTATAATTACTCGCTATGGCAAGCAACCGCGGCTATTATCCACCAGCCTACGGTCAATCGTCGAACACGGCTCATTGTGCGAAACTTGATCAGTTTCTCGGACTTAAGTGTCCACGGTTGTCTGAATACAGTGTACTATACTCTGTGTAATCACGTTTCGTTTGTCCAAGATTCAAGATTCACGCTTACGTTTGCCCATTGTTTCCGCAGATGACTGTCCGAACTGCGTGGACGAGCACAGCAGCAGCCTGGCCGCGTCGAGATGGACGATGCCGTTGCTGAAGCTCGGCGAGAAGAGATACTACCTGGGGATCTTCTTCAAGGTATCACCGCCAGTCACTTTGATTTATCTAGCTGCTACCGGCGGACGCGACCCGCCGGACATCGTCGAATTATTTCCGTACTCGTAACCCTTTCCTCCACGACGTCTCAGCCGAGACGCTTCGTTCGTGCATCGAATGCCAGACCGGTACAGCTCGTTATCGATCTGTTCGGCGACCGTCTCACGCACGCGTGTATGCTTTGTATCGTCGCGACAAGGAACACTGGGAAACCGATCTCGTTGATGAGGATCGACTCTTCGTCGACTCGCAACGACACTGCCTCGAGTGGATCGTTCTCTCTTCGAGTTCCAGCATGAGCACGTACGTACGTTCATCGATCGAGAAAGAAGAAGAAGCGTGTTTGCATGTCTGGATACATGGATACATGGATATATAGTATTTTATCCGTTTCTGAGACGCTGGACTCGCAAGTGCTGCAGACTCTTGTTTATTGAAATTTTGAAATTCTGATTGATACGCGTTTCGTGTTTCATTGGTGTTCGTTGGGTAGAGAATTTTTTATTGCTTTCGAAACGCCGGTTTCGCAAACGCAGTAGACTTTCCTTTTCATTGAAATTCCCAATAATTTGTCAAATTTGAGAGAAAAATTTTTACATTGATAGCTCGCTGGATTTATTGCAAAAGAGAAGTTCGAGCTAACAAGAGGATAATATAGCACTGTAATTGGAGGAGAGATAGGATTGGAAGGAAAGAATTTGACAGTCCAAGATAGGAAGATCTCTCTTCCAGAAGAGAATAGTTGCATTTAATTTCAAAATACATACGAAAATTCTTATTTTATACTACATATATATATATATATATTTATATATCCATACGTACGTACACATGTGTAAATTTTGTTATCTTATTTATAGTATAAATGACATTCTTGTTTATCTACTTAATCAATTTAATGATTAAATATCGTATGCACAAGTTTCGAGATCGACATTGTCAATTTTTAAAAAAACAAAGAACACATAGGAAGAGTCCACAAATATCTTTTAATTGAAAGTTAAAATACTTAAAGAAAGGGATGCATCGTGATTATTACATCGAAGGAGAGAAAATTTTTCATTGAAAAATCTCCCAATAGATATTTACACTTGCGTTTACTGTTCTCGCACGTATTTTCACACCACCGCTGCTATACACGCGATCTCGCTTTAACTCAATTCGATCGCACATGCCAAATCTTCAACGACCGAGTCTCCCGCTGCTTGACACACAATTTCATCGCCTTAAAACAGGAACAGCGTCGTCTCGTCGACGATCGATGTCTGAAAGTGCCATTAACCCATTTATTACGTATTCGTGTCTAGTTTAAATCCGTCACCCACTTTATCACGCTTTTCCCTCTAACCTAGACCCCCTGTAGAGCTCTTAGCTCGCGACCGCGAATTCCCTGGAAAGTAAAATCGTCGACGTGTCGCTCAACCCTCGAAGAGAACCATGGGCGAACATGTCTGTTGAAAAATGTTTATCCACTCTGAGCACTTATTCTCAAACGACTTTAGATGATACCAACGAAAATTTAATTATTGTTGAAATGTTGAATCAATTATTTGTGACGAATAAATAGGTATTATTCAGAAAATATATTTATGTTAAACTACAGACAATATATTAGCAATTATATTACTTATATATTCGTCGAAGCACACTGAAGAAACACGTTGAAATCTTTCGTTGAAACAAAAGATCATCGAACGCTTATTCCGCTGCATATTAACAGATGGCGACGCTCACATCATTGTTCGAATGATTTTCTCAACAATTTGGTATTAAAGTCTCATTGTTTCTTTTTTAACTTTTTTCAATAAAGTATAGTTCGTTTCGAATATTCATCCTTTGGATATTTGCAGCATTTGTTGATAATGTGAGAACTTTTTTCTAGTCTTGTGTTTTATATATGATTCATCGAGGAATAGTCTCGATGTACGTATTATTCCATTTACGTTCAGTTTGTTTTTCGCATGCATTTTTATATTTCTGTGACCATTGTCAAATATTCTATATCTAAATGGAAATTATACTATACTAATTATACTGTGCTAATTATACTACCCTGTATTACAATAAATATTACCGTAAATGTTTCGAATATTCTGTATACTCTCTACTCTTCCGAATATTCACTAAAACATATTTTACGCATCTTCAAATTTCCCATAAAAATCTGCGATTTGCTACTCGTATTTTCGTAATTATAAATAAAATTATAGATACGATTATAATTATATATAATATAATAGATAATATTATAAATAATTCATTGAGATCGAGTCTCTACTTACATTCAATCTACATTTCGCTTGCATTCTTGTCTCTATTTGAATATTATACATTAAATAGAGTAGAGACATAATTGTCTCTACTTTGATACTAATGAGCATCATCTACATAGACTGCTCAGTTGAGTTGGGCCAAGTGCTTCAAGAGTTAAGCCCCACGATGTGTCTTCGAATTATTTACCAAGTAAACACGAAGATTCATGCAACCGAAATTGATCGACAACACTCTCTCTCTCTCTCTCTCTCTCACTGGACTGTTTTGCTGCTCCACAAGTCGAGTCACTCACTTTCCTTCAGCTGGCGCGTTAACAGAACCGCATTATTAAAACGGATTTTGTAATGGCTGATGTCGGTGTCCGATCCACGGCCTTGCAACCGTCTGTCTGGGAAGGTGGGTGGAAGTGACGTAAAGCGTTCCATCGGCGATAAATGACGGTGTTCCGCAACGGAGTCAAGGAGTGCCCCGGTCGATCCTCCCTGTAATCGGATTAACCGAACGAACGTCCTTCTGAAGCTGTTCGCCTTTTGTTTCACCAGCAAACAACGACCGGTGTCTGTTCGTTGTTGCGCGAGTAAATCTTGGGTCAGACCACCGGCCAGTGGAAATATGGTCTCGATTATTATTTCAACGTTTTCACCTGTCGCGCCGAGTATACGGCTCGATGTCCGATTTTCGGCGTTGGTTGAATATTCAGCGAGAGTCGCGAGGGATCGTGATTGTTCATTTGCTCCGATTGGACTTTGAATAATTCGAGAGCTGTTTTGATTTTTGAAAATTACCAAATTAAATTACCAATGAAATAAAATGTGAATGCTTCGTGATATATTTGTAGAAATGTTCGCAATATTTAGCGTATCACCTTTTTTCGCAATATTAGCGTATCACCTTTTTTCTAAAAGAAGGAAAGATGAATTTCTGACATTTATCCCAATTTTCGTCTGGGTGCAAATTTAAATCACGTGGTGATGAATCTGTTCCCAGGCGCATTATAAATTCCAAAGTGAGAATCAAGGAATTCTGCACGTTTGTTTTCCTCTCTTTTGACAAAAAAAAAAAAAAAGAAATTTCTATCGAGTTAGAATAGTTTGAAACACTCTCCGTCCTTCCTGCTACAGTTTTCTAAGAGACGAGAACATTACAACTCTGGCTTTTAAATATAATTAATTAAAGTTTCAATACTATTAAACGATAACATCGCGAGTGAAATATTTATTTACTTGAATAGGTTATCTCAACATGCCCTACTCGCAAGGGGAATTCAAAAAATTTTGCGCATCAGTGGAGTAATTTATGTATAATACAAATCTATTTCTTGTTCAGCAAAATTTAATATAAATGAAAATTCCACGGTTTAAAGAAACTGCTTCAAACAATGGCGAGGGTAATTGAAGAAGTGTTAGTTTTTCGAAAAGTTGTTTCAGCTGTTTTACTTCAATTCAAATTATTCAACATAGGCATTTAGTTTAAAGCGTTGAATTATTCGTCATAGTTAGCCACCGCTTGTCCCCCGTTTCTTTCCGTTGCTGGCGCATCAATCGCGAACAAAACTCCGGTAAAACAAACAAGCGAAATCTCTCTTGAAGCGCGGGGGGAACAAGAGGATGGTCATTCCGCCGGACGTGAACAAGACACAACGTAATATTAGAGATATTTCAATGGGAACGAAATATGCAAATGTCGTGGACCGGTGTTTCTTTGCGCTTCCCCTATCGCGCGTAAAATACGGGAATGCTTGTCGCGCGGTCATTTGCCAGGCGTAATGGAGCCGGCCAACGAAATTTATGCGGCTTTGCTGCCGCGTTTTTGGGCTCGTACTTTCGCGCTGGAGCGTGCCACGTAGAAAAGTGACGAGCAACAACGAAAAGCCAGAAAGACAATTTTTGAATGAATTTCAGCGCAACTTCGACGTTGAATTTCGATGAAATGTTTCGTGGGAGATCCATACACCCACCCAGAGTGGCAAAATTTTAACTTTGATTGGGATTGGAAATGAAGAGGAATTGTAATTTTGCCGTAGTGTTTCTCTAAATGTTGAGGTAAAGAGTTGTTTCAAGTTTAAGATTATTCGTAAATGTTCAATCTAATTAAAATTTCCTTTCAACTGTAATTTTCATTTTTACACATCGTATGATTTTTGTTTATTGCTCTCTAGCGAAGGAATTTTCTTTAAACAAATAGAATGCCAATATCAAGAAAATATCGTGGTATATTCTATTGTCATTGAATTAATTTAGAATTAATTATAATATAAAATAGTAAAATCTCGCTACGAAACAATACAAGCTTCATTTCATTATTTCATCATTAATTCCGCGAGTAATGAATTTCCATCCGTGTCATACTCCATTCCATCCTTTGTGTATATAAAAAAATTCGACAAACGTTGAAACAACTTCGGAATTAGCGAGTAAAATGGAATGAAAATGAGGAACGATCGAACGTTTAAATAGACTTAAACACACGGCGTTCGTTCTTTTCCTTTTCTCCTTTTTTTTTCCCCTTTTTTTAACCGTGGACGAAGTAAAAGGGTAATTACGGGAGAAAACACGCCGGCCCCGGTATACACGATCGCGAATAATTCTTTTCACGTTCATCGATTGCCATGGGTAATTTGCTGGACAGAACGAGTGTCTGCGTTGGCTTCTCCGGATCGTAAAGAACCGGTATTTTCATCCAAATCGACTCGGAACGGTAATTTTAAGTAAATTCGATTATTACGTCGAAGCCAGAGGGGGATTCGAGAACCTTCATAGTCGTTTTTTCGCTGTGGGAACGATGAAATTATGAATTATGAGAGACACGGTGGCTCTTAGATAAAGCAAAGATGGTAAATGGCCGCTTTAAACCAACATATCGATCGACGAATATGAAACGGAGATACAGATACAGATGCACAGTATTATGTAACCAATGATCAAAGAAATGATAATTAAAACGAGCGTTATATGAAAATTGAATGAAAATTAAATGATAATTGAAACAAGCGTCGAAATAAACCTGTACATTTACGATGAGATAGACATGTCACCGAAACACAGTTAAAAAGAAAGTACTATTAAATCTATTTTAAACAAATAAAGGGAGTGAACGAAAGAAATAAATCATTCCAGTGAAATAAATCAAATTCAAATGATTACGAAAGAACAGAAACATTCACTAATAATGTATCAAACAAATACATTTATTTGAAAAATATTGATATATTCATATTTGAAGTATATTTGAAAAATACAGTATAGTAACAAAGTCAATCAATGAGGATTTAAAGAAATACAAAAAGGAAAAATTAGTTTAAAAACATTTAGACAGTCAGTATATTTGAAAGAGAAATATATAGTAGCAAAGTCAATCGATAAAGATTTAAAGAAATGCAAAGAGAAAAAATTTAAGAAAATGGAGAAAAACACGTCTCTCAAAATGACGAGAAACGGAATTATGAAATTTACAAAGGGTATCGAAATATTTCAAAGAATGAGAGTACGCAACGATAAAACTCTCAGTGATAGGATTCCCTTAACCGATCGAAAGATATGAACTCCAATGCAACGGAAATCAAAGGAAAGGGGATCAAGTAGAAATGTATACCTCGCAAGTAGAAGAAGATGAAAACGAGCAACGAAAGTCGTATATTGAAAGCACTCGGTGTCGTAAACTGCGCGGCAAAAAGCAGAGTGGTTGGAGGAAAGGGAAGAAGGGATTTTTTGAAGGGGGTGCGACGCGTCCGTGCAATCGCAGCGGTGCTATATTTATCGCGCTTTATTTGCATTCCGGTCAGGTTGCACGCGATTTTTCGCGTTTCTTCCTTCTACTCTTTGCCTCTTTGCCCACCGTGCACGGAGGTGAAACGTGTTCTGGCGACCGCGGGAAAAACATTCCTCCGCATCGACACGAAAATCGCATTCGACCAGGGCCGTGACATCGTTCGCGAATTTATGATACGACGTGTCTTTGGCATTCTTGTCGCCGAAAAATGGTCGACGGCAACGTACGCCGTGATAACGGGTCGAAGAATACGTAGAAAATGGCATTTTACGTGAAACGTTTGCAGTTTGTAAATTTTAGAGAAACCTTTAGAGGATATTCTTTATGTTTTTACTTCCGATACTTTTCTGAAAATCGTTTATAATTATTAGACTGTAAACTGAACTTTATTACCTTTGGGAAATGTATTATAAGGAATTTTAAGGAAATTTGATTGAACTCTCTTTAAATAGTATTTTGCAAAAGAAGAATTGACATTAAAGTGTGATTTAACAACAACAAAATTTGTTGCTGAAATTGTCACGTAACTTTAGAAAATTATCTAAACAATCTGTACCAGTTAATTTGCGACAATTTTGTCTTGTCGTGGCTGTAATATTAATAAAAATGTAGATTTTTTGAAATATTGTATGTTATATTAAAAATAATTAAACTGAATACTTCCAAATGATAATACAGTTATGAGTATAATTTCGTTTATATACAATATTTCACTGCCATAAAAATTATTTAACTCAATCGACTCTACTAGTCGATAACTGCAATTTTCAAAATCTTTGGAAGTGTTCGCCACAGAATGATATGAATATTTCAAATTTTTGAGACACATCGATTTAATTTAATTACATAAATGCAACGCGTTAAACATATCGTCACATAACATGACAAATCAAATTCTCTCTACTGTTTAAACGTAACAAAGATTACCATTACATTACAGTCTATAATTTAACGAATAATTATTGTTAATGTCCAAACCAGTGTCCGTTTTAATTATGCTAAATTATCTTAAATCCTATTCAGAAATAACAACTATGGTTAATTATCGATCAATCCAGTGCATAAATTATTCAGTTCAAAGCCGACATTCACCCAATTTCATCGCACACCTTCGTCAATTATTTTTCACCCGATTTGCTCTTCGCGCAACGAGAATTTTCAATTAAACTCGTATTTTATGTTGTTCGTGCGATTCCGTATTTTCTATAAACATAACTCGATAAAATGAAAGCTACTGTTGAGCAGAAATTAAAATTGAACTGAATAGTTTTTGTCAAAAAACTTGGTACCTGTTAAATATTACAAGAAGTGTGTGCTATACTTTAAATATATATATATATATATATATATATTATACATATAGAATTTAATCACGTTGTTTGCACTTTCTCATCTTGAATTTCTACATCCACTGTTTATATATGTTTATAATGAATTGCAAAATATCCTCTCGTATTTTTTATTTTATTAATAAACGACCAATGAATCTCCGAAGAGCAAAGCGCAACAGCCAGCTTGTATGTTTATAAATCAAGCTAAATCCGTCGTTTACGCCAACGATAAATAAAAAGAGCTGAAAAGGCGATTAATGGAAAAATATAATAGAAAAAAAAACGGGGAAGAAAGAACGAGAGAGAGTCTGAGATTCGCGTTTATCTCGAATTATTTTCAATTGATCTTGCGTTGTACGTATTTCGTTGCAGGCCAATTGGTACAGGGCGTCGCAGTATTGCCGATATCACGGGATGCATCTGGCGAGTATAGCGTCGCAGGAGGAAAACGACAGGCTCGAGAAACATATTAAGGACTTCGGCCTTGGACACGAACACTTTTGGACCTCCGGTACCGATCAGGCTGAGGAAGGCACTTTTTTCTGGATGGCCAACGGTAGACCAATCACGTTCGAAAATTGGAATGTCGGCGAGCCGAATAATTTCAGGTATAATCACGATCTTCCTCGTTCGTTGAGAACATCTTTGGAACAGTGTTGGACGATATAAAAATTTTAAGAGAGTGTCTTCGGTTGTATTTCTCTTGACAGAGTGATGTGAAAATTGATATGAAAATTTTAATAAAACAGTTACATATAATACAATCAAAACCCTGTATAATACAACAACTGTGTATTATATTGATAACACTATATATGTATAACGTTGAGGAATCAAATAAGTAATTAAGTTGAATTAAACGTAGTCATTTAAATTTAAATTTTTAACATTCATTCAGATAAACTCGAGAGGAGAACAGAATGCATTTCAAAAGCTGGCAATTAATTTTTCATTGCTTCAGATGTGAACATTGACTATATTAATTTATAAGTACTGCGTCATTAAATATATACAACTAATACTCAATTGTGTCGGTCAAACTTGAAATTAAATTCTATATTACACTGTCTCATCTATAATATCAATACGACATTACGAAACGAAGAATAAAAAACAAGATAACATTTTCAGTTTGGCATTCTGCATTCTCTAATTTTTCTCAAAAGCAAGGTATAATTTCCCCTCTCTTGAGCCACTTTGTTCATCGTTCAATGATAAATTTTAAATATCGATCACCCTCGTTCCATCCCCTGCCAAAAGAAAGGGAGCTTCCATCATTCTCCATCAACAAGATTGCTACCAATAAAGCCTCCCTAATAAGAAACAAAGCATAAAGGGGCAAACACACCATAAACTCGATGCATTTCCTTACAGATACGAGAACGGCGAGGAGGAGCACTGCCTCGAGCTATGGAACAGAGACGGCAAGGGATTAAAGTGGAACGACAGCCCGTGCAGCTTCGAGACGTTCTTCGTCTGCGAGGTGCAGTGATCGATCGATCGATCGACCGACAGGATCGACGGGGAAAACAGGGATCCGAGAGTCGTCGATCCACCACGACTCGATTCACGATAGACTTCATCCATCGAGTCATCCTCGTCCACTCCGTTTTCCCTCGAAACAAAATGGAAAGCTGACTTTCACCACTCCCTCCCCGTGCGCGTTTCACCCTCCGCGTAACCGAGCGTTTTAAACGCGCCCAATCGCGAAGAAACGATGGATCTCGAAACGTAGAAGAAATAGCGAAGCCACGAAGTTTCAGAGCTGTTTCCACGAAGATCTATCGTTGATCCTGTGCCTTGGGTTTCCGTACAACCGGAAGTTGTGAAGAAAGGAAATGGCGTTATTCTGCGTTGCTACTGCGAGGTCCACTTGTTCAACTTGCTCGTGGAACGTCGTTACGCCGAGTGGATCGGCGGATAAGTAACTGACGAAAAGGATCGATCGAGAAACGTGTTGATTATTTTAACGATCTGCTGTTGTTCTTGTAGATAATGCTACTTGCTTCTTCAATCTAGGTATTACCGCGTAAGGACCTGTAATTTTTAATCTAGCCGATGTTAGAGTCGTTTGTCGTTAAGGTGAGCGAACCTGTGTTTGGTTGATAAGCTGAAGCTCGTGTGCTACGTTCTCTTATTGTTGCTGAAGAAGATAGATCGAAGAACCATAGAAAGTTCAGTCGGAGAGCGAGGGAATTTTGAAATTTTGCAAAATCAGTAGGACCGATAGCTGTCGAAATTGTGCAAAGGATTTGCAAAATTTCGCGTTTCCCTCTCGCGAGATGTTTCTTCTTTTCCTTTTGTTCTCGTTATCAAACGCTTGTTGTCAAACGATCGTTCCGAATGCAGACAGGAGAAATCAAAAGACTTTGAAGCGTGTGTGTCAATTAACGACGATTTAACAGAGTAATATAAGATATACCTTCTATTTTCCAATTAATAACTGAATTGAATAACGAACTCGTAGAGAAATAAATTACGAATCGAAAGTTTCGAGGTGCGTCGTAATTGACGATCGATTCGATGCTAGCCGCGAGCCAGGATTCGCATAATCGGAATTCTGCGCGAACTTTCGCACAATTCTGCGAGTTTATTAAGTTTCGTAGCGGGAAACAGCGTTGTAAATGGCATCATCTAGCGATACGCAATAAAGTATAAGTTGCACGTTATCACCCTCCGATATCCCTCGATCATCCTTCGAAAATCATTTTGACTCTGTTCACCTAATATTAATTCCGTTTCTCGCCACTGTGAATTATGCATAATTTACGAGAAAAATTCAATTGTCCATTTCGTGTTTCTATTCGACGTCAGAATTATTGAATTTTGAATCTTTCATTTTCCGAATTACCAGAATCACACAGGTTTACTACTCAATTAAATTAGGTTCTACTAAAATGAATTTGTTGAATTAACTTATACGTATATTTGTCCATATATTCTACCATTAATGAAACTGAGAATATTAATACAAACTTTTTAAACGATATTACTAAATTTTTCTGCCAGTCAAGTTTTCATTCGAACTGTCATTTATCATTGCCAACACATACATGTACTCTTCACACGTTCGAAGCTGGTAATCTTTCCGCTTGCTTGAACTTGAATGACGCTTCAAAGAGAGTATGTGTGAAAGAGTGGTATTTAATAGAAACTATTAATCGTAAAATTTACTATTATATGTAACGCTTGCATATAGTTGTCATTTCATTAAGGATATTCAAACTCGTTTCCAATTTTATACTCCATTTTTAACTCTTTTCTATTTCATAAAACGATACGGTTTTATCAATTCGTGTATTTTCAACAATTTACACCAATTTTTACATTACCAGTTTGCTTGTGAATTAATTCGACGATTTCAAATTCGTGCCTTTTCTTCTCGATTCTCAGGGAAAAGTTTCTGAACTTTATCGATCCGTATATTTCCAACTGTTTGTTAAAAGATTAAACAATTTTACATTGTCAGTCGCTTATAAATTGATTTCCTAATATCAAATTCGTGCTTTCTCCTTTCACTTCTCAAAGAAAAATCTGTGAAACAATAATTATAAAATGACGCAACGTTATCGATCCGTATATTCGTATAAATGTTTACCTTGCCAGTTTCTTCAAAGTTAAATCAATAATTTCAAATCCGTACGTTTCGCAGTTTTGTCTTCTGACACAATAGAACAACTTACAAACTGATGCAACATTTTCAATTGTTCAACATAAATCAACTTAGTAGCTTCAAATTCGTACTTTGCGATTCCATTCTCCTCTCTCTCACTCTCTCCCTCTATTGCGTAGAAAAAAATTCGTGCGTCCACTTGCAGGATGTTTACGATTCTCGTAAAAAGTCGCTCGCTGCTCGGGAAGTTAGAAAAGTTAGAAAAAAAGGAGAAGAAAAACAAAAGGATGGACAGGACACAAAAACAGGGGGAAAAAAAACCTTAAACTTGAACGTCGCTGCACCGGCGATTATGGCCGGCTGCACGAAACTTGGCATCTCTCGGCAACAAAGAAGAATGGCGGAACCCGCGAGCGTTCCGCTAACCAGCACCGGGGTTGTTAAAAAAAAAAGAAAAAAAAAACAAGCCGCGGTTTAGTCGTCGGTTTGATCGTTCTCCGATTGCGCGTTTCAACGAATGGAAACCGGCGGATGAATCGCCGGTTTCGCGTTATTCGCGGTCGGCGTCGCGGCGGCGTCGAAGCGTCGAAACGCGTAGCAAGCACACGGCGGGCCGCGTTTATTGAAAAAGACAGGGAAACCGATAATAAAACCGGGAAGAGCAACGGGAATGGGAAGGAGAGCCGAGGATGAGAAATAGAAAAACGAACGAATCGAACGGAACGGAACCGAACCGAAGCAGAAAAAGCGCGCAACTGTAATGAAAGTTGCTCTCGTGGAACGTTGTATTCCCGTAACGAATCTTTCCGGTCGACGTGACCCGTGCTTCATCGTTTCAACGTTCTTCCATCCGACTCGTTCGCCACCCTCTTCTTTTCAGCCAACGCGGCCCATCAGCGTGCAAGTTGCCCCTACAGGATTGACAGAACCAATTAGTGGTTCCGTCGATTTTTCGTCGTTCCTGCGCGGAGAGAAAACAACAATACATCGGAGAGAGAGAGAGAGAGAGAGAGAGGGAGGCAGTGAACCGGTAAAAAGGAGAGGGAGCAAAAAATGATGAAAAAGAGGAAAAACGACCCGGTGTTGAAGCGACTGTAAAAGCGTGTGGTTGAAAAAGTTGGCAAGCACGGGGGAGGAAGTTGGTAAATGGGTAATGGGCAATGGAAATGAAATGATGGGACGATGAGATTACGTCACTTACGATTTCCAGGAACTTGTGGGTCATAAAGGAGTTATTGAATGAGGAAAGTGTGGTATTGGTTTAATTGGCAGTGGTGAACTGTGATGGATGAGCGGACGTATTGATGATGATGGCTCGCGATGCTAGGTAAAGAAGAAATGATTTAAAGTGACTTAAAAGTGCAAAAATGTTGAAGCGGAGGAAATATTTGAAATTAAACTTGAAAATTCAATTCGAACTGAATTGAAAACGTGAAAATGAAAATTGGTGGATTATCGTTGATGAAAGAATCGTTGTACGAGCTTAAAGTAGATGAAACCCCTAAGTTCTGGAATTTTCAGTTAAAGTTTTATTTTTTTACCTATATGTGCTATATGTACTTTTAATTTTAACTCTGTAACGAGTATTGTTAGTATCGTGATTTTTTAATTATTTCAACATCTCAGTATTTAAATTAAGATACATTATGTTATCTATATTCAGTAAAATAAATATCTATCTCTCTCATTATCTTCAGTTGCGAATGTTCGTTCCTATTGAACCATATGTTGGAATTTAAAATTACCACAGGTATATACCTTGTCTGCGAAATTACTATTACAATTTGACTAAAGATAGTATCGCTGACTATTTAGGGTAGACCTGAAATCCAATGCTTTTTCTTGTTCCATGTAATGGGGGTCACCTGACTCCTTTATCATTTTCGTGTCACATCCTACCATATCGATTTAGGCAGGTTTTGCACCGCAGCGCTTCTAGTAACAGGAATTAAAATTAGAAAATATGAATAATGTTATTACTTTCCATACCGAAAATTATTTATTGAATTAAAAATGGACGTTTTCTTATTTGCATGATTATTCTTAAGAAACGGCCAACTTAAGTTTTATCTGTAATATAATATTATTTTCTACGTAAATTAGCATTATATATGTCACGGAATTATCATTTATGTCGACAGAATTATTAGTTAAAAATTAATTGTGTAAATATCAAAAAATGTGTAAATTTCAATTTGCAAAAAGTATAAAAATTATAATATTTATCGTTGCCTTGAATTAATGGAGAACTATGAAACAACACGAATCTAAAAATTTCATTTTTCTAAAAATTCAGATTATTAATCACTGTAATAGAGAAATCATTTTTCGAATTATTAACAAAGGCTTGTCCCGTATCGTTTGTTTCGCATTATTGAGATTAGTGGAAATCAAAATGACTTTGTCATATAAATTTATATATAAATTCCTTTTCCTTTCAAGCGAATATTGCTGTCGCAACGTTAATTTTGAACGAATCAGAATTTCTTGTAGCATCGAATTTTTTGTAACATGTAATAATACACTCGCAAGTTGAAAACTATTTATTCAAGATTTCGAACGAAGGAAGAGGAAATCCGTTTCACAGGATCGTGAGGCACGGGAACTTAAACAGAAGCGAGACACCGTCATTTGAGTGTAGTATACAAAACAACAATGTTTTATTTGAAACAACATACAATCACGTGCCATTTATTAAAGCCGACGGTTTGCGCGTTCCGCGAGACGATTGGTCGACGATATTGCAGTTCGTAATGTAGAAATAATGTGTGCATACGAAACATCCTCTCAACGGCTTCGTCGTTTTAAATAACAAGCCGTGCACGTACACGGCATCGTCCACCATATTTTCCCTGATCAGTCGCGGAACTCGCGAACCTCATTTTATCCTCTTTACTGTTTATCGATATTTACCATTTTTCTTATTTACCATTTATCAATCTTTATCTTTTTTTTTTTTGATAATTTTATTTTTATCATTAATATAATCTTGTTTCGTTTTGTTTTTTTTTCTTTTTCTTTCCATTAAAAATGTACGCTGACACAAATACAACGCCTCTCTGTTTCACGAGGCCATTGAAAAAGGATCTCTCAGTTGGCGAGGTTTTTCATCGCTAAACTTACTTCTCTGCCGGTCTACGCTAATTCTAAGGTATTTGTTTTATTTCTCTTTATTTATTTCTCTCTTGTCGCTAATATCCTCGATGGTAAAGACGAAAAAACGCGAACGAGGACACTCGAGAGAGACCGCGGCGTCGTCCTATTCTTATCTCTGTTTTTCTTTGCTTTTTCCCTCGGTCGTCTCTTCTTCATTTTGTATTTACACAAGACGAGTGCACGCGCGAGTATATACGTAAATCAGCATGCCTGTTTACACAGCTGTCTACACGCATTCTTATTCGTTACACAGTAGAATCTTTCTCATTCGTCATATCTCTATTTTTTGAATATCTTGATGTTAAATCATTGTAACAAATGATCTTCCGATCCTGTTCTGGTAATACAATATTTTAATATTGATACAACTACCATAGTGGTCATGAACGACCAACTATTACAAACACATTGAAACAACGTTTCTATTATAAATATCGAAATACATCGACGAAAAAAGTTCGAAGTAAATTTAAAAATTTCAAATTTTGAATTATATAATGTCAATTATAATTCATAATTAAAATTTCGAATATTTAAATATTACAAAAAAAAAAAAAAAATGAAGAATGCTCTTTCATTGCACTTTTTATTGTAACATAATATTTTCCAAAAATTAAATATACAAACATTGAAGTGAAAGTGTTAAGATATTCGAAAAATAGTCAATATCAGATAAGAGAAACTCTGTTTCACCTATAATCGTGATGTACGCAGCAATCTTTCAACCCGTTTCGATTTCCCCTCTTCCCTACTTTTATTTTCTCTTTTATCGACGTCTCTTTTCTGTTTCTCTGATTAACACGCACAAAAAAAAAATGGCCTTCGTACGGCCACTCTGTTCAGTTCATTATGTTTATATTTTACTAATCTAGCTTAGGGTCCACTGAGGGATGCGACTTTAAACTTGGTTTGTCGAGTATGAGCACCTTGGACTCTTCTGATCTGTCGCGTTTTATTTATAGTACAGGTTAGTTCCGTTTGCTAATATTGCTACAGTTGTTGCTTCGTCATTGCTATTTTCTCCCTTTTAATAATACTGAATCGATGCTTTAGACTTACACGACGAATAGTGTGTGAAACGTTCTTCGGTTTTTGGTGTTTGTAATTTGTACATTTTGGTGGATCATAATGGCACGAACAATAAAACCGTGGATTTCTTTCCGTTCATAGGAAATTTTAAAATGCAAAGTTGCACAAAATGTATATAATACAAAGATACGTAAAATATCTAAAGTAGAGTATTTCATTATAGAAAAGAATTTTCATGTAGGCTCCACTGCTTTAATAATATATCCATGAATATTAAAGAATATACACAAAAACGATCAAAATATGTAATTACAAAATTTAATAATCAATCGAAAATTATTGCAAACATGAATTTCACAGTCTACAGATGACGTGCGAAACGTTAACGAACAAGCTTTGAACCATCCGTTGTATTTCACGAGTAAAATTCAGAGAGAAACGTTAAAATGATATTTCGTTGTATCTTCCATTGAAAAGCAAACGATAGCAAATCTCGATCGAGGAGAAAATTCCGTCGTAACTCAGTACCAAATAATTTTTGAGAAATATGCATCGCCGAATTTATTTCAATACGTCGTCGTTGTGACGATCGCAACTGACTGACTTCTCGTAACGACGTTGCATCAAATTCATGCGCGAAAATTCCGTTGTTTGCTACGAGAGGGAAGTCAGTCGTTCGATAATATTACTGATATGCTTATATCCAGCTAACGGGCTTCTAATTTGTTGTATTTCTTCTCTATTCCTCTTACTCGTCCTCCTTGTAAAAACTATTTGGCACATCACGATGATCATGATGAGTGGCAAACAATTGTTCGTCGAATGAAGTGACGAAGATTCGCCGATCGGAAGAGTCCTGGCAGAAGGATGAATACGCGAATCTCGGATGAAAATAGCGAAAGGGAAGCCTATCGTTCGCGTGAGGACGACTAGTTTACGATTACGGTTACGAGTCTTCGGAGATCACGAGTGACGACGCTGAAAAATCATCGTTAAGGCCGCTATTTCGTGTGTGCGCACGATTGTTAGGTTTACGTATGTAGGTCTGTCTCTAATGTTCACGCATTCTCGCACGATAATTTACCCGTTCTTACGGGTCAATCGATCGATAAATAAACGACGAATGAATGAAAATTTTGCAGTTTCTCTGTTGAGTTCTGTTGTAAAATAATCGCAACAGTCTTTATAAAAAAGTAATTTTATAATTTTATAATTTCTTTCCACGCGTCGTACCAGTTACAATCACTTTCTTCTAAAAATCGTCACCCACGAAAATCAAATTTCACAGTCATTATTTTTTCTTTTTTCTTTTTTTTTCAAACTATCGACTTTTAATTCTCACGTCAGAAATTACTTTTCCAATAGCAGAAGCGACCGTCGATTGTTTTTGCCTCGTGCTTCAGCATTTTGAGCGATTCTCGATTCCTCAATTAAAGCGCGCGTCTCAAACAGGAAGGAAACATCGGAGCTCGATAATTGTCAAGAAACCAGTTCGTTGTATCAACGCGAATTCTCACGTATGAAATTCACGTCCGTTCGAAAGAGAATCCGTCTTTTTAATACAAACAAGTGTCGTCGATAGATCGTTTTAGATTTAATACGAACGTGTGATTATCTTTGATTAGTGCTACTTGTTATGTATAGTCGCGTGTGCGCACACGGTGAAAAGAAATCTCGCGTTCGTGTCGGATGGAAACAGCGTTTAACATATTAACTGCCACGATGGTCGCCGAGCATCGACACTTCCAGTTCAGTAAATATTTCAGACCGATTGAAACACGCCGAGTAACATTATAAACTGAACCAACACAAAATGTGAAATAATTGAACAATATTATCTAACGAATAACGCACTCTAATTTTATCGTTAAATTTAAAATAACTGAACGATGTTATTTGATGAAACACACGCTTTCACTGCACTTTAATTTTGTTATTAATTTTGAAATAATCGGATAATATTGTCCAATGGAATCGCACTTTTATTGCAATTTTAAAGTAACTGAATGACATTGTAAAATGAAGAATGCGCTTTCATTGCGCTTTCATTTTGTTACAAAGTTTGAAATACCTTCAGTAATATTATCTAATGAAAAATACGCTTTCGTTGCATTTTTGAAAAATTCGAGACAACCGAGTGAAATAATTATAAAATGAGAAATACGTTTATTATGAAATATTTATAATGAAATATTTTCTAAAATATTTTCGGCAGCCAATAGGTTTTAAACACATCGCGGCGAAAGATGGAAACATTTCGCGTGGCAGTTAACGTGTTAAGATCTCACGTCGACCGGAAGTAATGGATTAAAAGCTTAACGCCCGTTTCTTTAGGTACTTAAGAGTAGCAGATAAAGATACATTAGTTACGGCATAATCGACACGCCTCGTCGTTATTCCCTTTTTTTCAGTCCATTCTTCCATTCCACAGACTCGTTTCGAAGGAAAAAAAAAAGCGTAACTAACTAATCTCGTTCTCTCTACGTACGTTCGCGTCGTTCTCTCAACAACGTAACACTTCCATTATCTTTAACAACAACAATAACAACGTGTTTATTCATCGATAGCAACGTGATTATTGTTAGAAATCGCGATCCCCGTATTTTATTCTTCGTTATTTTATGTTCGGTTATGTTTCCAGCACTCGTGTCTCGTCCTCGAGGCAATCGTGTCGTTTCACATTCTCGAAAAGCTGAATAGAAAGTGCTTTGAAAAATCGGTGAACGGTTACGTGTCAATCGATATTACAGATTTTTTTTTCTCCGTGGAATTCTTCTTTTTACTCTTTTTTTTTTTCTTTCTTTTTGTTTTTGCTTTCGTTTTTGTGTTTCCTGAGCAAATGTCGTTTCGAATGTGTGAGCGTCTGCGCTTGAACGAGGAGTCGAAACAAGTGCTTTCTTTTTTTTCCTTTTTTTTTTTTTTTTACTAAAGTGGAGTTTCTCGACGGGCGGCATAAGCCACAATAGCGAAGCGTTAGAAAACGTTCGATCAAATCGTTTGATAGCCCGAGCTCTTCAAAATTAAAAATGGAAAATTTCGAGAAAGTCTCAGCTATGTTAACGCTAGAACCATCAAAGGTGACTGATCCGTAAATTTTAACGAGATGAATTGTGTCAAACGACTGATTCGTAATTCTTCAATCGAAATATTATAAATTCAGAACGTTGCACTTTTATAAATTCGAATGATTTCTCATGAAATTTACATGTGGATGAAATCTTACGTTTTCTATGTATCGCGTTCTGAACTCTTCTCTTATTTTCTGCTTAAGTTTCACACTTTAGTCGTCGATGGTTCCAGTGTTAAGCGAGGGGAGCTTGTGGAACTTCTTTTCACGTTTTCATCGTTTCGTAATTTCTTCTCAGCTCTTTCGATTTCGTTCGCGTCGAGAAACTGTAGCGGCGTTTTTCTTCTTCTTCTCCTTCTTCTTCTTCTTTTTTTGTTTTTTTTTCTTTTTACAGCAAAGTGTACTTACATTCTTCGTTTCACTATTGAATATTTTATTTGATGAAAACCGTTTTGAATATAGTAAAAAGAACGAAATTTCCCTTCCTTTACTTTGTGGCTTGTGTACGGTACAATGCGCTCTATGTACAGCGGACGTAGTTTTAGAACATTAATCCTATCTTTGTCGATTTTCCTACACACACACACACACAAAATCTTTGGTATTTTTTTCTGCGCTTAGCTCAAAAGAACTGTCTCTTTTTCAAACTATTTACGAGGATTTTATATTCCTTCTTTTTTTGGGGGTTTTTTTTTTGTTTTTTTTTTTTATTTTTTGCAGAAACTGCGAAGTGTCAGGGCGCAAAACGCTTCGAACGATCGCGCGATCTCACGTCTTCTGAAAAATATTTCACCTTAATGATATTACACACGCTTGAAATTCACTGTTTCAGGCACCGTCGCGTATAATAATAGAAATATTTTTTCAACTCCGAATTTGTTATTTCCTTGTTTGTTCAGTATCGATTGAATTTTGAAACATCGCACGAACCAGTAACAATTCATTCGTTATACATTTACGAAGATTAATGAAGAGCAGTTTACGCGACACGCAAAGTATCTTGGTTGTAGTGATAATATCGAAGACTGCATTCGCAAGAAAGTAAATTCTTGTAAATGCGTGTTCGTTTTAATAAATTTCAGTACTAAACACTGACCACTCAAAACATCAATAATATAAATACATTCGTAAATCAATATATTTCGAACAATATCTAAATTTATGTAAATTAATAATAAGGTTATTCAAGTTAATATTAAAATTTCGTTTGGAAAGAAAGGAAATATCAGAATATTTGTAAAACTAAAGATCGTTACCAGGTCATCCTGCATAGATATATTTCTTATTAAAAATTTCACACGCAACACCTGACACTTCTCGATGCAATTTTATTTTGTTTTTACGCTCGATGGATCTTTATTATTTTTTTTCTTCTCCTTTTTTTTTTTCTTTGTTGAGCATATTACGTTTCGAAATAGGTCTCTTTTAGAATATTTCATTGTTCTTTTTACCACAATATACATACTTAACGTATAATAGTAGCTCGCGTGTACATTACGTATTAAATATATATATGTATATATGTATATATGACATGCTCAAATGTCATAGTTATATCTTGTATGGTACACACTGACATATCTCCATCAAGATGACGATTGGTTTTTCTCTATTTCCTTTCCCCTTTTTAAATATATATATCCTTTTTATTTCGTTTACGTTCTTTTGTAATAGTTTACTAGCCCTAACGTCCGTTTTAACGAACAATCGTTGGCTCGAAGTTGACGCCCTATTTTTGAAAAAACGGGCCAGAGTTTCGTACAAAGTTTTAACGAAATTCTCAAAAGATTTAGGAATTTTCAATAACTATCTATTGCATTGTTGTTGCCTGAATATAACTTATGTCTTTTGGTTTCTTCTTTTTCTTTTATTTTCTGTTTTATCCTCTCTTTTCCTCTCTATTTATTTTTCTAAACCAGGCACAAGCTCGCCTGAAAACGTGATTCACCGTACCAAACTTTAGGCGTCATTCGATCGTTCCAAATTCTTTCATATTTTTACAATGAAAATCCTACCACGAAATAAGTAGCGACAGTACGAAAGTTTTAACATCAATATGGAGAAAGATGTTAATCTCTTCAAACTAGGTGACGTATACCAAACGTGAAATGACAAAAGGAATTGAATTCGAAAATCTCGGATTACGCAACGCGTCAGACAAGAAAACGAAAGACCGAAAGAATTAAATTCATACTTCCAAATTTCCCTCAGAAATCTTTCTCAATTGGACGACACGCAAAGAAGTGAATAATCCAAAGAAATAAATTCCAATTTCGAAATTTTCTTCAAACCGTGTGATACATATTCGACAAAACCAGAAATACTACTCAGTGTACTCGAAATACACACAGTTACCACAAAACCACTCAATTTCCTCTCTTCAAACTCATCCAACAATAGAGGCCACTCCTTGAAACGACGCTCTTGCCGAAACGGAAACATCCGAGTCGTCCTCTCTGAAAAATTTCATCTCTCGGAGAATTCCATTCTACAAGAGATATTACCGTCGCTGAGACAGCAGCAGAAACTTCAAACAAATGATTCGTTCGTCCAAGGACTTCGATTTTTGCGATGCAATCACAATGTGAAACACGGCGCACTTGAGGCTCTCCCCCATCCACTCCACCACCCCGTTGTGGCGAACGTGTGGAAAAACGTGGTCGTGACGATGAAAAGTTCGTTCATAGAGAGAAGAACGATCGTGATCTCGATGTTTCTCCATACATATTCTCCCATAGGCACTGAACGTTCTTCCCGTGGACGAGACATTCGTACATGTTTCCTCCTGGTAATCTCCATTTCGAGTTTCCATCTTCGAACGATCGCTCGAAACAGCTCGGTCTCGAGGGGTGACTCGCATCTCGCGAGGCTACGAGGCGAAAACTCGTCGTCCGCGAATGGCGGATGAGAGTCGATCCGCTGCCTGAGGACGCTTATGATCGCTGCGACGACGTGGCTGGGCAATCGTGGCCGGTTCTCTACGATCACAGAACTGTCTCCATTTCGGCGATCTCCGTCCTGGCTGCGCCGTCGTCCGGAACCCTACGCGGAACAAGCGATTTCGTCTGTTAGATGGCGACGAAAGTGTGAAACGTGTGGGACTAGGACCATGAAATGAGATATATATATTTCTTAGAGAGAGAAAATTGTCACAAGTACGAAAATTACACATCAAACTTTTGTGTAGTATAAAGGATAGATAGAAAAAATAAGAAACGATATATATGTACATTTGGAGCTTCCTCCTCTCTAATATGCTCCTTACTTTTTCTATCTAGTTTCTCTTTGTACTACCACTTCCAAAATTTTGTACAGAATTTGTAGCATTTTGTATAGTACAGGAAGCTGTTAGAGAAATAAGAACGAATGTTTTCCATGCGAAGTCTTTGCATACTGTAATATTTCTTTAATGCGTTTAATTCGATATAGTTCTCTTGGGGCTATTCTAAAAATAGTACTATCTGGCAATTGAAGAATACTCATATTACTATCGCACATTTGATATTCGAAGAGGCGGAACAGCAAATAACGTAAGTAACTGCTAAAATGATGATAAGAAGCCTTTCAATTGCGTTTCAAATTCAACGCGAAACAAGGGATGCTAGTATTTTCTAGAACTTGACAGAATCTTTGGGCGATTATTTACAAAATAACGAGCCACCAATAATTACCAATCTTCGGTTTTTTTTGCAGTTGAATTGGTCGATCGTTCGGTCAGTCGAAACATTTTGTTCTTCTCTTCAATTTGTCAAGAGTCATTGAATCATCGAAAGTGATAAATAAACAGCGAACTCGACACGGAAAATTAATTTGAACGCCTCGAGCGCGTCCTCCCGTGCCTGGCTTTCGTTCGATCTATTTTCGACTAACGCAAAACGTTTGGAAAGTACGACGGTATATAGAGGCTTGGATTGCAAAATATCTAGAAAAGAGTACACGTGTGTGGCAATTGGGTCTTGCTATGTGTGTTCGTGCGCGAGCGTGTGTGTGTCACGCTCGCGAATCGCTGATGTGAACGAAAGTTCCTATGGAAATGTTCCACTGAGACATTCTTTGCCTCGCCTAGACAGGCTTTGCATTTTTATTGGGAATTTGGGGAATGTTTGAAGAACACGTCGATCTGTTAAGCTTAAGGGAACGTTCGTTGCGTTACGGGATCAAGCGAATGTCAATTTCGAACTGATCTAACGTGATGGCAAACCTCGTTGCTAAAAAGTCGAGAAATGTTTGAACAACAAATGGTTCGTCGACCATTTCCCCACATCACACTTCGTAGCTACAATTTCAATTCGAAATGGAAATTTTTGTCAAATTTGCCTGAACAGGGTATAAGCTTCGTGATTAGTTTGTTTCAATGAAGGCACGATGAATTTAAATGTTAAAATTATATTAACCCTCTATGGGCCCGTGTAACTTTCAGGTTACATGCTAATACATCGACATTTTACCGAATAATTTTAGTTCTTTTTCACAAGATGACGTATACGTCTTAATTGTATAATGTCTCTGAGATAACCAATATTGATGACGGACAACGGAGGACGCTGCAAAAAGCCGGGGGTGTAAAGGAGTTCCAGAAATAAAATGTTCCAAATGCAAGGTACATCTGTGTTCAAACTGTTTTATGGAATTTCACGCTTAAGCTTTCATGCACAGAAGTGCAAATATTGTAAACCGTTGTTACTTCAAAGTTACAAAGTGAATTAGTTATAATAAAATTGTTGAAACTGGTATCTGCACATATGGGTCTATGATTGTTGATTTTCCGTTGCATAAATTTTTTTTATGTTTAAGAAAAGAATTCGGTCCATAGAGGGTTAATTAAATATGAATTTGACGTTTCAAACGAAAACTTTCGACGAGGTAAGTAGGCGCTTGTTGCATTTTCTTTTCTACAAATTTATCAAATTGTACGTTTGATGCTTCGCGAGAAAATAAAGTAGAAATGGTCGAGAAATTGAACTCGTATGTCTGAATTTGAATTTGAACTGGAATTTCTGATATAAAATTTACCTGTAGATCTGTGGGGGTAAAAATTTGTCGGAATACTCCGTGCTGACCACGTGGTTCCTGGTCATGTCCCTAGGCCTGGCAACATCGATGGCCTCGATGAATCTAGATTCGAAAGAATCTCTATGTGATAATTTGGAGAGAAGAATGTTTTGCTGCCTGGAGACAGATAGAGAAAGAAACGTGTACAGAGTGAATCGTCTAAAATCTGAAGTATTCTCGTTGCTCCGAGTGTTTACAGTTAATGACATGTATATTTCGTCGTGAAACGCTAGTTTTGCGAGTCTTTAATTTATTTATTATTGCCTTTTCTCTTTAGCGATTTTTTTTTAGTAATTTTTCTTCCTAATACTTAGTTTTGTTTAATAATACTGTAACAATTATTAGGGTAAAGTGGAAAATGTATTAATGTTAATAATATCGTTCGGAAACCTTGTTAGACTTTCGACTTTGACGGAATAAATTTATCAGTTGATTTGTACATCGAATCATCTTAAAGCAAAACTCTTGGAAAATTGAAAAATTTACTTTTTAGCCTGTTGCCAAAACGTATGATTTTAAAGTTATACAACGTGGTCGATGTTTCAAAATTATTCAAAATTCTCTCACCAAAACACTCTAGAAATCTCCTTAGTAAAGAACAAAAGAAGCTTCGATTTCTTCCTCAAATTTAAAGAACATCCCCCAGGAAAATTGAAAAATTTATTTCTAAGCGTACTGTCGAAACACGTTCGACTTTAGAGTTATACAACGTGGTCGATGTTTCAAAATTATTCAAAATTCTCTCACCAAAACACTTTAGAAATCTCCTTAGTAAAGAACAAAACAAGTTTCGATTTCTTTTCCAAATTTGAAGAACATCCCCCAGGAAAATTGAAAAATTTATTTCTAAGCGTACTGTCGAAACACGTTCGACTTTAAAGTTGTACATGGTCGATCTTTCAAAATTATTCAAAATTCTCTCGCCAAAACACTCTGGAATCAGCCTGTTGAAGGCTCGGTATGAAAGAAGCCTCGATCGCTTCTCTAAATTTATAAACAACATCCCCTTTATGGATCATCGTTCGAGACACAAACGTTACATTCCGCCAGCAAACGTCTCTCCCGAAAGCACAGTGCGTCGCTTAAAATATCGTTAGTAGCATGCAGATGTTCCTTAAATCGGGAAAGTTTCATTTCTCTCGAGAGAATTTCAGTGTGGCTCCAAGTTATAATTTAGTGCTTAGGAAGAACGTGCGCGCGCGCGTGTGTACGTGTGTGTGTGTGTGTGTGTGTGTGTGCGTGCGTGTGCGCGGAATAGGATACATCGTAGAGAGAAAACATAGTTTATAATACGGAGGCTCTCTGTAACGTGGTTTACAGTACACGAGCGTGATGTAATATTGTTTATGTTACCGCCCCGCGAACCAGGTCAATCTGGCAGGGAGCATCGAGTTTCATTGACTGTTCCCCGGGAAATGCGTCGGATATTCGTAGTGGAATTCGGTTGGCCTCAAAGGGGATGTCGTTTAGGTTTTTCAGTGGTGGCACTGGAACGAATCGAGGCAGGGAGGCGTCCCCCGCAGCAATTCGGGGAAATGAGCTTTGAGATTGATCAGAGACACTCTTATCACTGGATGAAAGTTTTGCTAATTACAAGAGGGGGATAAAGGATTCTCTCGCGTCTGATGTTCTTAAAAAAAAAAAAAAAAAAAAAATGGCACCTTTGTCAGAGAATGTTCCTGCGTCTAATTAATTTTAATTTTACGTCAGTTTAAATTGAGTTTAGGTTCGTTCATTTCAATTTCAATGGATTCACGTCACGGTAGATTCGCGTGATGATTAATTCGAAAACTGTCGAATCGATGTATGGAAATTATTGGAATAATCGTGCAGATGGTTAAGAATAGTTGGCGTAATTATCGCTGAAATTATCTTAAACAAGCTTGATTCATTCGAGGGTAGAATTGTCAAAGTTAGAATCTTTACGAAAACGATAACATTTTCTAGAGATTTTCTAGATTTCTAGAGAGTTTTGGGTGTTTAAATGAGTTTTTTTTTAAAATAATATTCGACATATATTTGTAGAACCATTTTCTAGGTTATATTTTCTCAATCAAATTTTTAAAAAATAATAGCTGTTTAAAAAGTCTGTCTTTCTTTTATCTATTAAAATTTTTTTTATAAATTTTACAAATATAAAAAATTTTATAAATTTTATAAACATGTTGCCATTCTACGTATAATATTTTTGTGCCATTTCTCCGGAGTAAGTTATACACTTCGATCTAGTTTCGAATTCTGTTTAAACTTTAAATTAGACAAAAAGACAAATCGTGATTGCATATCGTGATTCAATGAAATAGAAAAAGTTACCAGCACGAAATTCATCAGAGATTTTTTATCCGTTCTCGCGAGACTCCTGCGTTATAACGAAACAACGGGAAAACAGATCAGATCCCATCATATTAGACGACTCATTCCGTACAAATGGCTCGATCGCAGTCTTACTGCGTTCTTTTCCCAGAGTTTTCCCTAATCCACAGCAATTTTCCCTCAACCGGAAGAATAGATGGCTCCCTTGCCACTGTCCACTTATCGCTATCGCGAACGATTTATCGTTCCACTATGGACTCTCGATACACGAGTCTATCGAAAAAAACTCATCGTTGAACTCGCATGCCATGCTACCGAGCACATGAATAGTAGGAAAATCGATACGATAACACAAAAGTGTCTCAAAAAGTGAATGGACAGATATACAGAGAGATAGGAAGAAAGATAGAGAGAGAGAGAGAGAAAAAAAAATAGAAAAAAAAGACGAAGAAGACGAGGCAGTATAAGTATATAAGATGAATGATTCGAGTGCGTATATGCAGACGTTTCTAAACTACCAAGCGAAGCGGATAATCTACATTCTACTCTTATTCGAACTTTTACATCGTTTTGCTATCGATCCTCGCGAAACTTCGTTACACTTCCTCTTTCTGTGACGTAGGTGCCGCCGATGAGCTCGAGAGAGAAGAATTATCCGCGTTTAGGTTTGATTAGAGTTTACTCGGTTTCGTGAGGCCTTGCTTCAAAGTAACGAGTGAATTGTTTCTACGAAATTGAATTCCAGTTTAGAGTAACATTCATACGTTCGAGTTCAAATTGAGATTCAAATGTTCAAGCTGAAATTCAAATCAAGTTAGTAATCAGCTTAGATTATGTCGGTTTCGCGCGTTTAGATTATTTTGGTTAGGTAGATTTTTTTGAAGTTCGGACGATATCCACGAAACAACAAGCCTGTCTCGTTTCGGGCAAGCGTCAACTTCAACCTCTAATTTAATTTCAGAGAAATCGGTTGATTAACTAATTCACTGATTATTAGATTACTTAGAATTAATCACGCAAGACTTGCAAAAAATACGTGGTATGTGATCTGACTAGTACCATCAAGTTTCACTACATCTTCCGCACATTTGAAACTCAAAACGGAAGCGAAACAAATTTCGTAAGCACGTGATTTAAATTTATCCTTGCATCACACAATGCACAAAATTTCATGGTTCGAACCAAATGTCTCGGAACAAAGTCGAGTCGAAAAATTCCGAATGATTTGAATTGAAACCAAAATGAAGGTGGAAAGCTTCGCCATGTGTGTTAATATTAAGATTCAAAGCGTTCTCTACGAAATCGCGTCGTTTTTTTAAATCGCAATCGAGCGAGTTTGCTTGTTTGAAACGCAACCAGAGATGGTTTCTAGACGCAAGGATAGTGAGGCTTGTTAGCGGAAGCTACGTCAGTGGAATCGAGGCGAAACAAGCCTCGCGAGATCGATTCTGCTCCCCTCTGTCGACGGTGCACGGATTTATCGACGGGTTCCCCTCCTCGTCCCGATATCACTTTCGTTTCCGCTTCGCGGGACGATCACCAACGTCAACAACTATCGACTCGTCGATTCTCACGTGCACCCTGAACACAGTTTCTGCCTGAGCGACGTAGGAACCTATTTTTTTCTTCTTCCTTTTCTTTTACTCTGTGAAGGTCGCAGCGAAATGAAACGTCAGCAGCGTGACGAAACACGGAATTAACGCGAGAGACTGTTCAGACAGCTATCGTTCTGAAACCGTTATCTTATTTGTCGTAGCAAGTGGAAACGATATAGAGACTATCGTTTGATTTAGCTTTAGAGAAAGATTTTTATGAAAAATACGCAAACGAATTGTACTTTTGTGTCATTTATAACGTTCTAGGTTTTTATTCAATCACTCCGAGCGATTGAGAAAATAGATAAAGTTCGCGAATCTTTTTAATGAACAATTGCTAAATGAAAAGTTCCACTTTTTAATAAACAATTGCTAAATGAAAAGTCGAGTTGTTACGAGAGTTGTCCCTCATTGAAGATTAATCGCCGACTGTCGTCACTGCGAAGGATTGAATTAACAATTATTTTGTAGACATTTAAACTTGATATCGATCGATAAAAATTACTGAAAAACTTTTGAAAATTACCAAACAAGGAACGAAGTCTTAAAACTAAAGAGTATCCTTTGGAAAGAATCGAAATCCAAGAGATCATTTACATCCCTGAAAAAAAAAAATTGGATTCTTTCAATCAGTGATTGTTCATTTTAAAAAAAAAGTCGTTTCGAAATGATCCACTGTTTTAAATCGACGAAAAGCTGAAGTACCGTGATTTTTCGATCGTCTATCCTTCCTCTATTTGTCACGCGAGGAACGTCGGCTGCCTGGACAGAACGATTTGGAATTTCAGAATTTCAAATGTGTCGGCGAAACGAAGGACAATGTCGTTTCCTGTTAAGCAGACGCGCCAGATGTCACGCTTGTACCATATGTTACGGGTTTCTCTCTTCCTCTGCCGGTCGCGTGACGCTCGGTTTACTTTTAAATGGCGAACGCCTCGGAACGACACACACCAGCTGGCGGACAAACAAGCGTGAATTTTTCCGGATATTTGGCAGGTGATTCGACTACCTCTTGTTTTGCTGCCAAGTCCCGGGCTATCCGTGACCCAGTAAATACATCTCGCGGATCACGGCGGAAGTCGAGGGGGTCGCTCGTTGTTGCTGAGATCAGCTAACACGATTGCTGTTCCTTCGCAATGCAATCTCGAGAAAGCTGGAGCACGTGGATTAGGAATGGATTTTTAGAAAGTGGGAATTTTTGGATCGGGCTCAACCATTTCGAGATAAGTTTCTCAAAGAAAAAAAAAAAGATTTGACAAAATCAGCAGGAAATTCGATGTGAATGATAATTTTATCGAACCAACGTAAGCGTGGGATAAATAAACGAACTTGCAGAGCGAAATGTGAAACATTGGATTGCGAGTTGTTATAATTCAATTTTTTATCGATACACCTAATGAAACATCAATTGCTGGAGAAAGGAGGATGATAAATAATTTAATAAATAAATATATATATATATGTGTGTGTATCTTGAATTATCATGAAATTCTTACTGTATACTGAGGCTGACTGAGAAGAATATTACGAGATAAGTATTAGAGCAACGAATAGATATAATACCAATTTATACTTTCTGTCACAGTAATTATTCAATTACTTCCTGAAACAAGCCATTAAAAACAAAAATTTCAACAATTAGAGATTAATTCCATTAACGTGCAATCCCACTATACTTTTTTCTTTTCGTACAATTAATTACAGTTTCAATACTCGAAAATACTGCAACAACCCAAGTAATCTTTCTCTTGAAATCTTGACACGTTCTAAATTTTCAGTCGCGAGTGTACGTTTATCTTTCTTTATTCAACAATACCAAGTGAAATTTTCCCTCAAATTATTCCTTCCATCGAAAAGAAATTAAACAAGAAAGGAATAACAACTGAAACAAAAAGAAAACGAAGAAAAATATTTTATTTAACAGAAATTTAACGTAAAAGTAACGAAATCAAAATTTCCACAATCATCTATCCAACGATGGGGGGAAAAAAGGGGATAATAAACTGGAAGGGATCAGTTTCGTTCCACAGAGAAGTAAAGAAACCGAGCGTCCTTCAGCGAGGTGGAAAAAACGCTGAACACGCTGGAAAAAATCATCGTTCGAGTGGCGACGCTATTTCGACGACCCATCTCCAAGAGGGAGGGAATATTTTCTGGAAAGGTTCCTACGTCACCGACAGCATTTTGTACGCTGTGTTGTGAGCGTTTTGCGGACTTACGAATCGAAGTATGGCGGTAGCGGATGCGGAGCTTCCACCGCCAATGACTCCGCTTGTGAATGGCGGTCCGAGCTTTGAAAGCATCCTCGCCACCAGCCGAGACTTCCGGTTTTCCTCCTTTAAAAAAGGCCGACGTGGATATGTGCCAGGCTTCTCTTCCACCATCGTCCACCGTTACCAAAACCCTTGTTAACGTGTACCAGCAACACGTCTCAAGCGACGCGAGATCTTTCATCGTCGTGAGAATTCGTTCTTTTTCTTTTTTTTTTTTTTTCGTTTTCGAGGTCTCTTGTTATTTTTAGATTTGAAAAGAAAAAGAAAAAAGGAAAACACGCGACAGATATCGGGCTGGAACTCTCGGAAGAGTATTTGGAAAATCCGGAAGATATCGGAGGGAAGGAGCTTTAACAGGATGTACGGAATTCTTCGTTGCTTCGGTTTAACCGACAGTTCCTTTACGTCTGTTTGATTTCATCGAATAGGGAATCCTTCTGTGAATTTACCTCACGGGAAGGTTCTTTTGTGAAGGAGTGGTTGTTTAAATGAATACTGGAATCGATCGTCTCGATCGGTTATGAAAATTCGACGTTACATGGATATTAAAAATTTTAATTTAAATTTCTGAGAACTGAGGGCTCTTCAAGAGAGAAATTTAAAGTAAATTACTCAATGTACGATCGTGTGATAAACTATAGATGTTCACAATCATCTTGCAATTTTAAATTCTAATCACCTTGCAGCTAAAATTTTAATTTAAATTTCTGCAGAATTGAGACTGAAATTGAAGTTTCGACGATTCAAGTTTAACTCGAATATAGATTGAAATCTCGAGAACTGAGGGCTCCTCAAGAGAGAAATTTAAAATAAATTACTCAAAGTACGATCGTGTGATACCACAAACGTTCACAATCATGTTGCAATTTTCTCTGAAGGATCTAATATAAGAAATTTGAGTCTCCACGTGAACGAATTAATTATTAACTTGTTACTATACAGAAATAATTTTGAAAATAAATATTTATCTACGGCAATCTGATATAAATTGGTCTGAGAACAATTGAAGAGAGATTGAAAATTTTAGATGTTTCAATTTGCAATTCAACTTTAGTTATGAAATTCCAGCAATTTGATTGGAAATTCTCCGCGCTGGAAACTGCAAAAATTTCAAAATTCTTCATTTTCGTAAAATTAAACTACGCGAGAGTGAATTAATACGGGCGAACGATTCAATTGAATTTTAAATATACGATTTTACGAAAGCTCTGGCAGTACTCCGGTTGAAAACTTTGTTTTTCAATGCAATTCGAAACACTTTGTGCAACAATTTGTTCGCCATACGAAAACAAATCTACCTACGAATTGAGTTTTAAATGTTTCCAACGAAAACATTCCAATTCACGAAGTTTCGCATAAATTCGAGATTTATTCGCGATGTAATTCCAACTACAGATCGAGAATCATCACTTTCAGCTGTAAAACGTGAAAACTTCTTCTCTCGGTCGACTGCTTCTTACCTTCCTCGAATCGAGCTAAATCCTGTTGAAACACAATTAAGGAACTGTATTTCCGAAAGGACATGGGAACGGGGAGTTGGGAAGCTCGCACATTTATACGGTGGCGCGCGAATATCGCAAAATCCCGGGGCCGATTTTCGACGGAAGTTCGATTAAACGCAACGTTCATGATTGGCCGAGACAATGTGATCCTGGATCCTCCGCAAACACCTGCGAGCTTATCCGGGTGGAAAAGTTTGCAGCGGAAGCTTACGTTTTCTTAGCCGCCGGCAACGAAAGTTCATTCCGAGATCTCGTGTCGTTGAGAAGTTTTGCTTTCTTACGAGCAACGGACGTTCTCGCCCCCCTCATTTCACCCTGCCCTATTTCCTCTATCAACTACCCCAACCCTGTCCGCGGGCTTAATATCGGACGCAAAATCGAAGCCAATTTTTACCGTGAAATACACTCCATACGTGATACGGTGAAAACATACGGCCGATCGTAAGTTTGAGACCATTGGTAATACTGTAAAAATCCTGTCTCGCGGTCGCCACTACCCGAGTTATTCTGTTATTTCACTTCAAAATACTTGGACACGACGACTAGAATAGAATCACTTTCGACGACATTGACGCGGTAGTTTTGTAAAGATACTTGGATGTAAATTGGACTAGAATTCAGAACGCAAGATTGACCGACATAACAGTGTTGCAATTGTGAATCCGAGTCTGTCATTGTGTTTAAAAACGATTTTGAACAACGAAAATAGACTTTAGAATATAAAACTACTCTTAATGATACAATGACATTGGCACGTTAGTATCGATCTATAAATAATATTCATATGGTAGTATTTTCAAATTTATTCAGAGAACATTGTCGAAATATTTCATATCGATTGTAATACCTCGAGTGCGAAATACCTTCTCTTCTTGATTATTCTATGTACATATCTATCTTGTATGCAATTTCACCAAATTCAAGTAGCTAAGTGTATCTACAAAATACCCATGCAAGTGATCACAAATACTTTACGAAATAAAACGTACTATAACACGCTAGGTGTTCATACTCAGTGAACTCTCAAAGTATATTGAATATCTACGGTGATTCGGTTGCTTCAATCGGAGAAAAGAATATCGTTAACCTCTACGTCTAGCTCTTTTTCGAATTCTAGTAGTACGAGTCGATAATAACCGGCACCAAAGACGCCCACGGATCTTTAATTCGCTTTTTATAAAGGAAACCATCGATCTCGCGTATCGAATTATCGAGGGAGGAGGTCTGAAACTCACGATCGTCGGTATATTCAGAGAACGACGCACAGAGATGAAGAATAAACAGAAGTGGAGGATACGCTCGTGCCGATATCACGACTTAGTTAACGTAACTCGTGTGTATATGCGTCTGAATGTATATATATATACGTAAATGTTATATATATATATATATATATGTACATGTTACGACTGTATATACGAATAAATGTATACACGTGTACGTTCGTAGATAAGTGCATGCTGTGCGAGCCAGGCTCCAAGTGACGTCAGAAAGTAATTCAGGACCTAATCTCGATTCGCAGCTACTGTCGTACCGAAGTTTAAACGCCCGACGTTTTATCGATCAATCGAACGGCTAATTATCCGATTACTGGAATACCTCGTTCGAGGAATTCTAAAGGAATGTTCAAAAAGATTTTCTTTCCTTCTTTTTTTTTTTTTTTTTTGGTTTCTGCAGAATCTTTACGTTAGATTTCAATTTTACGTTTGTTCCCCCCGTGTCGTGCGTTCTCCTACAGAAATTTAATAGCGACGCGAATCAAGATCGAATCCTTGTTGAATCTTACGGAGGACAAGGTAAAATAACTATGCAGTAACATGCGTAGATCTGTCGTTGCGGGTCCACTTCCGCTTTCACGAAATCGTGTTCGCAAGAGGCGTCGACCTTTAAAGGAAAGCTTTCTAGAACAAAGGTCCGTCGAAACTTGATGGAGAAAGAGAGAGACAGAAAAAAAAAATAGAAGAAGGAAGCTGCAGCCCGAGATGCTTCGCTTCGAAAGCGGATGGTACTTCAAAAAGGAAGCGAATATGTATCGAATGGTCTAGATATATAGTCCGTTCACGTGAATCTCTTTTTGTCACGAATGGAACGTTTTTCTCTTTTCGCCCTTTGTTTCGGACTTCTTCCTTCAGACAACCAAGCGGATCTCAAAGAATATCGCCAACGAATTTTCAACGTGACCAATCGTCCACGTAATTATGTATCTCTTTCGTGCATCCACTTTCATGCATCGAGATGTTTACGTAATTTAATATTTTTCCGCACATAACTATGGATATTGGCTGTATGGTGTTTGCGCGACGAACAAATATTAATAACGAACGAATGCAAATATTGTAAATCGTATAGAATATTTCAAAGTAAAGCAGCGTCCACTGCATCGTTCAATTGAAGCTAATTAATAAATTTTCAGTAAATTAAGTCGTTTTATACATAATAACATATTAATATGGGGTGGGATCTTTGGCTTGCTTGGAACATGAAGCCACAAGATTTTGAATCAGAGTGCCAAGTGGGCCAATTTATTAATAAATATTAAAAAAATAAATAAATGTGTTATTTTGTATCAATTGCAAAGCTTATTATAGACAAGCTTCTCTCTTGTTTTACGTATTTTACGTGTTTTAACGTTTTTAAATATAAATGCATCCTTTTCGAGATTCAGTAGTACGAACGAATCAAAAGTCAAACATGTATGATATTTTACAACCTACTACTTCCATTTCGACATCACCTTTCCATCTTTAGTCTCCTTGCAAGTGCAGAAACGTTCGCGGTTAATTATTACAAGAATTTATATTTACAACACAAATAAAATAAATTAAAGTTTAAAAAATAGGGAAATTAGAACTTTTTAAGAAGCTTTAACGAATTTAAATGTATTCTTTGAGATCCTCCTGAATGAACTAAGGTCAAAAGTTTCAACTGCAATGCAGACATACTATGAAATACTTTTAATCGTGAAATATAACGTTAATTCGCACGAAACAAGATCATAGCGTACTTGGCCTGAGTGGGTTTTATTCCGTGTGCCTCCAGATCCTTCTCCAGCTGTCGTATCCTGATCCTCGCCATATCTAACTCGTGTTTCACTTTCCATAAATGCGTGTCACATATTGGATCCCTGCATCTATGGTACCTCAGAATATCCTGTGCCTCGTAGACTGCTCCACGGAATGTCAGCGATTTCCCCATGCTCTTTAAATAGAAAAACAATTTTCAGATAGAATTTATATTTAAACGTAGAACAGAAGACTTTTAAGGAGCGAGTACTTTTTAATTGTAACATGCGAAATGTCTGATTTGTGGCGATTTATACTACTGAATCTTACGTTTGTATTTGAAAAATGTCAAGATACATAAAAAGTTTGAACCTATATTTATACATCAATGTTAAAATAGTAAAATTCTTTAACACTGAAAAGACAAATTTTAGTCTAGTTGAAATTAAAATATCAAAGATGGAGACTGAGAAAGAAAATTCTTGGTCAAGAATTGAATTGACATAAGATATCGTATCTGTACAGATAAACATATTTATTGGAGGAAAATAAATTTAAAACAACTGATATTGCAATATTGTACATTTCACAGTTGCTCGATAAGGAGAAACATTATGTTGCAAAATCGATATACACAACTCTTTTCAAACTGAAAATGAAACTACCAGAAGTATCAACGTAAACTGCAAACGTTCGTACAATTTTTACAAAGATAATTACAAAAATTTTATTTATCAAATACATCATAAAGAGTCTACTATATTTTGAATATTTTTATATATTTCTATTCTTCCACACTTTCCACGAATGAATGAAAAATTCACATAAAGAACTGCGACCGATAAATTTGGAAAATAATATGAGAAATTTCATCGAGAGAGAGAGAGAGAGAGAGAGAAAGGCTGCTTACCAAGCTGAAAAGTGCGCAACAGCCACCACCGTCGCTTCGTGCCAGATGCTGCCTGACATACTTGAAATACAAATGCTCGAGTAGTAGGAAGGCCACGGCCAGAAGAATTCCCATCATCAATAAGAGAAACGCGGAAAGGAACTGCTCGAGCGCCAAAGGATCGCTACTCTTTTGTACCTCTCTTCCTGGCTTGCAGGTACCTGTCATCCAGTACCTTCTCAGGCGTTCCAAGTCTCCTGGAATTTCAATATTCCTCTTTTAAGAAAAAAAAAGAAAAAAAGCTACATGGTCTGACAGTAAATGGGTGTCTTCTGAATTCAAGCTTTTAATATAATTTTAGAAGAATTCAAGACAAAATTAGTGATTCGAGATATTGAAAGAATTGTTGGAGATAAAATTAGTAGCGGAAGAAACTAGATCTGTGGATAGAAATTCAGAAGATAATCAAATTTCTATCTTAATGTGTTAGAGAAATACAATACAAATATTATGAACGATCGTCAACCTCAAAATAGAAATTTAGACAAATTTCAAATTTAATAATATCAAATCAAATTCAAATTAAATTTGATATTAAAAACTCAGATCGAACATTATTTTAATACTGTTTAATTACCATAGTTACTCCATAGCCTTTGAAACCTTCCAAATTGAAAGTAATCTCTGGAGATTTGATTAAAATTTAAAATGTGGAAATTGAAACAAACTTTTAACAAACTTTTCAGTTCCTTCGAAATGTGAACGATGCTGCAAGAATTCTAAAAGTAAATGCAAGTGGAAAATATACAAAACAAAGAATGAAATGGAGCAGTTTCTCATTGAGATAAGATCTCTTAACACAAAGTACAGAATATCCTGTCCCAACAGTCTCTCGAGCTTAATTTCACACGATAGTGATCAGATGCCGATACCGTTGTCTCTGTAGTCCAGCAGACGCTTGTTGAACATCTGCAGATACTTGGAATTCCTGGAGAACGCGAGGCCGTATCCAGTCATGGCGTACCAGGATCCCACAGTTAGCAAACGGCAGTCCTCGTCCTGCGCCACCAGATAGTCCAACACCGTCCCGTCGTAAATGAACGCGTCCATTTCTCTGTTGAAAGAGGGAAACGACGTTTCAAAGAGGCATGGCAAAAGAGACGAGTGGCAGATCCTTAAAAAGAATTGTCGAATCGATCTTTAAATTCTAATCTTCTCCCCTTTCTTCACGAAAAACGATCTTTCAACCTCATCTGAATCGCGCTCCGTCAAAGTTTCCCCCCGAAGAACGAAGGAAATCTCTCTGCGAAGGAATTTCCTCGAATCGTCTTATCGATTTTCACCGTGGAACGTTATATATCGACGCCGAACGATTTTAATTGAGATACACTTCCGCAGGTTGAAGCTCGTACGAAAGTTTGATCGTCTCGGATCGGCCAGATGGTGCAATAAGAAAATTGTAATTTCTGCGTTTAAGCTGTTTGAGAAACTTTGTATCAGTCCAGCGTGTAATGAGGGAGTAAGCAGAATTGTTGTGCAATGACGAAGAACACCTCGAAGATTACCACGAAATTCGATAGCGTCAGCTCTCCATTTTCACGTTTCGTATTTGATTGGGAATTTTTCATTTGAAAATTGTGAATTTAGTCGAGAGTTTATTTCTAGAGAAATCTCGTTAGAAAAATCCCTCCCTCTCTCTTTCTCTCCCTCATTTTCTTCTATCTGCGCGATAATTTACATCCCGCGACTTTTCCCATGCACTTTTCCCCCTCGCGAAAGCAGCGATTGCTGCGAAAGTCGCGGGAACTGGGTCCGGGAGATTAAACGAGCAACTCTGCGAGAAAACTTTTGATAACGAGCCGCATACAGCGATGCGTGCACATTTACTGGGGTCAAACGATACGTTTGACAAAATTATAACACCATCGCCAGTCGGTGAATTCAACGAAGCGACACGATACGAGGTATTTTTGGTTCTTTTTTTTTGGAAGTTTCGATTAAACGTAACACTATATAGCTTTATTGGACTACGTTGTACGTATGATCCGAGACGGACAAATTTATTGACCAACATTTCCGTGGACTTTTTAACACGAGAATTTTCTGACGATTAAAGCGTGAACTTTCAACGCCAAAGTGATAAAAATAGAAGAACTTTATAACACAATGGGATGCAGAAACTTTTATGCAGAGTGTGAGGAGAACTGTACCAATAACGGTGAAAAATTTCCGAGAATTTGAACTGTGATAACTTTGTAGAAGAGAATCGTATGACAATCAACTTCATCTTACTTCATGTTTTTGCCAAAAAATGTGTCTCTAAGATTATTCAACAACTTCCTTCGCCACCAGATCCATCATTATTTTGAAGAATGAAGTCTCCCCTTTGGAACGAACTCTTAAAACTTGCTACACGATTTTGTTTGAGCATTTTATTGAACTTTGAACATGAGGATTATATGAAGGAAAGAAAACAATAAAATCCTAACTAATATTCAAAGTTCAATAAAATCGTTAAAGAAAAAAAGAAAAAGATTCGTATCGAAGAGATTGTTGTAAATAGGAGATTGTAGTCTTTAAGACCATGGTGGAACTAGTTTTTTTCTCGGTATATGTTTTCCTGGTGAAAATGGAGCAATGCCTTAGATGTTCGAAATTCGCCAAAGTTACGAAACTTCCTTTCTCTTTCTTCCAACATGAAAGTTTGACAACGAGTGTCGCTGTACAAGTCGTTTTTAAAGTACTAAGCCGTTTCTAAAGTGAAGTTGGAAAACGTAGAAAGATAAAAAGAGAAGGACACTAAAGAAATTTTAAAGACTCTAATGATTGGACTTTTCATAAACATAGCAAAGAACCATCTATCAAATATTACTGTATTTGTATATTTTGATATATTACATTTGCACTTTATCTTCATAATTTTAACATGTTGCTTGTAATACCAATACATAATACTTCTTGTATAAAATTCTCTTGTACAAAATCTTTACAGAAACTTTTGTTAATCGATGTAATGATATATTATATTATAAATATATTACATTATAATGTATTTTAATATTATATTACAATTAGTATATATTAATTTACATTATATGTATTTTTAATTTATGTTATATTTAATATATTATAATATTAATATTTATACATCCAAATTTTCTACAAACACACGAGAACTAAATAACTTTGACAAATTGAACTACTAACAAGAATATTCATCAAACTACTGAGATTGAAAGTTATTTGGAATAATTAAAATTTCGTTGCTGTTGCTGCGAATATTTCAGAATGAAATAAGAGAATGTTGTCTGGTTCTACTTACCCGCTGATGACTGCCTCGATTCCTTCGGCCACGCTGCTCTTGTTGAACTTCTTCATGTAAGCGTGCATCTCCTTGAAGTATTTAGCCAAAGTGCTATCGGTGTGGCTCCAAGGTATGGTTCCGAACTTGAACATTGGCTTGTGGGACCATGGCTTGGCTAAACGGTGATCGTCAACGCCGGTGAACTCGTGAAACTCCTCCCTCGTGATCATGAAGGCGGCCAGGTTGGCAGTGTAAATGGCAAGGAACACCACGGCGAACAACGCCCACACGTTCGTCATGAATCTGGGTTACAAGAGCGTTAATTGAACACTGTTCGAACCGAAATATAACATTCGACTGTTAATTTCGAAAAGTTATGGCTGGTACTGGGTTCTCAATTCGGCTGATCAAATTTAAAACAGTAAATCGCGTTTTTCCTTCACTGCGGTATGTCAGCGTGTTCCTCCCATTCAATTTGATATTGAATGTTGTGCGGTTTCTTCGCCTCTTTTGAGGCAAAATTAGGAGCATTTCTTGTTGAGAAGATCAAGACACGATTGAGAAACCTTCGAGAATTGAGATTCGAATGAGAAATTTAATCTGTCGATGCTTGAAAGATTTTACATTCTTGGAATGAATGATTCAATTAACAAGAAGAACTCACGTATATCAAAATTCAGTAAGATGTTCGAAAAAAATGTAAATTATTTACTTATTCAGTCGTTTGCATTAAATTCGAAATCGAAAGAACAGAGACCTTTGGAAAGAATGATGAGAGATGTAGAAAGAAGATTATTAATTAACAATTTTTATTTATCATCATAGAAATCTCTCTTACACAGCAATTTATTTATCTCTTTGATACACACGTTCGTCGAGCGTGTACATAGGTTATGAAATTTCAATACCAACGCACATAATCTCCAGCTTCGGATACGTCAATTTGATTCGTGACGCGTGTTTAAATAAGCACGTTCGTACCGGATGTTTAGTAAGCTGTGCAAAATTAATCAATCAACAACGTGGGATTGTGCCTGCATCGAATCTCGCTGAAAAGTTTAGCTCAGCTTTCGTTAATCGTTATACTAATATTTAACAAACGATATACCAATCGGTGAAAATAGCTTCTCTCAGTACAGATAAAATTTTTCTCACGTTTTTTTGGGTAAAATAAAAATTTCACAACAACACGACGATTCTTCTCTTAAAGGAACAACTTTGACTCATTTTCGGATCTCTTTGTATTTTAATTAATCTTAATTACTCAAAATAAATGAGTTACTGACTGTTATTATTACATAGCGTGTATCATCTCCACAAGATGAGGATTGAAAATTTTCTGCGGCACTAGGAACAAAATATTGGGAAATTTGACAAAAATATACATAAGATATAAGCTTAGATTAGATTTATTGCACTGGTGGGGATAAAAGATCAATGAATTTGCATAAAGATCGAGAGTTCTAAAGTTTCAGTTGCGATACTCTAAACCCTTCAATTCCGTTTCCAAGATTAATTTTTATGAGTTCAGCGTGCCATATTCGGTTCATGAAACGATTTTTGCATCCAGTTTACGTAGCACACAGTTTGCTTTATATTTTATGATAGCACGCTTTACAAGCCTTAGAAGCCCTAGGTTTTATCATATTAATAGGTACCAGCACTCGAGAATTTTCTTTGTAGTTTCCCTATACCGACTATCTAACGCATAAAATTTTCAACGTTGTTGTGCAGCAGCAACGTATCTTCCAGAATTATTAGAATTGTTTGGAATTACTAAATTCGAATTATATATATATATATATATTAGTTAAATTTACGAAATTATAATGGAAAAATTTACGAATTATTCACGAAATTATTCTTGGAACTTAAGTGAAAGAGACGCGTTTGAATTCGACGGGTGGTGGTCAGTGTAAGAAACAAAATGTTCATTTATCATAACCACTGCGGTTGAATGCAGCTTCTTGGCACGGAAATATTTGCCCGTTAAGGGAATATATATTCCGCCCGAACTCACGTTATAATCTTAGATAACTGCGATCTAAGATATCTTCCTGATTTAAATCATTTCTGGCTGTTCTTTCTGCACGTGAATTATACTTCGCATTTATCACTGAGGAAAATAGAAATTTTCATGTGAAATTTAATAGATGAAAAAATTTAATATATATGTAGCCGATTTTTTTTTTAAGTATTCTCTTGTGTCACCTAACGAATTGTATTGTAATTCTATTCAAATTTTATTTCACTCAATTCCTTCGTACAAAATGATTGTAAAAAAAGGAATCTAAGAGAAAATAGGAATCTAAGAAAAAATATTTAATCATCGTCGTTATTGAAATTAATCTTATCGATATATACTATACTGAAGTTTTGCTGTACATCCGCAAAGAATATTCACAATAATATTATTTTACATTCCCCGATCTCTACTGACATAAAATATCGAGTATCCTTTTTTTTTTAATTCCACCTCTATAAACTTCAATCAGTTTCTTGAATAGTTGAATTTTGAACAGATTTAGAATTCTGGACAAAATTTGTTGTTGATGAATAATGTATGTTGATAAGTAATATATCATGAATAATATACTTCAAAAATTAATATATATATATATATAATAAAATAGTTAAATCACAGTGCCATTCAATTTTTAAATTAACCAAAGTATTGCTTCTCAAACGATGATAATAAATTTTGATAATCTTTGAATCGCAGGTTATTCTCCCAATTAAAGTAAAGAGATCAGGAACAACACACTGATCACCCACGCGTCGCTCATTTGAAACTCTCGACTCACAATCGATTACGACTCGCCAACCAAATACAAAGAGACACAAGGAAGCGGAGACAAAGAAATGAAATGAAATTCTCTCGCAAAGCACGCGAGATGTAGATTCGCTGGCAACAAACGTGTTCGTTGAGCGCTCGTGTAAGCCTTTTGATCTCTATTTTCATCCCTGTTTCGACGCAGAGGTGGCACGCTAACTAGATTTCCCGAATACTCTCGTTTCATCGTATCTCTTTCGACCAGATATGATTCACGGCGAGGATTTTAATTGTCGATAGAAAATTGTTTTACCCACCTGGCTGTGAATCCTCTGGGAGAGTCGATGTGGACGGCTGCCTGAAATAATACGGCCCAGACCAGCCAGTACGTCCGACAGAAGGAGAACCGATGATTGGGCGATGGATTCTTCTGCAACCGAGCAAAAATCAGCCGCGTTCGGATCCACTTCCGTGCCACTTGTACGAATGTAACAACAGCGACAACGTTGCAATAATAAGAAAATATTCCAGTCTACCATACAATGGACTCAGATTATCCAAAGAGAGTCGTGCAAGAGGTTGGTAACAAGGTTAAATAAAAGCGAGTGACAGGAAAATAACAGTGTTACGATGCAGTGTGATTATGATATACTTTGTGACAGGATGATACTATTTATTGCGAGAAATTGTTATCGATTTGGTGAATCTTAGAGGTAGCATTCAAAGTTTCATTGATCTATATAGGTCTTTATACCGTTGCAGAAAGTTTACGTGTACGTGCTCGTGTAATTTGGTTGGGTAATATCTGTGAGATACTTAACATCGTCAGAGATTCATTTTCGCTGAAACTGAAATTCCTTTCGCGTGAATTGATCTTCGAAAGGGTGGAGGCACAACAAATGAATTAATTCTCAGTGATTGGAAATTTTATTTTAACCGAGGATAATTTGAATCAAGTAACTTCGACACTTCGGAAAGAAGGGGAAATTCTACAGCAACAAATGCAACTTTGAAAACTGAAAAACTGCGTTGATAGTTGGAAACGGGGGATCGAAAGTAATTTACAGCCGACGCGCGCAAAAGACACTTTAAACCTCTGGAAGAAAATTTAGAAAGATGCGAATCACCTCTGAAAAACTAGAATTAAAAAACAATTCGCGAAGCAAAAAGTAAATCTTTCTTATCTCTCTTCGCCGAGTGAGAAATGTTGTACTCTTGGCGGTCAGAAAATTTACAATCACGTCGAGTGACATCGTCGCTATAAATTGTAGGCTTTATTGGCTGGAAAAAGAACGAGACGAGGACACTTTTTTTTTTTTTTTTTTTTTTTGAACGAAACTGCGTAAGCAGACTTTGCATTATCGCGGAAAGTATTGTCCCACGATCAATCTCCTTTTTCTCGATGCAGTGTCAAAGGGGTGGAGTGTCGTTAAGATTAATGGTGTTGTCCCGGGGGTGGTAATTTGCTCTATGGGGATTTCGTGCTCCGAAGGCAAGAAAACATACATAGCTAATAAGAAGCGAAATTAATAGTACCAGTTTCCGCGCAGCGTCTGAAGGGTTTACCTTCATGTTGAAACCAGATGGTGACAACCATTCGAACAGCAGTATCATGATCGTGGCCGCGTGTATGGCGACGATGCCAACTAACATCCAAGAGGCGGTGTCGAATGGTTCTGCAAACCATAATGACGCAATTGTCCTTCATTATACGTGGAACGTACTAATCTAGTGTGTTGTACGAATGGTTCAGAAGCCACACTGATCGACACCGCAAATTGAAAAGCTGGGAGAAGCGATGATCGAACTGCGGATCTTAGTGCAGTAAAGTTTGAATTTGAAGTAAATGATACGAAACGCCCAAATTAATTTTAAAATAATTTTCTACCGAAATTCGATTAGACTGCTGATTTTTATCCATTTTGAAGAATTACACGGAAGTGAACACGATATGTAAAGATAAACAAAACATCCGAATTGCAGTGCTTTCTGTGACGTTTATTGCATGAAATAATTTTTTATCGGAACTCTACACTTTCATTTACGCTTTTAAAAATATAATTTTGCAGAAAGTTTAGCGATGATGCTACAAAATATTATCTTGTAACTTTTAACTGGTGTTATTGAATATTAAAAACTGTAAGAATATCACTTAATTTTTAAATTATTCGTTTAGTTTAATCCCTTCATTAGTTCTTATCACGATGAATTTTCGTAATTTCAAAAGGTTGTATAGTAGAAGACTGTAATAGTCACCTAATGTTTATTTTAAAATTTATATTATATTGTATAAATTTTTAGGCAATATTTCTGCCTAATTTTGAAACCTACGTACCTATGTGTATAATATAATGCAATTAAGAAACTGATAAAAAGCGAAATCGATCAGTATCTATTTTATATTAATGTCTACATCGCTGTGTCTCGAATATGCAAGTTATCGTTTGTTAAAAAGAATATGCATAGACGAATTACATTAGTTTACTTTGTGTTAATCGTCGTTGTACCAAATGTTCGTAGGAAGCCGTAGAAAAGGATCGGTTGCAAATTAAAACACACTTTTCGTCCTGTCAATTTCATTCAATTCAGTTAAACAGTCTGATTGAAACTACCGAAAGTTCCATTTGCTAGTCTAATTTGCCAGCTGCCATGCAATGCAGCGTTAATACCATCTTGCGCCACGTAACAACACGGTCGTAAACCACTATATTTGAAGAGCATTTTGCACGAACAGCGTAGTCAATTTCTAGAATCGATCGGTGTTTATCCAGAATCCTCTCTCGCGCAATTACTTAATATCGTCGCTGCTGAATTTCCAAAATTTCACGGTCGAACGACTTCTGGAGATTCGCGGTCACTTTAACTGAAGAAAGTTTGACAGAAAGTCTATGTCAATTCGATTGATAATATTTGCGTCGTCTAGTTTTATGTTTGGCAGATAAATAACGTAACACGCGAAGAGATTCCTTTCCGCGGACCATTGGACGTTTAACAGGGCTTTACGGTCACTTACCAAGGAAGGCAGTGGGAGATATTATACCAGTCCTTTTCGCCACAACAATGGCGATACCGGTCTCCATGTACGGTACCGTGAAATCAACCACGGCTTCTCTTTCAGCATTAATCATCAAAGACGTCATCACCATGTCCGTTTTCCGATTCACCAGGTCAGCTATCAAACCGTTCCACTTTCCATTCTATAAATAAAACGGGGCGTATTCCATTTCATGTAATCACGAATTCCAATCAAATTCAATTAAATCGCGATCAAGCATGATTAACATATTAACATTCTAACTCGTAATATACAAATCACAGACGACGCACTGTGACATAATCGCATCGCAGTACAGAGATAATAAAATAATGTAAAATTGAAAAATTTTTCAATTTGTATACTTTGTTGTATTAATCTACATTATTTGACCATTTTGATTTTTAATAGGCCATTTGATTGATCGTTCGATTATTAATAACAAACGTCTTCTATCTAGCGAAGATCCTTAAGCTCTAGAGCCTTTTAATAAAATGTTAGTGACTCTTATGTGTAAACACGTTTAGTTGCGAAATGTACGGACGTTTAATTTTCAAAGCTGTGCCACGTGAGATGTATAATTAACCACATAGGAGTGCACAGTTAAATATGCGGAATGAAAGAGGAGCACTTTGTAACCTCGATGCGCCTCGATTGTTTCGTGCTCGCTGCAAACTTTAGATTAACGAAAAGGATCGCAATTCCGCGTGGAATTAATCCATGCAGTCGTTTTATCGATACTGTTGCCAGCCATTTAAAACTTAAAAGCTCGGATTAAACGGGATTCGCTGCATCGACGTAGCTCGACTTTCAAGACGTTACTTTCGCCATTTTCGCGTACATTGAAACTAATCTCCTGTCGTTCACTCGGATTAAGATTTCATAATTGATTTTATAGAAGCTGATCGCTTTATGTATATTAACTCTCGCCTGAACCATTGACCTTTGAAGTATCTCTCGTTGCAAAATTAATTACCCGGTCGAACGAAAGTCTAAGATAGATTATCACGAACGTTTCTTTTGTCCTTCAGAGATCTTGAATGTATCTATATTTCATGCTCTTTTGTATATTTTGCATGTTGCACACAGTGAAATTAACTGAACGTAAATTATGCAAGTTTTTATGTATAAATGGATTACTTCGGCGGGACGTATGAAAATATTTTTGCACATGTGAAAATATTACGTGAAAAGATGAGTGGTAAATAGAATAAGTGTTGCTAAATTTTATTACATTAGAATATTATAAATCTAATTATTATTAAACTAGAATCATTATCTTTTAACTATCCTAGGAAATTCGATTTCAGTTCGCTGTTAAATAATGTCTAGAGTCTATTATTTAATTTGATTATTAATATTTTTACATAATTTCACACAACAAAATATATACATATATATATTTCAATAATTTATATGAATATTTTATAATTATAACACTTGTCAGTTCAACTATTAATATTTTATGTAATTTTATACAACCGAAACATACTTCGATCATCTCTAACATTCAATTCATCTTCTTTAATTATTAATTTTCCATTGAAATCTATTCTCATAGCTCCACAATGCTTCATATCTTTACGATTTAAACAAATCTTTTCTATCTTTTTTATATATCCCACAATATTTTACATTTTATATTATTCTACATTTGAAGAAATACAAACACTTCTATACATACCAATAATTAAACAAATCTTCCAAACAAATTCAAACAAATTACTAACCATCAAATAAATATTACTCAACTAATATTTAAACAAATTTTCCATCCTCCCCATATTTGAAAAGACATGGTTCTATTATTTTCACTTTACGTTCTGTAAAAACCAAGGGGATCCATTTTCATCGGAGAATAATAATTGTCTTTTATCAGAGAAGGATAATTGTTCATCGGATTAAATTCATTATGACCCACCTCCAGCGTGCCCCATTTCCCGTCTTCGACTCTAACAAGCTCATAAGTGAAGCCGATCTCCTCGGAGAACTTTTGAAGCAGGTCGATGCAGAATCCGCTGCAGCACTGATAAAAGCTCTCATTCTTCTGCGCCGATTGAATGTCCATCCTGAAAAACGACGTACAACCGGTAACATCGCTGGTCCACTTGCTCACAGCCACGTTTTATTGCTCTCCCCTTTCATACAACGCTGGAACGATCGCTCTCCGATCATCCGTACGGTGAATTACTCTTTCAGAATCTATCGTGAGTATGACAAAGGGGGAGGTTGGGCTTTCGTATTAGGATGTCACGAGTAACGGATGTACTGGCTTACGTTGCAATTTCTGACAATTCGTTCCTTTCAACACGGGCGACTTTAAGATGAAAAATACATATTTGTTTTAAGAGTGAAAGAGAGTGACGTGGTCACTCAATTTCAAGATCTAGATTCATGTGCATTATCATGTTGAGACCTTTGTTATGGAGTTCCGTGTGATACAAAGCGTAAAATATATGTAATTTAGTTTGATATTTTCTTCCATTTATTTAAATTAACGTTAATAATTAACCTGTAATTAGAAGTCTAATAAAATTTCATACATTTATATATTTCATTTTGCAGTAATGCGTAGTTATTTACGTCCATTTACGAGCATTCCAAATTATTTATTTAATTTAATTTCGTCGAAATGTTTATTCAATAACTTTACTAAATTATCAACGCGTTAACGAGTTGTCACTGATTTGAAATTTCGAAAATTTGAGGTCAAATCGTGCTAGAGGGCGTGGAGTTACGTTCAAAAATAGATTAAATGCACAGATGAGTATCTCCAGATATGAGAGGCCTCGAGAGAGAAAAATATTTTTGCGCGAGATAATCTTAACGGGAATTCCTTAACGTTGCTGAATTTACCCGATTTCCGTGACTGAAACAATTGGATTAACGTCGCTCCTGGCCAAGTCGTGCAATCTGGTCGAATGCGAGTCGGTTTACCCTGGTCACATCTGCGCGTGACAAACCCGATGCTCTTCGTGTATTGTTTCCGTGAATAACACACGTTTTACGTGTGCCATCGAACACGCATTGTCAGGCCAATCGACTCGAAGCTTTATATTTTAGACGCCGGCATCCGATCGAAACAATAGCCTCGGAGAAAATAAGGAGAAATTAGAATTCACTTGGTTGGTGCACCGTCTTGCAATATTAGCCACTTAAGTATTTGTCAAATTGACAAGACGAAAATTGAATAACACTTGCTTTTTAATAAATGACACAATTAGGGATTACAATATTGATTTTTGAAATCAAAGTGAAAGTATATGCTTGAAAGTCCCTTAATTTATACACCTCAAACAATTGGAATTCGTTTCGTAATTATCCGCGAGAACAATTCTCGAATTTTCACCCACTTTTCAGATCTTAAATATCCCCAATTTATGGTCGTGGAGAGTTGCAAGAATAGCGATGGATTACCTGCGAGTTCCCTGCGAGATATATCGAAACAGACGATCCATTTTGCCTAAATACGAATAACGTTAGTTGCACGATGTACAAGGTGTCGAAAAAGATTAGGACCAAACTTGGACTACGTGTTACTGAGGTCAACTAGAAAAGATATTTATGATTTATTGTGACAGTTATAAGAAATGTTCAAAAATTCCTCCTTTCGTCGAATTAGTGATTATCGAATCCTTTCAAATATTCCATTTCTATTGGAAATAATAGTAAATGCATTTTGAATACATCTCCAAAGTAGGAGGCCAATTGATTGGTCCGCCGCGACCGATCCAACGTTGAGCGAATTGTCTATTAAGAAATTCACGTACATCCAAAATGTGGCGGGGTTCCCAATTGATCGCGTGTTTCCAACATATCGTGAAGATTACTTTGCAATGATATTATTGAGAATTTGTAACACGATTCTGTGCAACGAATTGCAAGACGAATTTTGTCCATAAACCTTTGAACGTTTATTTCTTTACATCAATGAAGCATTGTCACGGACGTAAGTTTATACGAACTTTGACCTCAGTAACACGTAGTCCAAGTTTGGTCCCGAGCATTTTGGACACCCTGTATATCTGAGCAACCAAATCAATCTCCCTGGAACGTCGCGCGAATGCCAAACGTTACAGGCGATTAACCGTTACCGCGATCGCGATCGTTATCGACTGTCCGTCGTTCAAACTCTTTCGCGCAAAAACGTGCGTCAATGTCGCGTCGATCTTCGAACGTCATTTAGACTGTCTGGCCGGGATGACGACAGCCGGGATAGTGGACGCTGAACGCATTGATCGTTAGGCGATGCTCGTTAATTGCAAGACGTCCCCGGGACGTGAATGTATCTTAATTAAGTCAGCGTAATGACCGTAATTGTCGAACAAATTTACCAGGAAATGGACACTAGGCGATAGACGCGTTAGACAAACGAAGAAGGAACGTCTGCCTCCGGGGCTATTATTCCGGAATTTACCTGCTGACGAGGGTGAGACTCGCAGGATGCTGCAATAACTGAGACTGGACGTCGTGTGTTTGTATGTCAACTAGCTTGACGAACGGAGATCCGTGGTGGACTCGTGTTTTGCGAGATGCGTAATAAACACGTGTGCGCATATTGGCCAATATTGGTGTTTGTTGCTAAATGTAATAATTAGCAACGCGTGGATTATTGTATTATACGTACACTCGACGTTGCAAACGTGTACGAAATTCAGTGCGGATACGTTAAGTTGATGAATTTAATATTAATATATTATATATTACATTTGATGCATCGTTAAATAGTATTAAATAATATCGCGATATGTTAAATTAAATAATTATGTGATGATTAAAATGTTTGAACAGCGACAATCCATTGTATCGAAGAGCTTTGGTATTTTATTACGGCTGGTCGTAGTATGATTTTTACTGAATATATTTTTTATTCTGTTCATAAATACTTCTGTTCCATATATTTCATTCAGTATCATAAGTTCGAATATTCTCTTCACTTTGTAGAACATTTCCTGCATGCCCATCTCTTCCGTCTTTGTATTTTGTTTTACCTTAGACTCTGTTTTCTTTTCTCTATGTTATTAATGACACTATCAATTTTCCTAAACGTGTTCCATACACTTTGTATTACGTTTAAAATAAAGAGACATGACCCAAAGTTTCCCACAAAAGTAATACACTTTATCAAAATTTATCAAAGCAAAAGAAATCGTGGAGCTATTAATTTTGCAAGAACGTATGAGAAATATGTTTCAAACATGTTCACCAAGAAAGTTATTCGATTTTAAGAAACGCGACAGAAATGAATATTTGAATGTTGAACAACAATAAACTTTCGATTTTATACATCGTTTTATGTATATTGTAACTGAAAGTGAAGAGAAATTAAATATTTAGTTTAATGTACAGAAATTACATACAAGGAAATGCATTCCATTTTGGAAACGATATCGAAATTAACAGAAATAAAATTTTTCATATACAGTCGAATTCAAATTTGTAATAAAATTTTCTACGATAATTCTTAACTTCAAAAGCAAAATTGATAATAATTTTCAAATATTTTGCTCTTTGCCATTTAACCATTTACTCTCAAAGGCACTAGAAAATATGAGAACCAGAACTTTGACTAATTGCACGAGTTTATTTTACCAATTAAATTATCCTCCTTCATGATATTCATATTCGTCACGATTAACATGATTTCTCTTCGCGAATGTGCAGTAGATTTTCGACAGCAGAGTCAACAGACAGAGTGCTACTGCTATTCCATGTCCACTACTTTTACATAATATTCCGTTAATATGTTTTAAAATCTGCAATTGCTCATGAAATTGTTCGAATATTAAATTTTCGACGTTTAAACTGTCGTAACCTGGTAAAGAAAAAATCGTACAACAATAAATCTAAGATTGTTCTAAAGATCGAAGTCTTGCCTTTGTAACGATCTTATAAAACTTAACGTACGTTTGTTTTTCGCCAATTTACTGAATTTTGTATGTAACGACGAAAGTGTTACGATTCCTTCTTTTTATTCATCGTCTGAGGCTAATATTCAATGTTTAATGAAATGACGAAAAAAATCGTACGTCAAATTTTAGACAACACAATCTTTAAATTCGTTGTAGAGTCAGTGACGAAGAAAAATTTTCAACGTTTTTACACGCTATGAAAGTTTATATCATGTTCGATTGCTCCAGGCACATTTGAAATGAACCCTGGTTTATCGTCGTACGACTTGTTTTACGAAACAGTTCAAATATTTAGTGTTCGAATATTAATGCGAGCAGCTGTATATCAAACGACGGGAAGGGGGAGGGGGGAGTGAAAAGCACCATACGAACATCGATTTCTCATCAAACTGAAATATATTCGCCGATGTTCTCGCGACTTTTTTACCCGACGTTTTTTTACCTCGTAAAATCTTACGTAACGCAAATATATCGACGCGTGTATATGTACATTAGGCGCACTGACAGGGACTAACGGGGGTCTGGTAAAAGCAGAAATTTATACCCAACTCGCACGGCGAATCTCTCATTTATGGACCGTGTCGCTTCGTTCACGTCGTAAAAAGGTTTATGGCGTTTCGAGGAGTTGTTAAACCTTCGACGACCAAGAGTCACGGTGAGTTGGAATTTTTTTTCCAGAAACCCTAAACGAAAAGAACTCATTCGTACGTGTTATTGCTACCGTCGCTCAGTCAGTCGATGACTTTCAAACGAAATTTCCAATTTTCGTATTTTTGTATCAACTTCGTACGTATGTTTGATCGAGCTGTTGTCAGATGAAGCTTCCACGATTTCAGCGTTGAGCTGTAAAATACTCGTGTTTAAATTGTACACAAAGTCAATTATTAAATATTATCATAGACCGTCAAATATCGCGGATGTCGACGATAGTGTTGCGAAGTTTCCAAATTGCCAAGTTTTAAAGTTTCAGTCGTGAAGCTTCAAAAACTTTAGCTTCGTGTAACGTTGGTCGAAAAAAAGCTCAACCTTTAAGCCTTGTTGGTCGAAAAAAGAGCACGGCCTTTTGTGTCTTGATGCTGCAAGGACTCGAGCTTTATATATTACACCACGTGTAATTTGTTACTTTGAAGTTTGTAATTTGTAATTTACAGAGTGTGAGTTGTGTCAAGCGTTGAAAATAAATGTGTTTTAAATGAACGCGACGTGGTGTGAAAGATATGTTTGAATTTTTAATTAGAAAGTTAGAAAGATTTACATCAATAAACTAATAGTTACTAGATTACTATCTGTATAGCAATAAATAGAGCATGGATTTTCATATATTTTTGGAAATAAATTTCATAAATTTTCGATGATAATTAACTGTTTTATCAAATATTACAGAAATTTTTTGACACTTTATGGATATTTGAAAATTTGACGATACGTAGAATGCTCACTATGCTCGTTATATATTCGCGCAGTTATGACAATAAATTTAAAAAATTAATGGAAGTGAATGTGATAATGCAGTTCGAATAAAAATATATTGATCTGTTTAAAATAATAATAGAGTATTTGGAAGCAAATAAATGGTTGACAATTTGTATACACGATGATTTTGCTTGTCCCGGATAACAATCATCCCAGTTAAACGAACATTTACGTATGTTCCCTTTAACAGACTGTTCTATGAAAATCAATATTTGTGGTACGTTTGATACATATGTACATATATATTAATCAATGCACATATGTATATATTAATCAAGTTTAATTAGGAAGTTTTATTCAAAAAGTGTTTAATTAACAGTTTGCTTGAAAATCGCATAATTATATAACAATATAACAGCGTATGTTTTCTTAAAAATCTCAAAGCTTGTAATTAAAAATATTCTACAGATCAACGTTATATTTGCTTCGACCATAAAATATTCTCTGTTTATTTCGTGCACTTTGTGCTGTAAAGTATTGTATTCTATGTGTGTTTTTAATACATATTTCTAAAAATACACAGCACTTCCGTTCAATATAGAATATCGGACAAATCTGAAGATTGCAGGAAGAAGTCGACGTATTGTCCACGCATTCATTCTTGGTTCCTTTCCCTCAACCTTCTACAACATCTTTCTTCTGACCTTCTAACTTGAGAACCATACATCCAAATATTGAAAATTTTATTTTATATATATTATGTATCAGTATTATTGTAAAAATACCAAATGACCTTTCTGTAGCACTTGCTGATTAGACTGCAAATTTTTACATACTTTTGAGAAACTTTAACGTGCAAAAGCGTATAAAACATCCATAATTGTCCAAGGTATTGCAATATTCAATATATAGAACAAATTTCTACTGAGAAACCGCTTCGTTAATTGTGCCCGTTTGAAACTACATAAAAATCTGCCGTCTGCGTGTTAATCATTAAACTAAATAGTCACGGTTAATTGATAATTTTTCCTGTTTATATTGATAAAAGTTGAACGTGAAAGGATTCTTCGGGCAAACGTACGAGCCGATGAATTCTCCTCCGTGTTCGAACGAGCACGCGTTACAAGTAACACGAAGTTTCCAAATGGAAGGTTTTATTGGAGGGAAGTTCCGAAAATGCAATTCAGCTTCATCAAGTTGGTCCTCCGCTACACAGTTCTCCGTTTGACGAACAAAACTCAAAGAAATGTTAAAAAGTTGCTCGAGTTCGCAGTTCGCCCTTCGGGCGCGGCAGCTCTGATAAAAATGGAAGAGCGGTGCAAAATAAATTACAGAAGTGCGAGAGTGCGAATTATCGCCCTCCTTCTCTTTTTTTCGGCCGTTCACGGTGAAACTTTTACAGCGGCGAACGTAATTCGTCCGGCCATGAATTTAATCTCATTCGACACGCTCCACAGTGTCAAGCGTAATATTTGTTCCGTTCCTTTTTTTTTGATTTGCTTTTCTTTCTTTCTTCTTCTTTCCTCCTCCCCGTTTCTTTCTCTTTTGCTCTTTTGCAAGCTCGGAGAGTCGGCGCTAATGCGATTCTCACGATTTCGAGCCGATCTACCCTCTTTTAAGCTTTCTATTCGATTACTCGTTTTGGCACATCTTTCGTCTCAACCGCGCCGCACAGGAGGAGCAATTATCTTTCTTTTTTTGTTGGCGTTCTGCCATATCGTTCCCACTTGGGGGACAAAGAGATTCTATCATCGTTGTACGTTTTATTCCCGGTGAACTCTCTGGCCTACTAAGCCCTTTCTAATACTCTTCTCCGCAGTGTTTCACGAAGAGTTGCAGCCTAAACGAATTGTCCCTGCAAAATGGCCTGGAAAACTGGCTAGTTCGCATAAGAATTCCGAGCGGACGTTTCGCCTGACGTATTACTTCGTTCCAGAGATTTACTTTCGAAAAGTTGTTTCAATCGCGTCAGCAACTTTAGACAAAACGTTTGCTCAAAATTCTTACGTGGACTAGCTGGGTCTCTAGGCTATTTTGAAAAGGCAAATTCGTCCACGTAAGAATTCGATATTTTTTTCAACATACATTACGTAATAATATCGCCACAATCAAGGTTCTTTGTGGTAATTGTACAATTTATTAGTATTAAGAAGATTAGATCAAAATGATCTTTGAATGAATTTAGAAATATTACTGTCCCTGTTAGTAGAAGCAGAAGCTAATTTTTATACTTTGCAATTTGCATTGGTTTCAACGTGCAGGGAAAATATATTTAGAAAAATTAAATGAAAACTCTGGCAGTTTTTTCTAGTATTAAATGATATTTAACGAGTGTAAAAGAGAAATACGTAGTTTTGTATATCTGTGAACGTAATTAAAAAGAGGGAAGCTGAATAAAAATTTGTCTCTCCCACTAAATATTTTCGTAACAGCTTCTCTCAGATGTTTTATACGTAATTTGAACATTACTGTGTTCGAAAAATTCCTTGTAAATGCATAACGTGACAAAATGTACAAGTGTAAAAAATTAACGAAATTGAATTGTCCCCCTACTCGTTCTACATTCGATATAACCGGAAAGTAGCCAAAGTCGCTGAAAAATCCCAGCATCGCCTGAAATACCGCATAACTCGGTTATGAGGTCCGGAAATGGACTTGGGGAACTTAAAATCCGGTTAGCCACATAACGCGGCTTGACATCTCGGATTGACAACGATAAAGTTCGTTCAAACTAACCGGAAATCGGAAAACTTCCGACAGGCGTTCGAATCCTGGGGAACAGTGTCGTACTTGACCGAAGCAGTAACTTAGTTGCTCGGTAAAGACTGACCACCGAAACGGACGTAACAATAGCTCACGAGGCGCAGTCAGTCTAATCCAAATCAGAAAACCATCTGTGACCTAATGTGAAAAACGTTTCAAGATTCAGCGAAAGACGAGAGAGAGACATAATTCCAACATTTAAGAGAATCTGGAGGAAATTTAGATACAGCTTTTACGTTAAATTTATTTTAGTTAATTTAAGAAATCAAATAACGTTTCGACAACGTTTGAATATTTTGACAGAATGTGTAAAAGTTTTAAATAAACTTCGTATCGAACATATATTTAAGAAATGTCTCTTATCGCGAAAGGAAACAGTAAATTTTTGAAATATTAGAGAAATGTACGAGATAGATTTGTTGAAAAATTATTACATCTGTTAGGAAGAACAGATTTGCACGATTTGTCTAAATTGAGATCAAGATAGAACGCTTGCTTTAGCCAATCGGTTCGAAGCTTTAATAAGGTTCAGACAGATTTAGCGAATTTCTAGAAGTCCAATAGTTCACGAGAAATCGGATAAGGTTCGATAGTGTCTAAGAATATCGACTTAGAATCTAAGGGGGCCTAATAGGATTTAACTGATCGCATCGAATAGAATTTGCCTGAAACCAATAGACCTTGATAGCATTTAGGGAAACTTGATTATATCAACGATATGTTGTATCCTACGTTCAATACATATCCGATTTAAACAATACAGTTTGACGTAATTAATTAAGTTGGAATAGTACATTCTCTAGTTCTCGAATGGTTTCTCTCTCTTTTTTTTTATTCATTTCTCTTTCATATTCTCTGTACAATTATTTTCAACCCTCCGCGGGCAATAATTTTTTTTCGCATCTCTCACGAATAATCTGGGTCGGTTGTTCTTGATTTTTAAAAAAATTTGAAACAATTACTGAAATACTTGTTATCGGAGAAGATTTTATTACTACTAAAAAATAAAAAAAAAGGAATAGAAAATTAAAAAAATGAAATTACTGAAAAATCTGAAAAAATTCCGAGATACTTATTGAAATCTCTACTTTGATGTAAAATCGGTCCTTGGACCAAACACTCGAAGAAACAATTGGCAAAAATAGAAAATGAATATACACATAAGTACCCTCGAATTGGTAGAAATGTCAACTAAAATTTTTTGATCCAAAGAACTTGAATTTTTTCTGGCTCAACGTGGTCAATTTCTTTTCACAAGATAACAAGGTAATTTGGATTTGAAAGCAACAGAGTCATTTTCAGCATACTTGATAATGCATTTCGGTTGCTGTTTTCGTTGATAAGCATGTACAGAATGTCGCGGATCGCAAACTATGAGAGGGATGCTCGAAATCAGGCGAAGTAGGTCAGAGTTTTGAAATCATAAGTTGAAGGTAACATGCCCGTTGCATGCGCAATTAGATGTGAACCACGAGATTGTTAACAGATGAAAATTCTGTGAGCGTGGGCGAGTTTAAGTCACTGGCAACGTTCGCATAAAGTTAATTAACGCTAGAACAATCTGTAATATGCATCGAAATATTCTACAAATGAATCATTACAATTTAAATGGTAGCAATTAAAATGAATAGATTTAGATTAAACGAATGAACAATTCTACAAATGAATCATTATAATTTAAATGGTAGTAATTAAAATGAATAGATTTGGATTAGATGAATAGACAATTATGTTTCTCTCCAAGAAATTCATATTAATTCTGACGAAATTGTTTTTCCAAACAATTGTAAAGAAAGGGGAATCTGTAATCCATTATATCGACGAATTTGGTTGTTCTAGCGTTATAATGTGAATTAATTAAAAAAAATTGCAAATGAAATATATTAGTACAAGTTAATTATTTTGGAACATAGAAAAGCTATAGTGTATAATAAATACAGTGCAATATCTATTAAAGCCGACACAAGCGAATAATTGTTTTTGAAGCAATATTAATATCGTCCGAGTTTTCACTAATTTTATACCAATGTTTCAACGATAATTTGATCAATTAAATTCAATGCAACGTTCCTCGAACATCCCCACGCGATCGCGTTATATTAATTTTATATCATAACATCGTATTTATCGATAATTAGGGGCCGAATTAATCCAGAAATTATTCTCGTTGCGTTATTCTAATATCCGTGCGTCAAGCTAAAGCGATGAGCATTAATGCGGGTAATTTAAACAAGAATAAATCGCGCGACATTGTGCATTAGCATAATTGTTTTCCCGAAAATTTGAACCCCTATCGAATCACGCTCGAACAATGAACGCCTAAATAGAACAGCAGGCGAAACAACCAACTAACATTCATCACCCTGTAAATTCATAAATCCATTTATTAAATACATCCCGCGGATAGGAATTTCCCTCCTGCGGAACGTCCCGTGGAAATGATGTCATAAAATGAAACTTTACTGCCAATTCGGGTACATTTATAAAGTAAAATATCCCACGGTGGTTCACAGGTTAAAGTGAAGAGAGAAAAAGAGAATGAAGCGTGGTGGTCGAGAGGGGGAGGATGAAAAGGAAAAGCGTCCGTCTGGGAAGATCTTCATTTCATATGCGTCCTCGGGAATAACCACTTTTCAACGTGCTTGATACGAATCTCACGTAGAGGCAGAGCGAAGAAAGACAGGAGAAAAAAAAGAAGAAAGAAAAAAGATTAGATTCATGCTTGGAACGTGAAAATTGTGTTGAACGTGTCGCTCGATTGATTTCGTTCGGCTTCGTGTTGCGAATGTGGCCGAGGCAGTGAAAATAATTGATGTTTAAACTCGAGATGATTTAGATTTCCATTTCAAGCCGCGTCCTTCCGTAGTTGTTCGTATTTTCGAATTGTACCTCGCACGACTGTGTAATCATTTTTTTTGTAAAACTCTGTGAAAAACTGATTGGTCGAAGAGATTGCAAAGTTTCCGCGTGATTTCGCGTGATTCGGGATATGGAATGAAAAGTGATCTCGAAAATGGACGGTGTGTGGCGTTGAAGAACGGGGAAACGGCACATAGACCGGAACGGGAAGTGACCTGCTGCTGCTGGTATATCCACGAAGCTGATTCGTGGTCGATCACGTGGAATGTAGGGGCAGGAAGTATCTCGAGAGAACTATAAAGGATCCACTGTGCGTGTACAATGGAAAAGGAATATCGGGGGATGAGCTTCTCGATTGAAAGAGTAATGGATCGAGGTATCGGACACGTATTTAATATACAGAGCGGGTCGCTTCAATCCTATTGCCTTACAGGATTTTGCCGAAGGTGATATAAAAATATACGACATGTTTGCGGAGACTGCAATAAATACTTGCATGCAAATAGATTAATAATATTGAAATTAGTAAAGTGCAATTTAAATTAAAATTTATTGCTTCTGCTGATAATATTGAGAGCCAGAAATTTTATTATTCAGCTAAATTATTACTAAAATTTAGTAATATGAAATATTTTTACAGTCATTCATAACTCAATAATATCGTTTGAGAATTGAAAAGTTCTAGTACATATTCAAAGTGACTTTTCATAGGACAAAATAATTAGAACGAAAGAAAAAGAAATACTTGCATTTGTATACAAGACATACTAAATATATTTTATCTCACTGTGAAGTGTGTCATTCATACTATTATTATAAGATTAAAGCACGTGTACTGCACGGGGCTAATAATCAGTTGTCAGAACGCAAAATTTATTACGCAACAATTTGTCATTACGCGTAACTATAGTTATTATTATTTATCATTCCGTTACGATAAAATGTTCAATTGATACTTGTGAAATATTAGTACGTATCTTAACACGGAACGACATTTTCTATACAGTTCGCGAATTCATAAAATATGGCCAGCCAACTACACAGTGCTCCATTCAAACACAACGTAGCGTGTTACAAATGACGATTTCTCTTGCATTGAAACAAACATCGGGCAATTTGCACAATTACTGATTCACTTTGCTATTCTAAAAAGGATAACAAGCATCATGATTTATCTTAGCAACGGATAACGTAAGCAATCGTGTGTAATGCATATGTTACGACATAATTAAGATTCATGTACAGAAACTGTTTATTGAAACAATAGTTAAAAATTGTCCGTGTGATATCGGTATATAGACATTTCTTCATCCACACGAATTGCAATCATTTATTCATTGTTCTTGTTAAATACAGAGTGAACCACGTAACTTGATCACATTGAATATCACTGTTGTTTCACGAAGACATAGAAAAGCTTTGTTAATAAAAATTGTTTATTACAGAAGAGGCTACAACACGTACAGTAATAATTTTTTTTATGTTGTAAAGTCACCTTATTAATTTTATGCATAGTATAAAATTAAATTGAAAATATCTGCTTAAATTAATAACTTTCCGACAAACACAGATTGACACTTTGTTGAGCTGCATCGATCAATGGGGCAAAAAATATGTCTTTCCATTAAAAAGAAAAGTAGTCGAAATTATAATTCTATTTGATAAAGTGATTTTATAAAATTCTGGATGATATTTCAATCTGTGTGCTTGAATTAAATCTTAATTTAGTTACTTACTAATCTCAGTTACTTAAGTTTAGATAACCCGGTTAGTAATTTTACTAATGGTCATGCGAGAGAAGACAGTGAAAATTAGAAGCAAGTGCTTCGAAATTCTGTAACTGAGGCTGAATTTTTGTCACGTATTCAAAAATATTTGCCCATGCTACTCGTTTGTAAGAAGAAACAACGATGTTACTCTCAATTGCGACCTACTTCTAACAACGAGAGTTACTGTACTGAATTCGAATCATACTCTTCTCTCCAAAACCTCAATCGGTTATTTCAAAATTTAACACAACGTAGAAAATTTTTACCTAGCAGAAGTTTCTCGATTACTCTATGTACAACTGAATTTTCGAAATTGCTTAATATCCTGGTAATATCTCTCCTCCATTGCAACAGACATTTGTCTAGTGTAACAAGCATAAGCGAAATTTTGATACCATTTCTCGTAACGCGTACATCATCGAAGGATGAGCGAGCTTACTGCTCCATCCACTATTCGCTGAAATTTGAATAATGGTGATTTGCAAATAACAGCCGTGAGTTGGAAATTTGTGAATCTGGAAGTTTTACGCACGCCTAACCAATCAACAAACTCGACATTGAACGTTGAGAATTTGGTCACTGAAAAATTCAGAATTTGGAATTTGGAAATTGGAAGTTAACAGCCAATTATTATTAGGTCACGAGCTGGAAGTTTGCTGCATTGGTGAATTATGTTAATGGATTCTTTTCTCCTCGAACAGTTAGAAACCTAAAGACCTTTTCTTCGAAAGAACCATTATTCTCCCTTAATAACGCTTACTTCTTAGTCTGAGTCTATACGCTTAGTCTATACGACTAATTACAAGTCTGTAATTACGACTCGATATGAGTACGAGTCTACGCATGTGTTGATCATTGCGCGTTAAATGTAACATGACTTTAATTCATATGTCACGTTACATTTTAATCATATATGTCCGGACCATAGAAGTTACGTGCGATGATCGGACCAAAATCTAACTAGATCATTGGACCATAAATGATTAAAGCAATCTGAATGAAATTTAAATTTAGTTAATCCATTACTTTCGTAATTAATTTTAGTAATTAATTTTAGTTTACTTTCGTAATTAATTGAAATTGAAATTAAATTGCGGTCCTGCTAGAAATTTCAAACACCTACAGAAAATTATCATTAATTTTTTTCTGCAATTTCGATTTATATATTTATGTGATTTTACATATGCACAGTGACAGATAAAATAAAATTTGTATAAACTTAAAGTACACTTGAATCGTATAATAGTGATAAATTTAAAATCGTATATGATTGGTAGTATTCTTTATCAACGTTATAAAAGAAATATTCCATTTTATAAAATTATGGATTTTATTTCGTGCCACTTGGATGCTAACCAAAATTATCTCTGCTACTGAAATAAACAGCGACCATTTCATTTATATCATTCCCATTATATAATAAAAATTTTATAAAAATCATGTAATAATATTAAGAGCGTGGATATAATTGTTTAAATGTTATTTTATCATATATTGTTCACTTAGATAAGAAATAATAATCAGGGATTAATTGACTGGTTATATCAAACTTTGATCGATTGAACGGGTGAGAATTTGCCTTTAACAGCAGTAACTGTCTGTTGATCGTTGAAAATTTGATCGAAGATAAATTTTAGCTTGTATTATGAACGGATATTAACGTCAAGTGGCTGTCTAAAGCTTCTACCTTTGAGTAACTCTTGGTCGTAAACGTTGTCTAGTTAATACGAAGCAACTTTAATTACAAGCCTCCTTGTTTGGGAAAGGAGAAATGAACCTTGCGCGTTTGAATCGTTGCAAGCAAAGGAATACCATCAAACACCTCGTCAATATTCACTTCACGATGCTGCTTTTCATTTACGTTTACAGAATTCCATTAACAAATACACGTCTAGCTTCTCTCTTTCAGTTACTTCGAGCGTAAAGTTAAATCCATCCCTGAAAAGCTAAAACTGATCGAATCCAAATTTTATTAATTTCTTAATTTCATTATAACAAAGAAACAACCAGCCTTTGATACGTATCGGAATATTTAACATATAAATTATTATAACTCAGACGATAATTATTGAAATGAATAGATTTATACGATTATATTTCTGTTTAAACAGAATCGATATTAATTTTGATGAAAAAATATCTTTCGATATATTTTGAGCAGCTGTAAAAAGGAATCTAAACTCCAAATTATGTTGGCAAATTATAGCATAATTCAGTTTTTAGGAAACAGATGACTCATTTTCATAAGTTCATTCATCGAAAGAAAATGACACAAGTGACAGTGTATATTCTACGATAAATTTAGAGAGAGTGTTTGTAATGTCATCATTTTTCAATTTATGAAGTTGATCAATGTGGCTCCTAAACAGTTCAATAAAGCGAAACGTGACGGTGGATCTATCAAATCAATCTTTTGTACAATCCATCATCCGATTATACATTCACAAGTCTGAAAACTCGATAATACGTCTGTAACCTCGTCAAAGAATCGGTCAAATTCAAGAGGACTGTACTTGATTTTCGAAAAACGAAAAAAAGAAGAAACAAGAAATAGAAGATCGATTCAAACATGTTACGTAGATACCGATCAGATTCTAGCATAGAGAGTATCTGAGAAAGCAAATTGGTCAACTCTTTATTCATTTCTTAACATGTATATTCTATTATAATGTATATTCTAATTGTAAGACAAACGGAAAGAAAAATATCGTTCACAAGATCGTCGTTTCTCTTCATTTTTCGATTTATCAATCGACCGATAAAGCTCAATTATTTAACAATCTTTTATTATTATTTTCTACGTTATTTAATTATACATATACTTCGTTATTCAATAAAGCGAAACACGACAGCAATAATTGTCAAGCAAATCCTTTGCACAATCCGTCGTCTAACTATACAAGCTTGAAAACGCAACAACACAGCTATAATTTGATCAACGAAGCGTCCAGATCCAAATTCTCTTTTTCCACCTAATTTATACCATCGTTGATCGTTGTATCTATCAGCCAGTGCCAATTTACCAATTGACTTAAGAAACGGTGTTCAGCGAGCTGCAGTTCACTCAGACCCAAGAGAAAATCGCGTAAAAATATTGAACGAAATTCTCGAACGAAAGGAAGGAAAGGAGCGAGGCCAAACCCGTTACGTGCTGATTCTTAGATCCTGGCGTTCGTTTCAACGACACGTACCCACAATGGGTTCGGCGTGCCGCGGATTTACGTGAGTTAGAAATTGCGGGGGGAGGGGCGTCGAATGACGCCGCGGATTCGAACGGGCGCGTTCCCATATAAACGGCGGCCAATCCCCTCGGCGCCGTTTTCGCGAATCGAGTTCACGGATTACCGCGAATGGGAGCATCGTGGTCAGGATTAAAACCAGACCACTCGTCGCTATGGAAATCGACGTAATGCCGGACGATGATATTAGTGTATTTCCGGTGCGGTGTTGATCGCCGCGAAAGGACCTGAAGAAGCAATAACCGCGGATGAATAATCATAGGCCAATGTTTCGCGTTCTAACGGCGTGTGGTGGATGGAAATTTCGCTAACGAGCGAATAATTAAAAACGGACGCGAACGAGGTGCGATTCGGTTTCCTTTCATCGCTCTTACTTGTGGATAATGGGTATACTTTTAGGATAGGAATTTAAGGGTGAAATTATGTGATGTTATATGCTCTGTTATACACTCGCGGTCTACGGTTTAACGAATGGAACGACTCTTTGGTCAAATGTTTCGTTCGAATTCAAAGAGTCATTTAAATATTTCTTTCACAGAGACATCGAGCATGATATTTAGAAATGTGCGAGAAATATCGGGTCGGGTCGGGAACACGAAATTTTTGTATCCTGAAAGAATCGGGATTCAAGCGAGATCTAGAAGAGTAATCGATCATTCGAGCAATTTCTTCTGTTATATCTTTTGGTTTAACAATCTTTCGCGTATCATTTTGTACACGCGACAAATTTTATATCGACTCAGTTTCTTTTCTAGTACATGTACTTATGTTTGGATGCATATGGTTCTGATGGCGTAATAAACCAGTAGTATTTGCATACTTAGTTTTAAATTCATGGTGACAATGTATGCATTCCGCCTTTGTATCATCTTTTTCCTGAAAATGTTCCCAAACAGAGCTTCTCTTTACCTTCTTCCTTTACACGACATCTTCTGCACTAGTTTCTGCTACCACAACTTTGCTCTCACTATCGCTCGACATTTTCTTTAAAGATTTTTAATCTTTATTAAATTCACACAGATTTTGAAATATACGTCTGAACTGGCCGAATTTCTCAGCGACACTGCTCAACAGCGTACATTATGTCCAAGTACTAAGCACGCAGTCACACGTTCGTTTACATCGGGTCACACGATTCTTAGAATCCGTGTTTCCAATAACTTCACTGGCAGAAGAAATTGAACTGTGTATTTACATATTTTGTAGGCTGCTGTACAGCATTGTAGAGTAGTTCGAGAAACGGTAGCCGGGTTCCCGATATTTTCGAGTTCTCGCACACCCCTAATGATATTTAAAATTCTGAGAATTTAAAGTGAAAGCCGGTGAGAATGAAACAGACCAAAAATTAAAAAGGAGGTAAAATTTTGGCGATATAACAGGTAAAACATGATGAACGATGTTGTAATAAACAAAACATTCCATCCAACTATATAATTTTGAACCATGTTATACTCTACGACACGATGTTTTTTTTTTTTTTTATTTTATTATTTGTACAAATCGACGAGAATGAATCGTTTCTCATCTGTCACAATTTCGAATATATTTTCATTGATTCTGGACTATCATCAGAGAAACAATCACAAACGCAGAAGAAATTTCGATCGAGGATCACAATGGTTTTATACATTGATATTCCAAGAGGTAAACGGTGCTTTCAAACAATCACACTTGCCGGAAATTCAATGGCCGCTCGAGTGACGTAGTTTCCTTTTGAAACGGTAGCATTTTATACAAAAATATCCTCGGGAGAAACGTTGTTGAGCGTGAAATCTTAAGAAATTTGATTTACTAGCGGGAACTTATATATCAGGGGATTCGCGAATACCGGATACGAATTTCAGTTTGTCACGCTGTACAACATTCTCTCTAAATTTACCACAGTGTTTCTACTTGTATTGATTTTGTTCGTATATATTGTACACCAGTCTCCAGTACAGTTTATTTCAATTCATTTACGTCTGTTTCTCAAATTAATTCTCAATTGTCAAGTGTTGCAGTTTCTCGATCGAATTTTATGATTAATCACGGTGAATGTAAAACGTAAAAGCGAAATTAAATACAAGGTACGAACATAAATCGTTGCAACTCGAGATAAATTCCTTGATGTCGTCGGAATTAATTCTTTCCGGTATTGAATAAATTAAAGAACGTCACGGGGCACTTTCATTCGCGAGTTTTATTTCGTAGCGTCGTTTAAAGATTACTCCGGCGATAAAAAAAAAAAGGTCCGTCGTTTCTTCTGAAAAATTTTACATTGAAGCCACGTTTCAAGCGAAAGGTCCAGCTGCTGTGCCCGGATATTAAAACGTAATGACGAAAAAGAAGAAATTCGGGCAACGCGTTCCGCATTGAATCGCAACGTATCGTTTCACCCGCTCCAAGTTCACCGCTCCGGCTTGTCCCAAATTCATCGCCATTCGCCGCCCAGCCATGAAGGCTACGATGAGTGTGTCTGTATTTTTCTCTGCTCGATTTCATCCGAGAACTGAATGACGCATACGACGTCCGATGCATCTGCCGGGAATATGACTGGCAACGCAGTGTATGAATTCTTTTATATAAGAGTAATCCCCGAACGAAAATGGAAAGCGTCCGCTGCCATAAATAATGCAACCTTCGACTGGATTAAAAATCAGCCTCTCGCGCGGCTGAGCGTTCCCTCTGGATGATATTCCCCGGAAAGACAGATCGATCCGTAAAGAGAAACGTTCTCGAAGATTCATACACGTACGTACATCCGACGATAGAATTGTTTCCTATCAATCTCTAGATGGACATTCAAGAATTCGTTGAAAACGTTACATCTCTCAGCTCTTTTGTAATTTCGTGAAATTTCAAGATATGAAAGTATTTGTAATATTGTGGTAAGTCGTTGTCCTTGACCTCTTGCGCTAGAATGACGTGCCGTACCAAATTGCAACATTCTCTCAGTTTTAAGTATGTTTAAGCGTCACGCAGGGAAAACAAATGGCAAGTTTATTACTTCTTGATGACGTTTGTCCAGTGATATCACACCGACGAGTTCAAATGAAACAGAAAGCGACGAATTATCGTGTACGGTTCGGTCACTCGTTATGGTCCGCGCAACCAGTTGCCAGGCCAATAAATTGCCCTGTTATTAAAAAACACACGACCACGTGAAATAATCTTCCTCGTGGATGTTAATCTCTTCTCTTCGTCACAACAGAAATTCATTTACAGAATTTAATACACTTTGTCGTCTGAATCTGTTTGTAAACATTGCCCCCTGTTTAATAATACACACCGTTACTTCTCTCGTTGAAATAAATTCACAAAATTCAACGAGCTTTTTGTTCTCTCGTGCATTTGTACAAAAACACATTTCGTTCAAAATGGCGTCGCCCTTCCGTTCGCATTCTCGCAGCAGCAGTTACCGTCGCGTCGGTGTCGCGCAGGAAGTCCATTCCGAGGACAAACGGCATCGGGGTAAGGTGGCCGTGGCCGTTGAAAACCCTGCAACCCCGCTGTTTCTCCATTAAACCTTATCTCTTCCCTTGGATCTCCTTCGCGATATCTTTATTTTTCCGTTTGTCGCGCGCACAATCGTACAAACAACGCGGGGGGAGAGACGTCTCGCTCGAAAGAAATCTAAAGCGAAACGAGTCGTCGGTGTTCGCTTGTACACAGGCACGGTTAGGTTGCTCAATGATCCGACAAGGGACCGAGGGTTTACGGTTACTGCCAAAGAGATACGACAATACCTGCCGTAGGTATAATCGTTTCCCTCTTGTCGCTCCGCCTTTGATCCATTTTCAGATTCGCGACGCGAATTCCTTTCGAATTGAATGGAATTCGTTCTTCCTTCTCAACGTTCGAGCAAGTATCACGTGAAAATTTTCGTTTCATTATTAAGAAACGAAGTTCCAACAAAGCGTTTCGTGGAAAGTTCGAGGAAAGTGCGAATGTTATAATTCTAAAATATATTTTGGCATCGAACATTTTAGTATACAATATATTCATATTTTTTGCATTGATATTTTTTAGTACTCTGATGTATGTGTGAATGTGCGTCATTTCCTTCGTGAGCTTGGAACTTTTCAATTGCAAATGCTGGATTTCAGTTGGATTTCAGAAGCGTCTTTTATAAATAATGTTGTTTCGTAAAGAGTACAAAGAGAACATTCGCGAAGGAAATATTCGTCCAAGAACTTTTATAATTCAAGAACTACGAGGTCATGAATCATTTCCCCCATTTTTCGTTTAATTCAAAATTAATGTTGCACACATCGGTATCAATATACCTTCGTTTCGCTTACGAAGTGACACAACCTCGTGTGAATCTCAATTTCTTGCAAATGTGAACGAGCACACGTATATGTACACGGTGGGGTGGGGGGGGGGGGTAAGACAAGAGAAATTTAAACTTCATCTCTCAAATCGAATTGTATCGATTCCTTTCGAATTTGACGGGGACAGAAAGGAAGCTCGTCCATATAGTAAACGAAATGAAATTCGCGGAGGGTCGCATTTACCACGGACGAGTTCAAATATTTAAGGATATAAATTCGGGGGCGGGCTTGAATCGATATTCGGACGGATGTTTTTATTTGAAAAACGTTTAAATATCCGCGACAGTTCTGTGGCCAGCGCACGAGTAAATACAGGCGAAACAGAACCAATCGTGACCGCAACTCGGGCAATTTTCAACGTTGCCGTACCGCTTCCGTCGTGGCTCTTTCAATTACAGCGGTATTCCATCGCTAACCCGAGCCACGGGCAAGCATTCAATCCGGTTCACGATATTTCCTTTTCTTCTTCTCCCTCCCTCCCTTTCGATTCCTTTCGGTAATCGGAATTTTTAATTACGCCACGCGGAAAAAATAATCGGCCGCTGAAAACAAAAACCACAGACCCTCCCTCCGATCTAGATTTTTTTTAATTATCCGTCGACCGCGTGAAATAACGCGATCCTTGGCATTCGACGAGATTGTAGTGAGACGCCAACGAAAGGAAGTGGGACGTTCGTCCTTCGCGAATCACGAACGAGACGAAAGTTCTCGGCGCGGATTAACTGAGGAATTTAAAGGGGATTTGCAGAAACGGAAGGGCCAGCTTTAAGAATTCCTTTGGCTTAAGTTAATTAACACGTCGCCCTTGTAACCTGATTTTCACTAGCTCGCGAATTTCTAGATATTCAACCCCTTAACTCTTGTTAACGCGAGTTATTAATACACTCGGGTTAAATTTCTTCTTCCAGTTTGGACAACTGGAAGAGTTGCTGGTGCTATCTGAATTAATTCTGTGAGTTGCGGTGCACCGGAAAGAAATTTCTTCTTCTAGTTTGGATAATCCTGCTAACGTTTATGGTAAACGTTAATATTGTATATTTTGTGCTTTGCAGTGGTATTACAGAAAATCATTTGTTTTTTTTCTTTTTTTTCAAAGAAAAATTTATCGTGGGTTCAATTTTGAGATCGAGAGATTCATTTGACGTTATTCTTGAATCAAACTCGTGTGAGCGTGAGGTCGAAGAACCCATCAATCATCAGCCTTTGAGGTGGAGTGTTCGACGATTTTCGAGTGATGTTAGGCGTGTGCACGAATTTAAAGTCTCACCAAGTGATCATAATATGATCATTATGTGATCACTATTGATTATCACTTAGTCAGTTTCAATTTTTACTCGAATCGGATGTTTCTAGACGAGTGAAAGATCGTTTTTAAAATAAATAAATAATACGATCACTTTGAGGAAGATTCACTCTAAAACTTTGCATTTAGATGTGCTTTTGCAAAAAGATTTAATAAAAAAAGTTATTCGTAAAGAACATCATAAAGAGCCTTCTTTTCAGATAAATAGCAATTAATTTCCTTAAAAGAGATTCACCATCGTACTTTATATTCAAATGTCCAAGTAAACAAATTTATTCTGTCAGAATCGACAGACCGTCTCAGAAAAGTTAACAATTAACTTGTAAATTTAAAAATGTGTTTAAGGACACAAATAATTTTCTACACGAAACTCCAATAGTAAATCGAAAATTCAAAGATAAACTTTCGAAGATGGATCAAAAATTTAATGGATCTTCGAATGAACAAACTCGTAACATCTTTCACTTTCAAACTGTATAGATATTTCCTTTCACTGAACACGATTCTCCTTTCAATTCGTAAAAGAGATCCATAATAGATCTTCCTCCTAGCGAATGGACCAAGTAACACGATATCTTCGAATCGAAGATATATTATATTCTTCACGGAACATTTCTCAACGCGGAACACGTTGTAGCCTCGACGTGCACGCTTCGTCGTGCAACTCGCGTGGAAAATTGATTCGCGCTTAATCCACGCGGTGAATTTCGTTCTGGTCTTACGCACGTCGGCCGCATTCCGCCACGAAGGGAATTTCAATTTGTGAAACCGTTCCGTTCTCACTACTGATTGCCATCGGGTTTGTCGTCTGTCGTTCGAGAAGTTCGACGACCACGGTCCAACGATTTTCGAGTTGTTTCGCGCGACGTAGCCCTCGAAACTGATTTGTTAGCGGTTCGTGTTGCGAATCGAATTCGTTTTAATGCTTTCGTCTGGATCGCGCTGGAGATGATATGATCGAAACGCTTCTTCTGTCGGAAATATTTCAGATATCTCGCCCGTGAATTTCATGCAAGTTTTCATAAAAGTTTCAGCAGTAGAAACGTGTTACGTAGAGCTTTGTGTAATGCGAATTGACGCATGTACGCAATTTGCGAATACGAGGGCGAAAAATTGAGAACTGACGTACAAAGAACCTTCCGGTCGTCGTTTCATAACGTTTAGTGTGATTTAATGCAGTAGTTCTGCAAGTTTCCAACCAGAGGGATAACTCGTATAGAAAGCATTTAGTATGCATACAGAGGAGAATTTTATTTCCTTTTGCAATTTGCTCTGGGATTTCTAAAAAAGTTGTTCAAAGAGATTCTTCAAAGGTATCTGATAATTTTAGTAATTTTCTACAAAATTCCAGACAAAAAATTTCAGTCACAAAGCTTCGAATATCTTCCCAGTTTGTATTACATTTTAATTTTTCCACTTTCCCAATCTAAAACGTTCAATTTCCAATATATCGTTTCTCTCGCGAACGGATAGAATATTTTCCATTCACGTGTAAACTCATCATCCTCGGTTGAAAGATCGTGAAACGTAAATTGACAAAGCTCTGAATTAGAAAGTTCGAAATTAACAATTTCGTACTAGATAAATGGGAAGGTACATTTTTAATTTTCCGATGAAAAATTTTAAATCATCTTCGCCGACTAAAGAATTAATTATACCACTCTCGTTTCTTCTTACATCCAACTACAATAAACCTTTCCCTTAAACTTCGTTCGAGTGCAACTCTAGCCGCGGATTTCGCGAAGTAAGAACCTGTAATTCATTTCTCGGTTTCACTCGGTTTAATCGAGTTATCCGTGGCATTTAAATAGACGTTCCAGTAAAAAGAGAAGCGACGCAAGTTTCTGGTGGCGATCGAGCAACGTTAACGTACAGAGGAACGCGAGGAAACAATTGGTGGCCGCGATAGGAAGTTGTTGGATGGGATAAAGCGGAAAGAATAAAAGGATGATGGCGAGACGCGGACAGTTGCCAGCTTAAATTGAATCTTTCTCCTGGAATTTCCGTCACACGAACTGCAAAATTACGAACTATGGCCGTACTCTTTGTCTCCCGTTTTTATCCGCTCGTCTCAGCTTCAGTGTCGCGACCCTGAGAACCTTTCATTCACTCTATTCCTGCTGAATGAACTTAAGTCGCGTGACATATATACATGCGTGCAATGTGAAACTTGTCGCGTCACCAGACTGCCATTTATCAGACGAGGGATTAGAAAATCGAGATAACACTGGAGCAGTGATTAATAGATCGCGGATCTTTTGCATATTTGAAAATATGGAATATATTATGGCAAAACGTGGAGAATCGTCGAAGTGGAATACTCGTTACAGATACATTTCTATGCAAGTCCATGTTTTTGAAACTATGATACGAAAATTGAAACGTCGGTGGAAAATTTTTCTACGTCACAGAAAGTACATCATTTACCAGATTGCGAGTTTTGAAGTTTTCATGAACGTGACTGAGAAATTTTAATGGAAAATTCTTTCTCCTTCGTTTTGTTATAATTCAAATTTTTTTACAACAGCATAAAGATCCGCAGTCTATCGCACAAGAAAACTCTACACTTTTTCATTTTCTAATGAATATCTAAATAATCTGTAACCTACAACTTCACTTAATTTTGTCGAATGATGGAAATTATTTCAATGGAAATCGAGTCAAATTTAACCGCGATATTAAAAAAAAAAAAACAGTTGCGATAGGAAGATTAAACGTGAAAATTCATTGCTATCTCTCCGAACTGGACATTTATAATTTTTAATTTCGCGCACCTTGTGCGAGTTTTTCCTACCGTCTGCATAAGTCGTCGAGGATTCTTTTTAACGTTTATTTTCGCTTGTTAGATGGTATTCGTGAAATTAAAAAATAATCCAGCGGGTATCCGGTGTACCCGGAGAGACGCACCGGTTTCCTCGTGTTTCAACGGAATGCTTAACTACATTAGACCCCCGGCGAAGATATCCCCGGGTAAAATTCGGGATCCAACGGAATTCCTTGCGAAATGAAGGCGAGACGCGGCGAATGCAAGTTCCTTGCGTGAGTGCGAGGGGAAAAAGCGTGGAGTTCGGGATGTAGCGACTAACGACGTTAACACGTTGCAAACGAGCCCGCCGGGGAGCATTATCTAAACGAACAGTTTATCTTCCGGGAACGTAGATAAATTGCTGTTTATTGCCACGGAAGGGACGACCCTTATAGATTACAATTTCTGCAATCCTTGCGCCGTGGCACACGAAATCGGGATTATTTAAAGCTGTCACTGATGCAAGCTAAGCTAATTAAATTATTAACATAAAATACTTAATTAAATAATTAATAATATAAAATTTAATTGTTAATTATTATATATTATATATATTAATTTAATTATTAAAATTATTAATATAAAATTCGTCGAATTCGTTCGCTCTTTCTAACTGATTACAATGTGATACAGTTTTATTATATTAATTTGCAGAAATCTATAAATTTCCTTTCTCCGAGATTTTCGATTCAAATAACTTTCACCCTCATTGTCGTAAGCAGTAAGAAGATAAAATATCTCTCTGTACCTTTTGTTCGTCTTCATCTTTGTGTTTTATCTTGTCTCTTTAAGAAGCTAGCAAGAATAGAGATTTATCATCGATAAATAATATCGGAACCTAACCACCGAAGTTGCAAAATTGCAAAGTAATTTCAAGATTTCAGCCATCAAATATAATTCTCCCTTTAAGAGGGAGAAGATGCACACGAAATTGCAAGAAACAAATTTTTTAATAAAAATTTGAACGTCAAATTCAATACGTTTCAATCCATGTGAAATAATACTATAACTAAAATAATTATTGTAACTAAACTTTTGATAATATTTCGATTCATTTTTTATGGTGTACATCTATGAATGGTAGATTGTCTCTTCTATTAATGTAGCTTATATGCTTATATTAATGTAGCTTATTATCAGTACCACGAGCAATTTTCACTTCGTTAAGTTGAGATGCCGAATTTTGTAGAAAATTAACTACATTCAATGTTCGTTCATAATTCGTTCTTTCATAGTAAAACAGTAAGAGAAAGAGTATCGACGATGTCAAACAGAAATTAATCTCTAAGCCAACGTTTTCATATTTCAATTAATCAGCACTTCTAATCACTGTCAGTGGCTTCTTTTTACTCTTTAAATTCAATAAAATATTACTCGACAGTAATTTCGCTCACAAAATTCGTTACAAAGTTACAAAATTAGAAAATTGCAAAGTTACAAAGTTGAAAAATAACAAAGTTACAAAATTACAAAATTGCAAAATTGCAAAGTTACAAAATTAGAAAATTGTAAAGTTACAAAATTGAAAAATTACAAAGTTACAAAAATGTTAACTGTAATTTTACACGTCTGTGAAACGTTGCACGTCAACGATTTCTCCTGACCGCGAGGGCAAGAAAGACTCGGTTTCTCGTCGATTTCAACGACAACAAGCAAGTAAGTAGATCTCGAATTTTGGACTTACTCAACCATGTCGGACTCCTTGGCGACACGACAGTGAACACCACGATCCACCAGACATTTCCCGCTCACAGGATCCGGCGGCGCGAGATTGATGTAAGGCGGCTCCTCCAAGAACGTTATTTTCAAATAAAACTTCTCCGGCACGCCTTGCGGTGGTGTGTGGGTGTTTCCTGGCCAAACAATGTCCTTGATGTCCAGACCTTCCTTCTCCCAGGACTTCCACACGCCGATCTGTTGGCACAAATGAGACGAAACGACTGTTAAATCAGAGTGGTTCTTCTCGTTTTGATAAATGAATCAACGCGGACACCGGCGTCGAGCGACCTTTCTCTTAACGCGACGTTCATTTTTCATCGTACTTGCGTAATTCGCACGACAGCGAGATACTTCTTGTTATTTAGCTCGGTGTCAGAAACGCATTAGCTCCTTAGACTGTGTCTTTGATTGATCTAAGGGAAGAAATCTGGATGTGGATTATTTTTCTTTATTTCGAAATCACAACACTGGACTGTGGACTTGCTTGTGCAGTGACTAGAAAAATTGATTAAATTATTTTTAATTTTTATTCAATGAAAATCTTGAAGTTATTTTCGAAAGTAATATTCACGTGTAAAATATCTCTACAGAGATAATATCGTTCGAGATCTGAATGCGTATTATCAATTTTCGTCATCATTTTCAGTAGGCTAAAAAAATTTCTACGTAGATTCTACTTCTTTATTAATGATTGAAAATAATAATATGAATTTCTTTGCGACCTTTTTATTTCTATTTTAATTCATTATCGTTTGTCATTTAACGTAAGAACGTAAGGAGCCTTTTACATTTTCAAAACTTTATATTTAAAAATTGTGTTTCGCATTCTTTCATATTTTTCAGTTACAATGAACTAGTCGAATAATCGAGTAATCGGGTCGATAACTTCAGGTTCCACGTTTCAAATTTCGATCGACACAATTTTTCACATATCATTTTCTTTTACAAAACATCAGCAACAATAATAAACATAGCAAACAAACGTCCATAGGAGTTATTACCGCAGTTACGCTGTCCGCTATAATTTCTGCGTGCAAATAACACACCGAGAATTGTTATGTTATTTCAACATCGGGCTAATTGCGAGAAACAATGCAACATTGTCGAAGAATATTGTCCGTGGTGTAACATGTGCCAACATTATCATAATTCCGTTATGCGAAAATAAGAGTAATGTGTAATTAACAACTCGGATATAATTAGAAAGTTTCGTTTCACATTCATTACCGCATCGCAGCCGCAGCATAAATGTACTGATAAAAATAAAAAAATTCTTGATAACTTAAACTGATGTAATTTCGTAAAAGAAAATTGACACAACTGATCTATATTCACGAAATTGCATTAGTTCAAATTATCCATAACTTTTCATTGTCATCGGTAGAATTACATTCCAGTATTTTGTCCTTTCACATTATCAATTCAATCTTCATACGAACGACGAACGAAAAGAGTTTGATGATGTTTCAAGATGTTTGCCAAAATGTAACCAAGAAATCACGCGTGTTAATAAGAATTATTTCATATTTTATTTGCGCTTCGTCCTTAAACGTTAGAAAAACATAATTTAATTGAAAAGTGATCGAAAGGACGAGTTAACTTGTCATCGTGACATGAATCGAACTATCGAGATTTTCCAATTTCCTCGAAATTTCCTAAACTTTAGCTTTGGTTTGCGATTTATCGGAACGCGACACAATTCTCATAAAATATTCCCCGCTGATTGTCAAATTACGCTGAAGTGTTTGAAATGGACGTGCATTTCGATCGAATTCGCTGCAAGTGGCTGACGCAAATATTTGTCAGTTTTCGAAATTTTCCGAGATATTTGTTTCCCCCGGCCGTGGAAAATCGATGCCACTTTATTTGCTTTCTACGGGGCTGTATTTTTCTTTCGCGACGTATTAAAGAGCATCAACGCTGACGGTGTAATAATCTGTAAAGTCAATTCCACTTACAATTTAGTTGACAGGATATATTTTAAACATAAACGGGAACGTGTTTCTCCAACCTTTAGGTTGTACATATATATGTACTAGGAATGAACTTCTCGCGCGTGACAGCAATAAAAAGAAGAAAGAATTCGTCGATTTGAGAACGTCACGAAAACTTTCATTACAAATTTCGAGCGTGATAAGCTCCGTTCACTTCAAAGTGATTAAAATGAAAATTATCCACCAACTTGCCGAAGCTGCACAGTAACAAATAAAATAAAATAAAATAAAATAGTATTATTTTCATTAATAGTATGATTCGAGTTCCAGTCACCACGATTTCCAGTTAACTATTTACAATATTTATTTACTCCGTGCTTTTAAATAAAGACGAATATGAGTATTTCTCTACGAAGGTAAACCCCAGAGACCAAAAAAAAAAAAAAAAAAAAGAAACACACAGCAAGAGTAATATTTTAAAGACTCTCATATATTTCCAGTGTTCTAATCGACACAAATGCACGACAACATCAGGAAGAACATTTCAAATTAATACGTAATGTGCGGGTATCGTTCAACCCTCGGGCTGAAATACGCGAAAGCGCTATGAATGCTAAACTGGCGGATGCGTATTAAAAATAGACCGATATCGTTTCTCGCCAGATCGTGCCGAATTTCCGTGGGATTTATTTAACGGTGGCTCGAAAACGAAATCGCCCCTACCGTCCGCGAGATCTCTCTTTAAAGGGATCAGCCCGCGAACATAAACGTCATATATTTGCTGCGCGTCGAACGACAACAGTCGCGAGAGTGCAGAGTGGCGCGCGGAATTTTCGAAGCGGCAGCTTCACGGCCGGCGGACAAAGTGGAAGGAAAATTGCAAACCGGGCGAAAAATAGAGCGTCTGCAAGTTCATCGCCGTTACGAATATGTAATAGGACGAGGGAAGAGCGCGTCTCCTGTGTACCATCGGCCGACATTCGAATATTGGAATCCGATACAGATACAGGTCGGACGTGTCGCGATGAAAATTCATTCGCGCCCCGTCCCCGTCTCTCTCGTCGTCAACGATTTCAAGAGAGAATCGCAATTTTCCAACCACTTTCGGGTCGCACGAAGGACCCCCGTTACATTTTGATTAACGTCGCGACCATCGGCGACTAAAGTGTGGAACGCGTATCGAAAATGTCGGGACGAAAGAGAAAGAAGAAAAAAAAGTCGGTTTTTGTCTCAAAAGTATGCAGAGTATTCGGCAATGAATGGTACAAGAATTTCAAGAGCAATTGGAATTTAATAAACATTCGAGGGGGTAGTGAGAATCGATACTTGTTTTAGTTCAATTTGACGAAAATTTGACTGAAGTTAAAAGGGAGCCAGATTAAAAGGAGAAAGTTCAATTTAGATATTCCTGCGTTTTATTGGTAAAGATCTAAAGTGACACAAAGATCAAATAAGTAAATAGCTTTTGTTGTTTCAGTAATTTGCCATAGTAGAAAAGAATTAATTAATTTTCTTTTTACGTCAAATACATAGATAGAATCTAAAATGGTAGAAAATTATCTGATTACTTCAATGTAATAATTTTATCGCAGTGGAGAAGAATTGATTAATTGCTTACTAGAGTTGATCAAGATACATCAAATACGTGAATCTAAGATGATATAAAGATGAAATGAGCAAATTAATTTGAATTTTATAGTTTACAAAATACAGTGAAAGAGAAAGAAAATTACCGTGTTGTGTGAATGTTAAAATTATTTACTGTGCAAAGTAATAACAAATTTCTCTGCGTAAAAAGATATAGGACGATGTAAGGAACAGAAGACAATGATTCTCAAACCCAACATATAGATTACTCCAATGAATTAATTCAATGGATTACTTTTTACAAGTGATAGCAAAGAAGATTATGAGATGCAGCTTAATAAAACTATTTGAAAAATCGAAGATGAAAGAATTCTACTTGCCTAGAAACAGAAATAAAACTATCAGAATCAATAAAAGACTATTAAACTCTACCATCTAAAATGCTCGAGTAAATATTTCTTTCAATTTATAAATTTTTCGAAGAATTTTAAGTCCAACGATTTTAAATTTAACTTTCATAAAAACACGTGGATGTTATTAAAAATAACGACACCATGTTATTAAAAATGCACGTAAAATGTAAAAGCACATTTGTACACGTTGAATGTTACCTGTATGTGAAACATACATTACAATATAATTATGTTTATAATTAAAACATTTTTGTGCATTTGACAGCTGTACGATACAAAGAAGATTATTATTCTGTTTTTTTTTTTTCTTCATATCAACTGTTTTACGCTTCAGCATTTAATTATCTGGATGGTCAAAAACGCACTTAACGTGCGTTCAAAAGTTCAAGCACAAGTTAGGATAAAAAATAAGAATTATTCGTACACCAAAAGCGATCAGATTCCATTCCAATTTGACGCGTTGTTCAATTCTCAATTATTTCTATTCCATAATAATATATTTCATAGTAACACGAATCTCAATTGATTCAAAGTTAAAACACTCGCCTATAATTATTTCATTCTGTCGTGAATCACTGATACAAACTTGATTCTGTATGTTACTTCGTTCATCATGAATAAACATCTACGAAAATCGGAAATACGTATCGTACCGACCAATACAATCGCACGCTTGAAACAATACCTCTCACGTCGAAATTGAGATTACAAACGAAACGAAGGTATGTGCGCCATTTTGAATTTGCAGCGCGAGATGCTCAGATCCAGCGGCCAACGAGATTAATGGAAATGATGTTGTTACTGAAAGGAGAAATTCGCAATACAGGCAAGTAATGTTTTCTGTCAACCAAGTTATTGAGTCGGGGTGGAAATAACAGGAAATGCTACTGCACAGTCGCCGCCTGATGATTAATGCAGTGAACTGCCCTTCGCGAATATCATTCCACCTCCTCTTCGTCGGGACACATGGGACCAATTCCTCTTGTTTCTTGGTACGCCATCATTCGAAATACACGTCTGAATAATTCTGTTTATCGCCTACACTTGTCCGGTTAACCGCTTTGCAAAGGGAATGATAAGATAGTTTTGACGCGTTATACTTTACTATTGTTTTATTCTCATTCATTTTTATTTATTTAACACGTTAAACGGCCACCGATATCTGACGACGAAAGATAAAAGAAATCAAAGTCAGGGATATTAGAAATTAAAATTTCAAGATTGCCAAAGAATGAAAATGCGACGTGTCAAATATTCAATTCAATTTGCTGCTCAAACTGCTACGAGATTTTATTTATTTAACCGTTTGCTCGACTATTCCTTCATCTTTATTTATTTAATTGCTCTTTCATTTCAATTTTTATTCTTTTTTAACATTGTGCGAGTATCTTAAGCAAGCTCGTTTAAGAATTCTCGGTACCGAAATACAAGTCACTCGCAGTAAGTGATTGCTCGAGATATCCATTTCCAGATATTATTATTATCCAACATTTGCACTGCTAATATTAACAGTTTCCCTGCGAGTCTGGATAGAACGAGTTGCAACGATAAAAAAAGGAAGAGCAAAGAAACTACAGCGCGGAAAGAACGAGGAAGAAAAGTTTTAACAATAAGACAAAATAGTGCGTTTCAGTGATATAAGAGAGTATAAAGCTGACAAACGAAATATAAGGAGAAACGATGTTTTTAGAGGTAAAAATAACGAACATGTTCCAAGATCATTCTGAGAACGAGAATGATTTTCGAATTCTTTGAATATCTTAGGATTCTATTCCAACAGGAATACGCCAGAAATCTGGGAATAGCTATTGCCACGTAAATTTGCCGCTGTGTTGGCATGTACTATATGCTCGGTTTGAATGGAATTAAAATATAACAAAATGGAACTTAAATTAAATTTAAAAAGAACATATATATCTTGTGAATAATTTATGAAAAATGCACTGGATAACTGTTCTTTTTAACGAAAACTTTCTAATGTCAATTGCAATAAAATGCAAGAAAGGATTCTCAAAAGTTAAAGATTTTTCATTTACGATCTTTCCACAAAGTTCTCTGACGAGAAACTCCTGAAATTGAGAAATTAAAAATTGACAAAGGTAAATTAATTTAAAGGAAGTTAGCGTTAGTTTGACAGCACAAGGATTGATGACGTTACTCTACCCTGATTTTCAGCAGTTCTGAATTCTTGATGGAATTTGTTAGACGTTAATTTCCATCTTTGAAAATCTGAATACGACAAAATTAATTATTTACTTTGTAGAAAATGTTCTGTAAATGAGAAATTATTATATTCAAAAGATCAAAGCGTTAATTCGTCTTCTTCTGATTAATATACAACAAAGTCAAGTATTAAATTTAAGCGGTACTGCTATTGACACTAAAGTCCAATTGTACTGCCAAATACCAAATCACCAAAAGTCAATAATAATACAAGAATAGTAGATTTGAAACATTTTTCTTCGTTTTCCGTATTTCGAAAGAAATATTTCCGTACTTCCCAAAATCAGAAACTACGCTTCGATAATTTCATCGGACCGTTATTCATCCCTCGCTTCAACTCGAATTAAAATTTATTTGTTTGAAAATCAATATAAAACCGAAGAATATAATGTATGCCTCGAAAATTCCTTCTTCTCTTTTTTCACTAGAAACATCAATTATTCATGGGTTCCCGGTAGTTCTTACGTAACGAGCGAAGATACCCTAATGAAAGAAGAATTAATGATCGGCCGCTTAATCACGATCCGCATTACCGCGGAAATGTCGTTAACGAATCGCGTTGCATGTAAATACGAGCCGCTCCTTTCGCTTATCAGAAGTTGCGGCGTATCCTCGTGGGATCTAGCGAGAGCCAGTGAGTAATGGCCTCGATCAATTTTCAGGGTCCATTAAGGGTGGATATCATGGAAAACGAACGACGACGAAGGCGATCATGCACCGCTGCCGGACGTCTTTTCGCTCGAGCGTCTTCCTGATAAACCTCGGATCAACGGAGAAACTCGACGATATAGCCCTAGCCGAAGGTTTGCTCAGCCCGTCGCGAGGCAAATGAAGTTCCTCTCTCCGGTCTTCGGCGGGAGAGAAAAAACAGTGACAAGAACCGAGATGAGCTGCGAGGAACGGGGATGGTTCAATTTTTAAGAGAAACAGCGATGCATCTTGCGACTCTTTCGCAACTTGTACTGTTTTAACAAGTTTGATGAATAACTTGCACGCAGGATATATTTTTGTATATCTTCGTTCAAAATTCGTTTAATATTCATATCATTGACGAGGAAATTCTTAAATATGTTATTTCATAATAATTATTATTTCATGTAATTTTTGATGTGTACACTTTGCAGATTCCATGTTGTACAAAGTACTATTTCCTACAGTTTTGAAATAAATACAATATTGTACAGACTCGAACGTCTTGAGAGATTTTATAGGTAACGATACTGCAACAAATAAATAAATAAATAAATAATAAAAATAATTTTACAGACGACAAAGTCCTGATAAACAAATAAACAGACAACAAAGTTCAGAAGTTAATAAAATCGACTTCCTAAATAATAATATTACTTAATCTTTGAGAATAAAGTTAATATGTTAAAATATTGTTCAACTATATTAAAATATTGTTCAATTGTGAAACAAATATTTATGATTGTTTAAAACTTTTAGGCTGCATGTGATATATGATTATAAGCCGCCTGCAAAGAATATTCCTCTTTCTTAAGATTACAATTTCATCGCGAACAATCCATTATGAGAACGAGCGAATATTAATCGCCAGACACGAGATACGCAACACCGTGTGAAAATCGATATCGTATCAAATTCTCGAGGAGATTAATTGGAAATTTTATCAACGATACGACGGGGCATACTCTTTCGAAGGGGCACACAGGGTTATGACCGAAGGGCCTGCGGTGGATCGAAACTTGCCCGAAAGTTCTCATATACCGCGCGATCTCGTTAGAAAGCCACCGTTAATCTCATTCTATTAGTAGTCATACATTAGAGGCGATGTTACGGCTTGTTAGGTGGCCTATTACTCTCTACTAGACTCCGCAACGTCTACTACACTATATCAGCCAGCTAAGAAACTTCTTCTCTCGCCGCTGTCGGCGTTTCGAGCTGTTTAGTGCTTCAATTATCTACGATGTGTTGAATACGACCGATAACGAGGCGACATCCGGTTAATGGACTAAGTAAACTAATCTGGTCGAATCGCTTGTTGAAGTGGATTACGGTTAAACGATCAGCGGGGCTGGTCGAATTTCCCTTTTCGTTCAATTGGAAACTAAATACTTCGAAGTACTTCGTCTGTTTTCCTTTTTTTTTTTTTTTGTAGAGAAAACAAAAATCGCGATCATTTAAATTGTTGTAAATGCGTGAAATTTCAGTGAAAAAATTGCGACTCGAGTACTATTGTACGACTACTTTGTCCAATGATGGTGAAGGTATGTGCGTTTCCTCCACGCGTCTGCATTTCGATCGTCAATTGAGAAACCAGGTACCATTGACAGCGATCCATTAGAACGTTCCACTCAATCTAATTAACTCTCGGACAACGGATAGTTTTATACTTATACATTTCTTTGTACATCTCTGGAAGCAAATTTTCATTTACGTTTCCCTTCTTTCTCATTGAACGAAGATTGATCTTTTATCCTATTTTTCTGAGACACGAGTCAACGAGTCTCATAATTGCATCATGTTCTTCGTCATATTATATTTATTCCATAATTGTACAATTATTTTCCCTTGACGATCTGGACGTGATCATTTGAAGATTTATGCAATCCTTTATCATTTCACTAACGTTTCCAATGCAGCAAGGGAAAATTTATTTTATAGTCATCAATTCGGTGCGAACGAAAAGATTCACTTAAAAATTAATCTTCTCGCTGTTCGATGAAGTTACGAAGAAAGGCTGAAAATGAGAACTAAGCGTTAAGTGAGATCCCACTCTTCGTTTCGCCAAGAAGGGATCAATGAATTGAAACAAACCTTCGTGGCCTGTGATTATTTTCACAATGCGCGCTTAAATCGAAGGAACTGAAAAAATGTAAAAATGTTTGCATTCTTTCAATGAAAATAAAGAATAGTGAACGAATAACTGAATAGTTAGTCGTTGTCTAGGCAAACTTTGGAGTTGTTAGACTACGAAGGGTTAAACTCCTAAGTCGAATGATTCAATCTCTCGTGTCTGTTGCAACCAACGTTTAGAATAGAAATAGAAACTTCAGCCGTTTCCTGTAAATTCGGTACAAAGATTTATTCGATTTGACGATGCTCGCGAAGAAAGTGGAGTAAATTCGAAACTCCGGCCGCGTCGTCTGGAAACTTGGCCCATTGCGAGGAGCAAGCGTTCGGGGATGATTCGGCCGGAAGTTTTGCTGATTAGGGGCTGCGTATCCCGTCGGGCATTCCCGTTAACGATTATGAGCGGCATCGCCGCGATTGGAACGTCGCCAAATGTTGTAACTGCCGTCAAGAACCGGAAGTACCTCACTGAATATACACCTGACGATGTGACTGCCGCGGTAATCGCCAGCGCCGATTTTCAAGTTTAGGCGAGTCGATTATAGCCAGAACGACTGTGAACTGTAATTACTCGATGCACTTGCCGTTTCCAAGTTTGACGCTCGCGGTCACGTGAATTATTGTGGCGCGATGAGCGGTTTGAACGAAGGATCGAGTCAAACGTGCCGGATTGAAATTGTTGCACGAAACGGCGGAATTTCTGACACGTGGAATAAAAGAACATTTATTACTGACAGGGCGCGATCAGTATTGTAAATTTATGATCTCTCGTGAAAATATTGTGACGATTTGAATTCACTGGCCTTTTGTAAAATATACGTACGGGTAAGACAAAAGTGTAAATTTCCAGTTTCGAACCTTATTGTGCAGAATGAAACGTCAGTTTAATATAAAATGAAGTTTGAATGGAATATATCCACGGTGTTGGGTAAAAAAATTTTAAATAAATTTAACGAACAATTCTTATTTTTGGTATTTTAATGATGCAGCGTGGTGAAAACCCTATGACTATTATATTATATCGCTTGTAAGAGTTTAGTAAAAGAATGGTAGTTTCTTGGATCTTGTTCAAATGAAAGTTTGACATCATTTCAGTCGTCTAAACGAGAAAAGTTTAACTGATTGTTCAGCATTGTGATCCTAATCGTTTTGAAGTCGTGTTCCTTTGCAACTCTCCGCCATATTTTAATCATGAAATAAGTTTTAATCGATGGCTAATTTACATAGTTGGAAGGATATACCTAAATTTACATTGACAAAGTAATTATCTACTGTATGATGTATCTGGTACATACAGGCTTCATCTACATGGTAATAATAATCTTTATTTACATTAAACATCATTTGATAAAGTACGACATAAATAGCTGCAAAATTAATATTAAGTCCCTTAAATGGAGAAAGAATTTTCGCAATATTATTTTGAAAAAGGAATATAAAGTATTATAGTAGAAAATGCTCGTCTCACTGTTTCGCATTGTCTTTAATGTATTTTATTATTTGCATATTTATAGCATTTGCATATGCAAACCAACGATTAATCGGAGCGAATATACTCGAAGATATTGACTAGAATTACGTGACAAATGTAATTAATAAGAAAAAGAATCGACGTGTTTACAGATTTGGATCATGTTTGCGACAAAGTGCAGTTATGTGCAGAAATAAGTGTATGAAGAACATCTAAAAATTTCTAGGTAAAATGTTAAATTTCACAAGTTCAAAAATGTCAGAGCAGTCGATGTAATTAACTAATATTTTGACAATGAGCATGCAATCTCGCGCAAAAGTTTAGCACAAGTATTAATTATATTTGTTCTTAATTGAAGAAATTGGAGAACACTTCATATAAATAAGAATGTACAAAGTATTAATACATTGAAAATGATATTTAAAAATTTTGTCATCCACGACGAATATTAGACAAGTATTCGAAGTTTTGAGCGAAATGAAATAGTTTGCGTTGCATTTGCGTCAATGGTTTTCAATATGTGTAATTATAATAGCGTTTCTTGATCTAACAACCACGAAAAAGTTGAAGATCTCTGCACTTGAATGATTCTGCTGGAGGAAGGCTTTCAGGACGAAGAAGGTAACTCCACTTCAGGGCACTCTAGTAAAAACAGGCAAGAGTTCAGTAGCATTCCGTTCACTGGCTTCGACCCTGTGACACGGATAAATTCTTCAAACTTTAATAAACTTCCGCGAAGTCCTGACGTTAGCAAGAAGCAGACAAAAATCGCGCAAACACGCCATGCAACTTTCAGTCCAGAACAGGCTTTATCTACAGAATTATTTCCAAAAATTTTATTCTCAGTTTTATTCTCAGCAAGCCACCAACAATTTCCACGAAATTAATATATTTTTCTTAATAAAACTTTCTGTTCATGAAACAGTTTAGTTATAATATCGTAATTATGTTATAACGACTAAACTGTTTCGTCGATTGATAATTTAAACATCAAAAGGATATTTGCATGGTATATATTACATCTAATGAGAGGTAATTTACGCTGACCGAGGCTTCTGAGCTCTCCACATATTGATGTACAACATTAATATCCACTGGGAGAGTAAGCAGTTAATATAACTGAATTTCATTTAAACTTACGGGAGAACAAGCCATTAATATAAAAAAAGTTTATATAGTATAACGGAATTTCACTGATTCTCTTTACTATTTGTAACTTTTCGTTCATGCAGTAGGATTTTAGAGTTTCCTAGTAAGACACAGATAATCTCCAATTGATTAGCATTTCTCAATTTCACACGAGTCACGTTACATTTCACATTTTTAAAAAAAAATATCCGACATTTACATACATAATTAAAAAGTTCAACGTAGAAAATGATCCTATTGCTGTAAAAGTTACGATTATTTAAATTAGTACCAAAAACATAAATAATCGAGAATTAATTGACATTCTCTAATTTCATACGAGTCACATTTTCAGAAAAAAAAAATATCTGACATCTACGTACATAATTAAAAAGTTCAACGTAGAAAATGGTCCTACTACTGTAGAAGCTTCAATTACTTAAATTACTTAAGTTAGATACAAATAATCGACAATTAATTAACATTCTTTAATTTCATACGAATCACGTCACATTTCATATTCTTAAAAAAAACTCTCTCAGATTTACATATGTTAAAAAGCGAACAACAATTCAACGAAAAATACCCCTATTGCTACAAGAGGTTCAATCACATTATTTAGTACTCAGGAAATAAATAATCTTGAATCAATTGACATTCTCTAATTTCATACGAGTCACATTTTCAGAAAAGAATATCTGACATCTACGTACATAATTAAAAAGTTCAACGTAGAAAATAATCCAACTACTGTAAAAACTAATTACTTAAATTACTCAGGTTAGATACAAATAATGAACTATTAATTGACATTCTTTAATTTCATACGAGTCACGTCACATTTCACATTCTTAAAAAAAACTCTCTCAGATTTACATATGTTAAAAAGCGAACAACATTTCAACGAAAAATGCCTCTATTGCTACAAGAGGTCCAATCACATTATTTAGTATTCAGGAAATAAATAATTTTGGACCGATCAACATTCTCTAATTTCATATGAGTCACATTTTCAGAAAAGAATATCTGACATCTACGTACATAATTAAAAAGTTCAACGTAGAAAATAATCCAACTACTGTAAAAACTAATTACTTAAATTACTCAGGTTAGATACAAATAATGAACTATTAATTGACATTCTTTAATTTCATACGAGTCACGTCACATTTCACATTCTTAAACAAAACTCTCTCAGATTTACATATGTTAAAAAGCGAACAACATTTCAACGAAAAATGCCTCTATTGCTACAAGAGGTCCAATCACATTATTTAGTATTCAGGAAATAAATAATTTTGGACCGATCAACATTCTCTAATTTCATATGAGTCACATTTTCAGAAAAGAATATCTGACATCTACGTACATAATTAAAAAGTTCAACGTAGAAAATAATCCAACTACTGTAAAAACTAATTACTTAAATTACTCAAGTTAGATACAAATAATGAACTATTAATTGACATTCTTTAATTTCATACGGATCACGTCACATTTCATATTCTTAAAAGAAACTCTCTCAAATTTATATATGTTAAAAAGCGAACAACAATTCAACAAAAAATGCCCCTATTGCTACAAAAGGTCCAATCACATTATTTAGTATTCAGGAAATAAATAATTTTGGACCAACTGACATTCTCTAATTTCATACGAGTCACATTTTCAGAAAAAAAAAAAATATCTGACATCTACGTACATAATTAAAAAGTTCAACGTAGAAAATGGTCCTACCACCGCAAAATTTCCAATCACTGACCTCAACGTCCAAGACACGAACAATCCCGGATCAATTCACATTGCCAGAACGTTATAAAATCATCAACGCATTCCGAACGACGTTCCATCCCGGCCCGATCATTCGAATATGCTTAATGACTGTCGAAACGTTCGAAACACGCGAACTGTAGCCAATCGTATACCAACCGAGTACGGTGCCGTTCGAATTCACCAGCGACTCGATGAATCGTGCCGCGGGGATCGAAGTCCAACCTGTCAAGTGGCAACATCTGCTAACAGTTACGCAATGCGAGCAATTTCCTTAATTAGCCGAGGATGCATGTACGCGCAGCCCACGCGCTTCGAATTATACCTAACGATCGTGAGGCACGCGTGCACGCGCGTACGCGCGACGCGTGTGTGAATCGTTAATAGGCGAACGCGAACCGAGCTTCTGATATCGAGATCCCTTACACGGCCACGAGAATGTCAGATCGCTCAGTTAATATCACGCGGCCGGACTGACTCGATCCGTTTTCAATGATTAATCGTCGGATAATCCAGCGGGGATTACCATTTCGTTCGCGATTTGGATGTTGGTGAAATTAACACGATCGGTACAAACTGTTCGCTGTGATAACGAATTCAAAATGGGAATTCAGAACTATGGGATTAGTTGTTCAGACGGTTCTTCTTCTTTTTTTTTCTTTTTTTAAATCAGATTTACGTGAAGAAAATTTGTGATAAGAATTTTTGTTTATCGTCATCGTATGTTGAGATTGTGTAAGAATCGAAGGATTCGATGGAGAATACAAGACCATCGTTTTTCAAGCACGTTGACTGGATACTACTGACCATTTTTATAAATATTCGAAAATGATTAAAGTAAGATGAATGTCATTGACGATTAAATTTTAAGTAACACAAAAAGTTAGATAACACCATAGAAAGAGAAAACATACTTCTGCTGTAATATTTCATAAAAATTAAGTTGTTGGGAGAATTATTAAATTTAGTAAATGTTGATTTTTGAAAACGTTAATTAAAGAAAATAATTTGATCTTTAATTTAAAGTTAATAGAGTAAATTACCTTATTTTTTACAGATCTTATAGAAAAAAATGATTGCCACCTCGATGTTGAATGAAGATAAATTTTAAATGTTAGAAGTTTAATAATTAAGTCTGTTCGACTTTTAAAACCTTACATGATTTGAGTTCAAATCGACGTAAGTCAGATTGGTTTCTATCTATAAAAATGCTTGAAAGGGCTATAACTTATGTACTATAATTTCCCAATACTGTAACATTTTAGAAAAATTAAATATTAGTCGGCAAATTGTATAAATTTTGCGTAGCAATCAGTGGTTTTAACACTTGACAGCTTACAAATTTTTTGGTCTTCTATTTCACGATAAAGAAAAAGCGTTCGTGTGACTTTCCTATACTTGGACTTTAGCATGTCTCACTTCATTCGTAAATTCTTCTTTATTTTAAATGTGTCGTCTTTACTTAGACCTGAGCTGAACTCATTCGTCACGGACCCATCTAACTTTCAGCAGTTTGTCTTCAAAATGAAATCAAATTAGCCAACATATATTCTCGAACAAAATATCCCTGAAATAATAAGCTATTGTAGACAATGTTTCAGATCATCCCGCGACAACAATTAACATTCCATTTCCTATCGGCTCTTGTTTACATCTCATTGTCCTCTCGAACTTGGAAACTAGAAGTTCGCGGAGGCTTCCAGCTCCTATCTTAATTGAATTTCCTCGATTCAACGACTCTCTTCCTGTACTCGTAACGAACGTGTTGCTTCTTAGTAACTATGCTAATTCACAGAGACATTTGTATTCATTTTGTACGAATCTACCGTCATGTAATAAGATTCACTGAATCATACGAAATGTCGGTTATATACGATTACTTTCGCTAAAATTGTTTGGAAAGATATCTTTGAAAATGATTTATTCAACATTCAAATTTCTCCAATGATTGCTCGCAAATTTCCTTGATCAGAACGAAAAATCAAATTTGATAATAAACAATCCGAAGTATACGAGAAAATGTCAATTCTCAAACTATTAAGGACCAAGCAATGATTTATAAATAATTCAATTTATTAAAATTGTAAGAATTGCAAAATCGTAGAATCTAAATAATAGAAATATTAACCAAATTTCTGGAATTCTTCAGGAAAATTCGGCAATATAAAATAACTGAAAAGAAAATTACGAATGAAATGTTACCTGCAAGATTCACCTAATAATTTAATATGTGTCTACTGTGACTGATTTCGATTCATTTTGTCCACAAATTTTCTCAATCGAGGGTGAAATGTCTCTTCAATCGAAACAATCACACCCGACGTAAATGTGAAAATTATAGTTCACAGATGATCACCCGCATAATTAGAACTTGGTTATCCAGTCTCGTAGGTGACTATTGTTTTCGGTGTGCACGGTTGAACACCTAACTACGAACGGATTAATCCACAGCTAATTAGTTTATGCAGCAGTTCGTTAAATTCCCATCGGCCGACGAACTCGCCAAATAAAGTTGCAACGGGATTCCGAAACTCGAAAATAGGAAATTGAAACACCATTTCGTTGAGCCAATATCGCTTCGAATAAGATGCCAGTTAAAATACTCCGAGTGACGAGGAGCTCAATTGCAGATTTTCCCGCAACTCGGACGATTATTGACAAAAATAGCACGCCGTAGAACGCGGGATAAAATGAAATCGCTGAATCGGTTCCGACTGTAAAATGTAAACCCAGCGAATGGTTACGTATGGAGCTCGAACGCGTTACTTCTCACGTGGTCAACAAAAATTTTCGAACTCGCGAAAATTTGCGATTATTCCCGTGGAGATTGGAGATGCCGAAGCGAATGCATTTAACGTGAAATATCGCATGATACGTTCGCGTGATTTCTCTGAATTTGGGGAAATTCGTTGAGTGCGATACGTGCGCATGTGAAAGAGTGACGACCGGGACTGGGGATTTTTGCGCATTTATGGGAAACTTTCGAGTGCGAAATCGCAGTGCACGTAACGCGAGGAGACGCATAAAATATGTCAGTACGTAAAATAATTTTCTGGCGAGGTTTTAATTTGTAATGAATTATATTCTCAAAATTACGAATTTCTGCGTAAAAATTCCGCGATGACGTAAAATTGGAACATTGAATTTAAAACGAATTTGTGTACGAGGAAATTAAAATATGAAACTGAAGCTAATAAATTTCTAACAAATGTTACAATATACTATACAATATATTATGCTAATATATATTATTATTATGTATTATAATAACTATTCAAAAGTTGATGCTGTACTTTCCTGCAAGTTGTTAATAATAATTTTTCGCAAGCCAGACTTACCTAGTTGCTTTATTTACATTTCAACGTTTAAACGTTTCGACAGTCATTCCGTTTATTTCGCATTTCTACGAAAACAAATACGCCGGGCAAATGAACAAAACGCACTCGCAACACACTCGCCTCGAGTTTTATGAAAATACCGGCGTGTCGAGCCCGATAAAAATTTCATCCGATCGAACCTTGAAGCACGAGCGTTGTTTCTCACGGCACGAGATTAGTTTTATCGGAAGCTTCGCAGCTTTTTTCCAAATTATCGCCCGTTGATTGCGGTACTACGTACCATTGAAATTTATCGAATGTTTCGAAAATGAAAAAAAAAAGAAAAACCGAAAAAAAAAAATACTTCATCGTGAACGCTTAAACGAATGGGGCCACCGGTGATTTCAGGTTGCATATTCAAATATCTTCCGTTTATATTCACTGTGTATTTAGCGAGAAATTTTTCGCGAAATACAAATTCAACCGGACGGTGCGGCGCCTGTTTGTTCCTCCTGTAATTGCTTTGACGTCGATCTGACAATCATTCAATCGAGCTTAATTGAGCCACGTTTTATATTCAACCTGATTCGATTTTCGATTATCCGAATTGCTATCGCAGCTTTTCTATGAAATAGTGGGGAAAACGTCGAGATAAAATTCACGCTGTGTTTTGTGAAGAAATATTTCATTTGCAGAGAGACAGAGAGATCCTCAATTCAGACAATTGTGATCGATATACCGATAGAAAAAGCTACAGAATTAATACGAAAAGCGAAAGATTATGGTTTTGATTTTCACGTCATATGAATGTCCCGTCTTAGGGAATGTTATTATACCACAAACGCTTTTAGTTTTGGAATACATTTGAATAATGTTTGATTCCAAAGTACTCTTTGATGGTCAACCTGCTATTACAGCTGGTCCCACTAAAATTCATGGACCACAATCCGAATTTCCATAACACACATAACCGTTGCGTCCACCAGACCGGGATATCGTGCTTTGCCATCTCTCTTTCGGCGTTTTATTTGACATTGAATTATCGTCACATTCGTGAAACGTCAAATTGCTCAAATGAGTTTTGAACAGTATCGTACACGATGGATATTAACTTGCGCGTTTTTGAATCTTTAATTTTCCAAGCTATAATTTTAAACTACTAAATTTTTAGTAGTTCAGTAGTTAGTTACTACTAAATTTCAAACGAATTACAATTCCTGAAAATCTTTTCTGAAAGTGGAAATATTTCAAAGGCATCAAGATTTTTGTTTTCCTCGATGAAACTGGTATTTCTAGTACTTTTGCACGTACTAATTTATGCATGCGTTCAAAGTACCTGAGATTTTATCTAAGGGAAACTAGTTTGACGCATTAACCTTAATGTTCCCTCTTTAGCATTCTAATAGAACGGAGATGGTAGGTAGCAGCGGCAGTGGTAAACATTGCATCGAAAATCAGCAAATAAAAGTTTCAAGTAGCGCAACATTTTGTTCAAACATTTCCAAATTTCCGGATGTTTAATATTTGCATAATGTTATAACGAAGCATCGATCCTCTTCAACTTTACGTTCGGTCAATATGTATTTTAAGTTTGCCCTCGCAAAAGTTAACTTCCTCTCAATTTTTTAAATATTTGCCTTATACTTCGTGTTGTGAATATTAATTTTGAAAGAACATTGAACTCCACATTCTCAAAAAGTTTGACTTAACCAGCAAAGAATTACATCGACGACAAAATTGTTCCACTCACTACAATTATTTCTCTTGAACCGAAATTTATGTAAACCAGTTCACGAATAATTATCCAGCAAAATGTAAACATCGCCACGAACAACAACTTTCTTCCAAAAACCTAGAATTTTCGTTCCTACCTACCTAGGGATCTAGAGATCTCGTTATACCGAATCAATCTCTCTTGAAATAAAGCTTCGTTACGAATAAAACTTCGTCCCAATTTGTCGCTCGAATTTCTTTGAAATCACTGTCGTATCGGGGTGACCGTGGAAAAAAATGTTCACGAAACGAATAAACTATATAAAACTGTATAGAAGGAGATGGAAGTACATCTGTGTCTAAGTGAAAAAACGATCGTCAGATACAATTTCAGATGGCCAGTAATCTCGATAGACGAATCTACGGACAATTGTCTCAGAAACGATCGAACAATAGTACGAACAATAACCTGGGTCTTTCCACTTTTCAATAAATACTTTTCTCATCTTGATATTACACTGGAGCCATTTTTCTTCTTGTCTCTCGAATGAATCTCTTTGAAATCACCGTCAAATAAATTTTTATAGAAAGACTATACACGAGAAGTGTAGAAATATTCTCAGATAACAATATACACCTGTTCTTCGTGAATCGCATTGTATACCCAAATAAAGCCCTAACAAATAGTCGATTAGATTGGTTATTGTTAGTCAGGGTAAGAAAATCGTGATAAGACACAGGGAGACGCATCTCTTTGTTTAAATAATCTACAGATACTTTTAGAAATGGAGAAGAATATCATTCAGTATTGCAAGTTTTCAGTTTTATCTGGTCCCAAGCCTCGAAGTTGTGCAACAGCCAAGGTCATTGATGCAACCCCCACAATAATTGACGAAGGACTGTCCCTGCAATATTTTTATACCATATCGATAACTCGGAAATCAAGCTTTCTGTCGCAAAAAGGTGAAAACGATGTCTCTGTAGAAATACGAAACTTTTAGCGGCTGTAGTTAAAACGATCAGATCGTTCGACCAAAGATACTACTTTTAGTTGAAAAATTAGAAATCGCTTCAACATTATTGAAACGATGTCTACACAAGCAATTTTGAAGTTCATCAATTTACGATTCGGATTAATACGATATGATTACTGTTCGATCAAGAACAACGATCGTCTATTGACGCCAAAACGAATCCACGGACAATCGTTTTAAAAAAATCGACACGTCGCAACGAAGGTTCCACCTATGTTTCACTTTTACAAATACATTTCTCCTTGTTGTGCAATCGAACCAATCCCTTCAATCTCTCATCCCTCGCTACAACGGAGCAATTTTTCACCGTATGAAGCTTCGTTGCGACTCCCGGTTTGATTGCTCGAATTTCTTCGGAGACCGCAGTCGTAACCCGACCACCAAAACGATTTGACGAAACGAATAAAACTGTGGGCACACTCTGCAGTTAACAACCGTCTCGTACTTCCAGCGTACGGCGTAAAGTAAAAGTAACGAAACGTTTGTTGACTACCATTTCACGCGGTAAATCCTATTCTGGATTTAATTAGCCGTGTCCCCATTGAACGGTGAGTATCCCGTGTTATTCGCGGCCATCGATGATCACCCAGGATGAGTGAATCTTCTAGACTGGTGGCCGCTGATTGGAAATCGACAGACACGGTGAAATTGAAGTCGAAAACTGCACGATGAATGCTCGAATTGCAAGTGAATACCAGCGCCAGTTTCCTCAGGGAAACGACGAACTGGCGTTACTCGTCGGAGGGACGGACAACTGTCCGATTCGATTTGCGGATCGTTGACAATTGAATTGATGGAATGGATTATCGTTTGAAATGGTTTCTAGGACGATTTTTGGAGCAGAAACGTTAGGATGGTCGAAGACTCTATTGGGAGGATGAGATAGAAATGACCGAATTGACAGAATTGTCAAAGTAATCAATTGTATATTCTACAAGATTCTGGGGTGATTTAATTTTAGAAGAAAAACATTCGATTTTGTTTAACAATACCGACTAATAAATAAACGAACGACTTGACTTTAGCTGAAATATATTATAATTATATACGATGAACGGGACTTCATTCCATCGTGATTTGTTATCTTCAAAGAGAACAAACCATCACGTGGTAAAATCACGAGATTAACGTTAAATCCTAACATTTCCAATTAAATGTGAAAGAATCGAAGAACTCAAGTGTCCAATGAAGTCGTTCGAAGCGAATACATTAAATTTTGGAAATCAAATTTATTTTATCATCCCAGTGATAGGAGTTACGATCCGGGTTAATACGGTATCGTGGTTTTTAACGGAGGTCGTAAAAGTGAAAGTACGGGTCAATAGGGGAGTGAAATCAGATCCATTAGGGGAACCCTCGGTTACGTCGGAAACCTGCCGTTTCGCTAACCAAGTTTGACCGTAGGCGAGTGATAAAGCGCGTGGAACGTAAAACAGTAGGAACGAATGAAAATAAGAGGAGTAGAAGAGAGATTTCTTTTTTTTTCGTAGAATAAAAGCATTCTGAATCGTTGAAGGGAAATGGAAAAATCGAAAATTCATCGAAATAACAGACATGGTGAATCGAGACAAATTACTGTCTTCTAAACCATTAGGTTTAGGACCAGTGTGGCTTAATACTTTTTTTTTTTTTTTACTTGGAATTTAATATTCTTTCGATTTATGATAAGAAATAATACACGGTCCAATTAAAAAAGATAAAGACGACCTTGGAAATATGGAAACCCCTCATACACACAAAAAATTGATACGCCACATTTTCTCTTCCTTGAAATCATACTTAACTCGCGTGTTAAATAATCTTTCATTAGATACAATTTAAAAGTTTTTTTCCAGTGTGAAAGTTACATGATTTACCATGCATCAATGACAAAATTTGACACGATACAACGCAGTTCCATCTTTATGCCTTAAGATGGAAAATGTCACTTATCGTTTGCTACGAAATTCTCATAAAAGTACGAACGACAATTACAAATCGTTATAACAATTATTACTTTTGTAAATATACTTTTTCTTACAATTATTACACAGCAGATCAATTTAGAATGTTGAAATATTGACTGACAACTTAATAAAAATATGAGATGAGAGACATGCTTTTCTACGTATGTAGAAAGAAACATACTGTTGACTAAAGTCCGACTGCCCGTTGTCAAAGGATTACGTTGCAAGTTGCTGGAAAAGTGATACCAAATTTGCTACGATACACGTCGTGGATGCTGTTACAGCGACAAAACGAAAGAACAATTAACCACTCGAGCAACTTCTTCCACAGAGGTACGACTCGTGCAGTCGCGTCGTTGAACAATCGTGCACTCGACGTGAAAGCACTCATTCATCGTTGAACCACCATTCTGTCGTGAGTGAAAAGGGTGGTTCGAACTCCGTAGGAGTATTACTTCGTCGAGGTCGTTCGTTTCCTTCCAATTCTATTTGTCGTTTCTCGTCGGTCCGGGGCCTCAGCGTTCGAGGGTTTCCTTCCGAGTCGTTTAATTATTTCCACCAGCCAGGTGGAAACGCGCGCCTACCGAGACGGAAGGAAATTTTTCTGGTAACGTCGTATCGGACGTACTCGGCGATGCAATTGGAGATTCGTGACAGCACGAACGACGAAACAACGCGATTCGAAGGACGTAATTAGAATCGTTACGGCGTGGAACGACGTCTGAGGGAAACAAAGGTTCCTCTCGAGTGACGCCAGTAAGATAATTCGAACAGGGAAACTCGACCTTTTTTCTTCCCCGGGATTCATCTCGAGTATCGCGTTTGATTCAATCGAGAAATTATGGAGAAGTTGGCGAAATTGTTGTGAAAGAGACGATACAACTGTCCTATTTTATGAGGGGTTAATATCGAACAATAAAGAAGAAAAGAAAGTTATGTCTGGCCAGTTGAAACTTGGTCGGTTGAGTTTTCTTATCTAGAGAAAAAATTGATTTGTTGGTGAAATTGATTGTTGATAAAATTATTAGAAAAGAAAGTGTAATTTCAGTTCAATTTCTTTTTGAAAAAAAGAGAGAATTTCGGGGAAAAATTTGTCGAAATCGGTTGGAATTTATCAAGGGTTTCTTTTGTAATTGGTAAAATTTATAAAATTATATTTATATTATATTTATAAAATTATTAAAATTATAGGGAGAAGAATCGTTCAATTTTATAAGAGACTAATATTGGACAACAAAGAGGTGAAAGAAAACTATGTTTGGTCAGCTAAAATTATCGACTGAGTTTCGTCATTTTTGAAAAATTGGTTTGTTTTGGAAATTAATAACTGTAATATCTAATTTAAATGCTTGAAACGCAATGCATGTTACCAAGATTTTTACTCTCGTTTCGATTCTACGATGACTCTTTCTAACTCTGAATGAAACATAAAAAAAAATTGTAAGTTGCCAAGAGGGTTGAAGTATGAAGCAGCAGCAAAAAATTTATTAGAATGTAGGATGAAATGGTCGACAGTAATTTTCGTGTCGTTACATCACATAGTGGAGTGTTACTTGTTTTTTCTTTCTTTTTTTAGAAGAGTGAGTTAATTCTATGAAATTGCAACTTGCTTTGAGCGCTTGGTTTCATAAAAATGATATCTCATATAGTACATGTAAAAGGATTGTAAATTTGTATTTTTTTATTCCAACTCTATAACTTTCGACTAATTTTGACCGCAGTGTATAAGATTATTTCAACGAATAAACAATAACTATTCTATTTATCCACAAAATATATCCATGGTTTTAAATTCAAATTAAATTTTAATTAAATAAAAATGTTTTAACAGAAAATTTAATTACCTTTTGTAAGATCTGAGAGTTTTCAAAGGATAATGTTAAACTATCGAGGAAGAAAATTAACGGATGTATGTGAGGTGCACGGCCTGTAACGATGATCAAATAAAATCCGTTCAACCCGAAAATCGTGATACATGAGGGGGAAAGTTTCTCGAACGATGGAACGTTGGAAAAGAGTAGCGACGTTTACTGTCTACCATGAAATCTACCCCGAACCTATAAAAGTTTCGTAACTTAACACTGACATTATAACTTGCGGTTAAGTTTTAAAATGGTAGTGAAAATCTTCGAAGCACGAACCATGTTGCAAGATAACGTTGGCAGCCTGTCAACTAGAAAAAAATCTAGCTAGAAACAGGTTAACGAGTCGTAAATCAATTTTGTAAGAATTAAACGTTTGAATTCTTTAATATTTACAAGACATACTTTGAATTTTAATCATATTTAAATCATTATTGCGTTTAATTTTGCGGAAAATTTTGTCACTAACAAAAGTTAAATCTTAATTACTTCGAGACAGAATTATGTTAAAAATTTTATGTGGGTATTAAAATTATTTTGGAAAATAACTGTAATTTAAATTTAAAGATATTAGTTAGTGATTTTTTTTTTGTAAAAAGTGGGTTGTAAAAAGTATACCGAAAAATTTGACGTCTGACTTGTTACTCTATATACTACTTGAACTTTTCAACAAAATCTCTAACCGTGGTACTATTTGTCTTGATAAAAATTATTTTCAATCGAAGAGTTAGAAACAATGAGAAATAAAAGTGTCTGACCAGTTATCCCATCTTTTACTGAAATTTCCTACAATTCGTTACGAAATTTCCTTTACTGAAATTCCTACTGAATTATCCATTCAAGTATAATATCCAGTTTGAACTGAAAAAAAATGGAAACTACAATAGCTACTTGACGCGTTTTACAACTCGCGCAAACGAAAATAAACAGAACTAAAATAATCCAAGATATTTTCCTCATTCGTACGAAACGACAAATATATACAAAGTAAACCAAAATTTTGCCGCGAAACGAAAATATAATACTGCAGCAAAGAAACAAAGCAAACTCACGGTAACAAAGTACAAACAATCTAGAATCTCGAAAACAGAGCAAAAATAGTGTAACAACTTTTTAGTCTTCCATCCAGGATTTTCAAGCTTAAATAATATTCTTATAAAAGAGGAAAAAGAAGACGAAAACAATCTTCAAAGCGCGTACAAGAAGAACTGCAAAAGCAACGGTAAAATCGGCGATTAAATTTAGAAGAGAGGAGAGAAAACACCAAATTATACACTACTGAAACACCAGAGAAATGGAAACGTTATAAACGGTCTGAAAGCAAGCGCGAAGAAACGAAAAAACGAACCCAGCTGTGAGAAGCAAATTATTCAACGGTGAAAACAGAACTGTGGGGGGAAAGAAACCAGCAGCATTGAACATGAAAAAAGAAATTCTTTTTCCTTCACACAGTGATTACGTCGTTATTCTCATTACAGTCGTTTGATATTGAATTTTGGTTTGACAAATGTTACCAATTTTACGATTCGTAATTAATTACGGCGAGAAATTTCTGACTGGTTACTCATTTCTTCTACTTAAACTGTCCGTAAGACTATTTCCAAATACAGAATCGAGATGAACCCTCTCTAGTTTCGCGTTATCGGAACAGAATGTCTCTTTGTGACATAGCAATCTGCTGTCAGCAGATATTCCATGCCACAGTGTCCATTTTGAATAGAAACGAACAAAAGATGTTGGGCCGTGAAAGTGTGAAATTTATTTCCACAGTCAAGATCAAATCAAAGTAACCGACACACTGAAGAGGGCTGAAGCAGCCCTCATTGAAGACAAAGTGATTCAACACAGAAAACAGAGGGAAGAAGAATTCACACGGTGGTGAATGCGGCGCTCGCGAGGAGGGAGGGAAAAAACCAGCGAATCAGCGTCTGAATGGGAGAAAAGATTTCCTGGTTAATTACGCCGCGTTTACATTGAGATTATCCGCGAGGCGGCCGAAATCCAGCGGTCCGCCGCAATTAAATGGACATTTTTAATCTCGGCCGACCCGAATCCTCGTCATTGACGATCCCTTCGTTTCGAAGAGCGGCCGTCGTGGTAACGTCGCGCCGCTTTCTGAAAAGAGGCGTCGCTCTCTGACGAAGAGTCTCGCTTTTGGCGAACGAGCTGTGTCTGGCAAGTGATTAGACACGTGAATTAGTTGAACGAGTTGGCATCTCGAACCTTGAAAACGCGCGAACAACGGAGGTTCCCTTTGGGGTATTAAAGGCCATTCAATTCTTCGAGGCTGAACGGGAGTACGTGTAAGACAGGTTGAATGAAGCAGGAAATACCGGGATTTGTAAGCTAGCTTTCGAGGTGAAGTATCCTCGGTTGGCAATTGTTCGTTCTTGATGTTTCCACTGCTGTTGGAGTATTTATGTACTTAAGATAGATTTGGGACGCTGTCAAGAAAATGTGAATGGGGCGTGATGTTCGCGCACGTCGCGAAAGAGGCGGATCTTGCTTAAAGAAAATATAAGACTGCGGTGCTCTTCGTCGTATATTGGAATTTTTTTTAGTCGACTCTTTCGTGGAATTTCATTTTCGATCCTCGAAATTATTCGAACGACACAATGTGTTCCGGTATGACTTTTGTTTGCAATTGTTTCCAAAGTAATTCTTTGTTTATGCTGAACTTTTTGAACAATGCACGGTGGACGAAAAATCACTTCCTACTGAAATAAATAAAACTTCTTTATCAAATAAACTCAAAACTCAACTTTAAGTAACTTACGTTTAATTTAAAATTAATAAAATTAGTAAAATTAATAATAGTAGAACTTAAGTTTAATTTAAAATTAATAAAATTAGTTTCTTCTTATATTTCGATGTTTTATTGAAAAAGAATAGGTGGAAAGAAACTTATGACCCACTCTGTATATATGTAACGTGAATACATTTCAGTCTTTAGGCTCAAGTTCAGAGTGCCATTTAATTGATCGATAAATGAGAATACTTAATAACAGAATCTCAGAGAGAATCTTAGAGAATATTTAATAACAAATTTTTGAGCCAAGAAAATATGACAAAAATCGGTAGGTACAAATAACTATACCCTGCTTCAGTTTTTTTTTAAGGAACGAATCGTTTCACCAACAGTTCTACAGCAACGATTAAAAACCACCGGTGTTCCAAACATCAGGCGACCCAGATATATCCCACAAAACGCCTTGTTACTCGTTTGCGCGCAGATTTACGAGGCCAGGTCACAAAACTACGTCGAGACATCCGATGGACATGCGAGAGCTGCTCGTGAAATTTCTTTCGCCGAGAGAGAATCCGGACGTTCGTCAGCGAGTCGTGAATAAACGTTTGAACGCAACGGAAATTAAAGCGGCCGCCTTTATATTCCAGCTTGGGCAACACAATGGAGTGAACCGGTACACGACAATTTTTTATAAAAGAGCCTGTCGGTTGCAGGTGAACTTGAGCAATTTGGAACTTCAGTCTTCAGAATTTAATCCAACGAATTTAATTCATCTATGTAAACGAAGAACGTAACAGAACTCGGTTCTCAAAATTTTTCGATCACTCTACCATCTAAATCTAACGTTGCCTGAAAATTTTCGATAAAAGGATATAAAAATTACAGATTACAGACGTCTGAAGATTTTCTTCGAATTGTACGAATTATTGTACTACGTCTTATTTTAAATTCTCATATCCTACGTTTACATACATACATGAACATAATATAATTCACGCAAGATGCCAACTGCAAACGTGCATCTTTGTTGAAATATGTCAAGACAACACGAATCATTGAATTACAATAAAATTTTGTCTGTATTGACTGCTATTCATTTGAACCAAATTTTAATTTAATTAAATCAACGCAAACTGTGGAGTCCTCCCTTATGTGAATCTTCATTAAACAGAATAGACTGCTCGCTAATAACAATTAATTGTCTAATTATTAGTAACATTCTGTTCTGATAATGTAACATTTTGAACATTCAGAAAGTTCTATTATGATACGAACTATACTTCCAACGAACGTTCTCTACCGATCTTCAAGCATTCTGTAAATGTGAATGTCACTTGGACAAAGAAATATGACAGAAATCTGAGAAAACGAAGGTTCGAAACGTCAGTCAAAGTCACACGAGTGGTTCACGCACTTTTAGTTTTGATTCAATCGCCGTATCGAGAAAGGTGGAAAGTCGCTTACAGTAATGGATCTCACTGTTCCAATCGACGCCACCTTTGGAACCATTTTATATCAGCGAGTGCTCGCTATACCGAGCTGAACGAACGATGACAATTCGCGCGTGTTCTCGCGAAGATTCGCGACGAGAATCAATATAGAGTCTGGGGCAGAACGTGTGTGCCTGGATCAATACGACGTCGTACGTTAATTAAACGCCAAACGCATCCATTAGAAAACGAAGTTTCTCTCTCTAGTATTCTCTCGTAACCGAAAGCCGTCGAATTTCCAACGAGATCCGCCTATATTTTAATATTTTCAGTGTGAAAATCTGTTCGACCGAAGTTGAAACAGCATTGAACAATTCCAAATCCTTTTCAAAGGATGTTACAGATTTTCGGACGATTTGAACGATGTTTTGTAAATTAGACTGAAGTATATTGCAGTTGGACGGTAGATGTCACGATAAAAATATTCTAAGGCGAATAATTTCTATTTGATACGATATTATAATTGCACCAAACTGTAATTTAACGTGGACAGTATATAAAAATTAAACTAACTGAGATCATTTCTATGTTGATGTTACTTGATATTATTTTATATAATGATTGAAAAATTATTTCTATGTTATTTGTATATTATTTATAGCGCGTAATATTTCAAACTGTAATCTTGGAACGAACAAGTGCGACAAGAGATAAGATTCTATGATCATTTACGTTTGTTACTATGTATATATATTCGTTCTTTTTTATATGAAGAATAAATATATTCGGAGAGAAAGTCTGAGTGGAATAGAACTGGAGCTTCCGCTTATCTGTCAGCTGACTCGATCGAATGAATTACCGGAACTATCGACAAATTCTTCACCTTTGGAACCAATTTCTTAAATCGTATCTTTTGTGCCCAACCACGGCCAGTATCTATCAAGGAAGATCTGTAGTTCAATTAAGTCGATCAAGGGGAACGTTCTGGGCCATTAACAAAAGTGAAAAGTCGAAGTAACGTAACAGGGACACAGCATCGACATTTAAGAAAATATCTGACGCAAAATTTATATATTAGAGGTACCTATGAGTAACGTCGTTTTTTTTTTGCATTGTGCAAAATTTTATTTAAAAGTTAATAGAGTTTTAATCTATAATATAATCTCTATCATTACTATCAATCTTTGCCCATCTATCTGACAAACTTTCTACTTCCTTTTTGCAAAATGAGAGTCATTTTGAAGCAAAAAACGAACAAAGGTCTTCCAGATTTTGTACCGTCGAAAAGATTGAAATCAGGATAAACATCGTTAATGGTATCAGTGGCAAATTCATAAATCATCAAATATTTAATATGAAATTTAACCACACTTTGCTCTTCCGTTCTTACAGGGTTCACTCAAATTTTCTCAAAATTTAACAACAAGCACAATAAATGTCGATAGATTTAACTAGAAGGTTAAGTTATGTTAGTACAGGTTAATATAGATTATCATTGTCATCAGATGACAATGTTTATTAATTTAAAAAAAAAAAGAAACATTACTTATGGACGACCCTGATGCTATGTCCGCTGAATTCATTATATTCGTATAATAAAAATTAATCTAAAGCCAGCAGATTAAATTAACAACCTAGTAAATAACACTTTTTATAGGTATGCAAAATCGAAAAGTCGAGCAGTGGATACAAAAAGATGTTCAGTGCTGATGTACCGTCTCTGTCTCAATGGCAGAATGCAAATTTCGTTTTGTCAACTCGAACCTCCGAAAAGAAACGAATATTTTCCAACTTTTCTCCCTCGTTATTTCTCGCATCTAGCTGAGCGCGCGATATTCTCCGTTATATTTTACGCCGACCTTTGCAAAACCCGCCGTACGAATTCAATCGCGTGCACGTTACAACGGATTTCCATGTTACAATAGGAAATCTCGCGATTTAAATCGCGAGTTTCTCCACTGTGCATACATCAAACGCGGAACTCTCCGTGTATACCCGATAGCGGATCTCGAAATCGCGATTCATTTCCCAATATAAACCTCGTGGTACACCTCGTGTCGAAACGTGGTGAAAAAGGAAAGATAGAGAGAGAGAGAGGGGGGAAAAAAGAACGTGGAGAATTTCACACTCACCTCCTCCCAAACGAGTTGTTTGCTCAATCCGGGTCGGAGATTCATGATTTTCAGTTCGGCTGCCTTCAGAACGCCGTCCTGGGTGAACTCGACGTTCGGTTTCCCTTGATCACCCTCTACCGACACGTTCTTCAAATACCTGAAGAGAGAGAGAGAGAGAGAGAGAATGCGATTCTCCCTTGAGGACAACGCGACAACATGATTTCGTTCGAGTTTGCTTGGATTCTCTGGACTTCTTCCCGGGACGAAGTTTTCATTTTACCATTTCTCATAACTTTTGAAATTTCCATGTCTTGTTTATATCGTTCTCGCGACACCTTTCGTCATTTTTTTTATTTCATTATGTTATTACAATTTTTATTGGGAAACTGTAAATGGTTGCAAGAATTTATAACTGTCACGGGAAGAATCAAAAGAGTCTAGTCTAAAATTTTTTTCATCCTTTCACTCAAACATTAGAACGAGTGTTCTGAACATTTCATATACATTTGCAAATTTTAGATCATTACATAAATATTCGCATTTTCTCCTGTTCCTTATCGATTCCATATCCATTTATTCCTTTGTTCCTTTTCGTTTTCATTGACTTGCGAAAAAAATGTCTCGATCTTAAAACTCGTTTCTGCTACGATTACTCGAATCTGCAAAGGATCGACTTTATCCTATTTATTATGTTCCTGCTACGTAACGATGAATGATAATCCACCGAGTCTCGCCCCTATTTTTTTCCCTCTTGATACTTTAATTTCTTTCATTCAGAAAGTGCCATTTCTTGCCCATGAATAATGTATCAAACTTCGTGTACAATTCGACCTTTCAATTAAATACGATGTGAAATGAATACGAGACCATAATGAGACGGTAACGACTTTCATTCAACACGATTTTGTACTTTTAATCCACTCGAAGGTTGTCGCAGTAATTCCGCGATAATTAACAGAGAGCCATTTTTTTCTTTTTTTTTTTTTCTTTTTGTTTTACCCGTCAGGCGAAATATCGATTCCGATAAATTACCATTACCGAGAGGATTTAATCAACATTCGCGTCCTTTATGGAGGCAATTACGCCACGATTATCCTGCGCATTACGATTAACCACGTGGTACAACTGTGCATCGAACAAATTCATCAATTAATTACACTAGTAATTTATAGTTGGCGCGACTGTTAATTCCATATCGGAAATTACACGCTGAGTGAGCTATTATCTTGCAACTGGAATGGAAGCACGTGGCTAAAAATTTGTTGAATGGCTATGGCCGAGCAAATTTATTTTGTAGCGTTTGCCCCTTGTGAAATGTAGTATCGATTCGTCGTTAACGAGAAACTTCTTAAGGTTCATCAGGTGTGTTGTGTATCGACTTGAAATTTTACCCTCGTAACGTCACATGAACTTTATATTTTATATTAGATTCTGGTGCTATACTGGTATTTAATTTGGACAATATTCGCACGACAAAGTAATGGAACGAAGGCTTAAATGTTCAGTTTTTCATTTTTATACAGTAAAATAAAATATGATTGCTGATTTTTACATGCGTTTATAGGAAACTTTAAAATGCAAAATTATACAAAATGTTCACAGTATGAAGAAATATATATATATTGAAAATGCAGTACTCTTTGTAACACATCTTTTCAAAGTTCAAATAAACAATGTAAAGGTTGTGAAATAAAAATTCAGAATTTATAGTCATAACAACTATATAAGAAATAGTATGCTACTATGTAAAGATTATATTTTCCAAAATGAATATACGATCACTCCAAAATGTCTTTGTGAACAATTATATATGAAAAATTATAGATATTTCAAATTTTTGTCAACTCCATCGCAAAAAATCGCACAGCGAATTTTAAAAGATCGTCGTAAAGAGAAGATTTTCATTTCCAAAATGGTTCATTTAATTATGAAAAAAAGTTTGTTTAAAAATCTGAATTTGAAGGTTTTTTTAAAAAAAAAGTATACTTTTCTTCTTAAAAATTAACTCTCTTTCTCTCTTTGTCTGAATGACGTAAAAATATTTTTGAAAGAAACAAGCATATCCTTTTAAATGTAGAAACTTCAAAATTTAAAATGAACATAAGATTGATAAACTACAATTTTTGCTCATTTCTACAGCTACTATAGTTAATTAAAGCGTCAATAATTTTCTATAAAATGTGAGAATTCTAAGTGCAACGAGAAAATATATTTAAACTGCTGCAACTTTTCAACAGAAAATCTTAGACTCGTCAATTTTATGTTCATACTCTCAAAGTTTCTACTTTCAAAATCTTGCATTTGTTTCCTTTAAAGACAGGACTGCGTTCTCAACGCAATTAAATAGAGGTAGCTCTTCTCCAAAAAATTTTGAAAAACTCAAACGTCTCCATGGACGCTGAAAAGATTCTTTTTGCAACTAACTTTACCACAGTTTTGAAAGTTACACGAATTTGTTCTAAAAGGATTTTCCGTTTCGTCGATATTTCTCCATTCAGTGTACGGAGACATTTTGGAATCTTCAGTGCGATTCCGTATATCGTGTTACTGAATCAAGAAATATTGGATTAAAGAGAGCACTCACTTGAAGAACAGGTCTCCAGTGTCCCAGCGGGACTCGCCGTAGCTTCCCTCGCAGCTGAGTTGAGTGTTGAGACTGAGATGTTTGTTCGCCGGGTTGTTCAAGAAATCCTCGGCGCCGTACGCGTAAACTTTCACCGCGGTCGTGATCTCGCTCACTAGACTCTCCGTGCTCGTATCAAAATGTACACCTGGAAAAAGAATCAACAAAAGACGCGCGGGTCACAGAGTGAAAATAATTCGAGTTACGCTTCCTCAAAAATTATTTCTCTTACGTTTGAGTAAAAGTATAGTAAAAGTATGTTCTCTACGTGGTTAACAGGACGCATTCAGAGCTGAATTAATAAATGAAACTCGAGGTGCTTTCGAGAGGATAACAAGGATCAAAGAACATTAGTTGATGGACAGGCTTCGTTCGAATTAAATTTAATCAAAGTCTCTTCGAAACAGCACGCTGTCGTCGAGCGGGTGTTAAAACAAAGGAGACGATGATCGACAGAAACGCGTGCGCTCGATTGACGCTCCTGGTGTCTCGGAGGTATTTCCCTTCATTTTCCTCTCTATATGTTGTCGAAAGAGAAATATACGAAATATAATTAAAAAGTTTGCGGCAAAGAGAAAAAGAGGCTTCGCGTTTTATGCATTTTTTGTAACTTTTCACTTAAGATAGAAAGAAGTCGATTCCAAGTAGAAGTTTATCAGTCGAGCATAAATTTATAGCACATATAAACTCATTTTTAATAATTTTTTTATTGATTCACTGAATTCATCCGAAAGTGAGGCCGCCTCCTTGTTGATTCAAACGAAGAATATTTTCACAGAACACTGTGCAACACTGTTGGAAAACAGCGTGAGCTTTATATTAAATAATATATATATATATATATTAAATAATTTATTAAATTGTTGTTGATTTATTAGAGTAACGTCTTATATCCTTTATATGTAGGGTAAAAATAGTTGTATTTATATTATTTATATAAAATATAAATTTATTTACGTATAGGTTATATAAATTATTATATTATTATATAAATTTATATATAATATATATAATAATTTATATTTTTTATATATATAGGGTAAAAATAGTTGTATTTATATTATTTATATAAAATATAATATATATATTATTTATATATATATATTAAATAATTTATTAATTTGTTGTTGATTTATTAGAGTAATAGTTTATATTTTTTATATGTATATTAAAAAATAAATTATATAATTATTATATATATATAAATAATTTGATATTTTATTTTATTATTATATAATATTTAATATAATTATGGTTAGATTATTAATTAAATTAATATTTTATATATAATAAATTAATATTAGATATATTTTATATTTAAATATAATTAATAAAACATTCTTTTATATTTTAATGAAAGTTAAATTAGGGAATTAAAATTAATAATTGTAAATTAAAGTGCCAGCAATAGCGGTTAAACTTATATTATAAATTAATAATTAATTAACTTATAGAAAGAAACTACGCAACTTGAAATTATTCGCAGCATTTATTTTATTAAGAATATTTCCTATTACTGAAAATACGACAACGCATCGGAAAATTTTCCATTTTCTTCCAAGTTTATGAAAAAAGGAAATTAGATTTGTAAAAAGCCTCTGTGAATAGAGAAATGTTAATCATTATACCATTTTCTTTTTTATTCCTTTCTCTTCTTTCCATTTCCATACTCGCCTCAACGCGTCGACAATAATCGTTCGCCTCGCCAAATTCACAATGTTCGATTCCAACGCGCGCCAATACCAGATATTCTCAAAAATCGATAAGACCGTAGAAAACCGGTTTTCGGTCTTCGTGGCTCACGTTCGAAAATTATTTGCCAATATCGAGCCCGACTGTCTCGGTACCAATCTTGTTCCCTTCCCCTTTTCCATGTTCTCAGCCTCGTACGTGGCATTCCTACGTCCGTGTTCCCTCCGCGGAGTCCCGCGTGAGCAACGACGCGACGACATCGTCGAGCGTTACAAGTATGTACGTTTCTCGTGCGCGAAAATATTGAATTCAGAGAGCTTTCTGTCGGCGACGCGCTCGCTCGAGGATCTAAATTCCGCGAATATATGCACGCGTCCTCCACGGTTTGTCCGCGAAAAATATACACCGAGGATAAATCGGAGGCTGAACGGAGCGAAACTCCGAAACTCGGAGGTCCCTGAATCGGGAGAATTACTTTCAGCCGCGGTAATTTCGTTTCGTAAACGTTGTTTACGTCGCACGCGTTGAAACGTCCTTTTGAAGTTCGTGAAATTACACTCGCGGCAAGGGAGGAATTTCGTGCGTAGATTATACTTTGAATTGTATCAGCGACGTAAGAGTGGCACCGTCTGATAACCAGCTTTCACATCTGGATCTTTGTGCGTGTAAAGAACTTCGTTGGCGAACGAAAGTCAGTTGCTGGTGCGCGAATGCAAATCGCTTGGGAAAAACTTGGACGCGAGCACCTCTCACCTCGTATTTATTATTTATTACTCGCGTCTGTGTTTCTCGTTTTCGTCTTTCCACTTTCGTTACGAAAAGAAAGGTTAAGATCAGTTCCTTTTCATAAAAATTTAATATCCCATTCGTGAATGTATAAATGGTAAATTTTTAAATTGCGTAACTCGTTCCATTTTATATTCTTCGTTTCGAAGCAACATGAAAATTAATTAGTCAGAACAGAAGATAAAATTTCAATTTTCCCAGCCTTCTCTAATAAGTTGTTGTTACCTGACGCTGATTACGCACATATTGCTTGCGTTTATTACTTTCTAAATATTTACGCCTTCTATTTCCCGCTGTAGAAACCGTAAAGAGACATGAAGAAGATCGTAAAGGTTAATTCCCTCTTTTTATCTCTCGTAAAAAATTTACAAAACCGATGGAGATTAAACTCTCCGTTGCCTTTAAGTTAATTTCGCGAAAAATCGTTAAAATTCATTTCCTCTCTCTTTTCTTCCTTTGCGTTCGGAAGCTACAACGAGAAATGTCCGAGAAACTATTGTAAAATATTCGTCATTATCTTCGACGCTTTAAACCTCATAATTTATTTATTTATTTATTTAATCATTTTTCACGCGTAAAGAAATACCCATTAGTACAAAAAGTGATGCAATTACAAAAATTTTTAAATCCGGAGGTAGCTTATTAAAATGTCAACGTTAAACACCCGTTAGGATGTCATTCGTGTAAGGGGTAACGCTGTTGAGGAGTTTCTGTTAGGTTCGCACGCCGATATTTTGAGTGGTTGGTCGTTGAAAAGGGAGATTCAACGGCGAGGCGAAAATCGCGGAAATCGGAAATTGATGCCTTCCTCGAGATTCCATCGTCACTACCCTCCTAGGAGGAATAAATTCATCGAATTCTGTTCCGCAGAAGCACGTCGAACGTTTCGACAGATCGGACCCCTCGATTTCGTCGAGGAGAATCTCCGATGTGACGGTTCTCCACCGAGTTCTCGACACTTGCGAACGGAGGAGAGGATTTTCACGTGCTTCGTCGAATTTTTCTTCTCCACGTAATTTGACGAGATGATATTTAATTGGGAATTCATTGCTTCATTTCGTACGTTTCTTTAATTAAGTTGAATTGATTTATTTCACTGAACTTCTTTTCACGTTTCAATTAAAAGCAAACGTTACAATAAACAGAGAGTTTTAGTCTTTTAAATTAATTAAATTTTCGGGAAAATGAAAATTTGCAGAAAAATTAACAACTTTATCGTTTCGAAATATTCATTTGGAATTCGCGTTTAATTAGAGTATTAAATGAACTTTGAACTCGTTGAGTTGGTTATAAAGAAACGATGATACAATTCTCTATGTTTTGTGTTAATGCAACTGATGCTCTTATTGTCTTTTAATCGTTGGAATAAAATTTCAGTTACGGAGGAATTTGACACGAATATTGTATTCTCTTCTTTTCTTTTAGGTAGGAGAAAAAACCACGAGAGAATAATTTCTCGTTCCAATTTCGCATTAGAAGATTCATTAAATGCCTTTTCGTTTGTTGAAACAAAAGTGAAATTCAGATTGGGAAATTGGCGGACCATAACGTGTTAAAACGTGTTACTGAAATATGCATCCTCTTGGTATCAGGAGAATAAAGGCTGACAATGGAAACCAAGATATCCAATCAGCGGAGCAAAATAGCAATTTCATCATATGTGTACCACCAGGGAAAATTCCATTTCCGAATGACATGAAATAATATGTGCAGACGTATGTTTCACTCAAATTTCTCGTTTATATGAATGTCAGAATGTGAATTCTTTTTCCCTTTTCTTCTTTTTTTCCATGTTGCCAAAGAAATAGACAGCACTGCCAAAAATTCCAAATGCTGCAGCTATCTCATGTACTATATAAATTCAAATATTTTGTGTGTTATAAAATTTCTGCATTTTAAAGTTTTTCCTAAATGTGTATACATTTGCAGTGTAATTACGACGACGTTCAATTAAATTCCAATAAAACTATTTTGTTCAATTTAAGTGATTCGCTAACTGTGCTCATTGCTTCAATTATCGAAGATGGTGATAAAATATAAAAATTATTCTCTATTTTTTGTTTATAACAAATTCATTTGTGATCCCCGTCATAATGTTTGAAAATATTCCTTGAGGAATTGGCTCATTAAGAACCAATATTTTATCATAATGTTATAATTTATCCAACACGACGTGCCTCGTCGAAATTTTTACCTCAAAGATTTGAAGCACTCTTAACTAAATTTTTTAGTATCTTTACAATATGAATTTCTAAATGAAACTAATTAAATTTTCAGTTCTACAAAAAGACAACATCACGAATAAAATGTTCATTTACTCGAAAAGATCATTATTTCTTTTTTGAACTCTTGCATGCTGTAAACTTTTGAACTTTCTGTGAAGATTTACGAATAAATTTAAAAATCGTGAAAACTACAAATTTGTAAATAGAAGAACACACACACACATATATATATGTGTGTAAATAATTATCTGAATATCACCCTTGGCGAAAAATTTTCGATCAAACGCAAGTGTTTAAAAACTCTAAGATCTTTCGTGTAAGAAAATTCGATTGAAATCGTTGATTCTAATTTTTCATATCGAACAGAAACACACCAGTATCTTGTTACCTGAAAGGTTTCAACGTTTTTAAATTCGAGTATTTGTGCTTGTGGTTTGTGTGTGCGTGTGGTCAGTAGATACATACATCACAAACAAAAAAAATTCTCCCAAAAGAACTCACCAAGCATCCCAATCGGAAACTGGCTGGGCGTCTGCAGGTTCTCGATGACACTCTGCGTCACGACCCACACGTAATTTTCCCCGGTGATCTTGTAATCGTGCGCCGCGCCCAGTATACTAATCGCTTCCTCCCTCGTCGAGTAGAGCAGCATCACTCTGGACTCGCTGTTTACCAGCTCGAGGAGATCCCGCGGATCAGTGACTAGGATCGCGCTCAATATCGTAAACTTGAAGGTATCCTGCATGTCGGAGATCCTCTCGCGGACCGCCTGCACGAAATCGTCGTGTCCGGCGATCTGCGATGTGACCACGCTGAACTGATGCCATTTATACCTCTCGAGGATGCTGAGCATCGCGGCCGTTTGGTGCTCCAACGATGGCGCCAACTGCAGCTGCAGGTTGCTCTGCGAGGCTCTCTGAAACGTGACGGAAATTCATGCATTTTCAAACGGATCGTTCCGACGTGATTACGTTCTATCGCGGCTGTTGAGATAACACGTCCGAGTTACGCCAAACGAATTTTCACCTCTGTCTTCTGCACCAGTTTAGCTACATTAAACTGGCAATGAGAAATTTCTAAATTAATCGTTTTTTTTCTAAATTAATTAATTACTTTTCTACATTATCTTCCGTCAGTAAGTTTCTTGAGTTGCAGCAGTCGTTGCTGATTTATACATCGTCGTTGAGAAATTTAGAACACACTCTTTTGGGGGAGACGAATCTTATATTGTATGAAAAGTAGGAATATTATATAATTGTAGCTTTGAGATATAATGAACGAAAGTTTCAGAATGAAATATTTAGCCTCTGACGAGACCATTTCTTTGAGAAACTTCACGCGTTCCAAGTTTTTCAGCGGGTGTGTATAATTCCTCGTTTTAATTTTTCATTGAAGGTTTCATTAAGACGAGAATGCGGTTAATGCGACGATGCACAATTTTTTTTTTTTTTTTTTTTTTGAATCTTAAGAAGAATTGTATTTTATCAGTTAATTGAAATTGCGATTGTGTAATTTCTCGCACTCTAGCTTTTTAAATATCTTCTTCTTATATATTTAGTAAAACATAACTCGTTACTAGATCGAGCACGCTTATAAAAATTCATTACATTTTTATGACAGCGATTAACTGAAAAAAATGTGACCAAAATAGAAATTTACTACACAACGCAACGAATATTTTATATATTCCTGTACCTCCAAATTTCACTATGACATCCGCAGTTTATTAATTACAATTACAACGAATGAAATATATGAACGACATGGACAACAAACTAATTGCAAACGAAGGTTTCAGAAGAACAATTGAAATTATTGTCTCACGATTATCATATTAAGGAACTCGCAGAAGTACAACGCTGGAATAGTTTGATTTTCATTTCTATTTGCTTTGCAAGACACTGAGAAACAATTCTTTCGAAACGGCTGCATGCCTGTCTGTGAACGAATGTTCAGATGAGAGGAAAAGGGACATTTCAACTCACCCGCTCCAATCCCGAATTATCCGCGTTCCATGCGATCACTGGAATTCCCAAGTAACCAGCCAGCTGCAGGAAATATTGAGCACTGGCAGTGCTGCGGCCGTATTTCTCGTAGTTCATCAGGTACAAGATGGCGGACACGTTCATCGGCAGAAATTCGTTGCAGAGCGACTTCAGAATTTCTGCAACACGAATAGAACACCGCCGACGTTAGACACTCTTTTCTTTCTTAACGATCAATGGTATTTGTTGGAACGATTGTTTCGACAATTTTCAGATATTCCATTAAATTAACGACGAACATTTGCTACGTCAATTCAGGAACTTATATCGATCAGTAAAGTACAAATACGATTCTCATTCCACTAATAGGAAAATCGTGAGAGATTCTCTTCTATTAAGATCCTTATATACTGCAAATCAATTTTTTTCCAATTTAATCTCCATTTTTCAATTATTATCTATTATATTATCTATTCTATATTTTATTATTATCTATTATTATTTTATATTATTATTAATATCTGTGTTTCTATATTTTTATAAGTGGAATTTAAATGGAAATTTCTTTAAATTTATTTATTACGCAATATTATGCAGTATAAAATCTCGCTCTGCATAAAAATTCGCAATCCACATTTCTGATGAAGATATCACGTACTCGACGATCACAACCGTGCGAATCACCGTCACGTTCTGGTAACAAGAGTTTTTCAATAAATTTCCAACTTAACGACTACGCGAATTTATCGCAGCAAAGTGATCAAATAAAATGGAAATTATCCGTGTAATGGAAGAAACGACGCTGGTGATCGCGTTTGCGTGATTTGTTGTCGGTGTAATCGTCCCTGGATAGTATTCTGCGAATTACCGCCACGATATATCTCGATTGCGAGCGCCAAGCGGTTCCTTTTCCGCTCTGGAAAAAAAAAATATTGCCACGATAAACATTTGCGATCGCTAAGGAGCATAATACCGAACGATCGACAAATGCTTGTCTCAATCGATCAGCGACCGTCAATTTTACAAAAGAGCTCGTTGCTCGTGCCGATCGTGAATCGGCAGTCTGAGAAAACTCCGTGAAAAATGAAAGACACAAGAGAGAGAGAGAGAGAGAGAGAGAGAGAGAAGGAACGAATTTTTATTTGCTACGTGTTACAGTTGCAAGACTCGCGGCTGAAAAATTCAACAGCCATCGGTCAAGCTTTAATCTCGACTATAATAGAAATCGTGAGCTCGCATCTGTTGGAAATCTTTGCCAGCAGGCAATAACAACCACCTGACACGTTCGAGATGATAATCCCCCCTTCCCTCTGCTCTATTTTGTTCCCATTCTTTCCGCGATACTTCGTACTTGCCGGCGATTTCATTTTCCACGTTCACCAATCGGTTTATTTTTATCGCGAGCACGAGCGCAACGAGCGTTGTTACGGGTCATTTTTGTAAAAACGTAGGGGAAATTGATTTATTGATTCTCGATGATTCGGGAAAATTTATACCGGATTCCACGTTCGACAACTTCGGAGAGAATTTCACGCATCCTAAGTTACAAGCTATGTTACATTCTTTTCTAGTTAAGATAATTAAAACGTAGACAAGTTTGTATATGTTTGTACGGTTCATTGTATAGTTACGGCTCATCATTCATATGCTGCCTCTTTAATTTTATTATTACTGCCAATTCTTTTGTAATATGAATTCAATAACACTGCACCGTACGAATATTTCCATCAGCATCAAATCTGATAATTTCATTCTCTCATCGCTTCGGGTTAATTTAATAATTTTATTCCTCCGTTCTTCGCGCACGAAACGCCGGTATTTCTGAAAAATCCCGAAAGCAGCAGAAATTTGTAAAATCCATGCAATGCGTGAGAGTATGCACATACGTTCCATTCTTTCAGTTGCAATTCTAATACAGAGATACGTATAAAAGTTCGCAGTCCGATCGTAAGCAATTCACCTTATCATCCTCGTTTAGAAACCTCGAAGTGATTCCTGCAGATCTATCGTTTGAAACGATATTTGGACAGTTCTCTTGCTTCATCGATTCCGTTGGCTCTTTAGCCGTCGCTGTTACGAGGCAACAACGCAAACTCGAAATCGCGACCATCGTTCGAGTCATGGACACATCCTGACCTGTCTCCCCTCCGCCTCGTCTCCCGATGCCCTCGTAACCTCATTCTCTCCCACGTCCTCGTTCCCAACCCTTGTTGCATTATTCTTCCTGGTGGTTTCTTAATTTCACTTCTTGCTTACGATCAGGATTCGCGACAGGGGAATCTTATTAACCTATGGAAATTTTAACGAAAGCGTAAGCTGGCGTTCCGTGGAACGGTGAATGAAAACCTACGATTCGGCTGCGACGATTCTATTTGAAATTTGTCCAGTTGATATACCTACAAGTATCGTGCCTTTCGATTCTTCCGTGTTTCATGTCCGATTTGATCTATGTTGATCTGAGCGATTCGTCGTCGATGTTATGAATGTAAGTTGAGTTTTTAACTTTATTTTCTTTTGCAGGTAATTTGTTTTATTAAAAATACTCACACCTGGATATATCGTTTAAGAATTTGGAATTGCACGTATGGTACTTGGTACAATATTAGGTATAATTTCTTAATTTTGGTTTCAGAAATTTATTATTTAGGTTCCTGTTAAATTACTTTCGAACAAAGTTTTCATTTAATAACTTCTCAAGTTCTTCGAATCGTCGATTTTCATGTTTCAGTCAGACGTATCTAAATAATAAATTATCGGTCAAACACAATCTATATTACTGTCCAGAAATCATTGAGAGTTAGAAAAAGTACAGTATGTTTTGTAAATGAAAATCTCAATTGACATCTCGTTTACAAAACTCTGAATTCACGCAAAGCATTTCTTTCAATTATCCGAACACATTGACGGCTCCTTCATTTTCCAGATATTCCCTTTATTTCTCCAGACCTGCACAAGCTCGCAAATAAAAATAGAAATTTTTTGTTACGGTTCGTTTCTCTTTCTCTCTCATATCGCCGATGTTTTAACAAGCGTTTGTTACCAAGCGGCTGCACGAAACTTCCTGCGAAAGGCACACGTGACGTATATCAAAGAAATTTCCAACTTATAGCCAAGTTATCTCAATACCCGGCTATGAAATTCCACATGCATCCAGTGTGTCGACTATTTCGAACATCCGGTGTACAGTAGAGCGAATTATTAACGATACCAAGGGTGTTCCTCGAAAGTGAACCGATGCTCGTGGTACACGCGTGGAACGTATACGTGAACGATAATTAAGCTTAGTTCCTTGTGCCGGATTATTTTCATTTGCTTCCCACACTCAGTCAAAAATTATAGTTTGATTGAAATCGTATGCCTTTGTTCGTTTCCAATATCTAAGACAAGTATTTATATTCTTGTCGATATAGGATAATCAATGAAATTCGTTTTCTAACTTATTGAGTAAATAGATTATTGAGAATAGAGGATAATGTTAATGTTAATGACAATAATATTGCGTTCACAGTCATCAAGTTTTTTTTATATATAAATACATTTATTTCTTGATAGGAAAGTTGTTTTTGTGGGAAAACCCAGAATATCTTTTGTAATAAAAGCTTCAGCATTTTCTCACAATAGGTTTCCAACTTTTTGTTATATTTTACTTTTTCAGTCACATTTTGGGGACAAACTTCAACAAAGTAAATTTTTTTAAATTCGTACATAGAATTGTCTGTAATGGAAGTTTCAGTGATATCTTTAGTTGCGTTTTAGCTGATACTTTCAGCATCCCCAATAAACAATTATACACATAACATATCTTGTTAATTACCGAAAGTCTTCAAACTCTATATTTCACGTGTAACACCTTCACGAAAAATACACCTTTCACAGCGTTTGCTTTACTTAAATATTGATAAAAATGGCTCATAATCCATCCTTCATATCACTGGAATATATCCTAGTTTCTAATTTGCAAGCAAATTTTTCTAAAATCAATATATTTCATTTCAACATATTTAAATCAAAAGGAATACTCCAAAGTTAAGCAAAATATCCATGATTAAAAGCAAAAAAAAAAGAGACTGAGAAAGTTAAGCTTCAGTGCAATAGAGTTGGCGTTTCTATAGGACGGAAGCAAAAAATCAACACTGATGTGAACTCTGGTGTTGCTCATAAAAGATTGAAATTTACCAGTTGTCGGCATCCGATCGGTGGTTGCTGACACGAGTCTATCCGACTGACACGTGTACGTGTGCGCGGAACATCGCGATAGTAACTACTATTCTCAGCCCGACACGAACGATTGTATCGTGTTTTGCCACGTGAATCTAAACTAACACGAACCGGAACAACGCTCGTGATAAATAATCGCGCGCGATCGTGAGCCCATCTGAACGGAAATTCACGTGAAAACTGACGACTAGTATTGCCATTGAGTTGTTGTAATTCGCATGCTACACAAGGGACCATTATGACACCGCAATTCTATCGTGCTCTTGTAATAATTTGTTAAATGGACATCGAACGAATTAGAATTCTACTGGCAATTTGTAGCTTCTCCTTTTCACCTGTTTTGTTCAATCGTTGAAACTGAATATTATAAGAAGCGGCATACGATAGGTTGCTTCGTCATTTGCAATTTCTCATTTCCCTGGAACGGTTTATTAATTACTGCATGAGCGCGCGGGATATAAAAATACAACTTCCTAGATATCGAATTTCTTTTCGTGACGACCAAATATTTTAGAGAGAGAATAGATACACTTGAATTGTAATTAAACAGGTGTTGTTACTTATTGTTTAGAGATTATTATTGTTCATTATTATCCATTAAACTGTTGAAGATCAATGCTCCATTTTCAATCAGTCAACATTACAAAATCACAGTTTTTAATGCCAAAATTATGAGGACTGAGTATCATTTCTCTCGTGAAGAATTTACTATTTTCTATTTTCTATTTTCACTAATTTCAGACAATTGAAATGAATTGCTCGAACTAAACAGGAAAGATCCATGGAACTTCAACAGTTGGGATTTACGACTTCACTACTATGATTTATCCTTTGTCTTGTGATTTACGCAATTTAATGGCTCTGAATGATTTATCTTTGATCCAGTATTATGGCATTGTTTAGTAAACAATGCACGTTGCAGTTTCCAATTAGAAACGCATGATCAGAGACGTAATCGACCGTGTACGCAGAATAATCGCAGATCTTTGATCATGATGTTTGCAGACCCGCTGTTTCTTAGATCGTCTTTGTTTGTTTGTTTAACAGTTAAAGAACTCACTATTATGATGGAAGTCATGAACCAGTCATCTAGTTAAGAGTATCCAATCGTTCCAAACTAAAGAGCCCACTAAACTTCAGGATTAGATAAAGAACGTGAAATTTATTTTTTTCATTATTATTACTTTATTACTATTTATTTATTTTTTATTATTTAATTTATTATTTATTTATTGGTCATCAGGACACTTTGAAAATGTTTTTAGTTACTAAGAACCAAACATTTATTGCAATAATTTGACAGATAAAATGCTTATTTCAATATATTTTACATTCTCTGAAAAACATAATATTGTCTGCGCCACAGTGTTATTAATTACGAAAGTAAGAAGTATTTTTAAATAATTCGCAATTAAGTATAATTCACAATAAACAATTCAATGTTCGCTTAGATACGATACATATGTTCATTAGCAAATTTAGATTATGTCTGATTATGAGCGGTCGATTCTCCTTTCTGCATAAAGAAGTGTGGTTCCGTTCATGACAAATTAATATTAAACATACAAATATACCAAAATATAAGAAATATATACGAAATATATTTGGTACATTTTAGTAAATATTATATAATTTAATATTTGTAAACGTCACAATACCTTTAATTGCAATTATAGTGAATATTAGAATACAAAAATACTAAATATATAAATTTTTCGCAGATTTAGCAATGCAACTCAAATTTTACATGCACATAAAATTTGTAATCTTATATGTACATAGCAGACGAAGGAAGTTTACAATAAAAGCACTATACTCATTAGTAATCTACTAAATATTATACTCTTCGTCAGCAACAACAATCTCAACAATTTCATTATCACGCGTGCCAAATGCAAATTCGCTTTCCAAAAAACGATATGCCCTCAAACTACGTAATGTTTAGTCGTATTTATAGAATAATTAATTTCCAACTATCCAATTAAAATGAAACCCCATTTCCACAACCGCAGCGTTGTCGAATATTCGATCGGATTTAGGCAGAAGCTAAATAATAAAGAAATATGGCCAACCAATTCCCGGATGCGCGAGGTTTCGTTCGCAGGGAGCCAGAAATCCGTATTAAAAATCCTTGCGCTGGCAACTGATTGCGGACCATAACGAGTGGCCAAACCGTATACAATAATTCGTCGCTTTCTTTTCGAACACATCGGTACGATATCACTGGACAGAAATTATTGAGAAGCGACAAATTTATTATTCGTTTTGCCTATTTTGTTTTACTTAAATATACCTAAAACTGAGAAAATATTGCAATTTTGGGACAAAAAATTCTCGACGTGCGTGACACGTCATTACGATCGAACCGCAATTTTAACAAGATCGAGACCTACGATAATAAATAATAGACTACAGATAGATTACATTGGGTGTAAGAGAAAGTTCTGTCGTTTTTTTTCTTTTAAATTTAGAATCCTTTTTTTTTATTTTGTTTTTTACATAAAAATATTTTTCCTCATACAGCTCAGATGCTCTTTCGCGATACTAACAAAGACAAAAGAATAGTCAATTAACCCCAATAATTTCTACTCGATGTAATAAGTATTTTTTAAATCGACCTAAGTATTGTTTTGGGGCAAAAAATTCTCGACGTGCGCGGCACGTCGTTCCAGCGCAAAAGGTTAATGATATGACGTGATATTAAATTTGCTGGTCAATGGCCTGTTGGTTTCGATACGACCCGCCGCGTGCAAATTTCACGCTGTCACCTCAGTTGAGAAAGGGTTTCTGATTCGATAATGAAAGGTAGGAGCTAACAGGTCGATCGAAAATTCGTTCAAAAATTTTCACTCCGGCCTTCAACTTCAATACGGTGTAACATAACCAGTTACTTTTTCATTGATGGACTAGTTTAGGATTTTTAATCACAACCCAGTACGTCACGCTGGTTACAATATTTAAACAATCGAGCCGTCTCTCTGCGCGTTAGAGTGTACATAGTACACGAGCTTCGAGCAAATAGCAGCAAGTGATTCGGTCACGAGACCGGATATTAAGCTCACGATCAATTAACACGGACTCGTTTGCTGGTACCTGGTAGACGTTAATTATAAACTGGTAAATTGATGAAAATTTTTCGAATTTATTTATTGCCCTCGTCATTTGCGACTGTTACGAGTAACGAGGAACGAACAAACGTCGTTACGAAAGGGATGACAGCGTAAAAATTAGGAAAAAAGAAACAACAGCAAGTAAAAATTAACGAATGATGTATCCATTGGCATAAATCATCCGCGTGGAATTCACGACGAGAAGTTTTTGAAAATAAATTGCACATATCGATTGAAATGGATATTTTCAACTTTTATTTCCAAATGTAATTTCGTTCGGATATTCAATCATATTGAATGTACAATATCAAGAATTATTACAACATTCAACGTATTAATTTTGTATTTTTGTTATTTTTCTTTTTTTTTTTTGTATGTGTTTCACTTATTTTTAGGAAGTTTAATTTACAAAACGCACGGGACGTGTACGACAGGCAAGAGTGTCCAATTAACGTAAAATAACGTAACATACAAAATTACGTGAAATATTTAAAATATGCCATCAATTATAATATTTAGTGTGAATGAATAGCTGTTTGAAATTCAATCTCTTTGGAGTCATTCACAGAACTGCGAGTTGATATGAACAACCACCGGTTTATTGATGACGAAGAAATTAGGTGAACGGGTTAATGGATAACGATTGGATCAATCGAGTGTTTATTTCATCGGCGCGTATCTCCGATTCTCAATGAAAAGTTGCGCCGATCGTGACGTTGAATGATATTACGGTGCATTGTAATTAAACCTGGAATTCGTTTATCGCGTGCACGTCGATTAATGATTTGAACGTTTCAACAATATTATTTCAGTCAGTGCAGATCTAGACGCGCTGTTTATCACTCTGATAATTAAACGATTTATAATTGATCCGCGCGAGGTAACCAACTAACGAACCAACACCAGAAAAAAAAAAAAAGAAATGAAAGATAACACAGCTCGTTTGCGAAATTGCAACGCACGATCTGAAAAATTCTCGAATTAATGGATGATACTGATATTATTACGAACGCGTTGATATTGTTTTAGCGATTACTACTTTTTACCTCACTTCCAATCATTTTATTTTTATTTTAATATATATAAGTTTGGTATATATATACTATATATACTATTTATTTTTATTCTAGTATATTTAATTTAGTACATATAAGCTACTTTTTATTTTAGTATGTATAACTGCAATTGTATATAACTGTATTAAAGTATAAATTTAATATACGACTTACTATTTTTTAGAGTACATCGAAGCATTGTTAAATATTCTGTTAGCATTATCCTCGCGAATCTTTTAAAAACTTTGCAGATAAATTTTACCATACAAAATATTAATCATTCAGTTCCTTGGAACTGTCTCGTCTGTTTTGTAATATTTCGTAATATTCTTCTCAAAGGTCGTTCAACGATAAATTTAACATGAACGTACAGAACCGAAGGATACAAACAGACCGTGCTTAACATTTGGAAACGAAGATGTTCCCACTAATCGATGAATAATTCAACAGCAAAATGAAAAATAAGAACGTCATTCGGAGCGTTTGCAGAATTTAAACGTTAAACGTTAAATCTCTTTTTCTTCAACCTGTTGTTCCACCAACGAACGTTAAAGCAGAGCCTGGTAAATAAATGGGTAGCGCTTATTATTAGAATAAATTTATCTTTTAATTCATTTCATTTCTTTCAGACGTTTCCTAGCAAAACGAGTGTAAAATATGCAATTAAGTAATTTATAAGCAGTTCAGAAAAGTTTTTTTTCACGCTACGACTACTGAATGAAATTGATAATTGAATATGGCAAGAATATTGTATCATTGATAGACTAATTATAACTGTGTGAAATTATTAACGTATTGTACTGTACAATTATATTATGTTAAAGACTCGATTAAAATCCATAACAAGGTTCAAAACCTTTATTTTCATCTGCGGAACAGAGAAAGAAAGATTTTATATATTTTACGGAGCTCTTTTATAATTAATTCCTTTAATTAAACTTGAACCAAAATCTTTGTATAATTAAACTATATGACGATTCTTATATTCTACCTAGAATAATAATAATTTTACTTACGTTTCGCATACTTCAATTCTATGTCGTGATAATTGTACGTTTAAATTTCACATGATCTTCCATTCCAGTTTATTCATTTATGTTTCCTACGAGAAAGATATAAGGATCGCTCTTACTTTCACGGAATCTGCATCACTTTGACCAACAAATAAATTAGTGCCTGCTGAATGTTGAAAATTCTCCTCATTATATTTTAAATATTTCAATTTCGCAGATTCTACACTTGTACGTACGTTTAATGCAAATGGATGTTCAACGAGAAATTTTGTTTCGTTTTTGTTCGAATCAATTCCCGGATTGCCAAGAAAAATCTTACGGAATTACAGAACCGAAAACGACGCTACGAGTCTTCGAAATTTATGCACGTGTACACCGACAGCTTGGTCCTAGGAAAATCAATTAGCGTAATGTACTCGAGGTAGAACATCGACGTACTGCCGCGACAAAAGGGACTAGGCGAGATTGAATTATTAACGGAATTAAATGGACAATAACTGCCACGCCACCAAAATCGCTTTATCCTCTTACACGACCGGTTGTCCAAAACTACTCCAAATAAGGGAATCCATTTGCTGAATAATTTTACAGTAATTGTGAAGTTACTTATATATATATATACAACGTCATTCCGTACAATAGTGGTTCTTAACTACGATTAACCCTTTCACGGTCCAGCCATTTGATATCCCGTTGCATCATTCGTGTTTGACAAAATATTTTTAAAAACAGTTTACACGCAATTTCAATGTGTCTTCGTACCGTAATTAAATTAAGTTGAATCAAGTCCAGCGTTTAGAACTAAGAATGCGATTTATGCATTAAACTTATAGTAAGAAATATATTATAAAAGTGAGAAATAGAATGAAAATCGAATTTAATGATACGTAGGATTGCGAAAATTTGAAGTACGTTCCCAGAACGTGATTTGACACGTGTTAAGCTGAGAATCTGATTCGTCTATTAAATTTAGTATACATTAATACAAGAAATATACTACGAAAGCGAGAAATAATTGGGCAAGATAGAATGTCCGAGTTCAATGATACGCGATATACAGAATCACGAAAAGTTTGAAGCACAATCGTTCGCTTTAACGAGTCAATTTTTCATTCTGAACGAACGAAGGACCATCGAAGAGTCACAATCAACCAAAAAGTAGCAAGGACTACGAAACTTTTGGATTGCACTTCCGAGAAGTAACGTAACAGGAAATTTGCGATGACGTTGCAGGTGCTGCAGGACTCGTGGTTATTTGCGAAACGTTCGGGTGATCCATCAGTGACGGACAGTAACACAATTGGTACATCCGATATCGGGTTTTGGAAGAACGCTGTCAGAGAGAATTGGAAAATTCTTCAAATAATAATCAACAGCCTTAAAGACAGTTATTGATCTTAGAGATAGATAATATATTGTAGTTATTGATCTTTATTGATCTCCTTTCGCATTTGATATCTGTGAGACTTTCCTTTCGAAAATTAACCTCACCGCCTGACTATATTTTCGTAAATTAATTTTATTGTCTCTGATGGCAAAGTTCTTGTTAGATTATCGTCATATTCGTGTCTGGTAGTGAGTCAATTAAACTGAACTTTGGTGGCAATTTTTGTTATATTTATACTATCCTGATTCTTTAATGGATTATTGGCAGAATAATTACATTGGCAGAAAACTTTCGACTTTTTCAGAGGCAGGGATTCGAAAATACTGAAAAACACAAAAATCACGTGCTCGCTAATTAAATTAAAATGGCCGCGTATTACCATTATTAGCATTTGATTGAAAACTTTTTACCAGCGGTGTACACACGAAATTTGTACAGTATTTGCATATAACAGTAATAATAATAAATAATTACATAATATAAATATCAACAAATAGTCCCTATGTAATATTATAATTACATAATTACATAATATAAATATCAAGAAATAGTCCCTATATTACATTATAATTACATAATTGCATAATTATATAATAGGTGTAATGAATAATAAATAAATAATTACACAAGGGAAATATTAATAAATAGCTTCTATGCAAAGAAATATTTCTCGCGCAACATCTATTCGTCGTCTTAAAGCTTGCAGACAGCGAAAGAAAGCGTTAATATTTCCTCTTTTAGCAGGCTCCCGTAACTCCCGCAACGCAGATGGAATTCAAGCTCTGCATTAGCTTTTAGCACCTTACTCTAAAACTATATTCCGAAAATTCCCATGAAGATTTTCGCGGAAATGCCGCGGAAGTTCCCTTCCTTCGCAAGGTGTAACGTCACGTTTCATCCGAAAGCCACGGGATCCTGAAAGTACTGGCCGACTAAAAGCTGCTCGAGCGGCTCGAGAGGAGAAAGAACCCGTTGAAATTCAACCACGACAGTTCAAGGGAACAACGTGTCCGTGACGCTTCTCGAGAAACATCGTTCACGATCGCTTAGTAAAACCGCGTAGCGAAAAATCAGAGTTGCAGAGAGCTATTGACGCGAACGTAGAAGGCGTGGAAACGAAAAACACAACTGAACGCGAAACCACGAGCGTATCGTTCGCATAATGTCCACTTGTTACTGTGGCACTTCCCAAAGTTAACATAAAGTGCTATAAAATGTAAATATTGTGGCTCAAGCATGGAATTTCTACATAATATTACATATAGTATAGTACCAAAGTCATCGTTCCAAGGAAATTTAATTATTATCAATATTTTATTGTAAACGTTGTCAAATATTTAATCATTATCAATGCTTTATTATAAATATCAAATTTTTAATTATTATCAATATTTTATTATAAATATTATCATATATTTAATTGTTGTCAATATTTTATTATAAGTATTATCAAATACTTAATTATTATCAATATTTTATTATAAATATTATTAATTGTTATCAATATTATTAACACATGATAACCAAAGGTACACAAAAAAGTATAGTGTCAATTTCCTATCGCCAGAAGTTTGTTGCATTACCAGAGAAAGAAATGGTAAATAAATTGAATTACGTCGAAAGATTTATAATTGCGATTTAACAATCACTTTTACGTAATAAAAAATCTTGGGACATATTTTACTTTTAATAATCGCCATCTATTGTAGCTAGTGACATTTTTAAATAGCATGTGTATTTCGCAGTAAAATTGTTGATGTATTGACAAATTCTTTTTCGCACGGTGTCGTCCAATTTTTCCAATTTTAAAACAGAAACGATACTTGCAACAATAAGATTATTGAGCGAGGAATTGTATCTGAGAGACAGAAGTCTCAATTCGTTTTTTTATATGTGACGTTTTGTTCCAAATTGCATTTTGTGTTTCGTGATGCACGAGGTTTTTAATTGTTAATAATTTTATGAAAAAAAAATTCCTCAAGTTTTTATTATCTCTATATTTAAAAGCTTTCTACGTTTTAAAGTGTTTCTACTCATTCCGCTTTATTTTCGTCTGTCAGTAAGATGAGTTAATTTTCAAGGATTTCTCACGTCAATTTGGCATGTGAAAAAATGCACTATCGTGCACGTGACTCGCAACAATGAAAGAAGCTTAATTTCGATCAATTAACTCTACATCCTACGTATGAGAGAGAATGGTGATTTACTTTTTTAATTGGCGAATCCGTCAATTAGAGGTTGGCAGCAACGAACGATGTAAGTAATTTAACGTAATTACGTATTAACGTAAACGTCAATTATTTTCGCGATAGAATTGGTATTTTTCGTTTGAGCAGTTGTATACTGGGTATAAAATTTCGTGAAACGAGTTATTCTTCGTTGAATAAAAAATAATTCTTCTGTGGAGAGATGAAATGTAACCGTTGAAGTTGTTCAAATGTAGTGTTTAAAGGAAGAGCGAAAAAGTTTACAACACGGCAGTGAAGATTACATTTCAAGTACAAAGGATGGAGTTTAAACTACGAAGAATAAACACTTTCGAGAATGGAGAGCTCCTTTTGTATACACGTTTACTCTCTTTGTTCTCGTATAACTGAGAGCCCGTTTTAAAAACGGAAAGATCTGTTTAAATGTGGTATAACATTTCGGATGACAGAGACGGATGATGATAACAGTACTCTGAGATTTTAAAAATTACTTTTGAATTCTCAACTTATGTAAAATATAAATTAGTGCGAATTCTCTACATAATGGAAACGACCTAATCCAACAAAAACGAATAAAATAGTAATATCCTAAGAATTTATCGGTAACAAACAGAAAAAAATTATTTTCAAAAATCGTTATCACATTTAAAATTGTTCAACGACCGAAACAAATAAAATAATAGAATGGAATATATAAATAACTAAATTTATACGCAAATAAAATAAAATAAAGTATGCGCTTGCAAAATAAATAAATAAATAAATCACCACAAACATTTTTATTTTCTAACCAAATTTTAATAACCCAAAATCATATGCGATTTCCAAATTTCTTCAACTGTAATTATTAAATATTGTAATTTTTTGTTTACTCACAATTCCAACTCTACAATTTCCAACTTTCAATTGAATCTATCAATAACACAAAGGAAGATTATTTTTAAAAATCGTGCTCCGCCAGAACGAAGATGTAAATTCGCTAAATAATCTTGCCAATAATTCGTTAGGAAATCTGGAACGATACGATGCTGGTGGTTACGCTTTCTTCATTTTTATTCAACCTCCAACTTTCGTAACTTTCCAACTCCTATATATCATCGATAACTCGCAAGAAACAAGAACAGTAGCAGCAATCGCGTTCCAAAAACTATCGCGCCGTGTAACAAATCTTTCACTGATGCTGAGATATTCGCAGGGAATACTGCCAAAAATATTTGAAATATACGCACGTGCCCCTGAAGTTTCAAACAACGATCCATCAGTCGCAAACGTGTGCAAAAAATGCGATCGACCGATTAAACACTAAATCGAACCTATTTATTCCATTTGTTTATCATTCCAATTCTCGTCAACGAACGAACGACTGACAAAATAGCGATTGACGTCTATGACTGCGGATTTTTATTCATTTGTGCAAAATTCGAGAGACTCAAAAATACGCGGAATGAATATAATTTTTTCAAATTATAAATATGAAATATTTCCTTTAATAATAGTAACCTTCAGCAGATAAAATAATTTTCTCTTCTAAAAATAATGGTCTGTTTTATAGGTTATGTTTATAAAGATAGTAATTCGTATGAATATCCGGCGTATTAACGAAGACTTGTCCTCGGAATTACTTCGAGACATATAAAATGATTTTCTATCCAAGTTTTATTTAATAGTAATAATTTTTCTTGAGAATTATTTACAGGTAAAAGATTATAGTCGAATAAAAAGTTACTCCAATTCGATTATGTTAACGTAAAACTCCTTGTTAACGTAAACTCCTCGTGAATCAATTGTCTACGTGATGTAAAGTGAATTCAATTCCATTTGTTGTCGGATTGCTTTGAAACTGGACTGACAAATTTCTTGTTAGAGAATGTGTTGAGAACAATCCTGACGCGGTGCCGATGTAACACGTCGACGCCAATGCGTAGATAGCAAACAGCATTAATCGCGACCCTGCTAAACATTAATGAACGTTGTTACGTGTACTCTGACGCTGTCAGTTCCAAAACTATTGACGAGCAAAGTACGAAAAATTTTCAAAAATTTCAGAGGCAATTGAAACGAGAAATATATACGAAGATCATTGTCATCCATATATTCTTTGTCAAAACCAAATCGTTATAAATAAATAAAAGAAAAGACAAAAGATAGTTTGATCGGTGTACGAGTTAGAAATTTATATTGAACATTTTCTCTGTATTAGAATCAACAATATGTTGAGTAAAATACGAAAGCTTAAAGATAATTGATAGTTTAAATACAGATTTTTAATGAGATTACCGCAACATCTAAAGAACTAATAAAAACATTTAAATAAATAGATATTCTCTTATTAATAGTTCAGTTTTCCTTTTACCCATTAAACTTTCTCTCAGCCACCGTTGTGTCTAAAATTTCAAAATTACGAACTCGATGAATCGTGAGTGTGTTTACTCTAACTTTCTTTTCGTTCATTTTTGATACGTAATTTTATCAGGCGTTAGAGGACCGCGTTCGATTGTTGCGGTGTCTGCCACGGAGAAAACGCGAAAGATAAAGTCAGCTTATCTGAGAATCAAAGAGGAGGTATCTTTCACTGAAGCATCCATGTTTTCCGGTCACGTTCGCCCTTCATAGGGTAATACGGGCATAGCGCGTGTTTGCACACATAAGCGAAAGACGAGGCCGCGGTGGGAGAATTGGTGCGAGCGAACGTTAAGCCGTACATATTGACCGATGCGGAGACTTTCGGAGGAACGAGAACATTAATTTCGACGTCCTGGCGAAAGGAAGAAACAGCGTTCTTTTTTTTTTTCTCTTTGCAGTCGCGTGTCGCCAAAGGATGGGCTATGAACGCGGCAATATTGTCCTGTTTTTGCTTCTCTTTTCTGTTATTTTCGAGAGAAGATACCGATAGGTTGTTGACTGACTGAGAAAAATTTCAGCGACAGAATACACCGTGATTTTCGTAAGACTCAAAGAGTCGAAAATTGTCAGTAATTTCATATATAACGTATTACAAATGGTATTTATTTTAACCAGATTCTTGTACACATATGAGAAATTTTAAGATAAATGCAGAGAATGCACTCAGTGAACAAAAATATATACAAAATACTCGAAGCATGATACTACTTGCAATACTTGACAGATGAAGCAATTTTCTATTACTTTGATTATATTTGTAAAAATTTGAGTTTGCATAAAAATCCTGCAAACCTGCTTATCATTTGCAAGCGAATCGCGGACTTTGTATGCGAGTTTATATTTTTACGAACATGACTGAAAAAATTGGAATTTGAATCAAGACTTGTTGATCTTGCACTGGATATTTTACATCTTTTAATTTCACATTTTCCGTTATTGTCAAACGAATAAAATGGATTTATCTACGTAAAATTACTGACGGGTGAAACAGATAGTACGAGTCAGTCATTCTTTCGAAGGATATATTTTTAATAAGTGGAACAGTCCAACTATTATTAAACCAAGCAAAGTAGATCTGCCTACACGGATCGAACAAGTAGTGCAGGTCAATCATTTGGTAGAAGCGTGGTAAATATCCGTCGTAAATAGAATAGGTTATTAGTCAAACAAAGAGAATATACCAGCGGTGGATCACGTAAGTAGTACAAGTCTCCCATATATTCGACAGGTGATAAATATCTGCTAAACAGACACGTAGTGTAAGACTGTTCTTAAGCAGACTAACAGCAGAAATACGTTACTGTACTAAAATCAGTTACGAATGTAAAATCAATTGCATTTGCAAATTAACATTTGTTCTTGAAATAAATCTTTCACTAGAAAGACTGATCAAATTTCAGTTAATAGTTGAAAAACATCTGTAAATACTGTAACATTTTACTTGAAACTTGTGTACTCGATATTTCAACTAATAAAATGAAATATCCTTTCTTCTGTCAAGCGTATTGAAAACACAGATAAAAAAAAAAAGTTAAAAAAACAGGATGAGCAAGTGAAAAGAAAAATTCAACACTTTTGAAAAACTGTTTGGAGTCATGTATGAATTTTATCATTAGCTGTGCTTCGTTTCATCAATCGAGAGTCAGGCTTTTTAATCGATTGTAAATTTGTACAACATATCAACGTGAATAAAACGAAACAACGGCAATCCTCGAACAGCACGACCAACTGTTTCTGTTACTCGAAACCTGCGATGCATCTGTATAAACGTACCATTTACCACGTTCGCAATTTAACGAACATCCAAATATTAATCGTAAAATGGAAAAATCTCCAATTTCCATGGACTTTCGTCCATCGGCAGAGCACGAGACAAAAGTTTGAAACTGAAAATGACAAGGCAGGAGACCGAAAATGAAGAAACATCTTCGTGCTATTCGAGAAATCGTCCGCATTTGTTCAATTTGTTCGTATGGCGGTACCTGTTGGACTCGGTGTGAGCGTCATCATGCTCAGCCGGACCGAGTTCTGCGTGAAGTCGTACTTATCCAGGAAGCTGTACTTGCTATGGCCTTTCGTCCTGGTGTAGGTCTTGCGCAGGCTGCCGACCGTACGGTTCACCGCTTTCGTGTACTCGCGCACGCCGAAGTTGGTGTACGGCACCACCAGCCCGATCGACATCTTCGGCAGCGATCCATTGCGCCGTCTCGACGACTCGTGATCCATCGACTCGCCGATCGGCTTCCGGCCGCAATCGCCGGGGATCACGAGCGCGCCAAGGATCAGAAGGAGCTCCGCTCGCATCTTTCCTCCTCGTCTTCCTGCCTCGAACCTTCCGGTGTTTCCGGTTCAAGATCGATCGAACGTGGCCATCGTAATCGTCTCCGATCGGCGACTACAGGGAACGTGGCTGGCGAACTCTCTCGACTGCCAGCGTGTTTTCGTTGGACACGAAATTTGGATTTGCGCGGTTATCGATTCGTGACGAAGCTGGTCTTCCTCCTTACCACGCTCGTTCGAAGGTCATTCGAGCCTCCCGATCATTCTTCTTCCGTACTCCAGCCATCGTCCAAGAAAGATGAAATATATCGCGAGATGAGATTGAAAATCGTTGTATTCCGATTCCACAACGCGGGGAATGATCGTTCAACTCGAGATTTTTCAGCAACTGATCAGGTTCGATTTCTTGCGCGTCATCGTTCGATATCCGATCGATTGTACACCGATAATTTCAAGACTTTCATAATCGAAGCCTCGTCGACACGATACCAACTTTTTTTTTTTTTTTTGTTTTACAAGATATACATACATATATAGGTTATTATTTAAGCTACGACTTGTCAATATGTTTCAACGAAGGAAGACGAAATTTGATTTCACGCTGGCGGTTGTTCGCGATAACGAGAGGAACTCTCGGCTGTGGAGAAGGATTGCTTTCGCCTTCGTGCGGACGAGGCAACTAATATTTTCGGAAGACACTGAAAAGAGAGAAAGTAAAAATTGTACGTTGTTGTTTTAATTTTATTTACTTTTAACCCTCTGTCGTTGATGGAGCCTCGAACAAATTGTTTTAGCTGAACGAAGCTACGTTTCGTTAAAAAATATTTTTGCCATCGACGTTGTGTACGAAAGTACAAAGGATAATTACGAGCAGAAAAACGACGTGACTAACAGGCTTTTGGTTTACACCGTCTCTTTTAATTATACTCTTTCATTTGGATATTAGAGTTTCACGAAGGATTTTGTCAATGGTGGTCGTCATTCAAATGACGCTCATTTTTCTTTTTTTTTTTTTACTGAAATTTAGTTTGAGAGGAAAAAATTAGCGCGTAATAGGTCATCCAGAAACATTCTACAATTTTTCAAAAAAACTGTGCGTTCGCTGAAACCGAATTTCTTTTCGTTTGCTTAGAATGAGTACATAAGATATGTTTGTATTAACAAAAAATATTCGTGAAACGTGCAGATATCTCGTGTGCATATGTGTATATATGCGAATCATTGGAAACACTTCTTTTTTAAATAGAGATAAAATAATTTCTCTTAAAATAAAGAGATTAAAACTCGAAAAAATTATTATCTTTGTTTATTTGTTTTTTTTTTATTTTTTGATATTTCAACATAAAAACTCAAGATAATTTCAAGATAAATTGACAATTAAAAGCACTCATCGAGATTGTGTCGATTCTAGGTCAATTGAAAGATAATAATCACTATTGGGATCATGTCATTTCTGTTTTGAAAATTATTCAAAGAATATAAATGGTGACTAACATTACAGAACTGCACAAAATGATCAATTTATAATTTTTGTTAAACGTTTTATAGATGTAAAACAGTATACTTTTAGAGATTTAATTGATTTTGCACAAATGAGATGTATAAATAAACAATCGTATTGTACAACTTTTTTTATTTTTATTTTTCTTTTACTTTAATATCTCTGGTGGAAAATTTTGTACTTTAATCTTGCAGATGGTGTCAAAATCGTTAATCTAACAAAAATTCCCCAAAAATGGCTGTGGTATATTTCATGTTACAGTAGATTAAACATTCGGAAGTCTCTGGTTCAATAACCTCAAATCGCCAATTACGATGTCTATTTTATAATTAGTCTGTTTTACATTGATTTTGTTGGAAAATTCATTGCGTCATAATCATTGAAGTTGATCTTTCACAAGACTAAATACACGGTAGACACTCTGGTCCAAAAGTCCTCGAATTTCGCATGATGCTGTCAATTTCTCAGTCAGTCTTGTGGAAGATTAATCAGATTGAAAGATAAATATTTCGCAAACCCAGTGGAAGACTCGAGATACAAGATAGTCGAGCCAGAGTGAAACTAATCTTGCGAAAGATTATGTTTTATGACACATTTTTATCTTCTCCTCCATCTTGTATCTCGTCACATAGCGAAACGTGCGAGAAACGACGAAGAAACAGAAAGTTTCCCGCCGGACAAGAGGGTACCGACTTTCAAATCGGCGAGAAACAACTCGCGCTATGAAAGTTTCGCCGGTCTCGAATCGGGCGCGGCCGCCGCGAAACGCCGATAAGATTGGCTGGAAGTAATTACGTGGCCCTCAATTAAGCCGACGCTCGATATAATTTCGTGCGAGGATCTGGAGCGTCAGAATCACAACGAAGCTAATTATTGAGATTTTCGTCGGGGCCGGCTGACAGGGACCGTTGCCCCGTGTAATTCCACGTTAATTGGTAATTACGGGAACCTATCAAGCGCCCGGCACTTTCCGCTCTTGTTTTCGTCCTTTTACATCGCCTCGAGTGTGTTCCGCTGCCTCGCGCGTCTGCGTCCCGCTCTATTGTCCGTCTTCGCGATCGCGGCATTCAACTTTCACGGAAGCTTGCCTCGAAGAAAGCGGTGAATTGCACTTTTTGAAAGTTGCCGGGAGATTCGCCGACGCAGAATGAAGAGGGGGAGGGGGATTTCTCTTCTTCGTCACTTTGAGAACGTCGCGGTGTTTGCCAGTCAACTTCGCCAGCAAATTTCGTGAATTTTTAGAATTGTTGTGAGAATTATTACGATAAAGAATAATAAATGTAACGTGAGACGATAATGTAATAGTAAGTGTAATTGCACGATAATAAGTAATAATTATATTGATACAAAATAGATATTATAATTCTAAAAAATTCTTCTCAAATAGATATTACATTGATACGAAATAATACAAAGATTCTACCATTTGCATTTACGTGCTACTGCATTTCCATAATAATTCTACAAATAAATAACGTTTCACATGGGTCTCGTAAAAACGTTAATTTATGGTTAAAACAACGTTTCGAAACTACGGATATTTATTATCGGAGGATATTATTCTTTTCTGATCATTCATTTATCTGTGTTTGTCTGTAATTATCTGACCTTGTAGAAAACAGTAAAATTATGAACAAGGTTAATTATTCCTTTCGATCGTCTTCGTTCCAAACAAATGAAAATTGTATTTAAACATATATACAGGAAACCCTGAACAATAATAGTTGCTAGAAATTTCAATAAATTTATATACCTTATCTCATTTGTTTATCTTATCCCCATTTCAAGACACCCTAAAATAAAAAAAAAAAAGGAACATGATAATTCACGTAACTAACTTTATTTCAAACCGCGTAATTCATCGCGTAATCTGATACTTGATTGTTTTAGGCAATCAAAATGATCGAGATATTAAGTCTAATAAAGTTTCTGCTTCTCACGAAAAAAACAAAACAGAAAACACAGTTACTTTCTGACCAATTTACTTTCCAACCTAATGGAACAGCTGACAAATGTGGAAAGCCATTGCACGTAAAGCTATTACAATTTATGGTCTACTTTGTCAATAGACGAACGGCGACATCGCGAAACCACGGATCCAAGCTCGTTCCTCTCCGTTCGAGCGGCAAACGTAACTGTGTGTAGTACATCGAAGATGCTAGTCACGTGGAAAATTTACATGCACCATCAGTGTATTGGGACCCACCTACCACGTCCCTCCAAGAGAAGTCCAAATCTGTGTTTCACGCGAATGATTAAATTTACTTTCGAAAATTCCTAACGATTGGATTCCCGTCTATTCGCCGATTTCGCGTTTCATTTTCTATTCAACGTGCCCAATGTACCCGTGCTTGTCCTCGCGGCAGAATCCTAAGCGAAATTTCGTTAAGCCGCAGCGTGTGCAAGCGTCTCGGTAAACTGATTTCTTCGTTAACGCTTCGTTTCAACGCTACCAACGTTCAAATTAGCTACCAGCTTTCGTTGCGAAGTGTGCGCGAGGGTTTCAAGTTTTTTCTCGTTAGGTGTAATCTCCGCGAGCGACGGGTGCAGTCGATTGAAAGTTAAGCAGTGACTGTAAAGTGATTACGAATCAGTGCTCAACTCGCTCCTTCCTTAATATGATTTTGCAGAAAGGAAAAAACGAAGACACGAACCGTTATGGATTATGAAGCTCGAAGCTCGTCGTTCGAGGCTCTCCTCGTTATCCAGAACGATAATCGTAGTTACGTATCGTCGTGAAATGCGCGACGTCGTCGTCGTCGTAGTTGCATTTAATGCCTTGCTCAACGATTACGCTTCACGTGACGTTCGATGTCGCTCGCTGAATTTGATTGATAACACAGGTTATTACGTATTCGCGTTTGGTTGCTAGTACTTTAATTTGTATTACAGAGATAAGATAATGTCTTTGACTCGTTTTGTTAGAAAAAGGGGGGACCATTTTTTTATCGAAATGGACTTTGTTTGAGTATAGAAGATTGTTGGATCACGTGTAACATAAATATACGTGAAAATATACTAATAATATATTTTAATATATTTTTAATGTATTTTTAATGATACATTTTAATTCGTAAAGATATAATAATAATATTTGTAAATATATATCCTTCAGGATATATTATTAAATATAATAATATACATTGTACTTAATATAATGATTATCATTATTACAAAAATACATGTTATATATTTTTACTCGTTGCATATGGAATAATAACTGAGTCAAATCTTATCCTATTACTTCGTCTGTTCTAACCTAGCCTAACCTACAACTCAATAATTGAGTCGAATTACTTCGTCTGTTCTAACCTAACCTACAACTCAATAATTGAGTCAAATTACTTCGTCTGTTCTAACCTAACCTACAACTCAATAATTCAGTCAAATCTTATCCTGCGGATTACTTCTATTCCAACCTAACCTAACCCACAACCTCAGTCGATCGAACATTTTGAAAACAAAATGAAATTTCTCTTTGGAATGTTCGCCATCACCGGTGGAACGGGCAACACAAATATCAACAACAATAATCAAAACCGAGTAGCATCAATTCGCCCAGAAATGTAACCGCAGCTTTCATCATTATCATTCATCAGCAAATACAAACTCCGCTCTAAAGTCGACGCTTACCCGTCGCAAATATTAATAATCAAACATACGGGACGAGAGTTTCCGCGCCGGAAGTATTACCAGCCAAACGGAAACATCGGGACAGCGGTTGAGCTGCAGCACGAAACAAATATCGTAAATGAAAATCGCGCGCGGCTGCGTCGAGGTTGAGCCTTGTATACGAGCGGTAAACTGACGTTAACACTCGAGTCTCCCGCGATATCAAGGATACCCGGCGTCCCCTGTTGTGTTCCCGAAACTCGAGGCAAGTTTCACTCCGGGGAGGCAGTCGACGTAGTCGTGGAATTGCCAATGGAGACCAGGCTTGAAGTTGAAGACAGCGGGTCGAAGTTCCCTGAGAATCTCGGGGATTCGGCCGGGATCGTGACAAACTCGTGCTCGATACGGTCAAGAATCGTACACGATAGAATCGAGCATACGCGCAACGTTGCCCAGAAGGTTGTAAGATCGTATCCAGGTTTCATTTTATTACGTCGAATGGATCAACGAATGGCGTGATATCAACGAAACACGAAAAAGCTTTGAAACCTAATTGGACGTCGCTGCTGCTGCGAATCTAATTCGTTTCGCGACGGAGAGAATTATTTCTTTTTCAACGAGAGAGAGAGAGAGGGATAATTCGTTTTACGAACGGCGGTGATCACCGTGCATGTTGCAAAGGTTAGATGTTGCAGCACGTTATACACGGCGGTAGATACGATCTGGGAAATGGGTGGTCGCCGGTGTATCGTTAGAGACACGGCTCGCCATCGACGTTTAATTTCGGTCTCGAGAGTGTGGAAAATTAGTCAGGGTAAACGTGTTACCGAGGGGCAACTGCTCTGTCTCTGAACAGAGAAACTGCGTGAAATTCAAAACTGCGCTCCTCTTTACAAACTGGAAATTTCGTGATTCCGCTGACGTTCGGTGGCGATAATACTTTGCTTTTCGCTAGCAAAGATTCTAGCCTTCTAGTCAAAGATTTTTTTGTTTTGGATATGTCGCGCGTATTTAAATATTGCAAGAAAATTATATTTCAAAGAAAAAACGAAAGTTTTATTTCATATTAATGTATAATCTTCAATTTAATAATAAATTTTATACGATAATTTTATCTGTTAGAAAAGCTTCTCAATAATTAACAAGGTGCTGAGAACTTTCGAACGAAACGTGTACTTTGTACATTTTAACACATTTTATGATGAAGAACCTTGTAGTTTTATATGCAACGTGTATCGAATACGAAAAATATTATTTATCAGTTGATAGTACTTTATCCAAAATTCCAATGACGTGACAAAAGCAATAGGAATCACCCGATACATTGCGAATGCCGCGAATCGGAATGAAATTTTCGAGTACGAATTACAGCTGTTCCTCAGCTCTCGTAATCGAGTGTTGAATTGAAAGTTAAAGAGGCAAGCATCGTTTCGAGGATGCGAGTTCGAGCGGAACACTCGAAATTATACCGTGTAGCAACGCCTTCGCCGCGTCCTACCTCTACGCGCAGTCGTAACCAAGATCCCTTACACCGCGTCGAGTCAACCGAAACCAAGAGAGATAACTATCGATTTCCCAGTCCACCTCGCACGATATTTCGGTCACAAATATACACGAGTCGAGCAAAACTATTTTTTTTTTTTTTTTTTTGCATTCATTGCAACCGAATGAGATTCAGGAAACTCGCCGCGTGCTCCCCTTTTACTTCTCCAACTGTTTGTCGACTGTTTGGAAATGTAAATTTCCAAACGAAAATTTTTATCGAAGGTATGAATAAATGAAATGTAGTGTGTTTCAACGATGGATTATCAATGTGAAACTAAAGTGTATTCAATAATAATAAACTACACTGTGAATGCACGAAGATTGAATGCGCGTCGCTTAACTCTTCGTCGAATCCAATAATTTTACTACTGTAAATTTCCAAACGAAAATTTTTATCGGAGGTATGAATAAATGAAATGTAGTGTTTCAACGATGGATTATCAATGTGAAACTAAAGTGTATTCAATAATAATAAACTACACTGTGAATGCACGAAGATTGAATGCGCGTCGCTTAACTCTTCGTCGAATCCAATAATTTTACTACTTTTTGCTCCATTGTTTTATCCGTTATTGTTGCTGACCTTAACGAGCTCAGGGATGTCGCCACTTTAAATTTTACTGTTTCTGTTTTTTACTGTTGTTCCGCTGTGGCGGTACTATCGGGGTGTCCTCTCTGTTGCTATGCCACTCCACGTGGTCACTCATTTCGCATTTCTTGTCTGGACCGAACAACTTCTAAAGACGTTCCACGTATAGTCTCGAAATAAATATATATTTTTCTCACTGTTAACTTAATTCCATCAGTTATGAATATATTTATTGCGTGAACGTTGAACCACGTTAACAAAAAAAAAAAAAAAAAAACTTTGATCCGGGGGCTATTAAATTCTTCCCACGCATCGCATCTTCATCCATGCTCGTTTCTCGTGCGTATTTTCCCCAACACGTGCGTTTCTCCTTCACGACGGGGCGAACGAGTTCTTTTCGGGCAGCTCAGTAGGACGTAATTTCCCTAGGATAGATCAGATTGGATCTATCACCGTTCGAGTTAAAGTGACGATAACACGATTCGTGGAAATATCACGATGTCGGCGATACCCGGGACAGGGATCTCGCCGAACGCCCAGCTGTTCAACGTTTCGACTTTCCGTCAGGATTATCGGATAAAACGACACCGTGGGATCTAGGTGTGGGATCGGATGGATTACGAGCAGCGAGGGTTAGTTTTATTACCGCGGAGAGGGCTTGCTTTTATTTATATAGTCGTTGGCGAACGGTTGCTTTAATTTTCAGCTGAGCGAGCAAGCTACATTACGCGATAGCGGGCTGTCATAAATTACTACGAAACAAATGAAATTTTTCTCATTTTCAGAAATGAAACCCTTCATTTTTAGAGCTGTTGTACCTCTCAGAAAACTTTTTTTGCGAATGAAGTTTCTTTATTTTTGACTTTCATTTATTCGAAATTTGTAAATCAATGGAACGAATTAACACGATTATGCGTTGGTTGTTAGAAAATATAAAATGAAATTGTAATGATCGTACGCACCTTGAAGCATTAATTATTTTATTCAATGTCTTTGATGAAGAAAAAATTCTCTCGAGACGCATAAAATCCTGAATTAGGTGGAACTGTCATGAATTACTACAAAACGAATGAAATTTATCTCATTTTTAAGAATGAAACCTTTCATTTTTAGAACTGTTGTACCTCTCAGAAAACTTTTTTTGCGAATGAAGTTTCTTTATTTTTGATTTTCATTTATTCAGAGTTTGTAAATCAATGGAATGAATTAATATGCGCGATGATGCGTTGGTTGTTAGAAAATATAAAATAAAATTGTAATGATCGTACGCACTAATTATTTAATTAAATGTCTTTGATGAAAAAAAAAATTCATAAAAATTCTCTCGAAACGCATAAAATTCTGAGTTAGGTGGAACTGTTGAAATTTTCCAACGATTCTTATTCGTTTTTACTGTGGAACTATGTGACGTGAAAGTGGAATAAGTTCGCCACTGATCGGACAGTATAAATTACTGTTATCCCTATTCAAATCAGTGATCCACACCTGTATCTGATCGGACAATCAATGTGTCTAATGTACTTACGTAGTGGTGTACTCCTGCGACTAGTCAGGCAAGTAGTGTATCACTGTCCTTAGAGAAGCGTGAATAGATCCGACAAGTGATCGACAATTGCGACTGTTTAGATAAGTGTGATAAGTTTAGATAACTATCAGGATAATATGAAATATATGTATTTCTTTTCAGGCAAGCATCCGCTCAATTTCATTTTGTCTCGATTATTCGATTTCATCATCCAAGTCTACGGTTACTGTTTAATTTTCAGAAAAGAAACTTTTCACAGTTCCATGTCTGTCGACACAGCAGCTCGCGGAATAATAAATTACACAGTATTTCGTTTCAATTTCATCTGGAATATCTCATATTTCAATCGTCGATTTTCATCGAACCCGGTTATTGGAAGATTTTTGTAATTTACCAATATCGGACGATTTTGCAACTTCACAATTCGACGACACGTTAATTCTGAGATATCGAATTTGAGCTGGCGCTCCCGGTTTTTGGGACTAAAATTCGATCGAAATATGCTTGCACCGGTAATCGAATGGCAAGAGGTGTCCACGGTTCACGAGTAATTAAACATCGCGAATCGATATATCTGCCATAAGTCGATACACGCAACGCACATTGACTCAACACCGTGAACTCGACATTTCGGGAGAGAAATGTCCCCGTTACGAATTTTTCCGACTTACGGTTCTGACAGCTTCAGCTGCTACCATATTTCATGGATTCGAGCTCTCCGCGACCGGTTCAGTATACGTGGCCATTTTTATAATAAACGAGACGAAACAATTTCAAGCTTCAGTTTTACGATATTGCAAATTATTAGGTCTAACATAGAAAATATTAAGTCTTCTGACAAGTAACGCACTCCTCAGTTTTCATTTGTGTGTGTGTGTGTGTGTGTGTGTGTGTGTGTGTATAACGAGAACAAACAAGTACCGGTTGCAAAGAATTTTCTTACATTTGCTGTAATTTCTTTTTACATCCTCCTTTGTTCTGACTTTATAAAACTCCGAGTCTCTATTATTTTATACAATATCGGGAAAAGTTTATTAAAGTAAAGATATCGATATCCAATAACTCAGAGGCCAATTAGTGTAAGGTGCTTCTCGTTAAGAATTACTTATAATATCCTTCCGTCAACAAAACCGTCAGTTGTCAGAACAGTTTTTTTACTGTCTTATAATAATTATATTGACTAAACTATTCCGTGCACTAAAGATTTCATCAACAAAACCGTATTTGCACGAATCGATCTTAACTAAAAAAAAAAGCGACTTGCGCTGGTTAACTCCTGGATTCTTAAAATATATAAGTATGTAAAATAACAAGTGTAAGATGTAGATTATATTTGCGAAATATAGAAATATAGACGAGAGTTTGAAGAAATTTCAGAAAAATTCGACCCGCTGATTCATAACATCTCCTCGAATGTCGAATCTTCGATTCATGTTTCTGATGACACGATATTGTTACTCAATCACGTCAAATTAGTCTTACTTGCGATACGATCGCGTATAACATATACAATACAATAGCACAGATACATATATACAGTAATACAGATCATCTATCCTACCAAACCTTGCCACTGAATAAAATCGAAACGACAGAATTCTCATCAAAACCCCGGCCTTCCCTGGCAAAGGAATAAACTCCGCGAAATGGTAAGAAAGCCTCAGACTAACCCCGGAACGGAGAAAAGAAGAAGAAGAAAAAAAAAAGAACGACCATCGCAGTATTCTGTCGCGAAAGAAACTTCGTGGCCTGCAATTTCCCATCGTCGCGGCCACTATTTCTTTCACTGAAGAACAGAACGCAGGCTTTTTATCGGCCGCGATAGATCTCGATTGAATCCACCCACGAATTTCTGAATTGCTCGGCCGAGCATTCGCAATATTGCGCCATTTCTGCTCGTCCGCTCCGCGACAATCCTCCTTAATACACGGCCGCTGGTCAACCAACTTTTTCCACGTCGTCGTTCCGATCGTCTCTTGGAAACGATATACCGCCGCGTCTCGGAATCCCGACTTAGCGACGGATAACGAAATCGCTGGTCAATACGAGAAGGTTCAATTACCGAAGAACCGCTGCTTTCTCCTCTGTCGTTCGATCGTCGACTGTTGAGGGGCGGATACGCCAAACAGGGAGGTTTTCTCGTCTAATCGTTCCTGACGTACTATCCTCGCCACGGAGAAATCTTCGGGATTAGTTTTGGTTAGGGTGATTCTACATCAAAATAGGGTAAATCACGTGGTATTTCGGGGTTTTCATGGAGTTTTTAACGTGACCTGTATACTCAGCTGCTGATAGAAAGGGGGTTGGTTTTGTTGTCAAGTGCAACGAAGGAAGCTAACTTCTAAAGTCGAGGGATATTATGTCATATAAATTATTGCGACATTATGAAGGATTAATTATATTATGTAAACAAATAAATAAAGATAAAATTCAACTTTTGACACACACGTTTAATTAATATTGTAAAAAGGAGTAAAATATTAATTTGACAATACAAATTTATTAAACACGAGATGTAAAATTGCGTACTATAATATCCTGAGAAACATTAGTGTATACACAATTTATGTGTTCGTACAAAAAACGTACATCATAATCTTGGCTCAACGATTTGCTGTGATTAATTCAAAAGTCTTAAAAAAATAAGATCGAAAGTTAAAACATCTTACAGAACACGTAGGAACCGAGCGAAGAAGGGTTTTCTCGTCTAATCGTCTTTAACGTGCTTTAGATCCTTTCCACGGAGAAATCTTCGGGATTAGTTTTGGTTAGGGTGATTCTACATCAAAATAGGGTAAATCACGTGGTATTTCGGGGTTGTCATGGAGTTTTTAACGTGACCTGTATACTCAGCTGCTGATAGAAAGGGGGTTGGTTTTGTTGTCAAGTGCAACGAAGGAAGCTAACTTCTAAAGTCGAGGGATATTATGTCATATAAATTATTGCGACATTATGAAGGATTAATTATATTATGTAAACAAATAAATAAAGATAAAATTCAACTTTTGATACACACGTTTAATTAATATTGTAAAAAAGGAGTAAAATATTAATTTGACAATACAAATTTATTAAACACGAGATGTAAAATTGCGTACTATAATATCCTGAGAAACATTAGTGTATACACAATTTATGTGTTCGTACAAAAAACGTACATCATAATCTTGGCTCAACGATTTGCTGTGATTAATTAAAAAGTCTTAAAAAAATAAGATCGAAAGTTAAAACATCTTACAGAACACGTAGGAACCGAGCGAAGAAGGGTGTTCTCGTCTAATCGTTCTTGACGTACTATCCTCGCCACGGAGAATTCTACGATCAGGATTATTTCCGGTCAGGGTGAACCTACACGAGGAAATGGGATAAATCACCGACAGATAGTACTCCAGGCTCACCATGGAGCTGTTGACCGTGACTAGGCTACATCTTTGTTGGTTTCTGATGGAAAGAGGATTGGGTTTGTTGTCAAGTGCAACGAAGGAAGCTAACTTCTAAAGTCGAGGGATATTATGTCATATAAATTATTGCGACATTATGAAGGATTAATTATATTATGTAAACAAATAAATAAAGATAAAATTCAACTTTTGACACACACGTTTAATTAATATTGTAAAAAGGAGTAAAATATTAATTTGACAATACAAATTTATTAAACACGAGATGTAAAACTGCGTACTATAATATCCTGAGAAACATTAGTGTATACACAATTTATGTGTTCGTACAAAAAACGTACATCATAATCTTGGCTCAACGATTTGCTGTGATTAATTCAAAAGTCTTAAAAAAATAAGATCGAAAGTTAAAACATCTTACAGAACACGTAGGAACCGAGCGAAGAAGGGTTTTCTCGTCTAATCGTCTTTAACGTGCTTTAGATCCTTTCCATGTCTTCGTGCGGAGAATTCTACGATCAGGATTATTTCCGGTCAGGGTGAACCTACACGAGGAAATGGGATAAATCACCGACAGATAGTACTCCAGGCTCACCATGGAGCTGTTGACCGTGACTAGGCTACATCTTTGTTGGTTTCTGATGGAAAGAGGATTGGGTTCTACTCGAAGGGAATGAGAGAGCTAATTATCAAAGTCCCGAAGGTGAGACAGCGATAGAAGAAAGCTAACTTTCGACGTTTTGCGATTCGTATATATATGTGATAATATAAATATCTATAATTGTCTACATAATATCTATATATTTATCTATACTTATATAGATCAACACGAAAATGTTGGAACAATATTTATTTTTATTTTTGCCTTTGTTATTGTTATTGTTAAACCTGAGATTTTTATGCATTTAATACCAAGTAAAAATGTACAGAATATGCGAAGTACCCAAAGTATAATATTGAAACACTTCACAATGTATGTTCAGGTTCTATTTGATGAATCGCTTTTAGTTTCGGTTCTATTTAATTTTTAAAAGAAAATATTCAGTCAAAATCGCTTTCTATCAAATCTGTCTTCTCTATCTGTCAAAATGCTTTTAATTTCGTTTCTATTTGGTTAATTTCTACAAGAACATTCTAAATTAACGAGTGTATACAAGAAAATTTAAATAAGCGAGTTAGCTAACTTTTATAAAATAGAAAATTGTATGAACTTCTAACAAGGGTTGGTTAACCTACTCCGTTATCACCGGCTCAATGAACGAAGTATTAACATTGCTCCAGCAAGTCTCTACGGATGCCAGATAATTGGAGGATGTTAACACCTTCCTGCGAGTTTCACCTTCCCGTGAAATTTCGATCGTAACGATCGGTCGAACGTTTTCGAAACGGAATATTAACGAGGGTTCGCGTAATAATTAATGCGCTCGAAAACGAAATTCGCCCGCGATGGAACTGGCCAATTTGCACTCGCTGTTCCAGAGAGGCAAAGTTCAACGCGAACCGTTTCGATAACGATGAACCCCCATGACACGACGCGAGTAGATAACTTTATTTATGTCGTTCCCTTTGCTTTAATTTCCTGCTCCCGTTTTAATATCGCGCTTCAAATTATACAATTGATGATTTTCTTGCAATTGTCTTTCAAGCGATTCTAACTTTTAACTGACAGATTATTGCAACCACAGCATGATCGAAGATTGAAACTGATGACTTTCTAATTGTCACGAGGCAGAGTTTGAAACGGTTCGAAAGTAATTTCCAGTGATTTCGAGCGATTTACACTGAACATTGTTCTTCAATTTCCCTAAAGATTGAAATTGATGAATTCGTAACCGAGTAATTTCTGATTACTTCGAGCGATTGTGCTTTACGAGAATTGAAATTGATGATTTCGTTAATTGGTAAGGGAAGGGCACACGAGGTTTTCGAACGGTTCAAACAATTTTTAAGCGACATTGAACGACATCGTGGTTTAATCGAAGGTTGAAATTATTAATGGAACTGCAGAGAATTTGAAACGATTCTTCGCCAATTTGAAACACACATCTTCGTTAATATCATCTTGCAGACAGGTGGAAGTTTGTTTGAAATTCGTTCTCCAGAAAATTGTACAGAAATTCTAACCAGAAGCATTTTGTTTCTGATTGACAAGGAGAAATGTTAAAGGAGAAGTGTCGAACGTCGGCTTTCGTAAATCAACGTGGATTGACTGCGAAAATGAACAAGGTAAAGTGAAATGAACAGAAAGAAATCCATTCTCATTGATTGCCGGTGTATCGATGTGTAGCTGCGTGTTTGTGACACGACGTTACGACTGAATCCGTAGAAGTGAATCTCGCTCGCAAACGTGCAAATCTGGCAAAGTGCATTACAAACTATAATTTGCGAACATCTGATTTCAACGAATAATAATAAACAGATCGGATTATGAAGACCTACAAGTTTGAAAAAATAAACTGTATGTAATACAAGATGAAGTGTAATATAATATCATAGTTGTCTAACTAGTATAACTGGCGTTCGCGTCGTAGATTCGAGCAATTTAATTGTAAAGATCCGACAGGGGAAATTAATTACGAAATTCGGTGCAAGAATGGAACTGACAGTGAAATTTGGTCGAAGAAGGGATTTAACACTGAAACTACAACCAAAATATAAAATCTGTGGCAAAGAAATTAAAGTAATAGGAAAAATTTACGATGTAATAAAGAACAGAAGCTTCTATTTGTATATTTTGCTAAAAACCATTCAACTCTCAAAAAAATACACTGTTATAAATATGTAAAATTATAAAGTTCGACTTCTAAGAAGATCTGTAAATTATATGTTAATTATATTAGTAGGCTAGGTATAACTAACTGATATAATTCGTACTGTAGATTTGACCAATTATATATAATAATATATTCAGTATAATAATATATTCAACTATATAAAAATATATTATAATATATTATAATATATTTTAATATAATTAAGATATAATATAATAATGGACTAACTAATATTGCGTGTAGATTCAATTTGATGGCAGGTCGAAGACTAGACTTGGACCCGATTTATGATTCCGACAGAAGCAAACAGATCGAATCATGAACATCTGTGAATTTAAAAAACACGCTATATGGTACTGTTATACGGTATAACAATGTAACATGATAATAGACTAATTAGTATGGTGTGCAGAGTCCAATTTGACAGCAGAGGCCGAACGAGAGGAATTAATTATGAAATTCGACGGTGGAATGAAATTAATAGTGAAACTCGTTCGAAGAAGGGATTTCAACTGTGACTCTGCTCAATAAGAGGCAGCGATACCGGGAAACTCGGTTGGAAACCTGCTGACGAAGCAGAGTAATGCTGTTTAACCGGAGAAATCAATTTCGCGGAGTGCAACCGCTTGATGTTTTGATAAGGGCACTTCCGCTTTAAGCTGTTTGCGCAGCTTGCGAAGGCAGCAACTTCGCCAAGCTGACCCCAAAAATACACCGAAACGTGCCGGGATTCCTGTTGATAAATGCATGAGAATAATTCGACGCAGACGTGCAACGATTAATGAGCGGATCTTGGTCGTGCCAAGTAGTATAGCGCGAACGGTTTATGGTAAGCTTTCGGGGGGGGGGGGTGAGATTAGTCATAAATAATGGAGCGTTTTTGAACTTGATGCGATGATCGGATGAAAATGGGAAACGATTTTCGATTTTCCGAGAGAAACACGCTTAAAATGTCTTACGACATTTTTCACTTTTCAATATTTTCAATATTTACATAGTTCGAATCGTGTAATTTATGTATTATATGAGTTGCAATTTATAAATTCATATAATTTAATAATTCAGTCGCGGATGATAATATTTTCTAAATTCCACGCGATGATATATCAACACTTTATAGACCCTCTGTTTTTTAATTTTTTTAATTTCTTAAAAGAAGATACCTGTAGTAATCATTTTGTATTTTGACTTAAAGATGGAAGGAAATGTATTAATAAAATTTCAGCGAAATTATAACAAATTATATTAAGTTAGAATTAAAGCAGACTTATGCATTTATGCATTTGTGAGATGTGACAAGTACAGAGACATATGTATTATATATTAATACAAGCAAAATGTTTAGTGAAAAGATACAAAATATATGTCCAAAATATTTAGACGATGGACCCTCTTTTTCCTTCAAGAAATAGTTGCATGTACCTATTTAAAACTATATGAACTTTAATAAACGTTATAATATTAATGTGTTGTAAAATTAATGCCACTGTAGAATTAAAACGTGTTAAAATTAAATGCAAGCCGTGATATTAATATTCTACCGTATTCATGAAACGGAACAGTAACTGTTATCGATGTACGTACATATGTACATGGAATTTCATGTTATAAATCTTTTTCCTCAAATCATCAGTAAAATTGAATTTGCAATGGATCCGACAGCAGAACAGAGCCATTAGCATCAGCGATGACCATTCGTTTCTCTTTAGGATAGGATCTCCTTTTCTTTTACACTCATGAAATCTGTTCCTGTCAGAACGGTGGTGTTTCCTTGCTCCCTGTTTTATCGGCCGGTAATATTTAATTTCGTCGCGTTAAATTTCGACGGCGGCGAGTTTCTCGCCTCAATTTCCAGGAGTTCCCTTATTTATGCATTCTTTAATCGTGCCCCAGTCCCGCTGGAATGGCCAGAATCAAATTCCTCCCCGTAGTTGAAAACAAGGGGAAGACTCATTAAAATTTACACCCCTCTCTTTAAGAGATCCGATAGAAATTCTTTTTAACTCGCCGCACACTTTTTAATGAAACGAGCTTCGCGGGTTTCTGCTTGGAATTTTACACGTCTTGAGGAAATTAGAAAGAAGAAAGATAATTATTCCTGAAAGAAAAATTTTCTAAACACCTTGCCGTCAGCTTCTGTTATGCCATTTATAATCTCTCCTGACGTTGTGTCTCGCTCGAAATTTGAATATTTGAAATAACAGAAACAAGAAGTAAGTATCAAAGTATAAAGAAAGAAGTGAGTATCTGCTTCAAGCGATCTGTCATTTTCCAAACTTTCGAAATTCAAATGGTCAAACAGGTTCCAACCGCGTTAATTGCTCGTACGATTTTTACTTCGCTCGGGAATGATCGAGGAACATCCTCCGCCATTGTCGAAACTTTTTAATTCCCCCGGAATTAACTTAACGCTCTAAATGAGAAAACTTTCGAATTTTCACGCAATTGCACTCGAGCCAACTAAGAATAAGTATCTTCAAGAGGTTAATAGTCAAGCTCGCGCAATTAACCAATCGCCGAAATTAATCGTTCTCGACCTTTTCCCACATTTCAATTTCGTTTCCGAACGAAACTGTAGCCTCGTCCAGCAACGCCACGGACATTCTCGCCTCCTCGTTTTCGTGTTTGAAAAATTCCAATTAAACGGCGCTCAATCGTCGATTTCACGGCTCGCGCGAATATCGAGGCTGTCGGCATTTGAGCGTTTAATAAGCGAGCGATCGGCAGCCGTAAAAGAGCAGGGGGAAAAAAAAGGAAGGGGACGATCGGTCGCGTAATTGCAGACAGAATGCAGAACGACGACTTGATAGGTTTTAATGACGAACGGGGCGAAACACGGCAGCGAGTGGACGCAATTATACGAATTTCCGTTGGCGCGTAAATCAGACATCTCATTAATTTCGCCTTTTCGCCACGTTTCGACGCGAGATCGCCGGACGAAACGTAACGTTGTAACGCGGCCGATTCGCGCGCCGATTCCCAGCACATTTTCTTCGGCGATTCGTCGCGAATTTCGCCTCTACCCCCACACGACAGCGACTTGAGAGTCGTATACTCGCGACTCAATTTTAAATTGTAATAAACTTGTAATATTTCGGAGAATTGGAGAAATTGAATGAAACTCAGCGACGAACGCATCTTGTTTGGAGGTGTTGGAAAATTACAATGAACTGTAACAGTCGTCCTCCAAGTCGTGCAAAATTTAACAATCTAACAGTACAAGTGTACGTCACTCGGTCGTACTTGTTGGATTTAAAAAAAATTAAATGACACATAATGCTACATAATCTCGAGCTAATTTTACACTCCTGGCTAAATGTTTAAATACCTTTAAACTATAAAACGCAACTACACGTGTTTTGCTATACACGAAATAAAATTACAAATTCCAATTCAATCCGTGAACAGGAGATCTCAATGTTCTTGAACACTTATGCTTGATCTTTAACTTAACTCATTGTCAGGGATAGTATATTTTTTAATATCATTATCCTTCTCACTGCAAACTGAGAACATTCGCAAGAAAGTGTAAAAATGAAGTCACCAAGAATTCCAGTTGTCTCGCGAAGTTTGTCATAAAAAATTCTAAGGCTTTCGTTAGGCAGATCCGGAAGCTCCACGGTTGAAGAAGTTCTCCAAAAGAAAATTCTTCTGGTTTTCAGGAAACGTTTCAAACGTACACCCGCCTCCATTGTACTACTATAATTGACGTGTCAGTGTAAACTTTCGTGCACAGCACCCAGCGAGCATTCTTGAGGATGAGGAATACGTAGATAACCGTATCGTAAGAAAGAAGTACTATACAAAGAAAGTGTGCGCGTAGAACTACGTTACGAGAAGTTTGCTTGAAACTTATTAAAACCGCGCAACAAACAGACGTACCATTCCATCATTTTCTCACGTACCATTTTATCAGTTTTAATTGCAACGAAAGTTTATTATATACCACTACTCCTTACATTAAATCTGATTTCGTGGTCGGTACTTCAACTGGAGAAATGACCAAATGTTTAGTGAAATTAATTGGAGAAATTACTTTTGAATCTCTGCAGTGTCTACGAACGAGAAAGGGTGAATAGAAAGTTTTAGGTAATCTATGCTCAATGATTCATTCTTTATGCGCCATTTTCCTCGCAACACGCGGAAATGGAACGCCACGAGGCTGCAATAGATTTCGTTCGCCTCCGCGGTAAACAATTACGGGTCACATCTTTCATTTAAAACGTTCCCTCCCGGCAACGTTTCCCCTCGCCTATCGTTGAAAACAACGGAGATAGCGTATTTCTCCCGTAACGTTAGACGAGCCACTCTACCCACGCATCCTTCGTACCATAATTTATCGCGCAACTTGAGTCATCGTAAATTCGAGACCTTGAGGCGCTCGCCGTGTTTTTCATTTCTACGTTCTCCAAGGGGGAACGCGCGTCATTTTCAAACATTTTCAAACATTTCCAACGTTAAGAAATAATATTGAGCAGCGATAGAAATTGATATTGAATAATAATTCGATTCTCATTCAAACGTAGAAAATAAATTGAAGAACGATGAATTAATAAAGGTCAGGGATAGCAAAATGTAATATCAATTAAATATTTCCAATTTCTTCACCTTCCTTATTTCCGTTTCTTTGAGATGGGTAATGTAAAACCGCAAGGCTCCTCCGAGAAGTGAAACTACACCCTGAACGAAAGGGTGACATTCGTCTAGGTGCAATTAAAAATTTTATCACTCTCCGCGGGGAAAATTACGGCGGGCCGTTAATCACCAAGTGTCGCTGAGGGGTCGACGCTGAAGCATCGAAATATTAAATTCATCCACTCTTCTCTCCCTTTTCGACCCACTGCCACGCCGTTCACTTCAAATTCATCCCCGCTCAACACGCTTCACGTTTTCACGTTTACGTCAGAGTTCTGTCAGCAAAAAGACGAAGAGGCACACGTAATTGAAAGTGACGTCTCAAAAATTATTACAATTTTAATTTTAACTTCACACAAGCTGAGGACATTTGCCTCAAAGTGTAACGAAAATTTTTCCAAAAGGATTACACATTAATTGGAAAATCGAACGTTTCGATTAGAAAGAACAATTACGAGTGAACTTTGTTGCTGATGACCATTATTTTTTGACAAAAGGGAATAAATTTTCCTCGCTCTGTACCAGTACCTGTCAGCTTTAAGAGGTTTTATACTTTCTTAAAAAGGATAGAAGGATGAATTTTCAGGTATAATTTACAACAGTGGGAAAAATATATATCTCGCAGTTTCAGCAATTTCTTAATTCGAGACATTGCGACAAAGTGTCCGATTTTTCTTTTTGGCAGTTTAGAAGTATCTAGAGGACGCTCGTTAGGAGGCACTTTCAATCGTCCGCGTTCAATTGCCCCCATTTGTTAAATAACTGTTCGTTCCATTAACGAGGTGTTGAAATATTTGCCAAAAGGTAGTTTCGGCTTTCCGCCAAATTAGAATTCGTCTCGTGCCCTCGCGAACGATATCTCGAACTGGCCGAGCACGAATGAAAATAATTCCAGAATTCGACCGACCCTCTTCGTTCCCTACGTACCTTTCAGAAAATTTACCACTCGCGCGTGAACCGTAACCGAAACATTTACTCTCGATGTCTCGGAATCACGTTTCTGATAATTGCTTGGTAAAGCACGTACGTCCCTTTTGCCTTTCTAACGGTCTAACAAAGGGAAAAGAAAGTTATAATATTGAATAGATGTTGTTCCAGGGCTACGTTGAGTGAAAATTTTTTATAATTCAATGATTTGTAGCGAAAACGAACCACGTTGTGGTAATTTTTATCGAAATTTACCCTCTTAAATCAAATGTAAAATATACAGTCTTTGAATCTCGTAACAAAATTCGACCGAAATGAAAAAATTGGAGATTTGCATTTTGAGTTTTTGCTTGAAAGCGTAACAAATAAATCTGACTGAAACGTTTGTTGCGTGCACATTGAATTTAACCGAACACGCAATTCTGTAATACGCGTTGAATTAAATACGTGATATAAATAATAGATTCACGAAATTTTGCAGAAAGCTAAAAATACACACGATATAAATAAAAGAATACCTTTGATGTGTAAATAAATAATTGCAATGGAAGTTAGTTTGTTAGCAACGGAAATAGAAAAAATTCGCAAACCAAAGTGTGTCCAATTTTTCCGCCAATTTCTCATTGAATTTACCGTTAATGTCTATCGTTCGTAGCGTACATTATCGGCCGTTTCACACGCGTTGGATGTATCGAATAGAATGTGCGTCGAAAACGACACGCATTGAACGAACGGAACGCGTTTGGAACAAATATTTCACGTCCGATGCACAAACGACAGGAGTTTAACATGGAACGAAACGTAGCTTTCGCTTTAATTGCAACGCGTCACTTTGTTCCTGAAATGCAAGCATCTCGCGAAACTATAATAAAACATCGGCGCAGACGGCGATATTGCACAGCAGAAGACAGAAAAGAATTTTATTAGCCAAAATGAAAAAATTTCGCACGTTCCCTGCTTCGAAATTCATTCAAAACGTAATTGTAAAGTCACATTTTTACCATTAGATAAGAACTACAAATCTCGTCTACGGATGGATCTTCAGAGGTGTCTGCAAAATTATTTTAATTTAAATATCGTGAAATTTGTCATAAGAAAGGTGAGGAAGAGAGTACTCTTAATTCAAAGAAATCGAGATTGGGGTGCGTTTTTCTAAGTCGAACATTTTTCACGTGCAAATAGCTCGGAGATCCGAAAATATTATTTAATGTGCGAAATTTTTAATTGAGAGCTGACTTTGAGCTCGTGAAAACGCAATTACGCCTCGACGAATTTTCCTTTCATCTTTCATCGTTTCGGAGCTCGTTTCGGCTCGCAAACGATCTCAGAAACTTTTGGAAACATTCGCGCGCGCGATTGCGAATAGAAAAAAATTTCGAGCGAACAAATTTCACGGAGAGCGAAGATGAAGGTAAGTAACATGTTCCTGGACCAATCAAACACGTGTTTACCTAGCATTTCGATAAACGTTTGAGTCCATTATACAATGCGCTCGTTCACGTCGTGGAAACGAAAAGTTTCAGCGATTGTTTATCGAGAGCAAACAAGTCTTCAACTGTTGGAAACAGAAATGTACCAATTGCCAAGAGATTCGACAATTTTGTAACCGCGTTACGAAAGCGAACATTCCCTGAGAACCGTGGCTTTTCTCAGGGGGGAATTCTCGGATATTCGCGGTGACGCGACGATTTTCATGGATTTTCAAGAGCCGAGGTTGGCTTATCAGCTTCCGGTTAAACGCGTCAAATATTAGTTTCCTTATCACACGGTACCAGTTAATCCAGCGTGACGCGTGACACGCAAACAGAGCACGCGTTTACCCGTTCATTGGCTGTGTCTCGATTCATATCATCCGAAACGAGAGCCAGCTACACTGTTCGAAGATTACGCTGCGACCTTGCGACAAATATTTTTCGAAGTGAGAGATACCTCGGACTTATTACTTAGTTGTAGGAGAGTTAATTTGCAGTCGAAAGAAGATAATTTTAGACCGATATGTGCTGATAATTGGCCTAAAGTGAATTGGAAATTGCATGTATTTTTCTTCAGAAAATTATGCAATAACACGTAATGACAAAGTGACGTATGAAATAATTATTTTATACGATATAAAATGATATAATAATAATTTTACACAATAGGTAAATGTAAAAGTACGCGTAGCAAAGTATACTGAGGAATGTTTATCCATAACCCATAGCTCTGTGAATAGCACTAGATAAATAGAACGTTGTGGACGGTACTAAAGAAAGAGAACGACATCCATGGTTGAGTTATGAATTTCCATGACTCTGTGGCAGCGTGTTTCAACCCTTATCATTCGGGCAATACTGTCAGTTTTCAGCGGAAGACTGGCTCGCGTTTTGCAGTGTTACTGCCGGTTGAAGTGGCGAGCGTTAATACTTGTACCGAGAAGACGGCAAGAATCATTCACACGCGATATACGCGAATCAAGCTTCAAGGAAGAGACATTAACCCACCTTCGTTTCCTTTTCTTCAAATTTACATCCACCTAAAATACCAAAAATCCTGAATCAAATCCATCGGTTTTCGTGGAAAAGCCAGTTTCACCGAACAATCCCAATTGTCCCACATTTCTACTCTGTGGAACCCGTTTCGACGAACACCCACGAGATCTTCCCGTGAAATCGACGGAAACAAAGGGAAGAACAAAGGCAATTAATTCATCAGGAGACGATCGTGGGCGAACGAGGCGAGAAGCGTTGAAGAATCGTCTTTTCCCCCAAAAATGGGGAAAACGAAGAGTTCGATAGTCGATGGAAGGCCTGCGCGGAGAATTCGGCGAAAGAAGGACAAGGGAAGATCAAAGAGGAAGGAACAAAGAGCCACGTGCACGCGAGATCGATGACGCCTCTCCATCGGGAAGATTAATCAATGGCGCCACGCTGGTGACGCATTGTTCCCTGGTCGCGAGGGAATCTTAATTTTCCTCGAGTCAAAGACGCTTTTTATTCGTCTAGGTGTGACGAAACTGAGAGAGAGAGAGTGCACGTCCCACAAAAGGCCGTCTTCGCGGGACAATGAGAACGAAGAACGCGTGCTGCGAAAGGAAAAACACGAAACGCGTGATTTTCGCAGTTGGAGATGAGGCATTTCACACGTTTGGGAATTCTAATTCGAAGGCACGTCAGAAGTCATCTGAACTGAGATCTCGTGACTCTCAGCGGATGTTAAAACGAAAGACGCACGATGCTTTTAGGAACGATACTCTTTACCTTCCTTCCACGTGACAGTAAATTATGAAATTTCATTAATTTCTCGTACCGATTCATTACACGAGAATCCCCGTTTTCACTTCCTTCGTGCGATGTACTCGAGCAACATCTTTGACAAGAAACGCAAGCAAAATTCGTTCTATAAACAACACGCGTTTAATTTAACATCCGCTATGAGATTTTGTGCGCGTTGTGGTAACTCCACGTTAAGGAAGCTAAGACGGGGAAAAGCGTGGAACTTCTGCATTTACAATCTTGATAAAAGAATCTCGAAAATAATGAACACCGACGTCTTTTATTGAAGAAAACGATCGAGGAATAAAATTATCCGAGAAACCTTTAAACTTCGATCTTTCTTTCGTCTTAATGAAACGACCATTGTTGCACGAATAATACATACTGTGTCGTAGAGTGACTCGTTCATGAAACAAAGGATGGAATTATTTGAAAAATCTTTGACAGGGACTGATCAGCTTGGATAATTTCTCTCTCAGTTACAAGTGTCCAACAGAACAAACAGGCAATGTATTCTGTTTTTGATCGCTAAAATGTAGAGACTTGGACAATTAGTGACCTAACTGGTTCGACTTCATTTGCATGACGATATGCTGATACCGACAGCCGTTCTAATTGAATCTAAAAGGAAAGAACTATGTACAAGATTCACGTGGAATTGTTTAGGAGAATCCCAGGATTTGTTGATCGTACAAAAGTAGGAAACTATGCCGAGACGTCGATACGAACGAAAGTAAGAGAAAAATCATCGTATTAGCCAAGACTTATTCGTTTATTTAAAAAAAAAAATTACTTCTTACTCATCTTTCATTTATTCTAGTCAATAATCTAGGAGCTAATAATCGTTACGAACGATGTGTTACGACGTAGAATAAACTTAACGCGATTAAACGCTAACAACTTTAGTAAAGACTTCAAGTTTCGAGTGCGCGAAAGTGAGGAAACTGCGATTCGTATAGGAATCAGCATTCCACAAGTTGTATTCTAAATACGGTGGGTAAATATAACGTGGGCGACAAGTAAACTCAGTCAGTCACTTGAACGAGATCTTTAATTACCGCGGAGCTCGTGCAAATTTAACGTTTAGGATTGAAATGTATACGGCAAGAATACGAGTCCTTTAATCTTGAGCGAAATTAGGTTCTTTGAGATACAAATGAAGAAAGATCGAAACGAAGATAGGAAATAACAACCGATCATGCAAATTCGATTCTTTCAAATACAAGACGAAGAAAAAATACAACTCGCTAGTTGATCTATATATGTGTATATATATGTATCATACGAATAATACTTAACGTTCTGTGCCAATTGCACGCTCCACTTTTCAAGTTGTAGTAACTGATGTACTCACGTTTCTCCCTTGACAGATCAAAGCGAAACTGCTACGATCATTCCAATAAACGTATGTAATTCGCGTAGAAATTTCTCGAGGCTAGCGCGATCGTCGGATGACTGACTATGTCGACACAATTTGTCCAAGAAGCGTTTACAAGCAAGAGCAGATATTGCTCGAGCGATCGAAGTGAACTTCGACCTGCAAAGTCCTTTAATTGCACGTCGTTTACGGCACAATGAAATTTTAAATTTTAAACTACAAATCACAATTTCGTCAGAGAGAAATGAAATGAAATTCGAAACCCCGACGCTTGTCGACTTTTCGAAGTTGGCCGAATATAATTCAAAGCACTGTTCTTCAATTTTAAATGAACCTTAACTCACAATTTAAAGAAACCCAACTTCCAATTATAAATCACAATCTCATCCGGGACGGAGTTTTCGAAGCGAGCGATTGACTTCGTGGCACGGAAACCCTTAAGTCACGAGTTAAATAAATCCATTCTTAAATTATAAATCGCAGGGTTTATCAGAGCGAGAGGAACCAAGCGCCGTGTCAACCTCGAGGCATCAGCGCTCCACGAACCTCTCAATGATTCAAAGCGACAGCTCGGGCCAAATTTGAAATGAAACCTTCGGTCTTGGTACCATCGGCTTCGTAACGTCGTCGACAGAAAGGTGACGAAGTTTCAAAATCGGGCCACGAATTCGACAACTTTGATCGTTAAATATTCCAAGACAAATTTCGAACGAATTCACTCGCGTCCACGCTCGGTATTCGTCTTCATTCCCGACCGGCGCGACGTACAAAGCGCTGGAGACGTAAATTGTTTCGAAGCCGGCACGAGGTTGCCGGACAGGAAGGGAATCCTGTTAATTAACTTTCCGGCACAAAGGCGGACAGGAACTTGCACAGGGACGTCACATGACCGACTTTTCGCCCTCACGTTTTAACAAAGAATGCTGACACCGGGTCGGAGCGGGAAACCGTGAGGCGGAAGTAATGACGCCGGCCGACGCGACCTGAACGAGATGAAAATGAATCATGGACGATCCATTAAGGATGTTTACCGACTACCTAGTCTGTGCTTAATCAATGCACCTTTTAATTAGACCCTCGTTAACTCCGTTAAATCCGTCTGGTCCCGACGGTGCGACGAGATTTGAAAATTTCCAAAGTTCGCGAAACTGGCCAGCCGACGCACGCATATCTGCGATCCATCCCTGCTCCGACGATCAACTCCCCTTTGATCCACGTCACTTTCGAAAAACTTTCGATTCGAACGCGGTTGGTTCATATTTTTTTCTTCGTTTATTTTTGTTCGCAAAACTTCAACTTTTGGGGGATTTTGAAGAGTCGAATTCGATAAAAGTGGGGGCAAGTTGACACGTTCTTCGAACTTTTGCAATTATCGTGCAAATTGATTGATGTGACTCTGCTTCGAGAGGAAAGCGTGAATAAATCAAAAGATGTTCGTTTAACTGTTTGCGCTGATTGCGGACCATAACGAGTGACCAAATCGTATACAATATTTCGTCGCTTTCTTTCTGAACTCGTCGTTATGATATCACTGGATAGAAATGATTGAGAAGCAATAAATTTTTATTATTATTGTTTTGCCTATTTTGTTTCGCTTGAAACTGAGGAAATATTACAAAAAGTTCTCGACGTGCGTGGCACGTCATTCCAGCGCAAGAAGTTAATGGGGTTATTTTTTATCCCACTGTATGTGATGCTCGTTTCAGTCGCGCTGATTCTAACATAATTGTAATTTAGAGTAAACAACAAAAAATTCGTGACTCTCCAAGTTTGAATAACAATTATCGTATGGGTAATTAAAAATATTTTTGCCGTAACTCATGCGAGCCAATTTCTGTATGAACCTAACCTATTAACGACCTAACCTAAACAAACTAACAAAATGCATTTGTCCCGTCCATCAAGCGATTCAACGAAAAGTTAAAATAAATCAGGATATATCATCTCAGGAAGTCAATATAAATCATTCCTCTCCCCCCTCCCTCTCTCTCTCTGTAGAAATTATACACTCTATCGTAATAAATAGTTTGAAATTTATACGTTTCGTCCACGTATCATAAAAAAAAAAAAATGAATTTTTTGATTTATACTGCTGTCTAGCTGTATCGTAAAATTTTTTGTTGTGAAATCGTATTCGTCAAAATATTTACAGGAGTGAAATCACCGACTGGTGACCGTGTCGTAGCAGCCAACGGGTTAAACAACGCGTCGACCTCATTGAATTACACGTATACAGTGTCCGGATAATTTGTATCAAGCTGGCCCTGTATCAACTTGCCTCCACCTCACCTCGTAGTAAAATCTAATAAAATGGAACAGAGGCGGAGTGATAAATTATCGTTCAAACGGCGTGACAGGGCTGAATGTGACGCGGCCCCCGCAACGAGACGTCGCTGGGTGCGACGAGAACAATGGCGGCAATAATTCCACACATTTGCGTGGTACTTTTACACCGCGGCGCTAGATAATGGGAAATGACAGGGTAACGCTTGGCTCGATGATTTTACGCGCGCAATTGCTGAGATCGATTAACTGAAATTATGGGAACTCGTGCGTATTACAGCGCGATCGAGCAAAATTTGAAACAGTCAGAGTGTATAATTTTATGGGGTATTACGCACGCGTAGAGTTGCGACTGTGTACAAGTGGAAAGGGATTTTCGCCGGCGAAAGAAACCCGTGGAAGGAACCCTGAAATTGAAATTCCCGAGCGGGGGATTTTGTTTCCCGGGAGGGAAGTTACGTCTGCCTTTGATTAAAGTTTCGGCTGCGTCATAAGGTAGCCAGCTTTGTTCGATTTATGTTTTTACAAAGTGCGCGCCAACAGCGAGGTGGAGAAGACGAAATTAATTAATTTCGAACGAGGTGTACGATCTGAGAATTGTTCGCCCTGAAATTGATTTGTTAATTTGATTTGTCTGTTTCCGTTTAAATTTTTCACAAACGCACGAATACGCCGCGATACCCTTACTTCAGTTAGATAGTTTAGATAGTTTTCAAATCGGAATTTAATCGGATACACATTGATTCACATATCAGAAACTTTCTTCGAGGAACGTACGTTTGAATAATAAATATCTGCGCCATTAGTCAAATTGAATTATTGATTCATATCATAAATTAACATATTGGAGTATTATAACATAAAAATTTAACTGTATAAGTAATTTATGTTTTATATTATCATGTATTTATCTGCATTAATTTAAACTCAATCTTTAATATATATGTACATACATTAAATGTTCAATTAAAGAAAATTAATTCAAAATTATAATATTCAATTAAAGAAAATTAATTCAAAATTATAATATTCAATTAAAGAAAATTAATTCAAAATTATAATATTAAAAATAAAATATGTGGAAACCTTGAGATACATAACCAACTAATCAAAAATTTGGTGGTCTTCTATTTTTTTTCTTTCGCAAAATAATACAACGAATACTCGAGTACACTGTAATACCCTTTCTGCGTTTTTAAACCAAAGGATTTTAAATATTTCAAAGTATCACTCAAATATCAGATCATTGGAAGAATCATCTAAGAAACGAATCTTTCGCAGAATTTCAGACGAGAATCGACAAAATTGGAGAAGAGAACGCGGTCCAACATCCTTTCTACACGTCGGCTCGAATAGTTCTTCTGCTTTTTGCGTCCAACGCCGCAAATTCGAGGATTTCGCTACTAATTGTTCGAGCCCGGTCGACCTAAATATCTTCTCGCAGTCGTGAAACCCCGCAAAAAGGAAAGAAAAAAAAAAGAGGGAAAAGAAGGAACCTACATACGTTCGGCACCGGGTGGACTCGTAAATTTTCGCGTTTCCATTCATTCGGCGCGGCCCTTTCGGTCGAATCCCCAATTATAATCGCAAATTCGAAGGCCGCACACACCTCCCCCTCCCCCCCTCACCCCTTCTTCTCCATGCAAAATTCAGCCACCGTTTTTTGGAGCGTGACTGAGATGCCTAAAGGCACTTCAGCCGGTGATTTATAGGCAAGATACACACGCGGTGGCATGTGGGGTCAAGTGCTTTGAAACCGGGCGTGTAGCTACTTCCGGCCGAGTGCGACATGTACAGAGGCGATGGAGTACGATTCGGCGATTAAACGATTTCAAGGTCGGGCTTCTCGCAACCCGCGACACTGCGTTCGTTTCTCGACAAACTGGTACGAGACGCGTTATTATCTACCCGCGTGTCTACGTCACGGGTTCTCGCCAACTTCGTTCCGCGTCTCTCGTCTCAGGACGATTGCGCAGGCACAACGCGACCGAGATCGCGTATGATACTTGGCGGCTGTCGCGCGGGTTTTATTTCGGCTCGGTTCTCCAAATTCATTCCAACGTTCGTGCCAGCTGTCTCTGAGCACAGTCTCGCGTTAAACAAAAAAGAAAAAAAAAAAAAAAAAAGAAACGAGCACCCTCCGCCATCGAAACGCTTCTACACGCTGAAACGTTTTTGCCTGGCCAGCCCAGATAGCATCTGGTTTCGCTGCGTTCCGGCAGAGAGTTAAAACCGTCTGAAGAATTCTCGCCACGACCACGGGCTGAATCCGACGAGCAAAAAGAAACGAGCAGCAGCAAGGGGTGGGAGAAGGAACACGGGGCGGAGCGCGACCCAGTGAAATTTACGCCGGCGATCACGTAGACGGCTTTAAGAGCGACGGATACGTGTATTTATACGGCGAACGCGTTCCGCGAGGTGGTACTCGACATTAACCTCGGTACCGACATTGCATCAGCGGGCGGGGTGCGCTATATCAATGGATCGAGGGAAATATTCACGGCGTGGTGGAGGAATATCGGTTGTGTTCGAGGCTCCCGTCATCGACGAAGACGTTAAACGTCTACAGAGAGAAACCATGCCACACCTGTGACGTATACGATCGTCGGCTAGAAACATACAGTGATCGATGCAGAGAACGCTCATACCGCTCGCTCGTTCACGGTGAAAATACCTCCTGTTCCTCGTTAGCTGCACCAAGTCCAACGTTCGTAACCTGCACAAACACTTAGAACGGGTTCCCGTTTCTCTGGCAGTGGCGTGTCTGGGGACGATGCATCGACGAGCAATCGAGCGATCCTGCCCCCATTCGTCCGTCCAGCGAGTGTCAAGGTAGTAGTCCACGCTTCGGTAGTCGATCCACCTTCTGTTTTTCACGCAGAAGGAAATCAGGCCATCGGCGATCGGACGTTGATCGAAACGTCCACGATCTGCTCGATCATCGGCCCGAGCCTTCGTGAACACTGGCCAGCCACGCACTTGGCCCTCATAATTGCGCGAAACAATCGCGACCGGATCGATTAACGGCACCGTGCGCGTCCGCGGTAACCGCCGAGAGTGTCCATCCGAGTGGAAAATCTTGCTGGATTTCTCATCGTCACGTTCATCTCGCGTCCAATCGTCTCCAACGTGCACTGCCCTAAACGATTCCACCCTCCTCGTACACTCTTCCCTCGTCGATCTTCATTCTCGCGACAGGGACGACCGATCCGTGTACACACGATCGAGCATCGCGTTCAATTGATCGAGCACGCGGTGCACGAATCCTCGATTCTCTCTGCTCGCCTCGCGATTAACAGAGACGGAGGCAGAGGCAGGCGGCACGAGGCACTCCTCGTCACCTCGGAGTATCGCCGACTACCGCACGCTCCGCTCACCCCTTCTTCCGCAACCCCTACGGTTGATGATCACGTGACCGGGGGGAATTTTACTGGCGCAGCGGAACCGAAGGACTTCCTGCTACGATCCGACTCGAGTGGATCCAGCCGTGGCGAATGGTCGCGTGCCAACCCTCCTCTCACTCGATCGACTCGCCGATCAGTCCATCATCGCGCGGACCGGTCGCGAAGCATCATTCTATACTGGTCAGTCACGGGCGTCTCTCTCTCTCTCTCTCTCTCTCTCTCTCTCTTTCTTTCTCTCTCTCGCGAAGCACTTTCACTTTTTTCCTGTTTTGGCGCGTGAACCGCGAGGAGAGGCTGCACGTGCACCCACGGTCTGCGGCGTCTGATGTTTTCCGTGTGACACGTGTCACTGCGCCCCGCCGGAACGAAAAGAGGATCGCCAGTTCGTCAGTTCGAGGAAACAAACAAATTATGCGTGTGAGAGAGTGAGAGAGAGAGGAGGGGGAGGAAAGGAGAGGGACAGAAACACGGCGTGATACGTGGGTCGGAGGAACGGACGCGAACCCTTTCGTGGGAAACAGCGACAGATGAAAGAAAAGATAGCGACAGAGACGGAGAGGAAGAGAGGGGAAAAAGAAACGACACGGCCACCAGCTCCGTAGCCTTCGATTTTTAGGAGGAAAGTGAAGGCTGCAGACACCGCCCAGCTAACCACCCGGGTGTGCCAACGCGAAAAACCACCCCCGTAGTGTGCTCCACAACCGATGCCCCGAATCCTATCATTGCCCATGCGCGTGGTAACCTTGGTTACCGCGCCCAAGCGCGCCAACTGTCGCCCTGGCGGTGCCTCGAGACACTATCGCCCATGCACCCTTGGAAAAGTTTCGCGCACCCCGCCGATTCCTACGGGGAAACTAGGAAACCGTGCGCGAACCTGCGCGTTGCTCCGTTGGCGAGACGCGCGGCGTGTTGTTATTTCTTCAGCGGGACGGCCCTCTCTCGCCGTGCCGATGACTCATCCACAAAATTCAAGCCGTTGAGGGATTTCCCGGGAGGGTGGATCCATCGGAGACGATCGCCTCGATCGAACAAATTCGTGCGCGTAGTTTCTCGGGTGGACGCGCACGTTATCGCGCGCGATCGGGTTTAATGGATTTGTAATTGTGAGGTATGCGATGGACGCGATGGAAATATCTTGCGGGACTGACGGGTTTAGATTGTTTGTTGGCGCGTTTGAAATTAAACACGATCGGTTGATCGAGTTTTACTGCACAGTAAATTTATTATTCTTGAATTTAATAATTTATTTAAACGGTTTAATAAAAATGTTGAATTGTAATTTCCAAGATATATAACAATTATTTTAAATTATTATAAAAATATTTGTTTTTAGAATTATATTATTATTATATTAGTCAGTTTAATTATATTATTTTTTGGAATGTATTTTATATATAATTTGATTATTGAATGAAATATTGCAAGTTTAAATTCTGTAAAAATAAATATATTTTTAATTATAAATTATAAAATTTTATTATTTATTTTTTTTAGTTATATTTATTTCTTCAATAATTTATGTATATATAGGGTTAGGTTCGGGTTAGATCTGAATTAATTAATTTGAAAGAATCGTGTTTCTTCTTCCAAATTCAAAAGTTGAGTACGTCGATTTTTAAAAAGCGATTTGATCACTGCGAATAACAAAGAGGAAAGAAGAAACGAGATCAATAACGCACTTAAAGCTCTTCGAAATGATTTTCGATTTAAACGTGCTGCGACGATTATCTCGATGCAAGTTGGAATTAACGAATAAAGAATGAAACGATAATCTGTTGCCAGAAAGATGTAACGTTTGTTTCGATTATCGACTGATTTAATCTGTCTATAATTAACCACTCGAATTATAATAAATATCCTTCCTCGTTCCCACATACTAGCTTCCTTCCAAATTCATAAATTGTAATAAACTCGATAGCTGAAACATTCGATGTTCATCAGTGTCCAATGAAAGTTTCGTACTACCATCGGTCCATCGAGTCCACTTCACCAGAGGTAAAACGTACTCCAGTTTATTGTACCTCTTACTACAAACTGTAACCGATTTAGTATCTCCGATATTCAATATTCATCGACTGTCTGACCAAAGTCTCCAGCTATTTACTGATGAAATTTGCTTGCTCTAGAAGATGCTCAACTCTGTTCTCCATTTCTAATGATACTCACTTTATGATAATTAAATAATCTTTGATTTTCGATATTCATTCAAATTTTACCAAATTTTTCTTGTTCTCCTTGCTGTTCAAAGTCAGTGTTTCAAACAGCATTCGATCTCATTCCATTTCCAATCGTTTGTTCATTGGAAATTTATTTTAGTCATTCCAGAAGATATCGGACTTCGTTCTCTAATTTAACATTACGGATGTATTTGATGTTCCAAACTCCTGATCAAACTCGTGCATTTTCTTTAGCAAAATCTACCACTTTATCGATAAAGATCAATCAATTCCATTTTACTTTCAATCTCCATCTCTGAGTGCATTAACTAATTTAACGTCTATGACGTGTGATGTTTATTCTAGTTTGATCAGAATCTTATTTTCCTTACTGTTCAAACTCAGTATTTGATTTCTACTTCTAATCGTCCGTTAATTGGAAATTTATTTTAAATATTCAGTCATTCTATAATTCAACGTCGTTCTTTTATTTAACACCTTTGATGTTCATATCTAAACCTTTGGCAAACCTGACCAAACTAGATCAAACTCATTTCCCTTAACAATCTAATGCACTGCTCGTTCTATCAAACAAAAAGCAATCGACTCTATTTGATTTTTAATCCTCTAACCACTAAAGAATTTAACACTAATCAGTTTGGCATCTACGACGTTTGATGTTCATCCGAGTAGTCCGATTAGAGTCTCACTTATTCTCTTGCTGTTCAAACTACGTGTTTCAAGGGGACACTCGATCTTACTCTCTACCCCCAATCGTCCATTAATCGTGAATTCATTTAAGATGTTTACACAGTGTCCGACACTGTGAGACATCCGACAATATGTCGTGGGGATAATCACGTGGTATCCGTTTCTGGATGTCTGCTCGAGCGAATTAACGTAGACACCGCGAGAATTACATTGTGCATCACATCGTTTCCACACGCTAAGCGTATACGGGTGAAGGAAACCCTCAACGTTGTGGTTCGTCTCGTTTGTCGAGCGTAAGTGCAGAAGCGTTCTCATAACGATGCCGCATACGATTGATCTTTGAAACGACGAAGGATCAAGAGAATTCATCTTTATATTTATCTTGGAATCCATCTTTATATCACATTTATGTTGTTCCAATTTACTCGACATCGCTTAAGACTTTCTCCTCCTTGCTGATATTGTTTAGTTTCCTTCCATTTGTTAAAAAAAAAAAAAAAAAAAATAACAAGAGATCGTATAATAATCCAGTTGCTTTCATTTTAGAGCGTAATGTCCCTACTTTCACAGTTCTGAATTGGATTTTTTTAAAGAGTCGAGAAATAGAGAGCACCTTTCCTCGAAAACTGTAGAGATGTCAAACGTCTCTGAAAACATTTTATGACCGAATCTATTATTTGAAAGACTGAATCTTCTCTTTACACGAGTTACTACCCGAGCCGTTCCTTTCGATATTTTACTGAACATGACGAAAGGTTAGAATTTCTTGAATTTCTATCGTTCAATATAGTCCTTGGAGAGGATCTAAAGCTTTGCTGCTTGTATCACTGACAGATCTCGCGTTAACAATGATATCTTATATTACAGCTGCCATTTCCCAGATGAAAGCGAATACGTATCTCTTTAACTGAATAAGCAAACGCTCAGAACCACATTCGATGATAAATTAATACCAAAGCTGACGATATAATTATTATTATTCACTGCACACGACATTCTGCAAACCATTTGTCAAGATATTATCACTATTCCGTACCGTATTGTTTAATAACTTCAACCACGAAGTACTGACGGGATAATTATTGTTCGCCGTGCACGATGTACGTGAAATAATTATCGTTAAAATATTATTATTTTCCGAAATGAAAATGATATTTTGAAATACTTCTTTAATATTTTCCACCAGAAAAATAGCCGGTTCTCCCTCAAAGGGAAATGTTTAATAAAACTCGATGTAAATAACCGACTGGAAAAAGAAGCGAAATATGTAATTAACATTTAAGATGGAACGTGGAAGTTCATAGGAAAAAGCAAAATGCAAATGTCCGCCAGTGTGATGCTTCGAACGGCGGAAAATTTCCATTTCAAACGGAAATATAAAATAATTGTTAATGGTGGTAACGGGGTCGTTTCAATCATCGAGCGAAAATTCGCGGTGCACGATATAAGTTAGTGTGGCAACGTCATTAATTCGACACACACACGCACGCACACACACGACAGACGTAGCATCGAAACTCGGTTATCCGATTTTTAAAATTGTGGTGTCACGATTCGTAGAGAAAATTCAGAAAAAGAAAAAAAATGGAAAAATTTGAAAGACAAACAAATCGTCAGACTGTATCACAATTGCGAATCATTCTGGTAAAATCAGAAGTCCGATTCGGGCATTGTTCGAATGAAATGTTTGAAAAACGATTATTTCAAAAATATATCGTTCTATTTGGCTTGATATCTCTCTTGGAATAATTTTGAATTGGTTTACTTGTGCAAATGATCTTCCTTTTCGTTATCTGACTACGAAATAAACTAAACTATTCTACTCAATTTTATATTTCGCAAATTGCAAATTGAAATAAAAAACAATAAAATTGAAATACAATCAAAATTATTAATAAGTAAAAAATTTTGAAGAACAGCTCGTCTTATTTTAATAAATTCATTTAAATAAAGGATTCATCTGATTCGAACGCGAGGTGAACGTTACTCTTCACGTTTCTATAATAGAACAAATTGGTGAAAAATGATTCACCATCCCGGATTTCGAATAAGATTTGCCCAACTCTGACTGAAAATCAGACTTGAACTATGAAGCTGTGAAAAAGTTGGAAAAAAGCGACAGGATGTGTAACAACTATGAATTAATTCGACAATTGATTCAAAGAGGTGAGTTAAAAATTGAGATTCAGGAAGGGATGTCGTTCAATCTTGATTAAGCGTCGCATAAGTTTGCTAACCCACGCGATGTTGAACGGAGACTCGTCTTAACGCTAGTTCAAGTGTCTTTTCGCAAACTTTCGGAGAACCTTTCAGCCTCTGCTGCCGTTTTTAACGTCGTTTCAACTTTTGAGTACAGTTACAGGCTACTCGTTCGAGAACTTTCGATTGAAATATTAAACGAGTTACCACGAGCACACCGCGAATACATGAATTCCCTATGTCGAAAAACACGGCATCTTGTAAAACAGAGAAACAGAACACGCGTAGCAATTTAGATTGGCAAGTGACTTTTAATAGAACGTTGCCATTATTTGATCGTACTGTCGTACGGCAAGAGAGTTTTAACACTGTTCCCGAGCTAATAAAATGAGAGAGAGTTTCAGCACTCAATTTTTTAATGTAATATCGTATACTACGAGAGTTCTAACGCTGGAATTACCGGATAAAAATATAAAACTCGCGTCAGAGGAATTAAAGCACAAGGAATAGAAAAAGTTTGCGTTGCGGTAGAGAGCACAAGTTTAGTTTGCTCATAAACAACCTTGCTGAAACGTTTTTAGAGCAATTGCTAAAAAATTTGTGAAGTGCTAAATAACAGTTTATAAAATAAAGACTCTATGAGTTGTTAACTATCAACAGTGGTATCACAGTTTGAAAATTGTACTATATATATATACATATTAAACACTGAATGTTAAGAATAAATAGTGTTTTATTTATGACTTTTGAGAGAGGGCGTATCTGTACAAAAAAGGAAAAGAATCATACGAATCGCTGAAAATACATCGTAGTTCGTAGAATTCTGCGAGAAATTAGGGATTTGTAAATGTGAACGATAGTTAAGAACTTTATTACACGTAGATCTCGCGATTAGATGGCATAACGCAGCTTTAAAATCGAACCGATGCACAGAGCGCGACGTATCTTCCATATCGATCGCCATCGTGTAAACAGCAACTATTTTAAGAACGTGGAGGAGAAAGAAAACAAAAAACATTATCCTCTCCCGCGAGAACCTGCCTCAACTTTCGTGCTACTTTATCCGAAGTTAGCATCCAAGTGCTGTTCGTGGGGAACTTTTATTGTTCGGCGTCGTTAAATATTGCCCAAACTATTAAAAAAATGGTAAAACAACGAGGCTGAAGAATAAACGACAGACATTACCTATTCCACTATGAAAACCAAGCTTAAAAAACACGCGAACGCAATATCATTGTGACATACCATAAGTAAAGCAAATTCTACAATTTATGATAAAGGAAATCAATAATAAAGTATTAATGACAGTAATTTATGATAAAGAAAATTTTAAATCGTGCACATTGCAAAAACTTAATAATCTATTATAATATATACAATATTATAATACATTTAATTGTATATAATAATATATATTTAATATAATATTTATAATATATAATATATATTTATAACATATATATATATATTAATAATAGTAATTTATAACAATGAACATTTCAAAATTTTACGCAATCACGAAAATTTCAATTTCCTCAAGTTCCATAAAATTGTAAAATCCAAGTGGAACCAGAAGTAAGAGGAAGAACTTCCCTGGTGAAACCAGGAAGGGAATTTCAACCGCAGTGTTAAAAAGTAGACTTGAACGACGTAAATTGACGGGGAGAAGAAAATGGTAAAACTAAAGCTGCTGCGTTAATTCAACGTTAAGCGCCTCGTAGGTTGATGGGATTAAATTACTTCCTCGAACAACCTATATAACACGCGATCCTCCATGTCTGCAATTTCCTTTCGTTTAATTAATTCCTTCGAAAAAAAAAAAAGGAAAGAATTGGTCTCTGAAACGCGGTGCACGATCCAGTCGCAGCTTAGGATTCGATTAATTCAAACGACAATCACTTGGAACACAAGGAGACCAAGTCTAAACGAGTGGTGTAAATGCAGGCGATTTGCGGTAAACGCGCGATGACGAAGACGAGCCGGAATTACTGACTGTTCCGACTCTTATTACCATAATGGCAGAGGAAAACGGTCATTCTACAAATCGACATTCTACGTATTCGAGTTCACCTCGTGTATGCCGCTGGCCTACTGACATAAAGAAAGGGATGTCGACGACTCGAAGGAAGTATACTCGAGCCTAGTTCGCTATCGCGGTCCTCGGTACGCTGGAAAATTCAATTTTTATGTTAATGTAATAAGCGGTCGTGTCGACGCCACCGCGTTCCACGAGGTTGAACAACCGTCTCCATCGGACAATAACCATAAGTCGCGCTGGCAAACCGTGCATCTTTAACCGCAATCGAATTTTTTTTTTTTGAAATTCCCCGTCGAGGAATTTTCCACCGGCGTTGAAAAATTCCACCACCGGGGATTATCTCGGATTTTCTTATCTTTCTTCCTAACGATCTGTTCAATTACGGAAGTAGACTCGGGGATTTTCTGGAGAGTACAACGGGATATCTTGAAGCTGTACGATCAACGAGAGTCTGATTGCTCGGTGATGGAGCCTTCATGGTTAACAAGGCGCATAAATTTCTTTTCAGAATACCTTTCTTTTGCTTTACGCAAGGAATAATTAAAGAGGTACAGCAAAGACTATCGTTGGATTTTGTGATAAGTAAGATGGGATGTCGTAAACCTTATTGTGTGTACCAAGTGAAAAGTATTATAAATATTTTAGGAATAATATTATAATATAATATAATATTACATATATATAATATATATTATAATATATATAATAATTATAATATAATACAATACAATACAGTGTAATATAATATAACATAATACAACATAGTATAATATAATATAACATAATATAACATAACATAATATAATACAATAATATTTTAGGATATAGCATATGTCCTAACTTACTGTCGAATAGAAATTAATCGGTTCTGCAAAAACACTTAAATCCTTCTACGATGTAAATCGCAATAAATATCTCGTTAAAAAGAACAAAATTTACTTTTCGGAGAAATCATGAACAAGAATTTGAAAATATTCAGAATTAATCTCACATGTAAAAAGAAACGAGAAAACTACTTGACAAAATCACTTACTCAACAATGATTATGAAATCACCTTTTCGAGTTTCGAGTTCTTCTTCCGAGAAAGAAACCAAGGAGATTAGATCACACGCATGGAGGAATCTTGTGGGACTCGACAATAACCGGAACGAACAATTGCAGAGTGTCTTGGAATTTCTCGCGACGCGGATGGAATTTACCTCGTAAGCATCGAGTGTCTCCCTCCCGACAGTCTCACGTTTCGAATCTCGGCTGCTGGCCCGTGGAACAGCTCGACAGGGAAGAAGACAGGGCTGTACTTTCAGACGGCATCGATGCTTTTATAAAGGAACGGAAAAAAGGAGAACGTTGGTTTACTAGAGCCAAGCTCCAACTGAAACTCAGACTTTCGCAGCCGAAAATCGAAACTGCGATTCCAGCGTCATCGATCCTTTTCCCTCTGTGCTCGCGATACTGATCGCAGTCGAAGCTCTTACCGGAAACAGAAACGCGATCACATTCCCGGGATACTTCACGACTGTCTTTTACAAATTTCTTTCGATCTGTTTTCATTTATTCTCTTTTTTCTTCAATTGATACTGCACGGAGAAGTTTTTGTGATATTTGTCCTTTTCGTTTTGATACTCCTTTTTAGAGATTTCTATTTTTTTTTTTTTTTATGTTATATTAATAATGGTAATAGAGTGTGGATCTTGACGTCACTCTGCAGATTTCTGAACGAAATTAAGGAAGCAGAGGCTCGGGAAAAATTGGTTTCCTCTACTGACGAATATTTTGTTTTCGATTTATTAACGAATACTTATTCTACTTAGCTACATATTAAATATTAACGAATACTTTATTCTATATATTTTCGCATTTATTCTATATATTTTGCCTACATTTAGAGAGACAGAAATGCAGAAAATGTATGAGAAATAGTAGTTTAATGACAACATGCTAAAATGATTAAATCAACAAAAATCTAAGCACTATAACATGTGCTTTACTTTTGGATACTTTATGTATCCCTGTTTTATCTTCAGTTCATTTATTAATTTTGGTAATGACAGGAATTTATTTAATAACTAGATATGAAGATTTATTAAATTTAAATTAAAAATTATGTTTTATGTATTGTGTTATTTTTAAAAAATTATTTATCAGCATCAAATTAATTAAATTTTATATTAAAAATTTTACCCCTAAGAATAAAAGAATTAGCATCTTTACACTTATTCATTCGTACTATATTTTTAAATCTGTAATACTTATGTGTACACTCTGTCGTTTCAAATTTCCGCGCAGTCATATTCAGAAATTTACAAAAATCAACAATATAAAGATTCAAGACCTATGTCACGTTTCATGTTACTTCTTTGATATTGTACAATTTATTTCTAAAATTATTATTGATTTACTCGCCCTTCCTTAAAACAACTTCAAAAAAAAATTACCAGCAGCACCAAAAAGTAGTGACAATAAAATTTGACCGCGCTTGAACAACATTCACAAGTAGAAGTCGAAAAGCTTCTCCAACAAATGCAATGGTTTTGAAGAAATTTTCATTGATCTACGCGAACTTTACTGCCATTGACAACGAAATTTGAAAACGAACTTGAAAATCGACGCGAAGCTTTCAATCGCGGACGACGACGCGTTCGTGTTTGAAAATATTCCATTTATTACACACGGGGGATGAAGCCGGTTTTTAATCGATTCGAAACCTTTATCCAGAGTTTAATACCGTACGGTTCTAAGTTTCGATGAATATTCAGTAGCACAGGATGTAATACCGACGTCTTCATCCATTCAAGTTTTTTAATCTCACAGAGAGTGTCTAACGCGGATATTGGATTTATCGCTTTTTTTAGTAGAATTTGTATAATGATCGTCGAAATGAGAGGACGCTGGGGATCGTATGCAATTAAAGTCGCAGCGTTTGTCGCTTTGTTTCGAGCGCGACGGAACGGCAATCGTTTTCGAATTTGTAATGCAAATGTTTGTCTCGCAAGTACAAAGGTAATTAATTGATTTCGGATTAAAAAAAAAAAACTACAGTCACGGCGCTGTACGTAGAGATCGTTCGTTATTCGTGAGAAACTTCGCGAACAGCGGTCGATTCGCTGCTAGATTCGATATCAATTATCGATACGACTTCGAGCAACGTGTTGCTTTCTTCTTTCTTCCTTCCTCCGATATGAAATCGAACCGAAATTGGTTTAGAAACTACAAACTCGACGAACATGGAACAATGAAATCGTACCGAGGATTAAAAATAGAATTTCTGGATTTTAATGTAACTTTCCGGCGAAAGATAATATTCCGATGAAATTATACAGTAGAGAAAATTATATAATTTATAATGTTATAGAATGTTATACAGTGATATTATTTTATAATACAATATTAGAGTTTATACATTATACGTAGGAAATGGATTATTTTCGTCAAAGACCTTACATTTTACCTTCGTTTGCGTGAAACACGTGCGTTAAAAATTTTACAAACAATTCGAAATTAAAAATATCAAATTATTTTCTTTCGAGTCTTACAGAAATACAGAGAAACACGTTTGATGCTCTGAGGGAATATTTAACATGAAATCAGAACGGAAGAACAACAACGACTCTTTCGTATAATTTTTCCAAATATACATTTCCCAGTATCGAAAATAGAACGTAGCTGAATTGAAAGTGAAATAAAGGAACACTATGTTAATCGATTCTTTATTTCAAGAAAGTTTAAAGTAGATATAATCGCAAAATGTCAAACGTACGTGTATTACGGATTGTGTCACGCATGAATTTCTCCCATTAATCGTAAATTCGTGTGAAACCGACCTGTCATCTTCCTTTTCAGCCGTCACTCTATTTACCTCTCGTACTCGGGATTGAAACTGTGAAATATGTCTGCATAAAGGGAAGGAAAGAGAGGAAAGAACGGGAGAAGACAATCAACCGTAAACGAACAGTCCAAACAAAATGTCCGTTGAAAGAGGCTGGCAACAGCCAACGGCGGGCATAAAACTCAACACCGATAACCCAGGTACAATTTTCCCGCCAGCGCTCGAAACGTTCGTTCTTCGCGTCACGTAGCAAAATCCATCTTTGTTTAACTCGGATCTCGTTAAAAGGGTACGTCGAACAAAGGTGTATTTGCCACCGTGAACCAATCGATAGCACAGAAGATTCATCGGCAACGACCGACCTATCTCGAACGAGCGTCTACGTTGTTTCCACGTGGTTATTTAAGAAAAGAAACGTTCGACTGCGTGGAACGATAAAACCGGGACTGGCGAGAGGAAAGTGCAGGCGTGGAAACTTTTTTTTTTCTCCTTTTCGTCCGGAATTGCCTCTCTTCAAGTGGCGGCGGAGAGTTAACGCCGCGCGAGCTAAGAAGTTGGAGAAGAATGAGACGCGTCTGGCGGCGAGACGTCCCACGGGCAACGAGGAAAGTTACTTTGTTTCGTGGAAACTTTCGGTATCGACGATATATTGTTCGCCAAGTCTGAAATGCCGCTCGCGCGCGAAGTCTTGTGAACGACAGGTGGAGAATCGTGCGAACGTTCGGACGAGTAGCGAAGTCATTCACACGAGGCGAGCACACGCGGAGATTTGGAGCGTATGGAAGTCTGCGATCCACGTGGTAAGGATCCCTGCCGTGCGTCTGATACTCGACGTTAAAACCCCTCACGCTGGCAACTGGTTGCGCGGACCATAACGAGTGACCGAACCGTATACAATAATTCGTCGCTTTCTTTTTCTTTCGAACACGTCGGTATGACATCGCTGGATAGAAATTACTAAGAAGTAATAAACTCATCATTTGGTTTTGCCTGGTTTACATTTGAATATACTTAAAACTGAGAAAATGCAATTTGACAAGAAATTCTCGACGTTACGTCATTACGATCGAATCGCAATTTTAACGAGATTGAGACCTAAGGTAATAAATAATAGACTACAGATAGATTATATTGGGCGTAAGAGAAAGTTCTGTCGTTTTTTTCTTTTAAATTTGGAATCTTTTTTTTTTTTTGTTTTGTTTTTTACATAAAAATATTTTTCTTCGTACAGCTCGGACGCTCTTTTGCGACACTAACAAAAACAAAAAATAGTCAATTAACCCTAATAATTTCTACTCAATGCGTAGAAATTATTGTCAATAATAGTATTGTTTGCTATCACCATTCAGAAAGTTGATATTGCAAAAAGCGACAGAACTTTCCTTTACACTGACCAAGAGATCTTTATGCAATTTCACGTTCTTCTAAACGTGTTTTAAGTAACTGAAGCTTTGTTCAAGTCGAAACTTTCTTTCACTGTCAGATATACTAAATACTCCGATTTTTGTATATTTTTGTGTGTCTGTATGTCGCATAAAAATTTGCATAGACACGAATGTTTCCTTTGGAAATGTTTGGATGAAATCTTTTCGAATACCAATTTATTTTGATATCGTCGCTTAGCCGTCGGTAGCACTAACGTTAAAATATTAAATAATACTTCCCGAGAAGTTGACAGAGTTTCAAACAGAGGATCAGAATTCAAAAATTGCAGCTTCTTGTTAAGTCGTGTCAGTCTCTGACGCGAGATGATCGATGGAATCTCTTCGCAGTATATCCAGTTCTATAATTACACTGTGTTATAATTTAATACAGCGCAAACAGATTGGAGAAAGGTTTAAATGATTTCATTAGTTTTATCTACGAATGTCGAAACAAACAGAATGACGTCAGAAGCAGCTATTTTTCCAAGTTCTAACTACTCTATTCTATTATCCAAAAGATGGTGGATTTATAATGGATTTATAATAAATTTCTCGAATGAAAGCCTATCGATCTTTAACTCAACGTCCCTATAAGTGTCACAGAGACTGTTCGATTCACGAAAAACGAAGTTTCTTGTCTATACAAAGAAATCCGAAATGAGTCGAAACATCGAAGATGATAATCGAGTCACGCTGAAAATCAGGAATGCAAGGAAGTGTGCGAGATCCAGAAAGTTACAATTCCAGAGTTACAGGCTCGAGAGACTCGATTAGGCACCCGGGATTTCGAATACCATAATTCGGATTAGAATGCCAAAGTCTTAATCTTGGCATCGTGAAACTTCGGATTCCCCGACCCAGATTTATGGTAGACCATTCTCTATCAGATCACTCGAAGAGTGGAACTTAAAGTGCAGGATTCTGAAGTAGTAAGAGTTACCGCAGGTCAGCCCTGGGAAACGTCTATCTCAAACTCTCGAATCTTAGATCCTAGATTTGTATTTTCTGGAATACTTGATAGCTAGGCCGAGACAATGCGAGATGTAGAAAATCACGAAACTCAGAGTGAATCACGATGATAGATTGAGAGAAAATATGGAACATCTGGAGATTTAGAAATAAGTTTCTTGAATGTCATTCGTGAAATTCAAAGTCAATCGATTATTACAAGCGTTGAACTAATCCTGAGATGTTCAACAATGTTTACACATTAATAAAGTGATGATAGATCTCGATGTTTTACTATTTACAGTATCAATACCTTTTTTTTATGTGTATCGTTTTAACATGGTTTTAGATCCAAAAGTCAAACAGAATGACGACACGTGTACTTGGTACTTGAATTTTCATTCTGCAATCGAAGAAAACGAGGATAATCGTGACAAATTATAATTAAATGCGTTTTGTAATTTACATACGTTCACAATTCACCCCTCAAACTCAAGCTAACAGTGGATTTTTACACATTTTCGAAAATATAATCACAAGAAAGGGATTCATCTAGAAAATTGTTCCACGTGCTATATTATCGTAGAAAACACTAGAGTTCAAGTATTTTATTCTCTCGTAAATTTTTACGTTCTTAGATCCACAGAATCTATTCGTAGATTGATCACAAATGCTCGTAAAGTCGGTGAAATTTCCTTCGTTCTTCAACTTTCCTTTTCGAGGATTCGTCGTAGGTCATTGAAGAAACGACAAGCGAAAACAAACACGGCCGACAGTAAACGATCGCAAATTACTTTTTCGGGAGGGGCGGAATGGCCACAGAGGGAAGCCACAATGTTTCCCAGGGATGAAGGACATCCCTTTTGTTATCCGAGAAGCCTTGTTGCTCGGGACCCGCATAGCAGGGAAGCCAATCTGTCTCAGATGGCCTCGTTTGATTGTACCGGCATACTCGCTGCACAATTAACCGTCGTGGAATGTCTCGAGCGATCGATGTTGTTTAAAACCGCCTGTCGCCCGAAATGACGATCGTCCCGGCCAGTTTTTGAACTGGAAGCAATCGAGTATATATATATACTTTCGTTAGAATCGTCCCAACAGTTTCTCCAAATGGAGACTCGGCTTTTGTAACGCGGTTCTTTGTACTCCCCCCGACTCTGGTCTCAGCTACAGCGACACGTAGTTCAATCCAATTTACCGCGCAAAATCGCGCGTGCTCCGCTTGTTCGAATTTATGGTTACTTTCAGCGTGACTGATGCCGACACGTCGTCGCGTCGTGATTTCTTTTCTCATCCGCGTACGTACGTTCGAACGAGTGATCTTGCCGCGTACGTGCGAAACGTTACGCAGGAATTGATATTAAAGTGTCTGGTCCGCGTTGCGTTACGCGAGTATCGTCGAAGCGATGAACTATTCCTTTCCTCTCTATCTCTCGTTGCGTTTCGCTTGCTAGACTCTTCGTTTTTCAATTTTCGTTCTCCGGCAGTGTTTTCCAGAACACGTGTTTCCACCGTGCGCAGTTTTCATACTGCACGAGAAAAATTTGGATTCAATGTTCTTTCGAAGAGTGTTTCCTCTGAAAATTGTCTCACCCTCGAAACACGGATGACTGTCGATAAAAAGAATTTGGGTTGGGTATTTTTTCGAAAACTACTACCTCCGGAAGTTTTGTAAAAATAAACAGTTGTTTCCTTTCTTATTAAAGGAATTTTCTTAAAGAGGAAAAATGTGTCTTGTTTTCCTTTTTTCCCTTTCAAACGTACAAGATCCACGTCTCAGTCAAATGGATTATTTTCCTCGACTAGTTCATTAAACGAGAATAAATCATTCTTCTCCGCGGTAAGGCCTTTAGACTGTAAATTAGCTTCGACAGTTAATGCTTTCGCAATTTACGGGGTTGGGCAATAAACACGCGTTTTCAACAGCCCTCATCAATTAACCACGAACGCTTTGTGGCAAGAGAGAGAGAGAGAGAGAGAGAAGAGAACAGAAAAATTGCAAACACGGAAGATGCACGACCCACGGAACAAAAGTCAAATCGTAAAAGCGTATTCTCACGTGGACGTCTAACAAATTATCTGTGCCATCATCTCTTCTAAAATAAGAATCTTCCACCTTAAAGAAAAATAGTGCTACGTTAAAATGTTGATTTATACAGTGAACGCAGCTATGTCCATCCGACTTTAAAATCTAGCAAAGAAAATCTGCGGAATATTTTTAAAAACTCTCTCACTTTGTTTCTTTCCCTTGTTTTGCTCCGTAAATTCGTATAAACTCTCACGAACGTATTTTTTCTTTCTTTCTTTTTGGACTTATTGCTCTATAAATTCTCCTTCGCGCGAAATATTCTCATCTACAAGCGGAACGATGAATTTCTTGTTTCCTCCGTTATTTATACATGTTAAACGTATTACACGTGTGTTACACTGATCTTCATCCGCGATGAATTTCACTCGCAAAGATTTATTTCACGAGTGTACCACTGAATTTCGCGTTAATTTTCTGGTTTTATTTTAAAGGGATGAAGGAAACCAATTTCATTTAATCGTGTAATCTTTGACGAGATAGGTACTCAATGACATTAACAAAAGTATAGAATAGACTGATCGATCCACATGTCAATTACTTTTTAGTTTCATATGTGAACGTAGGAGAGTTATAAATTGGCCATATAATGAACCGATTATTTACTAATATTGCTAGGAATCTTAAATTCAATGACGAATTTAATCAAACATTTTCAATTATCCCCCGCTTTTCCTCCCTTTTCGCAGTTGGAATGTGAATACATTTTAAAATGTTGGCAGTTTCATGAACGTCCCAAGTTGACAGAGGAGACCATAATTTTTTCCATCGCGCTGCCATCGTTAACGAGAACACGAAGCTCGGAATTCGGCGAGAATAGGCCAGAACTTTCCCGCGAAATTCAAATGCCACGACACGCGAGACGGTGGAGTAGCTCGATCCGCATGAAATATTCCTGTTACGCGCGGCAACAGGAAGCGCTACGGGACAACTTTCACGAGGAAAACACCGTCGTGAAGATAGGATACATTATTCACGTACGAATAAGTCGCTGCGAGTTGTTGATAGATGCGAACGCGAGTGGATTTTTTTTTTTTTTTTATTTTGGGAATGACAAACCGCGACGACAAGACGTTTCGGCACGTAAAAGCTCGTGAATCAACGAACCTTGACTGCGAGATGTTCGCGTACTCACAAAGGGATTTAGTAATGACCCACTATGGCAAGTGAGAACGCCAATGGTTGCCTCCTGCTGTATGATTGTTCGAAGAAGAACGTGCGGAACGTCGTTTATTTCGAAGAAAGATGCGCAAGTTTATTGAATTATTTTTAAAATAAAAATTATCGTGTCCATCGAACGAACAGAAATGAAAACCTAGCTAGCTTTCGTAGCTGATTAACCAATACTTGTGAATTTCATTGAAAAATTATTAACACTAAAACTATCACGTTGTCGGGATTTTTTGATATTGAACGTTAAAGAGGTTTTTGGAAAATTAATTTTGGTTTTTGTTGAGAGCGTGGCAACACACGCGTAATTATATCATTAACACGAGTAATTGTTGGCAAAATTATATTCAAGTAGTCGTAGAGTATGCACGACACTAGCATGAAAATACTGAAAATTTAATAGAGTCGTGTTCGTTGACGAAAGAACGATTTCCACGTGCACGTCTATTTAAATAGAGCGTGTCAAAATTTTTGGAACCATCCCATTTGAAACGAAACATCCACGTAGTAATACAATTTGATACTTCATTCTAAACTCCGTCGTTTGATAACAACGTTCGCAATGTTTGCGACGAGTGCCAGTTTAATTAATAAACGCCACGCCCTTCACAAAGCTTTAATTAAAACGTCCGTCATCTCTCTGTCCATTTTTATTCCATAATTTGAAGAACACGCGAAACGACACGATCCGCACGATAAACGTACTAATCACGGGTTTCCTTTGACTGCCATTGCTCCAATCCAATTGTAATTGCACAACAAAAAAATACGTCGAAAATACTACCCTGTAAACACGAACGATCGACGACGTGATTTCATTGTAAATAATTCCATTCGAATGGTAATAAACGAGATATCAATGCGAGAGAGTTTGGGGAAACGTTAACGAAGCTTCAATCGTTATTTTTATTGTATTTGCACGTGATTGCTCAAATTAAATATTATTTAAAATGTTTATACTGTAATTTGCACGTCAATGGTGCTACAATGTGATTTATTCATATGGTTTATATTACCCAGAGTGTAATTAAGTGAAACAAGATTGTTTCACTATTATTTCCGAAATTTCATACATCTTTTCTTTGTATCGCGCATTTTTGCGCAATTTTGCAATTTGTAATTTTACCACAGCCGCACTATAAACCCGAATTCGTTTCCGACGAACGCAAAACCGTCTTCACGAATTAAATCGGACACGGCGAGAGAATATCCGACTGAAAATTGATTTTCCAATTGAAACAGTTGTCCCATATTGCAATTGTGCAATTTTGCATTTTCAAATTTCCTAGAACTGCACAGAGATCCACCTACAAATCTACATTTATATCCAACCAGCAGAACAAAGCTGCCCTCGCTGGTCGAATTCAACGAGTTCGCAGATCGAATTCAACGTAATGAAAATATCCAACAAAAATGAGATACACTCCGAGTAATTTGAAGGCCGACAATTCTGCTTAAGCACTTGGCTGCGAATAACTGTGACAACACTCGTCACTCGAGAAGAGTAATTACACAATTTGCTGCTTAAATTAAATTTTTCGTGGAAGATAAAACGTATTTGCAAATTTTAGACATTTTAAAATATTTGGAGACTAGACTTGACAAATTCTTTTCACATCATTCCTAAATATTATTATTAATTAATGTCAAGCGGGTTAATAAAATTATTAATTTAAAAAGACCAATGTCATTTCTTTGTAATTTAATTCAATTTTACAGCAGCTGCGCTTACTCTGTGCTTGACGAGTATAATTGTCGTCGTTTCTAGCGACAAAATGTAGATAAAAACATTTCAAGAAACACACTTTTAAAAAACGGTACCACGATTAAAAGACTTTGTGAAATATTGGTTGCCGCGTCGAGTGTCTCGTCGTAAAATCGCGAATAATAAAAAGAAAAAAAAGAAAAGAACAAGAGTCCTCCCAATAAAACGAAGACACTGCGCGTTCCACTGACCAGGAATCTCTCTTCATTTTACTCGCGAGACATTTGATATGCGCATAATCTCGGCCATCGAAATTGCACGACCATCAAGCGTTAAAGCGGCTCTCAAAGGCGCGACTGTTGTCGGTAACAGCATATTTAATGAGCTCGAACGCTCACACCACCGTTCACACCCCGTTTCGCTGTTTCGAAAGAGGGAATTCGCGAGTGAGGATCCGATCGATCGAGTGCGTGCGCGTTGCTCTGTTGAGAAACGCAATGGAAGAAAGAAAAAGGAAAGAAACGACGTAATATCCACGACAGAGAAACGGAACGAACGTGAGAGATCGCGATTAAGGGCTAGCAATTTCCGACTAATTCGCGGTTAACTCTTTTCGAGCGGAACCGGCGTGACTTCAGTTGTTTACTGCGGCTGGCAATTTCGCCGTGCGATAGAACGCACGAAACTTCCATTTTACGAACGAAGCAATTATCTGTGCCGGGGCACTCCGTTTCTTCTCCCTCGGCTGGTTTAATTACGTTCTCGCGTAGAGGCGAGATGCAATTATGAAGCGGATTCCGAACGTGTCTCGCGGAGGCGATGAGAAATAGATTTTCGAAAAGTTGTCAAAGCCTGTGAGCCTGTGTCTATCGTTTGAAGGTGCAGAGATTTTTTTTTTTTTTTCAGAGAATGCTCTTTTACGAATTCAGATTCAACGAAACTGTGGTATTTATCCTTCTTTTTTCGTTGCTGTAGAAAGAACAATCCACTATGAACTCGTTACTCGTGGTTGCATTCGTAACTCTTGAAATCGAAGTTGTTTACGATTGTGAGACGAGGTTTTCATGAAACGTAGGTGAAGTAGTTAATTTCGATATTTTAATACTTTAGTTGAAATCAAAGTGCCTAGTTCATCAACTGGCAAGAACTTTTCACACGTGCTTTCCTTACAATTTTCCCCAAAAAAGGAACGAACGATCCCGATGTTACAATTAATGTCGCGTTTCAGAGACGAAAGTGGCAGAGAACGTACGTGCGCGCTTCAAAGAGAACTGTCTGAGAGAACCGTGATTTAAATACCGTGCTTTCGCCATTATTCTCAGTCTCAAAAATAAGGTAGAAAATATTGAAATTATTCTGTAGATAGGAGGATCATTATTGCAGTATCGATTATTATAATTATTATTACAATTAATCTGTTATAATTTTATACAGCAGATGGCCTGTTTGCTGATCACGGGAATACGATAAAAGTCGTATTGTCAAAAGTCTCTTTGAGTCGTTAATTCGTGTTGTTTGAATGTTATTTGCCTCGTTTAATCGTTTGTCGTTCCATCATCATTACGTTTTTTAAATAAACGTTATTTAATAATAAAATATCATGTCCCCACATTATTTACCGAGAACGTACATACGTAACACGCTTTCCACAGAGGCTACACAGTTTTCCACTCGACGATGAAGAACTGAAACGTCACTCGACGTAATAAACTAAATTGCCTTCCATTGTTACCCGACAGGGGCGCACGCGGAACAGGCATTCACGTTTTCTTTTTCAACATTCCGCCGATTAAAGCACTCGGTATCAACCATATCTCCAACAAATTTTCACGCGTGGGGCCTTGAACGTGACGAGAATGTCATCGCGCCGGTAGTTGCCCGACACATCCATCAAAGTCTCTTCTCCCCACGAGCCTAATCCCTGACCATCCCTCTTTTCACGTCCAATCCCCTTTCTTCGCGCGTGTGAATAAGAACTCGCGTCGCGTCGCCCATTGCCGGCGAAGCGTCGAAAAAAAGGGAAGGGAAACGGAATCACGTTCGCAAGACGCGGCGCTGAAAATAGGATATACCATCCGGAAGGTATTCATAATGATGCCGGTGGAATACCTTGCCAGCGTCAGAGCGCGAGACACGCGAGATTTCATGCAAATCCACTTTATCGCTGTAGCTTTGTCGCCGGCGAGCCATTGTCGTTCCACTTTTACATTCCTCCCACTTGGCTCGCGTAGAATGTAACGTATGGCGGCAATTTATCGCGTTACTGTGTCCTCACTGTCGACGCGTTTCCATCCCACCCTCTCCAGCCCGTCGCTACGCGGCGGACATGTCTCTCGTTCGAGCTCTTATCGCGTTTCGATCCCTCGGATCGATGGCACAGACGTGCCTTTCTTTATTTCCTCCTCTTTTCGTGTCTCTTTTCTCGTTTTTTTTTTTTTTTTTTTTTTTTTTTGTTAGTGAATTCACCAGATCTTCATCCTCCGAAGGCGACGAATTTCGCTAAATTCGGAGAACCTGCTCCGGCTGAGTCGGCGGCTGTACCATTGTATGTTAATTCCTCCTTACAATCCATCGCGAAACAACGGCTCTCGATGTATACTCGGAATCAACTCCGGCTTGTGGAAACAACTTTGACTGACGATCGAACGGATTAAGTGAGGATTAAATTACGAATGAAGTGTCTTCGATGATGATTGAACACATTTACGGACGCCGCATACATACAACGCTTAATACTAATAATACTAATATACGTTGGTTGACGAATATGTCGATATAAATAAATAAATGAAAATAAAACAACTGTGTCAGGATATTTCCAAGTAGGTCGCTATAATTTAAATGGTAATTAAAATAAATAGATTTGTACGATCGTACTATTAATTTAACACTAATTTTGACAAAATTTTTGACTAAAATTTTTTACTTCTGAAAATTCAATAATTCAATACTTTCTCGAGGTCGTTTAACGTCAATTAAAAATTTCAACCTTTTCTTGAAAACTGTCCTGTCAACTCGTCTTTCTTTCGATGGAGGAATCTATCTATGATTCATTTTCTTTGTCACGCGAATGATAATTTCACTTCTGATCAATGACACTATCATTTCTGCGGATTTAAAATTAATGACTAGAGCTCATAGAGAGCAAAGTGACAAATGTGGTTGAAGTTTAAAGGATGTCAAATGGCTCGCAATGTTCGAATTTTTGCCACCGTATACCTCGTGTATATTTTGAACGTGAGGAAGCATCGAATTACACGGTACTCTACTTTAAGCGACTCATTTTCCACCTTGTACAATCTACCGTGCTGGGAATGAAAATAAATTTCAGAAGTCCCCCGTGCGACAACCCATCGCGTGTTATCCCCATAAGAACGCGAAGAATCGATTCAATTTTCTTATACTCGTCTCACTTTTTCACTTTTCCCCTCCACGTATTCTTCCTCTTCTGCTTTTTATTACAAAACATATTGTCGCTTCATATCCTATTTTCAGGCTTGACATATTTCGATCGTTTTGAATAAAGCAGCTTGAAATTCTGTCCTTCACCGTGTTAAGGAAAATTATTATTAAAATATATATTATAAAGCGTATTGTTAAAGTGTATTACACCGAAATAAAATTCGTGCTTCGAAATAAAATTATCAAGCAGAACAAATTTACAAGCAGTATAATTGAATTGTCCATTTACCAATTCTTATCAAAACTTATCATTCGGTAAGAAGATTTCCACGAAAGGTATTCGAAAGTATCCGAAGGCATTGAAATCTTTCACGTATCGCGAATCACATTATCCCCAGTTTGAAATTCCTTTCCGTCGATGTAACTTTAATATTTGATTGCGGGCATTTTCACTCGCGAGTGAAATAGAATTTCCTTCAGAGAAACGTCATTTGACCGTTTCAATTTTCCTCCTCGCTCGACAAAAACAAATTTAATACTAATGCTTTCACTGCTGTGTCTTGTTCTCCCCTTGCACCGATCAAGACGCTCATCGATCGTAATTAATTTACTATTCACGATTAAATCCCAACTAACTTAGCGGCGGATCATCCCGTTTATCCGGCTGGTGCTTATAAGCCGATGGCGGACTGTCATCCTTGCGATCGACAGATCAATCCTGCAATTAATCCCTCGGGACACTCTTGCATTGAAACGTAAAAAAATTCATCATCCCGCGATCTGTAAAAATGACAGAAACGCAGGATTTGTTCATCTCGCTTTTTGCAAAAGCGACAGAGATATATACGTCAAATTATCAATTATTTCTAACATACTTTAATCTACAACCTGAGAACTAATAATCGACTATAAATAAATTGTGACAACTGTAAACAACAAACAGACAAAATATTCGAAACGTTGGCATTTACATGCACTTGCTTTCTTCCCATAGAGAGGTAAATTTTCAAAATTTTATCATCGGGGGAAAAATGAGAAATGATTCGTTCGATCGACAAAAGTGAAACAGAAGTAATTCATCGACGAATATTTGATGTTACGTCCGCGTTAGAGGCGTGAAAAAAGCGTTCAGACCAAGTACTTAAGATTATACTTATCGCTGAATAGAGGATACACGGGCACTTAAAGTTTTTGGCGAACGTGACTGAGTATCTTTTGTGAATGAACGCGTGGGGTAAAAGAGGCAGTGAAGTATATACGTGCGTGTGTGCACGGTGAAACGAATAGCTCCAAAGAATACACACGTTAATTAATAAAGTATAAACGAAGAAGACAAGAAAGAGTGCTTTCGAAAGAGTCGGGTGTTTGTGAATGAACACTCTCGTTAGCAGATTATTCCTACAACGCCTTTGGTCTCGAACGAAATAAAGATCAACTACCGCATTCATATACGTCTGACAATTCCTTTTCTCATTCAATATACATAATTCGTCGTTTTATTACATTGCATGCTTCAATGCTTATTTAATTCTGTATTACCAATATTAAATGTGCTTTTTTTCTTATTATTATTATTAAACGCAACTCGTCGTTTCGTTGCATATTAATATGAAACAACGTTAAACAATTTCACTCATTCATCTTGTTTTCATATTCAGCATTCGAATAATTCCACTTCTTTCCCGCGATATTTTACGCGACCGATCACTTTGTCGTTCCATAAACAAAACGTTTCCGCGCGATCGATCGGATGAAGGAATTACGCCGATAGGCTGGAAATGATGGCGAGTTAAAAAAGGGATTTATACACGGCATTAAAGTCTCATCGAGATATCGTTAACCTCGCATCTCGTCGGTGGCGAATATGTGCGTACGCGCGCGTGCATTTACGCGGCCCCCGTTTAATTGACTCTGATTATCGCTGTAGTTCCGCTGCGTTTAAGTATCATCGCGCGCCTCGTTGCTCCGATGAAACTGACGGACCATGCGCGAAAAATAACGCGCGAAGAGGCGATATTAACCGGGGAGAATGATTTATGACAGTGAGAATTCGTTCACCGACACGCCTAATCGAGAAGCATCTGCAAATTTACTTCCTGAAACTTTCGAAACTACATTATACAGCACTGATGATTATTATTCAGTAATGATCTTTTAAATTTAAATTTAAATTTAATTGCATAAATACATAGTGAAGTTTGGTTCAAAATTTAATTTTACAGTTATATGCAATAACATGTATTATGGTATAGTACAAATGTAAAGTATAGCAATTTTTTAATAGAAATCGTCGAATAGTTCAGGGAAGTAAAATTGTTTCTCGCAGAGACGCGTTTACCAAGGTGTCGTCCTATAATGAGAAATGTTCACAAATCTAAGAAGATTATAGTGATGAGTAGAACTAGTTCCGGAAGAAATAAATTTACCAAGCGGCAGATATTACACAGAATATCAACTGGTGTTTTGCAACATTTCGAAAGTTGGTACGTAATACTGTGCTGAATCAAACTGTTTCTTTAAAGGAATAGAATTATTAACAGCCTAGTCTTGGCGATTCTATCAATCAGTTAGACTATGTCGAACGAATAATACCAAAAGTAACTTGACGTCAGTAGATTTTTAGAAATTTGCAGTTGGATACGCTAAAAAGGCGATAAAAATATAATAAATTATGTTACTTTTCAATCAGTTCTTGTGTCTCGAAAAATGATTCAAGTTTCATCCTTGATAACTGAATTGCATCGAACAACTTTCTTGTGGCCTAAAATTAATTCGTGACGACGTCAGTAGATTTAAGTAGTTTGTGGCCAGACGTATAAAGAAGATAACAAAAGTTACATTTAGATGCAATTTTTAAATTATATTCAATTAATATTTAATTAATAATTTAGATCACTAATAAATTCTTATTTCTCGAAACGCGATTTAAATTTTCTTCTTAACATTTAAATTACATCGAATAGTTTTCTATGGCCCGAAATTAATTCATGACGACGTCAGTAGCTTTAGGTAGTTTATAGCCAGATTAAAAAGTATAGTAGATTTAGGTAGTTTATAGCCGTATTAAAAAGATAATAAAAGTTACATCTAAATTACTCTTTTCGATAAATTCTTATTTCTCGAAACACGATTTAAATTTTTCTCTCAACACGTGAATCGCATCGAATAATTTTCTATATTCCAGAATTAATAGTAAATTTAAGCATTTCCAGTAAGACATACTGAGAAACGCGTCAGTCATGTTGTTCTCTGAAAAAACTGGATAGAAGCAATTCGTTTCAAGCCTAATAAAAATTTTAAAGGGATGATTAATACTTCTCGACAACTTCGAAAAAAGCTTCTCAACATTCATTCGTAGAAATGGATAAACTCGACTGACAGCACCTTGTTTTCGAACAGCTACGAACGAAACGCCGTAGTTGAATATATTTCTTCACGTGTTAGGGAACAATGTTCGAGTTCGTTTATCCAGCGAGGCGATACTTTTACGATGGCAGGTTAAACGAGAACGCCAATATCACGACTGACCGATCTTATAAGGATAAAAACACGGGGATCAGTGCACTTTATGACGCTGCGTCGTTGTACGAGAAATAGAGAAGAGTGAAAAAGAGAAATAGAAGACCCGGTTCGAGAATGCATTGATCCCTGTTGGAGCCGCTGTTGGAAATCGATTATCAGACATCGGGTGGCACGAGCGATACAGAAAGAGAGATGCAAGAATTGGAACCCTGTTAAAAAGCGCCATTAACGTCGCCATCTGATTTTCCGCCCCTTTATTCGTCGATCACCGAGTTTTTACCATGCACGTGTGTACAGCGGTCGACGAGTAGTAATTTTTTAGACAGATGCGAGAGATCCGACGGGGGAAATGGTTGGAATGAAAGCTGAAATATTTTTGTCGAGGCAAATTTATAAATTACAAGCAATTGAAATTAATATATAAAAGTTTGCTTTGTTTATCAAATGTTACGAAATAATTGCTTTTGAACACTATATATTTTCGCATGTTACTGTGTGAAAATTATGTAAATCATATAAATTATATGTTTGCGATGTGACAGTGACAATTTGTTAAGCTGTAGCAGAAATGTTTCTTAAATGAGTTGCTGAATGCAACGTGACATTTTGTGCATTTATAGGTAATTTCTGAAGAGCAAAACGATATATAAAGCAGTCTGTAGTTTTTACAACATTCAGTATCAAAATTTTCTATTTTTAGTTACATTTTCGAATCTATAAATTTGCGTAAAGCCTTTTCTTCTTCAACCGCCTTAAATTTTCTTTCGTCCAGTTGATAAGTGAGATTTTACAAATACTTAAAAAATCAGACGATCGAAATATTAATTCATTTGAAATTAATTTACTTTCAAATTCTTTATAAATTAACTAATAATAAAGCCCCCAATAGAAAATGATAATACAAACACAGACAACGAAAATATTATATTTTATATTATTATATCATCATATTTTATTTTTATATTATATTTTACATTATTATATTATTATATTCTATTTTACATATTACTGTTACAATTCTTCCCAGAAGAAGAGTATTTATCTCGAGTTTATTCCAAACTTTAATCGCAAATAGAGCAAGATACACTGCTGACGAATATATCGTTGACTAGTTCTACTGAAACGAGAGCCACACTGTATCAATAGAAAACGACCGTCGATCGAAGACCAATCTTCAACAAGCCAATTCCAGCCCTTGATCAACAACTATTATACCTACCGAAATACCCAAACAAGAAAGAACAATAAACAAAGGCTGAACAAACACTTCAACGACACGGTACATCGTGGTATTACACCTTGAATTTAGGTTAGCTTCACCGAGAGCAACGAAAATTCTCTCAAAAAAAAAAAAAAACGACTACGACCGAAACCATCGCGCAGCTGAAATTGATTTCGTTCGGCTAACTTCCATTGGATTGAAACGAGGAGTGTGAAAAAGCTTGAGTAACTACCTAAAACTTCAAACTCGAGTCATTCTTGTTGGCGTTAATGATCTCTCTCGTTGATTTCTCTGCCTCTCGCGATCGAGAACGAAAGTACCGGTCTCTGCGTGAGAAAGTGGATCCTCGTTCGTTTGTTGACGAGACACAAATTATCGAACAAAGTGTTTCCAAAGTTCAAATAATTCGATGGAAATTGCCGTGGTACGGTGGTTTTTCGAATTCGTGAAATTCTTCGAATCCGAAACAGGCGTTTACGCGGGCGGATATCTAACACAGCGTTTAAATTAATTTCCAGGCAAAGCTCGAAATCCGCCGGAAATGTATACGAACGAATGAATAAATGCAAATTTTAAATAGAATATGACTTATTTGCCACGCACACGGACGAGTGTCCGATCGATTCGAATTTTGACAAACTGCCGCAAATTTCATTCTTGTTGCCTCGATTAAACGACCTTTCCTTTTATTTACGTTCGATTTGTCGTTTGGATTCAATTTCCCCGAATATCTCTGAATACTGACAGTCGAATGATCGGGAAACTCGTTATCGGAACTCGAAGAATCAATTGACGATCGCAGATCTAACGTGAAATTGACAATTCGACAGAGTAATTCAATAAATGCGTGCAATTCGAGTGACTCGATATAAAAATAAAACAGGGGAACATAGTTCCGTGATTATAATTTTTTCTCTTTTTATATTTATATTTCCGTTTTGTGACACGAGACAGCGAGCACTGGGTTTGATGGAAACTTCCTCGAAAGAATCCCCCGTTTCGAGGAGGAATTCCTCCGGGGAACGTTTTCGGGTCAAACGTTCAATGCCATCGGGCGAACACACACACACACACACACACACAGCGAGCTTCGAGTTCAGGATTTAAAGATTAGTCTCGCCGCGTCTCAAAGAACAGCCTCTCCCTTTGAACGCCACTATAGATTAACTTCATCATTTTCAGCCTCTCGTATATATTTTTCCCCGCTTTTCGGTCGTCCGTCTATTTTCTTCCAGACCTATTATCCGCGACTTATCCTCCCCTCGGATTTCCTCGCGAACGGACGCCTTATCGCTCGTTGTATCTCTCGCTCTCCTCTTTTCACCTTTGCACAGGGAACTCGCGACAACGCGAGCCACGCGAAAGGAGTCTCGATTCCATTCGGGAGTAATGAACAGATTTCCGTCGAGACTCCGACGAGCGAGTCCGAACACCGGATTTATCAATCGTCGACCGATTTTCACCGGTTGAAAATGGAATTTGTCCGCAACGGGGAGAGTTCGAACACCGTGCGGAATATCCTGCAGATATTGGCTGGGCGATACTCGTTCGTCGATCGACCGTAAATAATACACCGGGCGATAAAGTTAGATAAGAAGCCGAAGGATACAAGCGTGTCGTTCGTTTTACAAATTCCTTGTCAATGGCGGACCGATCTTTGACCCGATAAACTGCTGGCATACAAGGAGGTAACAGGTTCCTACGTACGTACCTCGGGGAAAAAATATCGATCGTGTTGGCACTCTTGTCTCTCGGCGAAACTCTTGGCGATAAATATGATCGTCTCTCGCGAGTAGTTGACTGAGAGCAGCGGAGCGAAGTAAATGTGATTTTATGGTTTTGGAGGGGAGATTGAAATTAAGAACGGATTGAAATTTAGAAGGGAGGGGAACATTTGGCTTCGTCAATGTGAATATGATTGTGTAATAATAGAGTACTGACTCAATATAATGATAACATAATATGATAATAATTAAGATTATAATTGAATATTAATATTGTTGGACATATATTTTTCTACAAGTTTACGAGTGTTTTTATTTTTTTCTTTTGTCTTTTTTATCAAGTTTGCAACACACACGAGTACTGCTGATATCATCAGATATTTGTTCAATCATTGTATTCGTAATAAATTCGAATACTCGTAGTTTCTGTCAGTTACTCCCATTTCGATAAAATTAAAAGCAAAAATCTCCCGTTGAAACGTTTTCGATCGAGTGCAAGTATTCGTAATAAAAATCTTCGAGGTATAAAACACTATCGTTCAAACTAGAATTAGCAATTTCGATTCAGTTCACGAACATGAAAAATTCGATCGTTATTGAATGCTTGCGTTTCATCGACAACTTTTTTTCTTTTTGACAGGAATAACATATTATTGAAAGTATCTCGGAATATTTTCAGAATATTTGACAAATATCTAATGGTTAATAATAAAACCACCTGTGACAAATATTTAGATGGTGATAAACTTTCGAAGCATTTAATAAACCTTGAAAGAAGATAAAAGTAAAAAGTGTCACGATAATTCTTTAAAATAAGAAACGAAGTAAATCCAATCGCTGCGAACCATGCAAAGGAAGAAGGCGATGGGAGAATTTCAGCGACTTCAATTAAGTATTCCTCTGCGCAGAGAGCCAGGCTTCGACAATAATTTCGCGATGTTGGATAATTTAGTTCACAGTACTTTCGACGAAGAATCCCTTTAGGCCATTAGTTAGGGAACTTTCATTTTCATTTCATATTTGACAGTCGCCCCGATGCAGCGAGGAATTTCAAAACGCTTGTGTAACTTTCGACGATCAATCCTCCCTGTTACGATCGTTAAAGAACAAACGCACTTTACGTCTATGTCCCTTGGATCGGAACGATCTTGGGTATGAACCAAGCCGCGTCACGGAAATTAGATCAGACTGAGATTGATTACCACGTGTGTCAAATTTGACCCTGATCGCGTAACCGCACAGTGTACAATTCCACCTATGTGTCTCCCTGTGCTGCTAAACCATGTCACGGATTCTCTCGTATGGTCAAATATGTACAGTAATTGTTTATTGAAATATTGGAGCTGCAGTTTGTATAAAAAGTTAATTTATTCCACAAAAGTTGTCACCTTCGAACATTCTATGACTTTAATCCATTGCTCTTTCTTCTTTTTTTTTTTTTTTGTCAATTACGAAAGTCTTAATTTTATTTGAATCAAATGATTGATAAAGGAAGTATAATACAGTTCATTCGAGTTTAGAAGTTTATAATATTCTGTATAATTTGTGGTCTTTGAATTTCTTTATATTGATTATGATTTTAATCCATCTTTTTGTCAATTTCGACACAAATTGAATACTAAAGATGGAGGCAATCTAAAGTTGATTTATTTGAGTTTAGAAGTTTATATTCCCTATTCGAACTTTACCATGTTTGGAGTACTTTAATTTATTTTCCTGCCAGTTATGAAAATTTTAATTTTATTTAAACAAAACGATTGACGAATAAAGTGAAATGTATGAAGAATAATGTACAATTTATTTTAACAAAATTCGATAGAGAAGTTTTCTTTGGATTGGTGCAATGTAATGATAATTAATATTAATAAAACTGAAACTTGGAATGCAACGAAGACGACTTTTAAATTAAGGCGACTCAGAATCCGTAAATTAAAATTAAAATATTCATTAAATGAATAATTAAAGAAAATTAAATGAATGTTACTTTAATCATACCTCACTCTCACAAAATATTGCATCAGTCATTAAATTTCAAAAAGACAACACAGAAAGGCTTAAAAATTTAAATAAGATCTACAGATTCATTCCATTTCCAGTTTACGATCAATATTGCAAGAATATCACAATTTCAAAATAACAAAATTTCTTGAAATTTCGTAAAATTATACAATCTCTTTCCAAATATTATTTCTTTTATTAAAAAAAAAAAAAAAAAAGGAAACAAGATTCGACGATACAAACTGACGGAAATAAATTGAAAATGAAATTGATTGGTTCTTAATCGATCACGATATTACCCGCGAGAGAGAATACGGGGATGAAAGCGAAATTAAACATCCGAAACACGATGTTCATCCTTCCACGAAACCTTTCAGAAACTGATACCACGAAGATCTGTGAATTCGAAGACAAAAACGAGCATGAATATGCAAAGCGTATTCCGCGAAAGCCCCCCGGAGCGCCGGTATCTCAGAAATCTGGGAATTCGAAGATTTGGGAAAGCATTGAGCGTTCGAGCGATTCGCCGTGCGAGTTACCTAGCTCACGTGGGCTCGTAAGAATTTCAGTGGGTGTGGAACGTATCAAAAGATCCCCGGATTCTCGGTGATCCCGGAGATTTTAGGATTCCGGAGGGGCCACGGCTACAGATTCTGACAGCCGGTTAATCTCGGGTATCTTTGCGTTTTCGAGAATCAGCGACGATCGATATTCAGTCGTCCGTGTTACATATGTATGCTACATACGTATTCGACTTCACGGTCAGTGGATGTTCGGCCATTTTTTGACCATCTTTGACGAGAGTTTCATAAATTCGAGCTTGTTGATGCCTCGACCTGTATGTGTGTGGAATCACTTATTGCTCTGTCTGACGTTGTTAAAAGTTTACTGGTAGCGGATATCGAGTATCGTAAATGTATCAAGTACCCATTAGTCGCGCCGATACTAAATCCGAAGAACGAAGAATTTTACGGAGCGGGATAACATGATATAATTTAAGACTCTCGACTGCGATCACTGTGTTTGATGTAAATTACAAACAATTGTAAATCAATTAAATGACACTGATTTGATTCTATAATTTGATTCGTCAATATTATATTCGATGGAATATATTGATTTTAAAATATTTCATTAGGGAGATATGAATTTTGGGAAGTGCTTCTCGCTTGAAAGGATTTTAATGCAGAGAACCATGCTTCTCCTGTATCTCAAATGATCTTAATTAATACACGTTTTCTGTACTAATTCAAACGTTAATTTCTATGTTAATTTAAATAACTTCAATTGAAATATCATCTGCGTTAAAACTTTTATATCTCATCTCCTTTTCTCTATGTCGAATTTTTTCCACTGCAATTTGAAATTCAATTCGAAATTTTTGAATTTCGCGCGCTTGCGACGAAAGTGACATTTTACCATTCGAAAAATCTTAGACCAAATATTACATTTGCTTCACAATCGGAGAAATGACGTGATATTTTATGCAACAAAGAATCGTGTAACGTGTCCATGTACTAACAAATCTGTTATAAAATATACATGTAATTTAAAAGATTTTATTACCTGCGATAAATACTATATATCAAAAATGATAAAAAGTTATGATAAATAATAGTAAAAATAGTTTAATAGTAGTATTAAAATTTCTGCATCAAATGAAACACTAGACAACTTCGAAATTGAAATAAATTCCATGCAAAATCTCGACACTTGCTGCACGAAAGAATCACGAAAGAAACAATTACAACTCGGTCCGATTACACTTTATTGTTGATTCGTCAGTAGCATGACAGCACCAGTAGCTCTTGAAACTTGAAACAAACTCCATACACAATTCTCTACTCGAGAAAACAACTATACATCTTGGTTCGTTTATATTTTAATTTATTCCCGGCACAGTTCCATTTCCCTCAACTATCAAAACTTTAAATAAATCCCGTGGCCGACGCTCAATCTACAAAGAGGGTATGACACAAAAGAAACAATTATATATCTCGGTTCATTTATACTCTGATTTATTCCTCATTTCCTCAATTTCTCCAAACTTGAAACAAAATTCCACACGAGACTCTTCACGTAATGAAATCTCGATGCTCGATCCACGGAGAAATACGAAAAGAAACAGCTGTGTGTATATCTCAGTTCATTTGTATCTTAATTGTCAATTTGTTCCCAGCGCGTCTCAAGATCCTCTTTCCCCTCAACTTTCCAACCTTCAAGCAAAATTCCATAAGAAATCCTTTCTGCAATGTAATCTCGACACAGAATCCACGTTGGGACACGAGAAAGAAAGGTCACCGCGACTCGGTTCATCCGCGGGTTTAATTGTCAATTTGTCCCGTGGCATAGCCCGACGTCGCATTTGAGTGAAATCCAATCCCGACGCGAAGGTTGCGAATGTCACATAGATCGCTATTCGACAGAACAATAGCAAAATCTGGTGGCGGAAAATACACTTTGTATCTCCGTCACGTTCTCATCTCTGATCCTCGTAACTTCAGGAATAATATCTCGCCCACAAGCGGTAGACACCGATAGAAATTCGTTGTAAGTTTCGCGGCGTGTATCCGCGCTTAATCGACGATACGATGGCCCTGAGTAGTATTTCCTTTCATTCATCGTCTCGCGCTTGTTCCATATAGGATTTACATTGTAAAAACTTGGAGCACTCTAATCATGGTAAATCCTGCACAGTCAATCTTTCACGACTTCGTGTTTTTGTAAAAGAAAGTTTGCTCGACGCATTTTCTGCTAGAACGTGGATTTTTGTACAAAAATAAGGTATCATACTTGTGTCGATGATCATCAGTGACTCGGACAAATCTCAAATTTAAATTTCTCCATTTGATTGTAAAAATTCGCCATATAATTACCGACGAAGTGATATTGATATTCGATACTTTTAACGTATAATTTCGATTCAAAGTGGGAGGATTTTATATTTAAGAAAAAGACAACTTTTTGTGACTAATAATAATAAGAGAAGAAAAATATTTTCACTCTCTGTCGAATAATATTTTAATAAGTGTACAATTTAATTTTTAATCAAATTATTTGAAGAATATCTGGGAAGAGTATACTTTATAAAGTTCTCAATTCGACAAAGATATCTACGACAACAGCTTGGATATTTAATATCGCGAATTATTACGTTCATTTATGAAATAGGCTCTAGCGCTGAAAGATGGCCAGGAATGTAATATCATTCTCGCCGTGGAACCTTTCAAGAACACTAAAACATCGTACTGGCGCGACGATTAATAGGCTAAAAGCCTAACTAGCGTCGGGGCGTACCTTTAATTACGTCACGTTCGTTCAAAGGAGACCACGACGAACTAGGCTGAATGAGAAATGTCTAACCCTTTAGATCCCCTTCTTTCTGCAAGATAAGAGTGACGCGTGCCGTGCTCTATAGATGAAAAAAATATTCGAGAAGAATCGCTTTTCGAGTCTTTCGAAGAAGAAAGAAAAAAAGAAACAGGAAAGAAACGAAAAAAAACGAGACCGCTTTTGCAAGCGGACTCTATATGAAAACCTTCACATATCGACCGATCTTTTCATTTCTTTCTCGCTTTTCGCACGTACAAGCCACCTATGTATACATACGTGGATATATGAGATTCTTCACGTTCTGCTTCACGTTCGATTTTGAATATTAATATTTGCTTCAAGTAACAATTCTCTCAAAAAAAAAAAAACATCACGTTTCATACTTGAAGATGGTAAGAAAATAATTTGGCAACGTAATGAAGCTGACATTTAGAACTATTGAGTATTCAAATATTTTCAATGTCCATTCAGAATTCAATAAATCTGTACAAGAAAGGTGAAGTTCGTAGTTAATCTCTGAATGAAATATTATATTGCAACTATAACTGAGAGTTTCGATATTACGAAAGAATAATGTTACGTGAACGAAACGTTTATTTGAAAAGTTTCAATTTCTCAAGTCCGAGTTCGTATCCTGGAAATCGAGCGTTAAAATACACCGTACCTCGCAGAAACTGTTCGCCAAACTATTTAATTTGACATTCGTTCGAATTAATTATGCCGCGTTGAAACTCATAGCTTGGTTAGAAAGCAAAATTGTGATTTCGACCGCCGCGGAATTAATTCGAGTAATGGAGTGAATCATGTTCGAGCTACGTAACAAACTCAAGGATTACAAACTGCTTCGACTACAACGCGAGACTGTAGCTACATCTTTTTTAAAGCGCGCTTTAACCAAATTATCCACGTAATGCATCATCTGAACGTGCTATTAATTTTACTGAACTCCAGGGATCAGGTAAACGTCTCCTAAATCGTAAATCAATTTACGTTGCACGAGTCGGAGGGTAAACTACCCTCTACGGACTTCTTTAAAATGGCGCGGCTGTACCAACCGCTTAAAAATGTTCGCGGTTCGTTCGCCAGGTGGCGGCAGCTTGCAAGAACGCCATGCTGCCTGGGGTAACTACCCTTATCTTCCACGTTATATAACGATTTATCAGATTTTAAATAACTCGCGAATCCCGATAATATCCGATAAAATGATGAATGTCGATTTTTTTCTGAAGGAGGCAGAGGATGAAAAACGAGGTCGAGGACTGATCGATCAAAAAGAGGTGGAAATTATCCCTGCCTCTTCCGGTAAAAGGACGCGAAGAGCGGTAACAGCGTGCACAATGGCAAGGGAAACAGGCGACTCGTTACGATGGTTATCGTTGTTGGTAAAGTGGTTAGAAAACTACACTGTAGATTTCGTCTAAAGTTATTCTCGTACGAGCTGATCTCATTAGGGAGATCTCACTTTTGGCTGGTACTCCCCGGCGCTGGGCAGAATTTTCATTTTCCACCTCGAGTTTTCCAGAATGAGTTAACTTCGAAAGCAAATATCGTTTAAATTAATTTAACTTGCATTTCGAGTATTGGCGATATCAATTGGAAATGTTATTTATTGGTAGACTGCATAATCATCGATGTACCTATATTAGAATGAATATTAGAATGATCATTCCACGTCCGATGATTTATACATCTCCAGTTTCTCCTTATAATGATGTAAATATATGTAACAATTGACAGTGTTTGTTAGAATATACTAGAAACAGAATCTTCAGAAATTTTGAATCATTCGAGAACCTTTCGTAGATTTAATTTAAAATAAAAATAGAGTGAATGTTATATATATTTCTGAAATTTATTTCTTGATTGTTTGGAATTCCGGAAGCCCATATACTGAGAAATTTCAGAATTCTCGTCGATTATATCTCATTTGTTGGCCAAATTGTTCCAGGTGGTGCCTAAATTAGTGAAGATTAATTAAAAACTGATGAAGATAATGAAACCGACTATTTAATGATAGAGAGATTATCTTTCTGGATAATGGAATCAAATAACGAGCCCCCGAACTTTGTCTGGAACTTTGCGGTGGGGAAAATAATTATAAGGTCGATATAAGAGCGTGATGACAGATAAATGACATAGTAAAAAGGAACAAAAAATTCGAAATGAAGTTTGATTCTTTCATCACTCCATTTCGAGATTTAAAAATTTAACCTACACCAAATAAAGTAATATGTTACATCACAATAAAATAACGTTGCCATTCGTTGTATATACGTAAAACTGAGAACAGAAAACAGTTTAATTTTCTAGTCGGTCCATTTCAAAATCAAAACATTTAATCTACATTGAATAACTATTAACATTACAATAAAGTAATGTTACTATTCACTGTTTATACGTATACAATATATACATTACATACATACATATATATATATATATGAAACTTCGTTTATCATACACTTTTTTATACATGTCTCATGATCACTGTTGTTGAGCAGACGAAAATTTCATGAAGAAAATTGCTAGTAAATCTTCCAGAATAACAAAAATACTGTCGACGTTTAACTATCTATTCAATTCCCCGTCTAGCCATCCATCACAACGACGCGTTGCCATTTTCTAAATTGACCTTGCCATTTTCTAAATTGACAATTCCATCACACACGCCAATGTAACGAAGCGAAACTAGAACGACACGATCTAGCTATCATACACCCCTGAAACCTTCCACAGCTCATCCAGAGAAATAATTCTAAATTCTATTCGAAGAATTTAATGAAACGTGAAATCACGCCAACGAATCGAACTAATCGGCTCCGTTCGAGCCGATGAGCAAAGTGGGAATCAGGTTGGCCACATTATTCTTAGGCAGCAACGCCACGCTCGAAGTGTTCGACTATTTTTACATCCGCGAGGCCTGAAGCGGACAGGTCGGGCCAAAATCCACGGAGCTCTGTCAGGAACAGCGATTCGAACTAATTTCTGCTCGAAACACCATCCATTCCAATTACTGTTTGGTCGATCAAAACCGTGAAACGTTATTTATAAGGAAGTGTCGTAACATTTGTGCGTATGAAAGTGAATAACCAAATGCCAACTATATATTATTTAAATGGTGCAATTCGTTCAAAAGAAAATTTCGTTACATTTTTACACAAGGTTATAACGGAAGAATCTTTCTCTATTGTTTATACTTTTATCTATATTTTCTGTTAATATTTTATCTATAATTAATCCTGCGCAGATTGAAACTTAAACAAGACCTAAACTCGTCCAAGACAATAATGCCAGAACGATTAAAATCGGGTGTATTTTTAAAAGCTCGATAAATTTTGCTGAAACGTCAATCATTCGTTGATGCTCATTGTCAATTTGAAAGCAGTTTTGAAAACGTTACATCAGTTGTTCTAACATTAAACACCCGACGTTCCACAGACGAGCTTAAATCACTTAAACCAGATGTATACGCAGGATCGATATTCGTCCACTTTCAATTACCATTATTTTGTCATCAATCACTATATCAAAGAGTTTCACTTAAAAACGTTCTTCACACGTGGTAACCTCTTAGTTTGCCTCTTTCGACACGAAATTTCTGCATATCCCAGCTCGCGTTTCCGATTCATTTTTTATTCGTCGCGGCAACGACGTTCGTTTCATAAGCGGTCGATCGCCAGGATGGCTCGCCGGTTCACGTGCATCAGTTATTCCGACACGCGTGTTTAACCGCGACGTTCAATTTACTTTGTGGCCAAGCCATTTTCCACTTTATAGGGCAACGACGATCGCCCCTGTCGTCACCTACCTCTCCGCGATTAACTATCGCAGGGCAAGTTATTCCGGCTCGTAATTCTAGATGGATTAACCTTGATCCTTTTGTTTCCGCGCTGGTGTCCCGGGAATTGCGATTGAAAGGGCTGAAAGTGAATTTGCGGCAGCACGAGGCCCGGACCGTGTAGAATACCAGGATGAAAGGTACCGCTGGTTTTGTGTATGTTTATCTTCTGTTAACCCGGCCTGAGCCATTTTCATGATTGGCACGATTCAGTTGCTGCTCGAATTGTACGCCCCGGCGTGATATATTGGCAAAGGGGGAATTTCGCGGTTTTGGTTTCCCTTGTGTACCGAAGAAATATTTGATTTATTAACACTCCCCGAACTACACGGAGATAGTTGCCTCTTGCGAAAATTATTGAATTTACAACAGTCGATTTTAAGTTTCCAAAGGATTGAAGATCATTTTTTCCCCCTCATTCCTTGCACTTGCGGTTTTGCACTTCGTTACATCATATTCTTTTTTCTATTATATTGAAATATTTTATTTTTATTATTTATTGCATTATTATTATTTATCATACTGAAATATTTCATTTTATTTTATACGTAGCATTGAAACAATTTATTTTTATATCGAAACTTTGGTGAAGTTTAAATCGAGTATAGGCTATTTCGCGATTTTTTCGAGTTGCGTCAAACTATTTCGAGTTTCATCGACAATTGAAATATAATATAAAGTTCGGCAGTTATCAACAAATTATTCGTCCCTTGGCGCCGTGTTAATTGCAGTGTTCGAATAGGTACACTCCAAGCTTCGTAGGTTTCCCTCCGCTCGCTTTAAGCGTTTTAATTCTGGAGCGCAATCTGGAATTTGCATGACCTTCATTAACCTCCTTTGAAGCCATTTGCACATACCGCCGCTCACGTTCGTGCCAAAAAGTCTGCATTTTCGGTGGAACGAAACACCGAGCTAACTTCTCACTATGTCCCTCTTGTCTAGAATGGTCTTTCGCGCTAAATATTTTCCAGTCAATAATTTCTCCTCGTACTGATGCTTTGATAATATTTAACGATATTTCTCTCTTCATTCGTTTAGAGCGAAACGCAATTCGTACTTTGAATAATTTTAAATTGCTTTTTCATTCAGTTCACAATGGAGAATATAATCAGCCTCTCCGTGTGTACCTTCCTATTCTCTTCCTAGCTTTTTGAAATATACACCTCACACCATGTATTTCTTTTTGAATTCTAACATTAAAATTATGTGAAACGTGTCGTATATGAATCATCATAATTAAAATGAGAATAAACAGGCGTTGCTCGCATTAATACTCGGACACGAATGACGAAAATTTAAGAAATCGTAACATTTTCGTTTCGTATTCAAAATTCAATCCAATGGCAAAACAAAAATTGTGCATCAAGTTTTAGAAGGTCATTGTAAAGGACCTTCAATCTTTAAGCTTATTGTAAATTCGCTCGTGAAAACAAATTTTTCAACGCTTTTACTACGCTATGAAGGTTGATAACGTTTTTGAGAAGAAAAGCATATTTGAAAGTAGAAGCTTCAATCTCTAAAATGAATCCAGGCTATAACCGTAATTGTAGTTTCAATATTTAATATCCGAATATTAATATGAACAACTGTATTACACATACATATTACACCTAGCCATAATTCTGTCTCATTAAAAATCGATATCAGTCAGCGCCCAAAACGCTTGCATATTTTTAACAAACTGTTATTAATAATATTTTATTTTATCGAGGTATGAAAAATGGTATTACAAAATTGATAGTTAGCGTTAAGAAAATAATCTGTATGTAATTATCAACTTTGGTAAAAGATTTGAAGACGTTTTTGATTGTGAGATTCTCCTGTTTTTTTTTTTCCTCATTCAGCTGCTAATATTAAGAAAATTAGGTTCACGAAAATGAACGTATAGAGGGGAGGGGATCGATGACGCTTCTCGCAAGTAATTGAGAAAGTTGAACACCCGTCGGACGCAGCGGCACAAATTAGCAGATAAAAGAATTCAGTTGGGGCGTCGTTGGTCTAACAAATGACAGCAAAAAAGAAAAAAAGTATTCCACTGCGTGAATAATGTAAGCGATTAGTGACATTCTTTTGGAATAATTCAGCAGCGAATTTCATTTGCATATTTTGCAATTTCACAAAAGTACATCGTTTGTTCGAAGTAAACAGAAGATAGCTCTGCAGATCTAACGTAAGAAACGGATAAAGCTTCGTCTCGCCATCGAATGTTATGACAGTTTGAACATTTATGACATTTTTACACGTTGCGCGTCCTCTGTACTCCCGCGTTATTAAATTAATTCAAGTTCAACAAGAGTCCCGCTGATTAATTTCGTAAAGTTAAAAACAAACAAACGTGACGTTCCTGCTAACATCAATCTGGAAATTTACCTGTAAATCTAATAATCTGCTTTTTGTTGGACAAACGTTTGAAAGTGAAGTTTACTTTTTGAGAAAGTAGCTTGACGCTGATCGTGCATACATCCAGACGATGAAGCTGAGATTTATAAAAGGCAGAGATTGTCAATTGCAAACAGATCGCTGATTCTGATGCAAATTCACAGTTTGATATATTTGAAGCGAATATATTTAAATCTAAATTAGAATGTGTTTTATTTATTAATTTATTTATTGTACATTTTTTATATACTGCATATATTTTTGCAACACCAAATTTCCTACAATTTATATATGTTTTAACATATTTATGTATCGTACATACATTTCCGATAAATTTTCAACTCATCCACTTCATCCACTTGATATACCAAAGTTCATTCGTATTTCATATTTTCCATAACTGATCGCCATTTAACAATTAATTCTATCGCGATAAACGTTGCATTCTGAATAATATTAATAGCACGATCTACACCGAGCCGTGTGAACTGTATGCAATGAAATCTACCAAGGGAACGCGTATAACGTATGACGTTTCAATTGAACGAAACTGTTCTTTGACGCAGTCTCGATGCATTGAAATGTTAATTTCTAGATTAATTCTAGAATCTAGACATGCCACGCTTCATTGTGCGACTAAATACGGTGAATACGAGAAAATGAAATAATAACAATTTGAATGGCGAAAATTTCGCATATATAAGCGCGATTGCTCGAATAAGGTCGATATTAACTTATTAGTTAATAATTCAGTCCTGTCGATTGACGATTAACATTACTAGAATTAACGTAATATCCATTGTTTCTCCATTGGTTTCTATCACGCGTGGAAATATTTTGGTAATCATTTGCAGAAAGAGCGGAAATTCCAAGAATTTTCAGTAAATTTATTATTATCACGTATCATCGACTGCGAGACAAGCTGCTCAAGATATCGATCTGTACAATCAGATTGCGGATGTTTCGAGAAACTTAGAATTCCAAAAATCCGCAAAAGATGGAATAAATAATTAAAATTTGAAAGTAACTTCTCTTCGATCTTTTCGTCAATTTTCTTCGGTCATCTGACATAAAATTCCACAAACATCCTTGATATTCACCGATCTAGGTAAAATCCTGGCATCGTACTCAATAATTACCAGCATCACTCGTTTCTTAAGTGCACAATATCGAGCGCGCAGGAGGTAGATGAAATCGACGGGAAATAGCATCCTTTTCACGGGAAATTTACTCCGCGCCGCGCCGATCGGAGAGAAAGATAATCCGCCCCTTTGGTGGCTCGCCGCGTAAAAATCAAATTAAAACATAAAAATCGACGCAGTTCCCTGCCCCTTCCCGCTCTGTCTGCTTCCTCGTGCGCTCTCAATTTATTAAATTCACCGTGGCGACTGACGGCCACGATTTTCATAAAGCAGCGGGCGGCTTAATGGACCGAAAGACGACGCAAAGGTGACGCGAGTAAGATGCATCGTTTCAGCAGGCTGCCGTCACTATAGGCGGACCAAGAGCCGGGGATACATGTACGCATGAACGAGGGGATCGTTGAACTACGGCATTAAGACATTAGCGTGCGAAACAAACTCTCAATGGGCGTTTAATCAATGGGAGAAAGTTTATTCGCCCTCGGACACGCGAATTAAAATGAAATGAAAAGCAAACAGTTAACGAATACATTTTTCACTTTTCCCTCTTTATTTCTCTTTCTTTCTTCCTTTTTCTTTTTTTTTTTTTTTAAATACGTATTAGCCGGCGTAATTATGAAAACGCAAGGCTGTCGAGTCCTCGCGTTAAGTGTGGAAACCAATTTACTCGCGCAATTTACACGTTCACGCGTATTTACGGCCGTTGAAATGATTCGAGCGTTCTCACGCGCCTGGGAACTGCCGGCATTCGCCGAGGGGGGAATTAAATTATACGCGAAATGCGAATAAATTTTTAAACACAACGGACTCTCGACACTCGAGATACGCGTCCCCGGATGTTTAGGAATTTCGTAACATTCGCAAATTCAGAAACACATGGTGAATAATTCATCGAGTTTGACTCGACTCCGATGCTCCTATCCGGCGGCAACAAAAATTTCCAATTCCATCCCTTCGATGAAATCCCGAATCTCGTTAGATTTCACTCCTCGTCCTGATTTTGTAATCCCTGCCATTAATTCCGCCTTGAGCGTATGCAACGAGTTCGTCTTCCGATTCGCGTGCAAACACACGCGCTGGTATGCACATGGGAAATCGATGTCAACGGAACTTGTTCCTTTCATCGAGTTTGTTGTTTCGTCGGCCACTTTTTAAGCTTCGTCCACCGTACTTTTTAGACACCCAGTGTACGTACGAAGGGGATACGCGAGTCGCTATTCCAATGGCGCCTGGCTGCCGTCCAGATTAGCGTAATATGATTTGCGTAGGTTAACTACACGTTTTTCGTTTCTTCGTGATGGGCGAACGTGGTGTCCACCATCGAATTAAATTTTCATCCACGGTGCGCGAGAGCCGTGTCCCGGCGGCACGGTTCGTGCCATGATATTATTGGGAACAATAGACGCTTTATGGAGATCCGATAATCAAAGTAATAGGGAACGGCGTTGCGCGCTGATGATTACGTTTCGCTCTTTTAATATCTCGGACCAATTCGCGTACGCGCAAGTGTTTAGTCCTCCACGCTAAATGAAATCGCCAATGAAATAACACAGCTTGGCAATTAACAAGAAATAACGAATATTACCTGGAATATTATAACATGCGGATCTTCAGGCAGGTGTTTAATTAGGAATAAGATCTCGATCTTCTTAGTTGAGTTCACGAAGTTTCTGGAAACGCGTGGCGTGGCTGTTAATAATTACATTGTCCAAAGATCTGAGTTATTATTTAGTTCGCGATGAGAATTGTATTTTCTACAGCTGATTCTTGAAGTGAGAGTTGGATCAATGGATATTAAACGTTATAATACAAAATTTGTAACGTAACAATGATCGTTGATACGTATCGGAAATCAGTATCGATAATTTGCATATTTATTTGAATTTACTCGATGAATTTCTCGAGCAACGGCTAATTGAATTTATTCGCCGAAGTAATTGGAACTGCTACAAACGAGAAAATATACTTTAATAACGTCATAGAAGCACTGGGGGGAGGGGAGAAGGAGCGAACATCACGTTGTTGAATTGAAATATCACGTGGTTAGTTCGTTTCAACGAATATAAAAGAGTCGTATTACGATGGAAAATTTCTTATTCGCCTCCTCGTCTCTCGTGCCTTTAACAAGCCATTTTTTACAATAATTTAAAGTAATGTTGCGGCATAACTCGCGGTATAATAAGTCTTTAACAGTGCAAAGTGTGGCTCATAGACTTGTCTTTTTGCAATTATAAATAAACGTCGTTTAACTCCTTTTTAATCAATTAACCGTCTCTCTCTCTCTCTCTCTCTCTCTCTCTCTTTCTGTCTGTTTCTAGTTGCCTACGTCAAACGTTTATGAGATTAATATTTCTCTTTGTAATAATACGATACAGGATCGTTCGTCCTACATATTTTTTCGACCTGTCGCTGATTTTTCAAAAGACAAATTATATCTCCCTCTCTCTCTCTCTCTCTCTCTCTTTCTCGTGCACGCGCATTAGCTAAAAATTACTCGTCTCGCGAGAAAACGGCAAAATTGATTAATCATTCGCTTAATCCCCGGACTGTAGAGTCAGAGTCACGTGGTCGTTCAACCGCTTCCCTCTTGAGTTGTGGCTAGATCCTCCAAGGAACAATGTCCCTATCTTTTAAAGTAATGCGACGTCGTGTTTCTTGTCAGCTTCAAAGTTTCTCACGTGCTCTCCAAACAATCAATCTAATGGTCCGCACGTGACTTTGTTAGTTACACTTCGATACGTTAATCGCCTGCCGCATCGGTCACTTTGTGTTTTTCAAACCTAACCTAAATCACGTTCGAATACAGACGATTGCAATGGAAATAGCACCATGCGATAAACGACAATATTTTTGCGTACCGTCCAGTAATCTAAAGTCTGTCATTTTGAAGCGTGAACTGTTTGAAAAATACGTGTCTCTTTGTTATACTCAGAGCTGGGTAAAATACTATTTTAAATGGCGAATAGTAAACAGATATTTGATTTTATTTGATTTGTTCGAAAGAACGTACTTTTAAAAATAAAATATTTTATTTGATGTAAAAAGATTTCCAAGATAATATTTCGAATAGTATTTTATTTAAGAAACGCTGAAAATATTTCTTTTCCTTTATGGGAGCACACAGTGATGATATTTTGGGGACAATGTTGGCAACATTGCAGAGTTAGAACTACTGCAATATTTAGGTGATAAGGATTTGCAAATTCAAAGTATTATGAAATATAAATACACGAAACAATTATTTTTAAATTATAATACGCCAATTCCGTCTTCAGCTCCAGTTGAAAGACTGTTTAGTTTCGCTGGCTTAATTCTTCGTCCACGAAGGAGTAGTTTAAGTGATGAAAATTTTGAACGATGCACTAGGTTACATGCGAATAGCTGTGTTTAAAAAGAAAATAAATTTCGTTTGCAAATATTGTGATTTCCTACGTTATCCCGTTTTACGTTAAATTAATCATTTTCACAATTTATTTTCAGGTTAAGAACTATGGGAAGTATTCTATTTTGTGCTTTATGTTATTAAAATAAAAAATATGTTATTTTATGTTTCAGATTATCAAAATAAAATATTTATTTTCATACTTTAGCTTCAGATTATCAAAATAAAATATTTTATTTACTGAAATTTTATGTCCTACTCGAAATTTTATTTGAACAATTTTATCTGAATTGTGAAGAATCCATTATTTAAAATATTCTCTCTAGAAATATTACCCAGCTCTGGTTACATTAACGATTTCCTGCAACCGAACGAAACTCTGATTATAGTAGGTTAATTTTGTTATTTAAAAATACGACGTCCAACAGAGAGAATAGTAAATTGCAGAGAAATACTGTTTCAAATATCGATACAACATTAACGTTAAGATAACAGTAATGACAGTAAAATGAAAACAATTACTACTTTTAGAAATTCGAAAATTGCCGGCTAGAAATGTCCATTGATCGTCTACTAAAAGCGTTCACTAATATCAAAGAAATGATAGTAAGTTGCGAGAGTGTCGTTTCAACGTAACGAGAATTCATTTTTCGAAACAGAGAGAAACAATCGGATCGCCGATACTACGAGTGCCCCGAAAGTAAACGAAGCGCGAACACGCACGCTGTGCTTTTCATCGCCGAAAGTGCGAAATATCTGGTTCGGGTTCGTAGGTTGCAAACAAAGGTGAACGAACAACGGAGCGGCGGCAGAGTTATTGCAAAGCTCTGATAAGCATTTATCGACACATTCCAGCAGGCGAACTTTAGCGGTGTCACTTTTTGCACCGAGCCGAAAGTTATCTAATAATTTCGCGCGAGGTGCCGCCGGCGAAGCTCGATTAACTGCAATTAAATTGCGATTGAAACGCCAGACGATGCCTGTATACTTCGGGGGATGAATAAACAGCAGCGTGTCCCGGAGCGTTTCGACCATGAGCGAACAATTTGTGCGTTAATTCGCGAATTGAGGCGCGTGTCCTTCGAGCGATGTATTCGACGAATCTACAAACGAGCTGTTTCCCAGGCGAGGAGATCTTTCCACCCACGATTTCGAAGTATCATCCCATCAAAGTATAATTTTCGGCCGACTTTTGACTATTTTGATGGTTGTCGCAGTCGGTGACTTGAAATTTTAATTGAGTTTAAATTTTATGTACACAGTTAGCCGTGAAAGTCCACGTGCATTTGCAGATTTCAATACTCTTCAGTATTTTTAAATATTTAAGAAAATTAAATTTAATGCCTTTCAGGCATTTTATACTAACGTGCGTTAAATATGTCATTATTATTATTCTAACTACGATCAGAATAAATTTCGTGCATCTCATGCTTTCAATTTATTCCTCTGAAAGCGTCAGGATTTTAAAATGGAGAACGATTACAGAGAAACATGATTTACTAAATGTCTCTGAAATTAAAAGGCTGGAATTTCGAAGACAAAACGAGAGTAAATGCAAGTGCAAGTAGGGAAAAGAGTCGGTGAAACGACAGACGAGGAGAGACAGTTGAAATGAAACAGAAATATTGCAAAAAGTGCTCCCCGATAGTATTACGTGACTGATTTAATCGTAGCTGACATTTTTTCAAACACCTCGGATATTGCGAAAAAAAAAGCTCAATTCGGTTTTTCGAGAGCGGCGTACGCGATGCGTCCTCGACGTGAGAGGAATCATGCATTGACCTTTCATTTGTGCCATCCTATTTCATCCCTTAAATCCCGCATCAGAACGCGGCTGAAGCTCATCTTCGTTCAGTTTTTTCTCCCCTCTGCTCACCAGTTCGGGATAGATAGATAGATAGATAGAGAGAGAGAGAGAGAGAGAGGAGTGCATACACGGCCGAGTTTCATAAATCAGTCGATCACTTGGCTGTGTTTGAAAGCTTCTTGAAAAAAGCGACGTCGACGTACCGTGAACCTATTTAAAACGAAGTCAAAGCTCTGCTTTGAAGGAAACGCATCCATCTTTCGTCAACGATTTTTCAGAGAAGCTCGGATACTTACCATAAATACGAGATATCAACGAGGTTTTTTTTTAGATATTTACGTGGAAAAATATGTACAGTGACTCGTTAATAATTTTTAAAGAAGTTCCTTGCCTTCGTCGATACGAAATTTCTAGGAAAGCAGCCCTTGTACGAATGCGAGGAAAATGTATCAGCGATTTTTAAAAACGTTCAGATATACATACAGTGTAAGCTCGTGAAAGTATTTCAACTTTTACCATGAAAAACTTTTAAAGATGCATTATGTGCGTTATATGAAACTCCATGGAGCTTTATTAACAACGTGACGAGACGAAACTGTTCTAACTATGTTGGCGAAGTTTGTAATAAGTTCGGAAATATTCGTAGAATATTTTATACTTCGTATAAAATTAGTATGTGAATAATCAGCTTATAATTTGACGTATAATTTAGTGTAAAAGATGGATTTTATTAAATGTGTATTGAGGCTCACCGAATCTCGTTCAGCCTACTGGATTTTCTCGAGGTTATATATTTATCACAATATAAAATGACATAAAAACATATTATTATCATAATATGATAAAGTATCTGTATCTATAATATTTTTTATAACATTTGGTAAAACAATTTTTATTATTATTCCTTTACTAAAAAATATGAATCCTCATAAAAATTTGAGATCATGAATGATTGATTGCATTGTACAATGTATGTTTTTTCGATGAACATTTGTAACTTTTAGATATATTTTATATTAATTAGATATGTATTTAGATATTAAAATATTCTATAATAAAGGAGGAAATTTCTGAAGAAGGAAAATTATTTTTCACTTCCTTAGCAGGATAAGGAGAATAGGAAGATCCTTTCGTCCGATTTGTACCGGCAATGAAGCGGACAAAACGAGCGAAAAACTTCGCTGTCGTTCGTTCCAATGACCACGAATGCGGCCACGGACGATTTTTTTTTTTTTTTTGCGATAAACCTGGCACTCCTATAAAAGGCACAAACGTTCCCACAAAATGGTCCTGAACCAATCTGCCAGGTTTTTTCTCCCCTTTCGACTGACATTCGCAGGCTTACTAAAAATCCGTCCCAGATTTACGATTTTCATGCGCGATACCGTGTTTCTGAAGATTTCTCATGAACATCTGAGAATAGTATTTCATCTGCCTATTGCATGAAAATTTTTTTTTTTAATAAAAAGGAATTAAATTTTAGTACAATATCTTACTTGTGATCATTTTTTATGCATTCATTGATTTAGATACCATGGAATTTTTCAGTTTCGATGCTAAAATAGTACACTTTCTTCTGTTTTTCTTCACAATCTGATTTTTGACATTCTTTTACCGAAAGATCGAATAAATTTCGATAAGTAATCGTATAAGTTGCGAAATAAAACGCAAGATCAAATTCTCCTTAGCAACGCCACACTCTCTTTCCATTGCTTATAAATAGAATAGAGTAACGTGTAAATGGAAAATTCCCAAATTTAATATTCGCGAGAATACTTTCTCTAAATTATACGTTGTACAAGTAAGATATAAATAACGTTACTAGTACAAAATTTAACAATGCTAAAGTACATCTGACAACTCAAAGACTTACACCGTACCAGAAATTAAATATTTGTATCAAATTCAAGAATACTCTACTCTCTTCATTTTCTGTTTCGAATTTCGGATTTCTCTCTTCAAAATTCTCCGGGAACTCGCGAGAATAGAAATATTCGTCCCCCCTCCCCTCCCAAATTTCCTTCATTTCAGAAATTCCTCGAGAAACGTCGTAATGGAACGCAGTCGAGCCCTTATCCTAACCGCTGTTTTTAAAATTTCCCTCGATCCCGCGCGTTTTTTCCTCGCGGATCCTCGCAATTTTCATCCGTTTCGAAAGACAACGACCGTTTCCCCGAAAGACACGTTTTCTCTTTCAATTCGTGTTCCACCCCTCTCGCGCCCCGGCTGGATTTATTTCGCGGCGAAATGCCGCCCCGGTTAAAACAGCCCGGACAGAAGTTTTCGAGGAGTTTCGGGCTCCTTAAGTCGGATCAAGTCGGAAGTCGGTGGTGAATTTGCATTCTGTATAAATTTCGTTCGCCGCCACCGTCGCCGGTTGCCCGTTCGAGTCGCTCGGTTGTCTTAAATTTCCTTGTTTCACGCGGGCCTCAGGACCGTCCCCTCAATTAGTAAGGGCAGACGGAGAGGGAATTCTTCATTCGAAGATTTTAGAAAGCTCGACACGATTTACAGGGCAAGGGTCGTCATTAAATCGCAGATCTTTATGCAAATTTATATCCCTTATAGATGAGATTCTACGCAGATGTTTGTTGTTTCGGTAATTTTTGATACTTTGCGTATCAAACGAATAACGAGGAGATTAAAGATGGAAAGATACGAGAACAGTTCTCGTGTTGATTAAACTATACTTATATTTTTATGTGCGTTCATGTTTTTTTATGGACGCAGAGATTTGTTTCACTCGGAAATATGTGTTTTATGTTGTAACAGGAATTGAAAACGAAAGTGAATAAGGAGAAAAATAGAAAGATAAAAGGAGGGATTAAATATGGAAAAGTGGGAGAATAGTCTTCGCGTGACGCGAGGATTATCTTCGTTCCTTGTTTTCAACTGTCGTTTAGTATTCCTTAAAACTTTTCTTCACGTCCAAAATTTCATATATCCGTATGAATATATACCTATTGTTCTCAGACATTTTTGTCTATCGTATCCATCGTATGCATTTTTGTATCCTTTAAATGGGTGATAGTATTAATATTAATATTCATATTCATATCATTAGTATTAGTATTAATATTAATATATTAGTATATTATTAATATGTATTATAATAGTATTAATATATTAATATATTAATATTATTAGTATTAGTATTAATATTATAGTAATTAGTAATAGTATTAATATTCTTTTAATAAACTCGGATTATTATTATCGCGGACATTGAATATTTTATTGAATAATAGAGCGAAAGTGATTTTTATCGATAGACAAATTTACTTCAAAAACAAAGTCATTCGTGTAATCTAACAGAACGATAATATATAAATTAAAGATACCACTATTGAAATTTGAACGGGAGAACAGAGTTTTGGATACACTTTGGATGAAGTTTAATTACGAAGAGTGTCAGTTTTTATTTTAAAGTTGGGCGATACACATCAGCATATTTCATACTCGTATGTTTTTATCTTTCTTTCTTTCAAAGAGACTCTTTCGATTCTTTTGACGAAATTTCACGTACGCTTTATTCTGTTTTCGCAGGGCAGCTATTTTTACGATGCACCTCATTGTCGTACAACGATTACAATTTCTTCTGAATCTTCGCCGAGAACGCGCTTCGTATTTTATTGAAAAAATAAACTCGAACTAGAAAGTAATCCAAGATCTACTTTCAACGTGACACACTTTCAATAATTCTATCTTGTACGTTATTATATATTATTATTACATTATATATATATATATTATATATTATTATTGTCGTACAATAATTACAATTTCTCTTAAATCTCTGCTGAGAACCGACTTACATTTAATTAAAAAAGTAATCGCGAACTATTTTAAAATCTATTTTCATTCTATATTATACATTAATTCTATGTTATATAATATTGTGTAATGCATCATACATTATTGCATAACAATTCTATATCTTCGTGGACGTAAACACGTCAGTTCCCCGAGAGAAAGCGAAGAATACGATCGAATTCATGAATACGATCGGAAAATCAAACGCAGCGCGTGACGATGTAGTTAAAGGCGAGCACTCCATATGTACCAAGAGAAATTTTCATTCTCCTCCAACTAACGCGTCATCTGACACACATTAATCCGTTTCAGTGCATCCAACTTAAAATCCCTCCGCCGAATATTTAAAAGACGAGATCGTTCGCTTGACGAAGATATTCAAAGTTAACCACACGTTCAAGATAAAATCCCAATTATTCAGATTCAATATCCACGGATGAAATCGAAGCGGAATAAACTCCAGCCCACCGAGATGCCCAGTGAAATGGCTCCATTTGAGCTCTTCGAGCGCAGTTTATTTTTTTTTTCCTTTCCATTCTTCTTCTACTTCTCCTAAAGAAAAGGAGAGAAGGATCTTGGACGATCGAGTCTGTTGGAAAAGTCCATTCTTTACCCGCAGCTTTATCTCGCCCAGGAGGCACAGTCGCACGAAACGGAAAACGGTCCACAGGTGTTCACCGAGAGCTTAGGCGAAAAAATGGCCTTTACGGCTACCTCGTAAACAGCCGCTGTTCTCAGGTTCGAACGCGTTACTATCCTCCCACTGGTACCGAGTTCCTTCGACACGAGACACGCACGAAGACACACGCAAACTACGAAAGTTACTTTATTCACGTGTCAAAGTGACACAAACGTTTGTCATCGTGAGACCCCTTCGAACCTGATACAATCATTGATCGGCTCACGTTCCGCTCTCTTTCGCGAAGCGATCATGCCTTTATAAAAAATGTTCCGTCCTCCACTTCCTTGCAATTATTGTCACTGAGGCGAACTGAAAATTACGCGAACTTTCAGCTTTCGCTAATTCGTTTCATCTAGAAAATAAAACAGTTGACCGAAAATTGGAAGTTTCAGAATCGTCGAATCATGGAATATCGATTTCGAAAGATCGCTGAAACCGAATTGAGATTGTTCGTTTAATAATAGTATACGCATCACGATATATATTACATTACATGTGTTTTCGTTAGTATACGTATATTGTTAATATGAACAATGGAACAACGTTTAGTCGAATTGAGAGCGGAGCGTGAGCGTGTCACAAGTAAATTAACAGCATGGATCAAGCCCATGGATCGACGAGGTTGTGTCTGTGTTACGAGATCGCTTTGTGAAATTAGCTGGTCTAGCGTTGACGTTACGTTTCTTCGAAACTGTGCCAAATTAAAAACTTGTTTGTTTTATTCTACGTTAGACCTGGCGCAGCGCAAATTCCAATTTCAGAGCAGAAACAAGGACGACGTACAAATATTCTTCGTTTTCCTTGCAGTTTGTTTTTTACGTCGTTTGCGAAACGTTACACGAAATACACACATTTCGCGACGAAATTTTTTTATACTCTCTGTCTCCTCTTCTTGTATCTTCCTTGTATACCGTTTGATCGCGTGCATCGGGTCTAAATGGGATCAAACGACCTCCAATTGGTAGTTAACGAACGTTTGCGATCGTGAGACCTCTTCGAGCAACCGATAATCGATAAAGGTATCTACGTTCCGGGATCCACCGTTCTATGGGGGCGAATTCAGCTGATCTTGCTCGAATGTGAGCGTGCAGAGAGGTGAATGAGGTGAAATCACGAGACAAGAAACGAAATACGATTGGAACAGACGTTCAGAGGCGAAGCTACGTCCAAGATCTTTGTACAAAAAACGCGATTCCTCGCGAGTGTACATTTAGGAAGAAATACAATAGGTGGTTTGTAAGAAAATAGAGAATGTCGCGAAGCGTCTGGAAATTTGGATCTTTGAAGTAATACAATCGAAATTCACATCCAAAGATTTATTACACATCTGATAATTATTAAAACAAGTTTCAATAATTCTTCTCTGTAGATAAAATATGATTCGATGATTTTCCTTCTCTAAGAAAGTTCTGCAGCATTTTTTCGTAGGAGATTTGAAAACAGAGAATTATGAATCGTTCGTAAGCTAAAAATTCACGTTTGTAAGTTTACTATCTGATACGTACTTAAACTATCGTTTAAGAGCCTTGGGATTTTTAATTTTTAATGTTTAGCAATTATCGTAATTTTATAATATAATATATTAATACATTAATAAAATCTTTATTGTACAAAGTACATCTTATATTTATTGTATTTAATTATATTGTACGTACTGTATTTATTGTAAATTTACATTGTCCAGTTCATACTGTATTTACTATATGTAATTTATTCTAATTTATAATTTATACTCGTGGCACTATTTTTATCGTGCAAATACAACACTTGTCTTAAGATAAGAATTCTGAGCAGAGGCGTACACGGTTTCGTTAGTAATGCAAATCTACTTCGAATAATCATCTTCGAATTCTGCGATATCCTTCGTGGAGGATTCGAAAATAGAGAACGTTATAAATCATTCATAGATGTCTGTCTTTGAAACTCGCGTTTGTAGATCTACCATCTGCATAATGTAAGTTTTATCAACAATGTAAATCTACTTGAACGACGTTCTTCAAATTTTCCGACATGTTCTCTCGCGCAGGTTTCGAGAACAAAGACTATCGTGGTAGATCGTTTATAATTCTGGATCTAAGAAATACCACCGTCGAATATTCACCATTTGAAGATCCAACGATTTGATACGTTCGTGATGCAAGTTCACGGAGCAATAATGCAAATCCTCCACCCGAACGATCTTTCGTAATAAACGAAAAGGTGGTTAAACGACCGCGATGAAAAACTGCGGGGTAACCGACTCGTAATTATAATCCCAAAGTAAATCTCCTCCGACTGACCATTAATACCAGCGTTCGCCCAGCGTTCAATTGAGAATTAAATTGACATAGTCGAAGCTCCGAGGCGGAAACGTTATTCTTGCACTTTTTTCCCCCTTCCACTCCCCTTTGTCTTTTCAATTCCGCGAAGAACGAGAAACGGACAGAGTTGGATCATAGAGCGGAGCAATGTTTGAGGAACGATTTTAACCAACTTTGACGATGAATTTTCCTCCTCGTTTTTCCCCGTTCTCTTTTTTTTCTCTTTTCCTTTCCTTTTTCTTTGCCATGTCTTCTCGTTTAGCAGCTGAAATTCACTCGCTTCGTAAATCCAACGTAACGAATAGAATTAATTGAAACTCCCTCGCGGAGATCTTCGTTCACTGTCGGTTTGTTTCATTCTCGTTATAGTCAAACTGTAGAGGGGACAATAAGACGACGAAGTAAAGGAAGAAGCCTTTCTACGTGGACTCGCCACGTAAATGGCCACGAGCAATCCCGCGAACGTGACGACATCGAGTTACGAGGCACAGAATCCTCGTTACGAAAACTTCGAAAACGTTTCGACGATCGAGGAACTTCGTCGCGCGAACGAGCTTCCAGAAATCCCGACGGATGCCGGGAATAACGTTTGCGCTTTTACGAGTTCTTCGGTTAAATCTAATCAACTTAATCTGTACGTGTGGTCAAGTTCTTTTTTATGTGTTATTTCGTTAAGTGTTTTTTTTTTTTTTTTAATAATTTTCAGTTGTATGATCAGACTTCTTAAAGAGCAGACAGTTTATTATATACGAGTATGTTCATTTAGGATAATTAACCCATTTCCTTCTTTAGTCTTCAATAAGCATTGGTTATTACAATATGTTATGTCACTGGAAGCATTGTGTATAATTTGTGCTTATTATTAATCAAGTACGAAGAATTAAAATCGACTATAATTTGCTTCTCCTTTCGAAATCACAATTCCTGCTACGTCAACTCAATTTCAAGGAGAATTTTCACGTTTCAATTGGTGAGATCGCTATAATTTCCGAGTGGCACGTTTCGTAATGGATTAATTTCTAGATTAGTCGATACTCTGCGTAATATTACACACTAACTCGTACGCTATTTCACGTAGATTTTCCAGTAGTAAATTGAATTTATTATAGATTAGACAACGGAAGATCGATCCTACTTCCAACACGATCTGCTTTTCTAGGCGCTAGAAAAATAGAAAAGAAGTAGAACGGTGGAAGTTGACTCACCAGTGGGACTTGGTGTCAACGACTTCATGGCTACCTTCACGTGGATGTCGTAACGTTGGAAAAGTCTCAGTCTCGGACCCCTCGTGCTTTTCTGCAATGTATTAACAGCGGAAGTCACTGCCTTCGTATATTCCCTGACAGCGAAGGACTTGTGCGGAACCATCATGCCCACCTGTTACACAAGAAAACACGTGTTAGTGAAACACGAGCAGAAGGAAATGGAACTGACAGTCAAGAATGTATATTTCTATTCAAAGAACAAGAATGATTTATTTCAGCGATTCGCGGCACATGTGTATTTTGTATCCGCATATAAGGGCATTATGTAAGTAAAATATTTAAAAAAATGAAATATAAAATATAATGAACTGTAAAATTAATGAAATATATTATGCTATCTTGCAATAATTCTTATTTAGTTTAGTTCGTTTGTTTGAACAATTTTCTTCTAAATTATTCAATCACTTGACTCTCGAATAAAGCAATGTTTTTATTTCATTTTGTACATGTTCAATAGTTTCTGATTCTATTGTACAAACTTCTTCATTTTCTTTTGAGATTATTTTATTTCAATGAATTAATCAAAATAAAATAAAAGATCTGCAAACGATTCACTTGATTTGGCCTCAAGATGAAATTAATTAAAAAAAATATATTAATTATTTAAAGTTGTTTTTCAAATAAAAATGATTAATTACGTTAAACTGTCATTTTTTGTCATTATTTCAAACAAAACTTGCTCTATATACCAATTGTTAAAGTCAAATTAATTGAATTTTATTACAAATCAGTCTGAAGAATACAAACTAAAATCAAATAGAAATGTTAACATCTAATGCTCGACGCTATTTAAAAATTAAATTCTAATTTCACTCTTACCAAAACTCTGTAACTACAATTTAATTTAATAATTATGCGGTTTGATTTTTCGTACAGAATATCCAATCTTGTTCGAAATTTTGCGACAGTGACTTTAAATTCACAAAGAAGTTCCTCAGGCTACAAGAACTGAAACTTATATTAAAGTTTCTATTGAGAAATTGAATAGCAATGTAATAGCAACAATCAACAGATGTTCCGTTCTTTAGAGTTGTTACTTGTTACTTAAAAAGTGAGAGAAACACCAGGCAAGTATTACGCATGCGAACGGATGAAAAAGTGCATCCAGAGTGTTCACTTTGTTACAACGAGAATGGATCAACGCGCACCTGTTGCGCAAATCGATCGCGCCAGATGAATGGCACGTAGACAGAGAACGGACAGTAAGTTACATTTCTGCTTATTACCTTGCGAACTTTCCTCGAGTGCGTTCTTGGCCACGTCCACGTTCGTCACAACACGAACTTATTGCTCATTCAAGACGGAAAATGATCGTTTCCTAGTTTGTCCCAAAAATAATTAATAAGCAAATAAATTTCTTTTCGAAATTATTTTATAGTTACGAGAATTTGTCGGTGATGCGTTTAACAATAAATAAAACTCTCACAGCATTTGAAAGTGCGTTTAACAAATTTTTAATAAATGAAAATAAATTGTTAAATTAAACATTTTAATAAATAAAACCTTCAGCGTTTAAAAGTGCGTTTGCATGTAAATAAATTTGATTTAGAGAAACGGGAAGAAATAATTTTCAATTGAATAACACTCCAGACCTAAACATCGGAGAAACATAGACTCTAATACATTCTCCGATGATTACAAACATTCGTGCAAATTATTTTTGCGAACTCGAATTTCTGACCATCTGGATGTTACACTCTGCGCGTCTGGATTTTTAAATTTCGCGCGAATGATCAGCAGCTTAATGATAAAATCTGAGCGACAGTTGGTATTCATAAATTCAAAGTGTATAAACACTGGATTATCATTTGATATTATAATCTCGTCGCGTCGAAACTATTCGACGATCGCTGTATCTCCGTCCCGGCTTCGTCTCACGAGTTGAAAACGCCGAGTGAACTATAATTGAGACATACTTTTCGGAAAGTTCTTGGTTCCTCGGCAAGAAGGAACATCACTCCCACCCATTTCACGCTGAGATATATGGTTAATTAGAAATGTAAATCATGCCGCTTCTGCAATTAGACATCGCGACCCAGTTCTAGCTGAGGAGGGCACGCCGCCATAATTGCTGCCGTTTTCGCGGCAGTTTAACTTGATGCTTCAAAAATTGAGCTTTCTTGTTCCCGTTTTCTCTCGTTCACCACTTTTGTTCGTTCTTTTTCATCGCTTCTTTATCTTCCGTGTATCTCAGTTTCTTCCTTTCTTTTTCATTCGCTTTCACCTTTGCCTTTTTTTTTGTCCTGCTCTTCCTTCATCCCTCAAAATCTCAATTTTCGCGCAGAAATTTCTTTCTCCCTTCCGTTTTCTACATACTTCATTTCACGCACGCTGCGTGAATTTTATCTCCACTCGTGTCTCCAATTCCCTCGTCCTCGGTCACTCTTCTTTTTTCATTCGTGTCGCAGAAACGATTCCACTCGTCCTTCTTGCTTTCGCTAATTTATGCGGACCTTATTCCTCCTCTTCTGTTTCCAACGCCAACAAGGTTGCAGCGTAATTTATTCATCTCGCGATGTTCGTTTCATTCCGCGCAAGGTGAATTTCAAAATTTTTCCAAGCTCTCGCGAATTTGCAGGTAAATAGTTGAAATCCACTTGAAAACTTGAAGGTAATTCGCTCGCGCGAAATTAAGTGGGCACTTTCGATGATCAAAATTTCGAAAATTCTCTCTTAACAAGGAACGAATTTGAAAAAAAACATCACTTCTCCGTTGGAAAAATTACCTTCATCCCGGAGAAAGTGTGGAATCTGTTTAATCTGAGTAAGCTGAAATTGTACAAAATGTAACCGAAACTTCAACAATTTATTTCTTTATTTCTTTCAACTTTTTGCCATCTGTCTACAATCCAAACAAACAAAGAAGTAATAAAAAAGAAAGAAAAAATTATTTCCCCGCCAGAATTTAACCATCTGTCGCCGTGCCACTCGTTCAAGGAACGCAGCGGGCTTTACCCGAAAACGCTTCGATTGCTTGGTCGTCGAGAGCAAAACGACCGCAGTGGATCGTTGTCTGGCAACGAAAAGTGTGCATTACGATGATTAAACGTCAGTTTGATGGCCGATCGAGAGCGATAATCCGCGTCGACGAAAATGGAGAGTAATGGGCGCGGTACGGAATAATTACTCCGAGGAGCCGACGCGTTTAAAACGATCACACCGCGGCGAATTACATCTCGAAGGAAGAAGCCGGTAATTACCGCGGCGACGATATTTCAGTCGGGCCAATTGAAAAAAAGGATCCGCGCAAACCGACTGTCGCCATCGTGTAATTAGCGTACAACGCGGCCGCGATTATTCTTCGAGGATTCAATTAATCCGACGGGGATCCCTTTTGCTCGCGTGGAAACGTTGGTGCGAACAGTTGTGTCAGAATTTTGATTATTATCCAACATGGTAATCGCGAAAGTACTCGAACAATTGCCACGAGACACATTTTTATTAATTGTACATGATTATATATCTGTCATTCAATAAACTCATAAATTTAAGTATTGTACGTAAAATGAATGAATTTATCGTAACAAAATGATAAATTCAAGTACAGATTTTGTAGTCTGATGTAGAATTGATAGATTTCGTAAAAATTGTTTTACGATATATTAATTTATATTCGTCTTTATTAATATTATTGAAAAGAGATAATTCGATAGCTAAATTAGTATAATACAATTGGAATGTAACTTTGTACGTTATTATGTATCATTATTATTATTATATATATTATTGTAACTTAATTGTAGTAAGTATAAATTAACTGAATTGTGTATATATATTATGACAGAATTCGGTCATACGATTGTTAAATTTTTCGTAATAAACTACTAATATTACTGAAACGAAATCTGTTATGATTGAATTGATAAACTCGAAGTAAATCTGGAAATATATGTACAAGATATTTATTGTAAACGTATTTTAGTAAATATAATGTAATGCCTATGAAACATACTTGTGTCAAATTTCTTCCAATTTGAACTTGACTGACACGATGATGCGAATTAACGGAGAAATACGTGTTCACAATTTTTGAGTACATCCTTCGCGGGAGATATAAAATTGATCTACAATCTTCTACGAGGAACTTTATTTCTCTTAAAACTAGAACTACGATTCCAAAAATACCCTTTCTACTTGGAGATAGAAGATTATCCAATTTAAGAGAATACGTCAGCGAGCTCATCGTTTATTAAACAAAATCGATCCATCCTAGAGGAATGCCATATCGCGAAGACCGGGGAAATCCGTTTTCTTAGTATCCGAGGCCATTGAATTTTTTATCATACCTACTTCGAGAAGGAACTAAAGTCGTTTCGAGACCCAAATGAAAGGAGCGGAAAGAAAGAAAAAATAAAAAAGGGGGAACGAAGGGAGTCTCGCTTTTAGTCTCGGGGAGATTCGTCTTCTGATAGAAATTCTAGCTCTGGAATGTTGTCCTGATTATTGCTGTTCAAACTATTCGAAGAAGAAAATTATCGGGAATACCGAAGAACGAGAAGAAACGTACGAGAGAACGAGGTCATCTAATTTTATCGTTCCAAGCGTTCTCATCCATTAGCGGAACTGAAAACGCGTAGATGGAACGGCAGATACAATTACACGTAATAAATCATAACGTTAAAGATGAAGTTTACGTCGAGAGAAAAAAAAATCGAGCAACTTGCTTATACTTTAGCATCTCTCACCTTGTTGTGTTTTTTCGATTCTTCGATTTTCAATCCAGTAATAATTTTTTTTCTCTTTTCCTTTTCACAATAATAAGTATTTTCTGCTTGAAGGAATTTAGTATAATTTTATGTCGAGACTTTTAGTTTAATTTTAAAAGTTCTGATTATTAAAATGAAAGTTACATTGATGTATAAAAATTCAAAGATCGTAGCGGCATTGATTTATATATTTCGCTTATGTATTTAATTTGTTTAAAGTAAAAAGATTTTATTTTCGTTTAAAAAAAAAAAAAATATGCGCGACGTTCGAGTATAGTAAATTTCAGAAAAAATAATCAATCCCGAGTATATTTGCTCTGTAAGTTTACCACGTCGTCTTCATACATCAAGCTTGAGTGAAAAACCATGTTTCCCATTGACGACGAAGAGACCTCCTTGAGAAAATACTTTTCTCGAGGACACCATGACTCAAAATCTTTCTATATACTCGTAATTAGTTCCCCCGTCTAATTACGTTTACCGTTACATTCGAAGGATACATTTCAAGTTGAGACTAAGATAGAAACTACAGTTTTTATGTCAAGTCATCAAACATGTTTTCAAAACACACACTTATACACCGGTAAAATAACGTGAGCGAAGCAAAAATTTATTTCTGTTGTTGAAATCTGACTCGAACGTATCGACCTAAACTTGAATAAATTTCGAGTCGCATTGAAATCATCGACACAGAATTCTTCGACACGCTATTTTCACCGACAATATTTCATGGACTCCAGATTTGTCCTACAACAGTTTTTATCGACGACAGTATTAACCGACAATGATTTGTTCATCATTGTTTTTCTAATGATAACGCAAGGTTCAGGTTAGGTTCAGTTATATTTTATTTTTAGTTGATAATATATATTCTGCAATAACAGAGCCATCATTTTCTGGATATGGTCGAGACGTTTTTGTACAATTAACTATTTTCACTAACAATAAGAATGATTATAACTCTATTCGATAAACAACTAGTAGCAATAAAGCAAACTAAAGCAACGTCTGTGGCAATTGTCTAATGTTGTTGTCGGTCAATGTCATTCTCGATAAAAAAAAAAAAAAAAAACTGTTGTCGAGCAAATCTGAAGTCGATGAAACATTGTCGGTGAAAACAGTGTCGATGATTTCAATGGGACCCATAAATGTCCATCGAACGATCAATTACATTGTACAAGCGAATCCATTGCTTCTGAAGAAAGCGATCTCGTCTTGTCTCAATGAAGCTTCGCTTCGACTCAACGCAACGAACCAGACACCGCGAAATTCCCTTTCCTCTCAACTCCCAATTCGCGTGCAAATCGACGACCGTGGCGATTAAAATCCTTGAAAGGTAACTAGATTCCAACGATCGAGAAAATTCCCAGAGATTCGCACTTACCCTCAAATAGGTGGTGTTGTAGCTGTTCCTGTTGTCGCCGGACTGCGGCGGGAGCGTGAACTTGGAGGGTGGCGGCGGCGGTGTGGTGGTCGTGGTGGTGAACGGTCTCTGCCTCGTGGAATTCGGAAATCTCGCCTCGCCGAGTCGAACGCCCGAGTGGCCTCGTCCAGTGAGCAGCCCGGTGCCTTTCGAGTGCGAGCTGCGGTCGCTGGTGCCGATCTGTATGCCGCTGCCACCCCTTGTCACGCCGCCGTTCTGCAAGCTAGCCACCACCGAGAGGAGTGACACGAACGCGAACAGGAGCCACCTCATTTTTTTTTCACCGAGTTTCCGCAACGCTCGTTATGGTGTTTCCACCGCCGGGGTCGGTGCTCTTTCGCGCGTCTGTCGTCCACTTGTGCCTCGCCTTGTTTCGCGCGAACCCTGCTTCCATTCAGCAGCAGCCGGTGAGCTCAGTCGCGACGCGGTGCCGTTCCATTTCTCGCGTCCGGCCGGGCATTCCTCGCCTTTTCGCGACCCCTCATCCTCTGCTTCAGAGACCCTGAAACGCAGATTATCCTCGGTTAGAGGGTAGCTCCTCGGGGGCGAAAGAGTGGACCGAGGGTAGCTTTGAAGGTTAGAGCCGTAATTGGTTCGAGGTCCTAAGTGATTTCGTGCGATTAATTGGCACTCTGGGAAAGACGATGTTAAGTATGATTAATTATTAATTAATTAGTATTTGTGCCTCAGGTGTTTCTGAAAGTATTTGAGAAATGTTTTCTTCTTTTTTTATCATACATGCCTACGCGTAACATGAACTTAATTATCTAGTTTGCTTGTAAAAGAGAAGATCAAGTGCAAGTAATGTGTACTCGTGTACATTGCAATTTAGTTGAATTATCTAGCTTGAAGAATTGAAACGATAATAAAAGAGACAATCATAATTATAGTATCAGTGAAAAATGCAGGGAAGCGTAAATTATTAAAAATATGTAAGAATCACATAATTAAAAAATGTATCGGAATAAGAGAAAGAAAACAGTTCGGATGAATGACAAAATGTCTCGAAAATATATAACACGTTCCAATTTTTTTCATAGCCCCAATTTAAATTCTTTTCATCTCCTGTTCTCATCTCGTTCTTGCAGACACCGTGAGAGTTGTTTTCATTCGATAAATTTGCTTTGTTTTAATTCGACAGTTAAATGATCGATATCCTCCCCTCCGCGCGAGAAAAAAGGAATTGCGTTCGCCGAAGGATAATACGGATTAGCACGTTCGATAGTAATTAATTGCTCCGGATGAACGTAACCGGTGTTATTAAATTTCCATCAAACGATTAAACGATATACGCAAATTACACGGCACCATTATAATACGGAATTCGTAATACGCGGATTTTCATCCGCAAAAAAAAAAAAAAAAAGAAGAAATACGTGAAAAATTGCCGCGTAAATCCTAATGCACTCGTAGCTACATGATCGTCGATTATCACTGATCCTGTGATATTCGTGGCGAGTGGGGGATTATAATTATCACGGTGCGACGTCTCTGATTTTTCGAACGACACGCGTGATGATTTTATTCAACTTTGTTGCACAAGATTTCGGAGATCTTCACTTATCCCAATTTTCATACAACTGCGGAGAAAACCGCAGAGTGGAAAATTTTTAAGTGCTGCTAATTGCAAGAAGATTCATCGTTAACGGACCGCTGATTTTTATGCAAATACGATATTTTTGCAAATACAGTTGAAAACTGAAGCTGAAACGAAGGTTTCTTCCACCTTCGAAAATTACGACTCTAATTACGACTATACTTTTTAAAACTTTGCAACTTTCTGTTTAGAGTTCCATTTGGGCGGAAGTGAAAAAAGAAAAGCCTCCTACCTTGGGTATTTCATATATTCCTGCACGTATTATCCATTTACGTGCTTATACGTTTCTTGTACTTGTAGATGCGTAAAAATTCGCAGTGCAATTATTGCATCGTTCAATTAATTATAGTACGCAGTCTAAATATTAGAAAGCTTCGTTTGTACTTAGAGCAAGAGCTTCTAAATGCAATTAACCACGTTTGTTTGTTACAATAACTCGCGACATTCTAAACGAGTTTCATCGCGTTAATACGTTCAACGGGACAATGATCACAGAAACCACGGTCTGGTGGTCTTTTGTAGAAATTAATGAACATAGCAATCGTGGACAGAATATTAATTGTTAACAGAGAGACCTGTTTTAAACACGGAGCTCGCAAAGTGGATTTTCTGAGCAATGATTCGCGAGATAAATGTCCGGTGAATCGGTTCAAGTAATTTTTTAACACGGAGAAATGGTGGCTGCGTTAAATATGTATTGGAAACGTAGTATACACGGGGAAACTATACAGATGTAAATCCAACTACCTGTGGCAGTTTTTTATCGTCTTGAATAATTTCTAAGGATCGTAACAGATAAAGCTTTCAGAATGTCGCGACAGAAATGCGACAAACTTGACAAATATGAAAACATCGGAAACGATAGCGTGTCTTTTAAATAATAAATTCACGTAAATCCTTTCTTTTCAGCTCTGAAATTTTTAGTTGACTTTAATATTTCAGATCTGTAACGTTGTTTTCATAGTCGCTTTGTTTCCGGCGAGTCGTCGTTTAACATCCATTTAAAAGTATTAGAAAAAATTGTTTGAACTGTGATATTTTTATGAATAATACGATTAGATATACTGTCGTTTTATCTACAAATATGTAAATTCACAGCCTGAATCAATTACCTTTTGTGTTGCTGTTCTCTCCGTCGACTCGACGAAATGGTCAAACTAGCGAAATAGGCGAATACGTTTACATCTACATTGAAAATTATTATTTATCGAATTAAACGTGAAACGATTTCTTGTTTGCATAGCTATTCTTAAGAGACGACCAATTTAATTTTTGTCTTGAATACAATTATTTTCTACATAAATTAGTATTATACGTCACATTATACATTAGCGTTTAGTATATGTCAACAGAATTACAAGTTAGAAACTAACCGTGCAAACGTAGTTTCACCTTGCAAAAAATATAGGAATTACAGTATTTATTGTTGCCTTAAATTAATGGAGGCTATATGAAACAATAAAATTGTAAAACTATTGATTATTGTAATAGAAAAAGTGTTTTTGGAAGGATTGACAAAGATTATGACTTTGACGACACTGACTTTATTTGAAGGTTGAGCAGGAAAAAGGTCATTATAAGTTGAACCTTCATCGTGTGCACATCGATTAAAATTTCGAAGTGAATTTTAAATAATATTTCTGAATATTCTAATCGTTTAAACAATATCTAATATTTCTAATAATTTACTTGCAACAATTAAACAATAAATTCTCTTCTATAGTATTTCAAAGTGTTATTTAAAATATTTAATTAATGATTTACAAGAATCTTGAACAACGCACTTAAGAGAAATGACGTTGACTTATTGAATGAAATAATTAATTTAATCGTTTAATCGTAATATAAAAATTGTGAAAATTATAAAATAGTGTCTAGAAATATTGTAGAAACAAAATAATTTAATTGCTTCAAATGAATTATTTAAATTGTAAAATAATGCATTTCGATGACATTTTACGTATATTATTTAACAAATTTAACTATTTATTTATAGCAATTCAATCAGTGATTGAACTTCCAAACATTATTTCATAGTATGAACAATTCATTCTTTATAATTAAATTATATTATTTTCAATAACGGAAAAGATAGTTACATAATACATATATTTCTTGCAATTTGAAATAATAAACGAGTGAAAATTTTTATATGTTGCGCTTATATGTTATTCTGAAGTAACGATCACTGCTTAACTCAATTTTTGACTATACAACTTTTCTCTACATAAATTTCTATTTAATATTATCAATGCCGTTATAACTTAAAAATTAATATCATGAAAGTGTAAATTTAGTTTTATCCAGTTACAGATAAAAAAAATTAAAAATTATTACATTTGTTACATATTTATGAAATTATAACATATTAATGAAAGTGTAAACTTGCGATAGAAATCTAAAAACTTTTGATTCGTGTAATAGAAAAATTCCCTTCTGAAAAACTAAAAAAAAATTATCAACAGTTCCGGGTCACTGACGATCGGAATATTAGATTAACTTCCAGCGATACGGACTCATTACTAATTGAACTTCCGTCGCGTGCACATCGACCAAAATTTACGAGTGAGTTTTAAATAATATTTCTGAATATCCTAATTGTTTAAATATTATTTAATAATTCTAATAATTTATTTGTAACAATTAAACAATAAATTCTCTTCTATAACATTTCTAAGTTCTATTTAAAATTTTCAATTAATCATTTGCTGTAATAATACATTTTAATAATGTATAATAATACATTGCGTCACTAATACATTTCTAAGAACTTTTCATTATCTGTATCGTATCATTAACGACTGAAAGATCAGATAACGACAAGAGACTCATTAAGAATTGAATTTTTGTCTTGTGTACATCGACGTAACCTTGCGATAGAAATCTAAAAGTTATTGATTAGTATAATAGAAAAATACTATTTCGAAATCTAGAAAAAAAATTATCAACAGTTCCGGGTCTTCGACGATCGGAACAATAAATTAACCTTCAGCGAGTACGGAGACTCATTACCAATTGAACTTTCGTCGTGTGCACATCGACCAAAAATTTAGCAGAGAGTTTTTAAATAACTATTAATCATTTACTATTAATTAGTCAAACAAGAATCTTACTTCAATATTTTAAAATAGTCACTAAATCAATCAAACAATTATGCCTTATTTTACGAATATCATTCCTCTTTCTAAAAAATTACTTAAATTCAACAAAAGTGGAGACCTGTGTGAGAAATATATGAAACAATATTGATTTACAGTACATTATAATGAGACCCGTGCGTAGTCACCTCCACGTGGTGGGTCTTGGTAATTGATATCGTTTTACAAACATTAAAGTTTGTAAAACGTTATCAAGCTAAATTGTAAAACGATAAATTTTAATGTTTGTGGAACGATGTCAAGCTAAGAACTACGCAACCTACGGTTCAGTTTAGATCGTGAACATTTTATTTCATTCTTTATTTCACGATCTAAAACTGAACTGTAGGTACAATTAGTTGATAAGTAAATTATTGGCCCCCACCGATGGACGACGAGGGACATCGTGGGATGCGTGCGTTTTAGCTTTAAGTTGCGTGCGTTTAGTTTTAAGTCGCGTGCGTTTAGTTTATGTAAATTCACTGTGAGCGTATTCTGTACAAAGACACGTTTGTTTAACTTGGGACGAAATAAGGGGTTCCCCTTTCACCGCTTTTCTTTTTTGTTCATTGTTACTAGTGTTACTGTCATTGCACTAGAGTAGATTTTCCAACTTTCTTTGTCAGTGTGTCAAGTTGGGGAACTGCAGCCTCGTCCGAAAGGACGAGGTAGGTTCTTGTGGTCTAGCGTCCTTGGTAATTCGACTCCAGTGGTTCCGAAGAACCCCACTGTGTCGTTGGGGGTAGCGTTAGACTGCTTGCCGCTAAGTGCTCGAACCTCGATTTGGCTCACTGACAGACCGCGATGTCAGTGTGTCAAGTCGGGGAACTGCAGCTTCATTCGAAAGGATGAAGTTCGGTTCTTGTAGTCTAGCGTCCTTGGTAATTCGACTCCAGTGGTTCATTGGAACCCCACTGTGTCGTTGAGGGTAGCGCTGGACTACTTGCCTCTAAGTGCTCGAACCCTGATTTGACACATTGGCAAATCGCGGTTTCATTTTTCGCGTTATATCCCTTGAAAAACACGATATTGAAGCGTGTTAATAGTTTCATTCTCCTGATTTCGTTCAAGGTTCGATAAACATATCTTTGGTACAGAGTGTGCTGTTAGGGCTGCGAATTATTGTACAATTGTTGTGTAACTTTCATGTTAGACGAGTGTGTGGTTAGTATGAAAGGCTGCGAGTGATTGCGACATATTGTATGACTTGCATTCGTATGTAATGTATGATTGTATGCGATGTATGTAACGTATGATCGTATGTAATGTATGTAATGTACGATTGTATGTAATGTATGTAATGTGTGATTGTATGTAATGTATGATTGTGTGCAATGTATGTAACGTATGATTGTACATAATGTATGTAATGCATGATTGTATGATTGTTAACGCGATCGTTTGTTTTTGGGAGACAGATTTCATAGTTCAATCTCATGCATGCGCTTTAGAGTTAAGATTTAGACTTAAGTTGAGATTGAACTATTGAACGTCTGTCTCCTTCGTTTGTGACCCCGGGCCAAGTAGAATAAAATCTCTGCATTTCTTAAGAATGCCGAGTTGTTTGCATGTAATGGAGGGTGGTTGGGATTAGGGCCCGGGTGGGTCTCGTGCGTAGTCACCTCCTCGTGGTGAGACCTGGTAATTGATATAGTTTTACGAACATTAGAGTTTTACAAACTTTAATGTTTGTAAGACGATATCAAGCTGAGAACTACGCAATCTACAGTTCAGTTTAGATCGTGAAAATTTGATTCCATTCCATATTTCACGATCTAAACTAAACTGTAGGGAGAATTAGTTGATAAGTAAATTATTGGGCCCCCACCGATGGACGACGAGGGATATCGCAGGGACATCGTGGGATGCGTGCGTCTTAGCTTTAAGTTGCGTGCGTTTAGTTTTAAGTTGCGTGCGTTTAGTTTATGTAAATTCACTGTGAGTGTATTTTGTAAAAAGACACGTTTATTTAACTTGCGACGAAATTAGTGACACCTCCTCTCTTCTCGTTTCTCGATCGTTGTTACTATTGTTACTGTCATTGCAATAGAGTACAGATACATGTGTTACTGTCATTGCACTAGAATAGAGTTACTTTGGTTATTGTCATTGCACTAGAGTAGAGTTACATTTGTTACTGTCATTGCACTAGAGTAAAGTTTCCAACTTTCGTTGCCAGTGTGTCAAGTTGGGGAACTGCAACCCCGTCCGAAAGGACGTGGTAGGTTCTTGTAGTCTAGCGTACCCTAGAATTCAGCTCCAGTGGTTCTTCGGACCCTAATTGTGCCAGTTGGGGGTTGCGTTAGACTACTTGCCGCTAAGTGCTCGAACCTCGACTTGGCACCCTGACACACTGCGATGTCAGTGTATCAATTCGGGGAACTGCAGCCTCGTCCGAAAGGACGAGGTAGGTTCTTGTAGTCGAACGTCCTTTGTAATTCGGCTCCAGTGGTTCTTCGGAACCCCACTGTGTCGTTGGGAGTAGCGCTAGACTACTTGCCTCTAAGTGCTCGAACCTTGATTTGGTACACTGACAAACCGCGATGTCACGGTGTCAAGTCGGGGAACTGCAGCTTCATGTCTGTAGAGGCAAAGTTCGGTTCTTGTAGTCTACGTAGCTCTTCGTAATACTGCTCCAGCCTGGGTCCCGAATGAACCCCACTGTGCCGATGGGGGTGCGTTAGTTACATGCCTCTAAGTGCTCGAACCCCGATTTGGGGACACTGACAGCGAAAGTTGAAAACTTTACTCTAGTGCAATGACACTAACGAATCGCGGTTTCATTTCGCGTTATATCCCTTGCAAAACACGAGACTGGAGCGTGTTAATAGTTTCGTTCTCCTAATTTCGTTCAAAGTTCGAAACGTGTCTCTGATACAGAATGCTCTGTTAGGGCTACGAATTATTGTACAATTGTTGTGTAACTATCATGTTAGACGAGTGGTTAGTATGAACGGCTGCGAGAGATTGTGACATATTGTATGACTTGCATTCGTATGTAATGTATGATTGTATGCAATGTCTGTAACGTATGATCGTATGTAATGTATGTAATGTATGACGGTATGATTGTATAATTGTTAACGCGATCATTTTCCGGGAGACGGACTTCCATAGTTCAATCTCACGCATGCGCTTTAGAGTTAAGATTTAGACTTAAATTTTAAGACTGAACTATTGAACGTTTGTCTCCTGTGTTCGTAATCCCGGGCCAAGTAAAATAAAATCTCTGCATTCCTTAAGAATGCTGAGTTGTTTGCATGTAATGGAGGGTGGTTGGGACTAGGGCCCGGGCGGGTCTCGTGCGTAGTCACCTCCTCGTGGTGAGACCTGGTAATTGATACCCTTTTACAAACATTGGAGTTTTACAAACTTTAATGCTTGTAAAACGATATCAAGCTATGAACTACGCAACCTACAGTTCAGTTTAGATTGTGAAAATTTCATTCCTTTCTCCATTTCACGATCTAAACTGAACTGTGGGAATAATTAGTTGATAAGTAAACTATTGGGCCCCCAGCGGGCCAACGATGGACGACGAGGGATATCGCAGGGACATCGTGGGATGCGTGCGTTTTAATTTTAAGTTGCGTGCGTTTAGTTTTAGTTATGTATTGTATGAATGTATGTAATGTATGATTGTATGCAATGTATGTAACGTATGATCGTACGTAATGTATGTAATGTACGATTGTATGAGTGTTAACGCGATCGTTTTTTGGGAGACAGAGTTCCGTAGTTCAAGCTCATATTTGCGTTTTAGAGTTAAGATTTATACTTAAGCTTGAGATTGAATTATGAAATGTCTGTCTCCTTTTTGTTTAACCTCGGGCCAAGTAGAATAAAGCCTCGGCATCCATTAAGTTGAATGCCGTGTCGCTTGAATGTAATGGAGGGTGGTTGGGATTAGGGCCTGGGTGGGTCTCGTGCGTAGTCACCTCCTCGTGGTGAGATCTGGTAATTGATTTCTTTTTACAAACATTTGAGTTTTACAAACTCCAGTGCTTGTAAAACGATATCAAGCTAAGAACCACGCAACCTACAGTTCAGTTTAGACCGTAGAAATTTCTGTCCATACTTTATTTCACAATCTAAACTGAACTGTAGGTACAATTAGTTGGTAAGTAAATTATTGGATCCCCAGCGGGTCATCGATGGACGACGACGGATCTCGCAGGGACATCGTGGGACGCGTGCGTTTTAGCTTTAAGTTGTGTGCGTTTAATTTTAATTTGCGTGCGTTTAGTTTAATTATAAGTTAGTTAGTATTTGTAAATTCACTGTGAGCGCATTCTGTACAAAGACACGTTTATTTAACTTGAAACGAAATTAGGATATCTTTTCTCTGCTCTTCTTTCATTTCAAGATTTTTAATCTTTATTAAATTTACACAGATTTTGAAATATATATTCTGAGCTTCACGAATTTCTCAACGATACTGCTCAACAGCGTCCAAGTACTAAGCGGGCAATCACACGTTCGTTTACCTCTGGTCACATTCTTAGAATCCGTGTTTCCAATAACTTCACTGGCAGAAGAATTGAACTGTGTATGTACACATTTTCTAGACTGCTAGACAGCTTGTAGAATAGTTCGAGAAACGGTAGCCGGGAACTCGAAATTTTCGGGAATCTCGACTTTTTGGGGAAACCTGATTCCTTTGGGAATCTCGAAATTTTCGGGAATCCGACCCGATTCGACCTTTCCCGACTCGTCCCGATCATCGTATTTTCGAGTTTTCGCACACCCCTAAAATAGTAGTATTTATTGTTGCCTAAGATTAATAGGGGCTATAAAACAATATAAATTCGAAAAATATTAACTAAAATATTAAATAAAACATAAAAATTGTAAAACTATTGATTACTGTAATAGAAATGGTGTTTTTGGAAGTACTGACAAAGAGTACCACCTGTCGTGCATCGCTGACTTTACCTTTATCTGATGGTTGAAAAGGTCATTATAAGTTAAATCTTCATCGTGTGTACATCGATTAAACATTCGAAGTGAATTCCTAAATAATATTTCTGAATACTCTAACTGTTTAAACATTATCTAATATTTATAATAATTTATTTCCAACAATTAATATACATCATTGCAGTTATAACTTAGAAATAATATCATGAAAATGTAAATTTAGTTTTAGCCAGTTATAGATACAAAAATTAATAAATTACTACATTTGACATTGAAACATATTTAGGAAAGCGTAACCTTACGACAGAAATCTAAAAACTATTGATTGGTATAATAGAAAAATACTGATTCGAAAAACTAAAAAAAAATTATCAACAGTTCCGGGTCACTGATGATCAGAACATTAGATTAACCTTCAGCGGTACGGAGGCTCATTACCAATTGAACTTCCGTCGTGTGCACATCGACTAAAATTTAGGAGTAAATCTTAAATAATATTTCTGAATATTCTAATTGTTTAAACATTGTCTAATATTTCTGATAATTTATTTGTAACAATTAAACAATAATTTCTCTTGTACAACATTTCTACGTGTTATTTAAAATATTTAACTAATAATTTAAAAGAATCTCGAACAATGTATTTAAGAGAAATGACGTTGACTTATTGAATGAAATAATTAATTTAATTGTTTAATCGTAATGTAGAAATTGTGAAAATTATTAAATAGTGTCTAGAAATATTGTAGAAATAAAATAATTTAATTATTAAAAATTTAATTGTTTCAAATGAATTATTCAAATTGTAGAATATACATCAAAGCAGCTATAACTCAGAAATTAATATCATGAAAATGTAAATTTAGTTTTCATCAGTTATAGATTTAAAAATTAATAAATTATTACATTTGACATTGTAAGAGATTTAGGAAAGTGTGACATTGTGATAGAAATCTAAAACTATTGATTAGCATAATACAAAAGCAGTTTCGAAATACTGAAAAAAAATTATTAACAGTTCCGGGTAACTGATGATCGGAACAATACATTAACCTTCAGTGGTACGGAGACTCATTACCAATTGAACTTTCGTCGTGTGCGCATCGACCAAAATTTAGGAGCGAGTTTTTAAATAATATTTCTGAATATTTCAATTGTTTAAATATTGTCTAGTATTTCTAATAATTTATTTGTAATAATTAAACAATAAATTCTCTTGTATAACATTTCTAAGCTCTATTTAAAATTTTCAATTAATGATTTGTAGTAATCGAGTCACTCAATACATTTCTAAGAAATTATTAATATCTTTATCGCATCGTTAACGACCGAAAGATCAGATTAATGTCAATCGATACAGAAACAGAAGTTCATTACGAATTGAATTTTTGTCGTAGACACATTGACCAAATTTAGAAGTTTGAAAAAAATTATCAACAATTCTGGATCACTGATGACTGAAATATACATTAACCTTGAACGGTACCGAGGATCGTTAACAATTAAACTTCCATTGTGTGTACATCGACCAAATTTTAGAAATTTGAAAAAAATTATCAGCCGTTGTGGATCATTGACGATCGAAATATATATATATATATATTGACCTTCAGCGGGACGGAGAATCATTACCAATTGAACTTACGTCGTGTGCACATCGACCAAAAATTTAGCAGTGAGTTTTTAAATAACTATTAATCATTTACTATTAATTAGTCAAACAAGAATTTTACTTCAATATTTTAAAATAGTCACTAAATCAATCAAACAATTATGCCTTATTTTACGAATATCATTCCTCTTTCTAAACAATTACTTAAATTCAACAAAAGTGGAGACCTGTGTGAGAAATATATGAAACAGTATTGATTTACAATACATTATAATGAGACCCGTGCGTAGTCACCTCCACGTGGTGGGTCTTGGTAATTGATATCGTTTTACAAACATTAAAGCTTGTAAAACGTTATTAAGCTAAGTTGTAAGACGGTAAACGATAAACATTAATGTTGGTGAAACGATATCAAGCTAAGAACTACGCAACCTACAGTTCAGTTTAGATCATGAAAATTTTTGTTCATTCTTTATTTCATGATCTAAACTGAACTGTAGGGAACATTAGTTGATAAGTAAATTATTGGGCCCCCACCGATGGACGACGAGGGATCTCGCAGGGACATCGTGGGATGCGTCTTAGCTTTAAGTTGCGTGCGTTTAGTTTTAAGTTGCGTGCGTTTAGTTTATGTAAATTCACTGTGAGTGTATTCTGTAAAAAGACACGTTTATTTAACTTGCGACGAAATTAGGGACACCTCCTCTCTTCTCATTTTTCGATCGTTGTCACTATTGTTACTGTCACTGCACTAGAGTAGAGATACATTTGTTACTGTCATTGCACTAGAATAGAGTTACTTTGGTTATTGTCATTGCACTAGAGTAGAGTTACATTTGTTACTGTCATTGCACTAGAGTAGAATTACTTTTGTTACTGTCATTGCACTAGAGTAAAGTTTCCAACTTTCGTTGCCAGTGTGTCAAGTTGGGGAACTGCAACCCCGTCCGAAAGGACGAGGTAGGTTCTTGTAGTCTAGCGTACCCTAGAATTCAGCTCCAGTGGTTCTTCGGACCCTAATTGTGCCAGTTGGGGGTTGCGTTAGACTACTTGCCGCTAAGTGCTCGAACCTCGACTTGGCACCCTGACACATTGCGATGTCAGTGTGTCAATTCGGGGAACTGCAGCCTCGTCCGAAAGGACGAGGTAGGTTCTTGTAGTCGAACGTCCTTTGTAATTCGGCTCCAGTGGTTCTTCGGAACCCCACTGTGTCGTTGGGGGTAACGCTAGACTACTTGCCTCTAAGTGCTCGAACCTTGATTTGGCACACTGACAAACCGCGATGTCACGGTGTCAAGTCGGGGAACTGCAGCTTCATGTCTGTAGAGGCAAAGTTCGGTTCTTGTAGTCTGCGCAGCTCTTCGTAATACTGCTCCAGCCTGGGTTCCGAATGAACCCCACTGTGCCGATGGGGGTGCGTTAGTTACATGCCTCTAAGTGCTCGAACCCTAATTTGGGAACACTGACAGCAAAAGTTGGAAACTTTACTCTAGTGCAATGACAGTAACAAAAGTAATTCTACTCTAGTGCAATGACACTAACGAATCGCGGTTTCATTTCGCGTTATATCCCTTGCAAAACACGACACTGAAGCGTGTTAATAGTTTCGTTCTCCTAATTTCGTTCAAAGTTCGATAAACGCGTCTTTGATACAGAATGCTCTGTTAGGGCTGCGAATTATTGTGCAATTGTTGTGTAACTTTAATGTTAGACGAGTGTGTGGTTAGTATGAAGGGCTGCGAGAGGTTGTATGATTTGCATTTGTGTGTTCTATGAAATTTACGATTTTATGTAATGGATGTAATGTATGATCGTATGTAATGTATGTAATGTATGATGGTACGCAACGTGTATGACGTATGATCGTATGTAATGTATGTAATGAACGATTGTATGCAATGTATGTAATGTATGTAATGTATGACTGTATGATTGTATGTATTGTATGATTGTTAACGCGATTGTTGTTCAGGAGACAGAGTTCCATAGTTCAATCTCACATGCGCTTTAGAGTTAAGATTTAGACTTAAGTTTGAGATTGAACTACTGAAAGTTTGTCTCCATTGCCCGTGCCAAGTAGAATAAAATCTCTGCATTCCTTAAGAATGCCGAGTTGTTTGCATGCAATGGAGGGTGGTTGGGATTAGGGCCCGGGTGGGTCTCGTGCGTAGTCACCTCCTCGTGGTGAGACCTGGTAATTGATATCTTTTTACAAACATTGGAGTTTTACAAACTTTAATGCTCGTAAAACGATATCAAGCTAAGAACTACGCAACCTACAGTTCAGTTTTGGAAGTATACATTTCTTTCCTTTCTTTATTTCACGATCTAAACTGAACTGTAGGGACAATTAGTTGATAAGTAAATTATCTGGCCCCCATCGATGGACGACGAGGGATCCCACAGGGACATCGTGGCATGCGTGCGTCTTAGCTTTAAGTTGCGTGCGTTTAGTTTTAGTTAATTTTAAGGTAGTTAGTATCTGTAAATTCACTGTGAGCGCATTCTGTACAAAGATACGTTTATTTAACTTGAGACGAAATTAGGAATCTCCCTTCTGCTCTCTTCTTTCGTTCGTTTCTATCGTCGTTGAACTAGAGTAGAGTCTCCACATTTCATGGTCAGTGTGTCAAATCGGGGAACTGCAGCCTCGTCCAAACACGGACGAGGTTAGGTTCTTGTAGTCTAGTTCCTTTGTAATCCGACTCAGCGGTTCTTCGGAACCCCACTGTGTCGTTGGGGGTTGCGCTAGACTATTTGCCCTTAAATGCTCGAACCTCGATTTGGCACACTGACAAACCGCGGCTTCATTTCGCGTTATATCCCTTGCACGGCACGATATTGAAACGTGTCAATAGTTTCGCTTCCCTCATTTCGTTCAAAGTTCAGTAAACGGGTCTTTGATACAGAGTGCGCTGTTAGGGCTGCGAATTATTGTACAATTATTGTGTAACTTTCATGTTAGACGAGTGTGTGGTTAGTATGAAAGGCTGCGAGTGATTGCGACATATTGTATGACTTGCATTCGAATGTAATGTGTGTAAAGTATGTAACGTATGATCGTATGCAATCTATGTAATGTACGATTGTATGTAGTAATATGTAGTGTGTATTGTATGTAATGTATGATTGTATGGCTGTATGTATTGTATGATTGTTAACGCGATCAGGAGGCAGAGTTCCATAATTCAATCTCATACATGCGCTTTAAAATTAAGATTTATACTTGAGTTTGAGATTGAACTATGGAACGTTTGTCTTCTTTGTTCGTAACCCCGGGCCAAGTAGAATAAAATCTCGGCATTCCTTAAGAATGCCAAGTTATTGGTATGTAATGGAGGGTGGTTGGGATTAGGGCCCGGGCGGGTCTCGTGCGTAGTCACCTCCTCGTGGTGAGACCTGGTAATTGATATCTTTTTACAAACATTAACATTTTACAAACTTTAATGTTTGTGAAATGATGTCAAGCTAAGAACTACGCAACCTACAGTTCAGTTTAGATCGTAAAAATTTCTCTTTCTTCATTTCACGATCTAAACTGAACTGTAGGGACAATTAGTTGATAAGTAAACTATTGGGCCCCCAGCGGGCCACCGATGGACGACGAGGGATCTCGCAGGGACATCGTGGGATGCGTGCGTCTTAGCTTTAAGTTGCGTGCGTCATAGTTTTAAGTTGCGTGCGTTTAGTTTATGTAAATTCACTGTGAGCGCATTTTGTACAAAGACACGTTTATTTAACTTGAGACGAAATTAGGGACACCTCCTCTCTTCTCTTTTTTCGTTCGTTGTTACTATTGTTACTGTCACTGCACTAGAGTAGATTTTCCATTTTTTATTGTCAGTGTGTCAAGTCAGGGAACTGCAGCCTCGTCCGAAAGGACGAGGTAGGTTCTTGTAGTATAGCGTCCTTTGTAATTCAGCTCCAGTGGTTCATCAGAACCCCACTGTGCCGTTGGGGGTAGCGCTGGACTACTTGCCACTAAGTGCTCGAACCTCGATTTGGCAACCTGGCAAACCGCGATGTCAGGGTATCAAGTCGGGGAACTGCAGCTTCGTCCGAAAAAACGAAGTTCGGTTCTTGTAGTCTAGCGTCCTTTGTAATTCAGCTCCAGTGGTTCCGACGAACCCCACTGTGCCGTTGGGGGTAGCGCTAGACTGCTTGCCTCTCTAAATGCTCGAACCCCGATTTGGCACACTGACAAATCGCGGTTTTCATTTTTCATTTCGCGTTATATCTCTTACAAGGCACAATATTAAAGCGTGTCAATAGTTTCGTTTCCCTAATTTGGCTCAAAGTTTAATAAACGTGTCTTTGATACAAATTGCGCTGCGAATTATTGTGTAATTTTCGAGTGAAACAAGTGTGTCATTAGTATGAAAAGCTGAGTATGATCTGTATGAGTTGTGTGGTATTATGTGATTTGTGTGAATTGTATGAATTGTATGAATTGTAAGAGTTGTATGATTGTATGTATTGTATGATTGTGCGACAGATGAACTTCTTGTTAAAGTGATCGTTGTTTCGGAGACAGAGTTCCATAGAATCAATCTCATACTGGAATTTCTATAAGTCTCTGCAACGCTATTCTGTACTCTTCCTTTTGCTTCCTGTTCCTTTAACTTTTCCTCTAAAAGTATCGCCATTTTATTTCTTTTGACTTTTCCTGTAAAAATATCTTTTCACTTACCAATTGAGCCTGTATATACTTTTTTCTTCGTTAACTTTATTTTCCATCACATTTTTCCATTCTGCTTGTTGCTCTTCTGTCCATTTTTCCATTTGTTCTTTCATTTTCACTCCCATCGTTTCATTTCCAAGTTTATTTACATTTAATGCCTCTTGCTATTTTTGTTTCTCTGCATTCAATTTTCTTTCAAATTCAATCCGTTCGTTCTCTAATTTCTCTAACAATTCGGCATACATGTTTTACATATTGCCCTTGAACATTTCCATGATCTATTTTCTTCTCCAACACTGTATTCAAATTTTGTGCTCCGTTAACCACCTCGTTATATGCTGAGAGAACATAGTAATCATCGTACCTGTCAGTCAATTTTATTGGTGTTGTCCATCTTCTTACTGTCTGATTCGTGGTGTCTTGATGTTTTCCTCTGGTGTAGTTAAGATTTCAGGTTCTTCTGGAGCTTGTACGTTTTCTATTTTCTCTGGGTTCTGAATATTTTCTTGTACGTTATTTTGTACATTGATTAGGGCCTTTGTTATTTTTACTTCGTTCTCACCTTCTTTTATTACCAAGAGGCCAGTTTTATTCGATTTTACTATGTCTATTAAGCACAGTCCAACTTTTCCTCTTGTTCCTTCCTTAACCGTTGCATTCGGTTTCTTTTTTTACGTAACTCCGGGACAGGTAGAATAAAAACTCGGTATTCATTAAGTGAATGATTGATTAAGTTATGTCGAGTTGCTTGTATGTAATGGAGGGTGGTTGGGAATAGGGCCTGGGGCGGGTCTCGTGCGTAGTCACCTCCTCGTGGTGAGACCTGGTAATTGATATCGTTTTACAAATATTAAAGTTTGTAAAACGTTTTGAAGCTTAGTTGTAAAACGATAAACTTGACTGTTTGTGAAACGATATCAAGCTAAGAACTACGCAACCTACAGTTCAGTTTAGATCGTGAAAATTTCTGTTTATTCTTTATTTCACGATCTACACTGAACTGTAGGAACGATTAGTTGATAAGTAAACTATTCCCAGCGGGCCATCGATGGACGACGAAAGATATCGCAGGGACATCGTGCGTCTTAGTTTTAAGTTGCGTGCATTTAGTTTTAGTTAATTATAAGATAGTTTATTAGTAATATTTGTAAATTCACTGTGAGCGCATTCTGTACAAAGACACGTTTATTTAACTTGGGACGAAATTAGGGACATCTCTTCTTCGCTCTTGTTCCATTTGTTGTTACTCTTTTTACTGATATTGATAAGAGCTGGCCAAATAATGTCTAGAAATATTGTATCAAATTGTTTCAAATTAATTATTTATTTCGATGACATTTTTGTACATTATTTAGCAATTGTAACTATTGAATCAGTGATTGAATTCCCAAGCATTATTTCAGAAAATAATTCGTTTGTATTGATTAAATTATTTTACTTACTATAACGGAAGAGATAGTTACATAATACATATATTTCTTGCTCTCTGAGGAGAACAGAACTCTTTCTGACACACACACAAATACATAATAAAAATTGGAGTAATTTTATATACCAATCTCGTATTTTGGAATCCAGAGATACAATTATGTATTTTGTTTGTATCATTTTACTCACAGACGAGCTACATTTCAGTATTGAAAATTTATCAACACTGTAATGAATCTCAAAAATCATATTACGCATTCACTAGTTCCTCAACTCACATAAACGTAAAATTCGCTAGAAAAAACCAATGATTATTTAGTATATCGGTGATTCCAGATTACAATGTCCATTCATATATGCAATGTCTATTCGTATATCTCGTCTGTGATATTATTTTCCTTCAATTTTCGCTGAATGGTTTGAACTTAGTTCCATTCGCTGTGCTTAGTTTTCACAAAGCACTGAGCACCTACTCTTCACACGTGCACTCATTGAAACTACTAATTCTGAAGTACCCACGATTCCAAGGATTTTATTTTTCAAATAAATTCATTTGCTTTTAGCACGCGCTAGTCTTTTACATTTACGTTTAGTATCAAGATTATTATTAACGTACTTCTACTGATACTCTACAGTATCATTTAAATACATACCTTCCGCTAAAAGAAAATTGGTTTCCTGCGTTCGTAAATAACGCGATTAGACATTTTACAAAATTATGACTTGGCCTTGATACATTCGTTATATTCAGAAATTTCGTAATTGTTCAGTACAGAATTTTACACATATGTAGAATTACTTTTAACAAAGTAACAACATTGTAATAAAATACCAAAATAAGAATCAAATTAAATACTAAATTAAAATTTTTAGGCATAAACAGAAAGTGTCTGTTTCGTGGAATATTTCAAGGATTTGACAGGAAAACTTTGCAAAATTTTTCTAACAGAAATTTAAAACTGACAAAGGAATAACATATATACGAATTTATCATTCACCATGTACCAACAGATTCATCTAAATTCTTTACGAATTTCTTCACGAAGTTAGACGCATACAAGATTTTTGTAGAAAAATGTTCAAGAACCACTTTCCAAAACCACAGAAAACGGCAGAAATTAAAAATTGCAAAAAGAAAGAAAAGAAACAAACGTCATATTTAAACTTGACGTCAGTCTAATTTCGTTAAAATTTCATCAACGTCAACCATCTTGCGAGATATTTTCATACGAAACGCCAATTCAAATATACGAGGTATTTTGATCTCTCGTTCTTGTCAAATGAGCAGCTTTAATTACAGCCAGCTGCAACTCGATATCACTCTCGCTCAGTAACACGATTCTAATTTGAGGGGATAGAGAGCAGCTCTCGTTTGAAGATAGCTAATTGGGAGATTAGTGGCATCGTTTCAAGGTTATCGTTCTTACGCGTTTCGCAAAGGACCAGGAACGCTGAGCATGCTCAAGAACAGTATGCAGAAACCGATTGTGGCCGCTAAATTGTGCATCGAAACTAGTGAAACAATTCGTTTCTCGCTTTACGACAACAGTTATACTGATGTCCACGATGTTTAAGAGTGTGTGATGATTGCAGACGCGCATGCACGTTACACGCGATATTTCAATGAAATTTTATTGAGATAATGTCAATTGTTTTCTTTCAATTCGTTAAATTTGAAATATGATTATCGCGTGATTAATCCTGTTACGATATAACACTCGAAATAATCATCGTGACGTTTGACGCTATCGTAACGTTCAAATGAATCATACGTTACTATTATGACAACTGCGGATTTGTACAAGTATATGGGATTAAAGATATGTGAAATATCTGAAATAGGATTATTATTCTGATATTAAGTCATCCCATAAATATGGGAAATTGTTTATTGGAAAACGAATAGTAACGAATTTTCCTATATTTTTTTTTTTTTTTTTGTAACTTTACACTTTCTAATATTCAACCCTTCATTAATTAATTTTACTAAAATTCCACGGCAACAATTTCAATTATTTTAATCCTTGGCATTATTTTAACACTAACTGACGTTATTCAGGGTCATTCGAGATCCTTTTTCATGCTAATTTTTTACCGATTTAGTCTTCGTGGCAAATGTGTTGTAGTTTCATTCGCTGAAAATCAAGAAGAAAATACACAGTTCGGTAACCGTTAAAAATAATTCATTTGGAAATACTGCATTACTTATAATCAATATTCAGTGCACGAAGCAAATTTATATTTAACTTTTTAATTACAGAAACATTTTTAATCATACATGAAAGAAAATTGCATGAACATACGCAGTCTGACAATAACGAAGGATATTTCACCGCGCAGTTTTCTTTTCCATTTTATTGGAAGCAAAGCGTACACGAATTTATCAAGTATTTCTCATACGAATTTATCGAACGCGCCATATAATTATACTTCATTGTGTGTTAAAATGAAGGAAGGTGAGAACGTTAATTACGGGCAAGAAGGATCATATTAAGGATGAATTTCCAACAGAACGGTATTCTAATATTCGGCGCTATTTTTAATTTTCATCTGTCCCGGTTATACGCGTTCGACGAAAGCGGTTCCCACGGTGTACGAAGTATTCGAGCCCGGCCATGGAAAAATGAGAAGCAACCGTTGGTATTAAATATTTCGAGTACCTGAATTAGCATTCGGTGAATTTTCCATCCGCTCGACGATACAAACACGCTCGGTACGAAAAGCTCGCGCGGACCGATCTTCGGAAAAAGGGAATGTTAATTCCGAGGGATTTCAAGTTTGAAATTAGATATTTCAGTTTTCACGCTCCTTTCGAAGCTGCGCTATTTTCAACTACCTCCTTCACTCGCAATTCCTAACTTCTTCCTCCCCCAACCCTTTCAGTCGCGTAAGTTGAAAGAGAAATACGACGATCGTATATTAATGGATTTCGTAGTCTCACTACAGTCCGCGCGGTATTTTATAATATATTTCCCGCGGTTCTTTCGCTTCGCGCGTTCAACTTTTAACTTGGAAAGCTTTTCGGAGTCTTTCTCGAAAGTAAAGCGTCCGCGATGCACGACACTACGGTATATAATCGATATATACGACTGTAGCGAATTTATAGACTGGTCAGCTGAAAGACCAGCAGCTGAAATATCTTCGAAAAGATTGGTTGTATCAAAGAATGTTGGATGGTTTCGAGGGGAGGGGGGGGGGCATTAACTGATACAGTTATCATTTTTCGGGGCATTCGAGCATACTCCGAATTATTTCGATCGGAATATGTTACTCCTGGTGCAATGGTTTTTAACGATAAATGGTTCGACACTCTCTTACAGAGAATGACAAGCTGAGTCGATTAGTGTTCGTGAAATATAAGTTTACATTAAAAAGCAAACTTGGCCTTAAACTATCTTCCATGTACATTAAAAAATGATAGTTGTACGAATTAATTCGAGGATTATTTTAATAAAAGTATCTCCTGATCTAACGGTTTTTTGGTATAAATGATTTGAAGCTATTTTATAGAGAATGAGATTCTACAGAGTTGAATCGATTAGTGTATTAAAGAGTGTATAATTTCACTTTAAAAAACAAACATTAATATAAAAAAATAATAATTGAAACCATTCAACTTCTGACCAACACATTTATTAATATAATTAATATTTCACCCGATATACGATGATATATTGTACATTTATTATCGTACGCAATAATTATATATACGTATGTGTAATATCTAGTGATTATAATGATGAGCGTTAGCAAGTATCACGATTTGTTATCTTAAACGATAGTAGAGCTTGCTTTATTAATATCGAGTCTTTTGATTCAGTCTAAGACATTGAGATAACCTACAAAATACCAAAAAGAGAGTCTAAAATTCCCCTACAAATTATTTCATGGATATGTGCCAATATTAGAATTACAAATCCCCCGAAAAACATTCCAAACAAAATCCTCCGAAAGGGAATTTGTTAAATTTGAAATTCCGAAGCTGCGTTCATTCCCTGCTAATATTTACGCGCATCGTAATTTCAAACTTTTTATCCGGCAAAATAAACCGAACCATTACGCAAACTTTTAATATCCTTTTATATTTTTTATTTTTCCATTTTCATTTCTTCTTTCATCAATATTTATCGTCAATATTTATTTCCACGGCTTTGAAATTTCTGTCTCGAAGAATAAACGAACAACGAGGTCCAAACGTTTCCTTTTTTTCTTTCTTTCTTTTTTCTTTTTTCAATTTCTATTTTAATTTCCTGCGTAAAGCCCGACAGCATGAAGCGCGAATAAAAAGGGGAGAATCGCGTTTATTTAGAACATGTCTCTAGTGCCGCGTGTGTGGCCGATACCTGTCGCTTCGTTGCATTCCAGTCACGACAACCAGACACGAGTCACAGGGAATTTTCATTGTCCGTGAACGTCGAAGTTGCCGCGTTAAAAGCGGCAGCTGCTTCGCTGGTGTGTCGCGCTCGTGTTCATTTACGTGCATCAGTGTCGTTTAATACGAAATGCACGATCTATCGAACTGTTCCGGCTGGATGCGGAATTCACACCCGCAGCTCCTCGTAAACCACGTTGGAAACGCAACGAAACACAACTGGATCAAATTTCGTTGAACGAGAGCCACGATCCATCTGCCCCGATGGCAGATTTCATTTTGCTTGCCGAGGACTTGTACGAATTCCAGCAGAATTCACGCTCGTTACCCTTTCTCCGTGGCAAATTAAAGTGAAGTCAACACCAAAATTAGTCAATCGGATGGAAACGGTGGCTGAGATTTCAAAAATCTCGATACTTTGTGAAACAGAAACGAATCAGAAACTCTGTATAATACATTGGATTGAACTAAAGTTTAGATTATATACGCATGTATACGTACGTTCGAAATATACCGTTGCAACTGGTTCGCGGACCATAACGAGTGACCGGGAACCGTATACAACAATTCGTCGCTTTCTACTTCTATCGAACTCGTCGGTATGACATCACTGGATAGAAATTATTAAGAAGCAACAAACTTATCGTTTATTTCGCCTGGGTTACTTAAAACTGAGAGAAAACGTTGCAATTTGGAGCAAAAAATTCTCGGCGTGCGTGGCACGTTGTCAAGGGAAAATTCAACCGATAGTTTTTAACGACTTTAATTAAAAATTCCGCTGAAAGGGAATTTATCTTTAATTACATTTTCGCGCCACAAACAACGAACCATACTTTTCATCCGAGTTTTCACATACAATTCCCAGTCCAGTTGTCGAGCAAATAGAAATTTCTCTTTACATCGCTCAAAGTTAGCTTGATCATCGAAATTAAAATCCTTGAACCGAGCGGCTGAACGAAATTTCTCGTCGAAGAGAAACGAGAAACAAGATCGAGCCAATATATTCCTGGGAATTCTACAGTATTCCATGAGAATCCATCGCTGTGGGGGAGGAGGGGTGGGAGAGAAACGACGGAGCTCTCCTCGCGAAATTTTTGTTCCGCGACGAATTCAATTAAAAACGCCTCGGCGAAAGAAGGTACGAACGTCGTTCCTCCTAGCTCCCTTGGTGCTTGCACGAAATTGCAGATTGAGGATCTCTCGAGATTGTTTCGTCGTCCAGCGACGGTTAATAATTCTTGACGAACAATTCTTGTTCTCCTGACAACGGGTATATCTCCTTGCTTTTCCGCGGCGGAACAAAAGGCCAGCAGTTGGCATTCAAACCTCGGCGAGCTCCTCCCGGAAAATTCTATCCCGCGTGTCGATGGCTGCCAGCGTGTCGAGCAACGAATTTCCTCCTGCTCTCTCAGAATTAGGGAGATAATTAGCTCGAAGCGTGAATTTCGTCTGCTTGGTAATATTTCATCAAACTGGCGCGTTGTGAAGACGGAGTTGCAGAGCGTTACTTGCCCGCAGTTGCGAGTTATGGTAGTTTCGCGAGTTATTGTTTCTCGATGAAGTTCGTAGAAATGTGTTTGATCGATACTGCCGAACAACTGGTGGACAGTGTTACCCGGCTGATGAAAAATAACTCGTCGAACCGCGAGTTGCCTTTCCCAATAAGACAATAATTTGTGTTTGTGTTCTACTCTTGAGTGGAAAATCCTTCAACAACAATGGCAAATCAATCTCTCGGGGTGAGAAAATTTCGTGAAATCTTTTTCGTTCAAATGTTTAACTTCACTCTCGAATTTACTATGTTGTTTTAGAAATTTCAGAGTACAAGAATATTAATTATTATAAAAGACGAGAGAAAAGTAGGGATGTCTATAAATTGATCCTAACTTCTTGATACACAAGGTATTGTTTGAGACGCACAAGTTTGAAACAATGCTCAGCACGGAAACGAAGAATACTGTTTCTCAAATCTTTTTCAAGCCTGATAATAGAATTAGTATTCCTCAACGATGCAAAAGACTAGATGGGCAATAAAGAGGCAGCTTCGAGAATACCGACAAAAGAATTCCAAAGAATAGAGTTGCAGTTGTAAGAGGAGTTAACAAGAAACTAACAAAAGTACAGTGAAATATCTGAAATGAAGTTTCAAATGAATTTAGAGTTCGAATTATCAGCAACAGAATGAAGTTTTATGAAACGAGAATCCAACGTCTGCGCAGTGTGATTTTCTGCGATATTAAATAGTCTCTGCCGAGAATCTGTGAACGGCAGTTTCAGGTGAGACGAACTGCAAAGTTGTAGAAACATGAATGTGACACGTTATACACCTAGCAGAGCGCAATAACCTACTGCATAATATCCTAAATTGAAGCATCTAACCACGTTAACTCGGTTAAACCAGTGAACAAGTCAGTAATGCACCGCCACGATTTCAGGAGCGCTTTTCACTTTCCACGGAGATCGGAGCAAAAAGTTCTGACAACGTGTCGCGTGAACTTGTCAATTTGCTCGTTAGATCCGTACAACATTATCAAAACTGTAAGTGTTAGCTTTACGATATAGTTGCACCATAAAGATTATCGTGTAAGTTTATCCTCGAATGCAGATATGGATATAATCAATTCAAATACAATAAACAAAATACAGCAAACAAAATGTAATCAATATTTCAAAATTTAGTAATTTTAAATTTTAATATAACAAAAATAATTTAAAATTTAGAAATATAATCAAAATTTTAAAAATCGAGACAATTGACAAATTTCAGAGTAACGTAAGTATCGTAAGTCCTTCTGCTATAATTCGCTTGGAAGTTTCATTGTCAGAACAAATATTGTATTAGTTTGGTCGATTTCGTTCACATCATGTGTTAATTGAGCTGTTGCTGTCATTAGGCTACAGCAAGTAGTTGGTCAATATCATTGTTAATCACTCGAATCATTGGAAGAGAGTTTTAATAATTTGTTACAGTCCATTGCAAATAAACTGTTCTTTATTTAGTCACGAGATGATACTCGAAGGTGGAAAAATTAAACAATGTTTTATGCAACGAAGAATTTTCATACATACACTAACAATATATTAATGTTAATATAAATATAAAATATATATTATATTATATTATATGTGCTACATATTTTATTATAAATAAATGATTGTAAAAAGTGTCCTAATACTTTTGAGTGAAAGTATACATTTGTACATACAAGTATATACTTGATCGAGTAACGGTACATAGGTACGAGAACATAAAATGTTCAAGACATTCACACACGTAGGATATAAAATACGTAAAATAAATACAAAATATAGAAAGAAGGATATTAAAAAATGGCCATTTTCGGAGAACACTTGAAACTATCTCTGTAGGAATAAAAATGACTGTAGGAAAGTTATAAAAGACGAGCACAAACATAAAAAAGTATTCTTCAGATACTGATCCATCTACGAAACAGTGTTTCAAAAATCCTGTTGATAAATCTGGAATCATGCAAATTTGAAATTCCATCACATTATCAGAAATTCTTTCTCTCGAGAAGAGCCCTTAAATCTGTATGTACAATTGTACGTCATAATTTTAAAAAATTTGTGTTCATGTATCAATTGAATCGAAAAGTACAGTTTTTATGTACTTTGCGACAAAAGAAATTGCGCGAAAACAAATTTTATAAGTTCGAGAAGACGATACAATTTAATTGAAAACTAATAACAAGAACTGACATTATGAACTTTAAATGACAATATCTATCATTTAAAAATGGCCATTTCTAACATCATCCTTTTCTCCTATCATAGGGAACAAACTTCTTTCAGAAAATAGAGAAAAATAACATTGAAATTTAGAACTAAAGTTACAATACTCTATCATTCTGCAAATTATCGACCTTAAAATTCGTGAAAATCTCATCGCTGTGCCATTCATCAGGCTCGAGGAACACAAGAGCTTTTTATCATTTTATCATCTGTTTTATTAAATTCGAATAACCTAAACGTTTCATTGTTATCTGATTAATTCAACCTGCCGTCACGCGGCATATTTGTCGACAACCTCAAACATTTGCCCTCATGATACCATCATTTTACATTGTATATCTACGTTACACAGTGTCGTCCACCTAGAGCACACTGTGTCAATATCACCCGTGTCAACGGGTAAATTTATTACGACACGACTCGAAGAAGCAGCCACACCGATTTTCTCCGCCAAATCTCCGTTACATGTCTTATCAAAAGCGATTAATAAACATTATTCCACAGTACGAGCCATCATCTAGCTTGCAGTACTTGAACGCATTAACGAAACCTGCCAAAACGACTGATTTTATAACACGAACGATTCCGCGAAGCTAATCGCGGCAAGGTGATATTCACAATTTGATTGTGATTAATTTACAATTTCATGTCCGAATCCAAGCAACTGAAAACAGAGATTGTAGAAAACAATCACTTTTTCGTATTTTTTTCTGTATTAATATTAGTTGCTAATTTATTGATCACGACTGTGGATTTTTCTGTATTTGAGGGAATTTACGCAAAAATTCAGGTATCCAAAGTGAATCACTCGTCAATAGTTTTTAACAGACGAGATAAATCCCTATTCAAATTTTACTTCTCTTAAAAATCCGTAATCTATTGATTCAATATTAATAGTAAAAGTTTTAATAATATTTATTACTATTTCATTTGCCAAATATTCTTTTCTCTAAGGTCGAAAAATTTCGAATTATTTCAACGATTTAGAACGAGTGATGATTCTAAACTTTCGATCTTTGTTGTATCTGAATTTTTCGCTCCTCTGGCTTCATTTAGAATAAAAATTAGTCTACGTCTCTCTTTTAAAACTACAAGTACCACTTTCACATGAATTTTCGTCACTAGCCAAAGATCATACCGATAAATCAGAACGAAGCACTCTCTGACGAGATATGTAGACAAGTGATTGAATCTAAATCGTCTCTACTCGTGTATGAACTCTGACCGTTCTATAGTTCAGATCATGCTTCCATGACGTTTGCGTACTTAATAGACGTGTCGTAAACCCACGACATAGAGCACGAGTAATTCCAGAACACATCCTAGTCTAGTTTCTCAGTTGATTTGCAAGCACGATTATTTAGACTCTATTTATCTCCACCTATTTTCGCAATTTACTATTACAGTTCACAATAAACGTGAACTGGATTGCTATCGCGATGAAACGAGTATGAAACTGCAGAATTGAACGATCATAATTTCAGTCGAGAATGATTGAATGTACGTGGACGTGAAGGTATTGCGATGAAAGAAAATTAGAAATCGGAAAAATAAAAAATTGCGGCAGAGAATTATTGGAGAAGTATCGTGCGAGTGCAACAATTGTTCAATACACAAAATATAATTACATACATATATATATATATATATATATATAATTATAATATAATATATTATACTGTATTATGATATAATTATAATACAAAATATAATAATATAATATATATATAATTATAATACATTATACTGTATTATAATATATGTAATTATGATATAATTATAATACATTATACTGTATTATAATATATATAATTATGATACATTATACTGTATTATAATACATGTAATTATGATATAATTATAATACAAAATATAATTATATATAACATATATATATACAATGTAATTATGTAACACAAAAATTCCTAAAATTATTCATAAATTGTTTCTTTCATTAGATTGCGTATTTTTTCTTTACAGTATCGACTTTATCGGTGTTTTATATTTATTAACATTTGTAAAAGCTTTCTGTTAAAGGTGGTTGAGCTACTTGACCGAAAATCGGTTTGAATCCTTCCTTCCCAGCAATTTTTTCTTTCGTCGAGTAACAATAACTTATCAGCACAAACTTTCCCGCAGACTTCAAACTTCCGCGCAATATTTAATGGAAAGTTCAAACCAAATGAGAAATCGGACATAAATTTTCCATTTTCGCGCGGCCATTTTCTATCTCGGATAGTTCCAAACTTCGAGCAATAAATAAATCAGCTATCACGAAGCAAAATTTCAAATTTCCCCACCTCTTTAAATATTTGAAACTAGCGATGCAGCACAGTATTCGAACACATCCGTCATTGAACTGTATATTTAAACAAAGCTGGCTCGTGGCGAACTTGCACAGTTCGAAACGATACGCTTCCGTTCAGGGTGTATAAACCGACTTGGAAGGAGTTTCGATCGCGGTAAGCCGGTAATTTTCAGCGAGCTTGACGCGCGGTGCACGATAATTCTCGCACGATGAATTATTACTACAGCTCGGCTCCAGGCCTGCTGCAGTTTGCATGAGCGCTCCGTTTATGCGATCGTCTGGTGGCTGTCGGAGGAAAGGTCGAGGAGAGATCGCGAAGAATCACCGGGTCGCGAGGGAAACTTTCTCGTCCCGGTTATTACCGACGGTTGAAATAGGCATCCCTAACTCGTTAGAATTCCAGTTTCTTCTTCCTTCTTTGTTGCAATTACCAAGAACCGAGGGCTGACGTTGCACCCGAGTGCTCCTCCTGGCAAAATTGAGCTTCATTATTAACGAGATTGAAGCGTGACTCGAGGAGGTGAAAACTTTTCGGATCGTGGAACGCGAAGAATCCCCGTAAGAATACCCGTACTTTTCCACAGACACGCCACTCGTAAGTATCGAGGCTTTTAAGAAAATGGAAATCTTCCGATTATTATCCGTTTTGGGACTTTTGTATATGAGGAGGATTCAAATATAAAAATATCCACGTTGTGAGAACACAGTGCAATTCCATTCAATCTGATAAATGACTTTCTCCTCGTTTGACACTTTCTTTTTAATCACCGATTTTGGTATCTATATCTACACTGTATCTTTGCTTTTGCAATGATTCTCTTTTTAAAATTACTAATTTCGTTAACTTTGGCATTGTATTCATTAGTCTCTTGTTCCAAAAATTATACATTATGTCAAAGAAATTTTACGTTCCTTCTAAAATAGAAATTCCAATGTTTATGAACAGACCTATGTGTACTATATTATTATCTGTATTATATAGATGATATTAAATATCATTATATTATTATCTATTATCTGTAATATCTGTGACATGCAGATTAAAATTTCTCGAGTATTTTCTGAGCCAAATCGATGAATTTTCGATAACTGCTTCATTGCTCATCCATACATACATATGTATGTATCTGACGAATGCCTAGAGTTTTTAGTATATTTAATTTCATCAGCGTTTGCTGATACGTTATTTCTGTGTGACTGGCGCGACTTGCGACACGCTTTCCGTCACCGTATTTTTGTACCGAACGATTCTTTTGCTCTTTCCTTCCTTCACTCGCCTTCCTGTCTGCTTTCGATTATTCTTTCTGCTCTCTTTCGCTGCTCTTTTGTTTCTCCTCGTCGTCAAGCAGCAGCACAAATTGCGCTCATGTGTGCACTAGGCAAGAAACGGCTGTTGTGCCGCGGTGTGGACACTTTTAAAGGAGACAGGTTTTTTGCAGGTCAACGTTTGGACAAAACAGCGTTGCCTTGTTTGCCCGTCTGATAGGAAAATGGAAATATCGGTTCGTGTATTGGATTTTGTGGGAACAACGCGCGATAGATAAATGAAATAAAAACAACTACACTCTAAGAATAATATTTAATATAATAATATTCTATGAATAATTAAATAAAAACAATTATACTCTACGAACAACATTGGTCGCAGACATTTTTAACACGTAAAGTATGAAACGACAACAGGGTTGATAACTATATTTATCTATTGGTAGCATCACAGCATTGAGAGCAACAATAATTTGCAGTCAAATCATTTAATTTTAGAAGAATTTAATTGAACTTCAGAATGTGTGCTTTGGATATAAAACACAGAGTGGAATCAAGTATTCTAAATTTTAGTAATTTCGACATGAATTATTATTATCTGTGATAACCGAGTTATTGTTTAACGATATTATTTAAGAACTCACAATAGAAACAATGATTGCCATTTAAAATTTCTCTCTTTCTAATCTCATGATTATTATATTCTATCTTTCTTATGGTTATAAAAATTCATATTTTTTATATAGTTGTTATTAGTATCGTTAAAGGTTTCATTTTTATAGAGTAGTTATTAATATTGTTAAGTGAAATATTTAAATATCATAAAGAGTACTCCATCCCGAATTCTATACATCACTTCGAACATGTAAATACCCGATAAGTACGTGAATATATACAATCCAACGACTACAATTATAAATTATTGAAATAAATAATAATAATTGGCCGAAATCGTTGATCGTAACTTGAAATCAAGGACTACGCCATCGAAACCTCTGTTCAAGTATTAAAATCGCGAATATTACCGCGAGTGGAAACATTTTTTCGGAGCCGATCGATGAAGCTAATCCGCAATGTTAAATTAGGTGACTCGTTCGACCTAGATATCGATTTCATAGTCTTGCAATCTTGTAATGATGATTAATCACTGTGAACAGGTGGTATTATCCGGACGATAATGGTCAACAAATTTCAAGGCACGACTGATTCATGAACGTTCTTACGACAGGCTCGGGTACATTAGGCAATAATTAAGTGCGACATCGATTAGTAATGGTTAGGTATCGGCTCGTTGGTGTGTAGCGTCGATTAATTCGATTGGCCAGAGGCAGCGTAATTGACGGTATTGAATTTCGATCGATCGTGAATATGATAAATGCGAGTTATGCGGACCCGTCCGTAAATGCAGTTCCAAAAATAGGATTTCATTCTATTCACAAAGGCATCGTGGCAACGATATTTCATTAACGAAACAAAATGGTATCTGTATCGTCTTTTCTTCTTTTTCTCTTTTTAATTATAGTTTAATGAGGATGGAGTCGCTTTTATGAAAAATGAACGTTACTTGAAATTTTAATTGAATGACATTTTTCTTCGATCTCTTGAAAAAAAAAAAAACATTCGTTGCAATAACACTGATACACTCTTTGTATTTCGTATCGAATACCATCATCGTCATTTCTATTTCGGCGAAAATTTAGAATTTACGGATGGAATATTATATTTTTTACCTGAATTCATTTTATTCGACGTTTCAGAAAAAGCTAATTTTATTTGAAAATTAATTTAAACTGTGATTCAAGTCTTCCCAGAAATTTAGACTGTTTTAAATTCCATGAGAAATAATGGTGTCTTCGAGTAAATTAACACGTCATTCATATGTTTCTCATTCCCACGAATTCCAACATTGAATCGAAACCTTAAATTGCCCAGTGAGACCGATTGCAAGTCAGAACTACAATATTCTTACTATTCTTACAATTCTCTAATGTTCTGCTCTCAGAAAATATGGAGAGAAGTTCAATTTCAGTTCAAGGACTTCAAGCGTGAATTTCGAGAAATAAAACTTTAAATGATCGAGGCGAGCGGGAGGGAACGTGAATCTCTCAGCTTCGAATTTGGAAGCAAAAGAAAAGTTTGAGTAAAAAATGGGTAAACGAGGACTGAGAGGCGAATCGAAAGAACCGATTAAGTTACCCTCGCGCTCGAGATGTTTGTAATGGTTAAAGGTAATTCAGTTTGGACACCCTCTCCTGCTGCCTTCCTTCTTCTTTTTTCTCGTCCCTCGCCACGCGAATGCCGCGAATTCAAATATTTGCAGGCGGTCCCTTGCCGCAGGACGATTAACCGCGCTACTCGCTCGACCTTTCTTCCCGTTAGCACTCCGTCCATTTGCATAAACCGCCTGTTCCACCAACTTATCAATATGTGTATTAGGTATTGTCGTGGAAGTTGCAACGACTAATGACACCGATGCAAAAATAACTGCTCGAGCGCGGGGGTAACTTCGAGAGAGCAATCTGGCCGGTACACCTGCTGCACCTGATGAAAATTGCAACGGCCAACTTACGAATTTAATTAACGCGAGAAATTATATCTCGTGGAAAAATATTCTAACGCTTTCAAAATCTGAGAAACGTACATTAATGTATTAAATTATATTATATTTTTGTTCCGCAGTTTCACATCACACAAATATTGGATATAAATTATTTTTGAAACATTTCTGTAACGTACACATATGGTGTACAAATATTTCGAATAATCAAAATTTGTCCTTTCCTAATTCTAACTCTTTTAATCTGAAAAATGTACGTACTTTGTATTTTATATTTTTATTTCCCATTTTTGCATTAATATTGAACAAAAGTTAAATTATCCTTAAATTAACCTTGAAACACTTTTATAATGTACGTATAACATGGTATGATATTCCTAGTGATAAAAATTTGTCCTAATTCGAATACTTATTATTAATATTTCTATTTTTATATTATTATTAATGTTTTTATTTTTAATTCATTATTGATATTTTTCTCTTTTTTCTACCGAAAAAATGTATAAACAAGTATAAATTATATTATATTTTTATCTTATAACGTCATATAAATATTGATATACAAATTATTTTTCCACTTCAAAATACTTTTATAACGTTGCTAATAATCAGAATTTATCATTTCCTTATGAATAAATTTATTTTTTACCTGACGTTATTAAATATCAGCCTGTAAATTTCTCTCGAAGAAACATCATAATTAATGTACTAATATTATCTTCCTTATTCGCAACTATGTGAAAAACTAGAACGTTACTCTACTAGAGAATCTTGTTCAATCTCCATTATATTATTTCCCTTATATTATTAGTAAACAGTAAACTTCCTCTCCTTTTTACCGCTAAAAAAAAAGACAGTGCGCGAGAGGCTTGAAATTATCCAATTAAAACGGTGTTTTAATCAAAAGAATAAAGATACATCAAATAGAGAGATGAAGGAGGTTCGTTAAAGAATGTTTGAAGTTAAAGTTCTTTCAGCTGATTCATTGAAGTTACTTTACAGCTAAAGTAAAATTCGACTGGAGCGAAACTTTTTCAACTTCAGCTAAATTTCATTAATCGAGCTAAGAAATATTGTGTGCACTCTCTCCACGCTACACGAAAGCATTTCTGTATCCATTTGTAGAACTGTATAAACAGCAGTGGAATAGCACACCTTGTTCCTTATTTTCTCAATTTTATCTTTATAAACGTGTGAACTAACATCGAACAGAAACGAAAACTTTACAACGAAAATGTAATAATTTCCCATTTTCACCTCGCAAAACACCCCCAATTCCTAAATATGCCGTTAATCGTTGTTCCGATAATCGATCGTCCCCTTTTTCCTCACGATCATCGTCCCGATGCATTCAAAATGTTCGCGCGCGTACCTTTCCTTTTTTCCCCCTCCCATTTAGCAAGAACTACGATGCCCCATATACGAGGAACACGCTCGCTTCCCGAGGGCAGCGTAGTAAAAGTCACGGAGGATAATAAAGAAACATTGCCCGGCTAGGTAGAGTGGCGTTATTCGTCGACCGTGTTAAAAGCAGCCGAGTCATATTTCCTCTTGGTGTTCTTCGGCGCGAGAAAGTGAACAGCCTGCTCACAGACGGCAGACAGATCGTGGTGAACCAAAGGATTGCCTGTCGTGAATTCCTGCGGTCCGTCAGGATCTCAGAATCCCTGAAGCCTCTATTAAACAGGATTGATCACTTTCGGGTCTAACAGGGAATCTATGTCCGGATTAATTAATGAGCACGATATGCATGGAATTTATAAACAGCTCGGACAGTCAAAGGAGGGGGGGGGGGAGGGCCAGGAGTTTCCAGTCGATTTGCCGCACGACGAACTCTCTATTACCGTCAAAGATCGTTTATTTGATAAATTGATTGATTCGTCGGCGAAAATGAAATTCGCGATATCTGGAATTAATCGACCGTGCGACGCCTAACGCGTTCCCCGTCACGCGTTAGCAACAGTTTTCGTGTGACACGAGGTACAATATTTTTGACAAATTCCGCCAAGTTATTTATATTTATTTTGAATAAGTTCGAAGCAAAGTATGGTGGTGTTTAAGGCGACAAAAGTTCAAGAAGTAATGATATATTAAATGTAACAAATGGAGAATATGTTATTAATTCGTCAAAACATTTGAACTTTCAGACTTTTAATCATTTTAGTGGACACCTGAAGAATTAAAATACTTAGTGTTATATGTGTATTGTATATTATTTTTATATATTATAGATATAAGTATTTAAAATACTTAGTTATATATGTATTGTATATTATTTTTATATATTATATATATAAGTATTTAAAATACTTAGTATTATATACATTTAGTATATATATATTAATTAAAACATTTTAAATATATATTCCGACCGACAGAGATTAATAATTTTAATTAATAATAATAGTGATCTTTTAATTAAAATTATATATCAAATACAATACGTTATATATTGAATATTGTTCAACTTGGAACAAATAACAATTTTATGAGGGTCAATAAGAAATTCCAAGTCCAAACTACGAATATTAATAAAAATTGTTCATTCAGTTTATTTGCCATCGCAGTAGAAGCACAAAACTTGGAGTACTTTAATTGCTGCAGACTAAACATCAATTTATTCCACGTGCTCGTTCAGTTCTGTGCTTTGATTTAATGTCTGACCAAGTGCTGTTACATACCACTTGGCGAGTGTACGACTCTATTCGACTTACGTGCTGTATCGTTCTTCTCTTGCCCGACAAAACGACAGGCTATACTACTCAGATCCGAAATATAGATTATAATCTAACGAGCGAAGCAACCTTTCCCCTTTCTATTATCTTGGAATATTGGCGATACTTGTACGATATTAACCGGGAGGGGAATTTAATCTTCTCCCAACTATTTCATAAAACGATTATTCGATCCTCAAAGCACTTGGCTGAAGTGATTTTTCAGCTTCAGAGGGAAACCATGTTGCCAACGAGTAATTACATTCAGATAATTATGAATCGCTAAATTTTGCAAATCACAAGCTAAACTGCGAGTCGCGAGCGCGAATTGCAAATTAAATCTCGCACGAGTCGTTACTCGCTACGTTCCGCCAAATTTCGAGGTACGGTAAAGTCGTAGAAAAAAAAAAAAAAAAAATGTGAGAAAAATTCGATTCACGAGAAACGTTCTGCGTTTTTAAGTTTCTTTATGCAGGATGAAACTAGTTAGGTAACTATGGGTAACTATAGGTGGATTTAATGGAAGTTAGGCAGAGAGGTTGGCAATATGCGGCAACTTGTTACATAGATATTTCTAAGGGGTCTCGATTGAGAGTGAACACGTTATCCGATTACAGTTTCCGCCTTGATTAAACCCCTGGCGTAGTGAAGACGTTAATTAACCTTGTTACTGCCAACCGCAATTAATGGCCGAAACAACCCGTTTCTTTTTGATACTAAATAAAGTCGTAAATTCCCACCTGTAATGATTTACCGGCAATTCGCGCTTATTAACCAGCGGGGAATATCTCGCGTTTTTCCGATATTACTCTCATTCTAACAAGATGTTTAGTATTTTCTCGTTCGTACGTCGTGGGAAAATTTTCGCCTCACGTCGCCATATTCTGATAAGAATTTTAACAAGAACAAGAGTTTCTCAAGTTACGAACCAAATTACATCTACATTAGATTAGATCTAATATTAAAAGAAAACTGTTACATTTTTTTAAACTGATTGTTAAAATTTAAAAAAAATTAAATTAAATGACGTATAAACTCTTACTCTAATATTAAAATTGTATATTTCGTATAATATTAAAATCGTCATATTTTTCAAAATTTAAGAATTAAATGACAAGTATTAAACGGTCTTGAAACTATCAACATGTTTAAAAAAAAGTCAATATATCTAAACGCTGAAAGTCTCAAAAATTGTCAATTGTTTTTGTGCTTAACTATTTCACATAACAGTGTACAAACAACTGATCGCTCTTCTTTACGTTAACGAATAGACCAGATTTCCACAGATTTATGGAAAATTTGACAATTTAGAAATGCACAGTATACACAGAAATACATAAAATATCAGAAAAGAAAAAGAAAAAGTAATTTCTGCAGGCATGAAATTGCACAAAGATCCGCAGTTCATTAAACACTGAACGTTTGATCAGAGACTTGCCGATTTTTATATTCGTTGATCACGATGGGAGAAACAATAAGTAGAAATACATTCGAGTATCACGAATCGAGAGATTTATTTGCGCAGTTCGGCGGCCCGCACGGATGGATAAGGGAGAAACGGTTACGAGCCGGTAGAACGCGGAGGTATTTCGAGAATGAAATGCCTGGAATACTTGCAGCAAGGGGAGGAACGCCAGCAGAGAATGAACGCGCGTTCCGAAAGCAACGCGCACTGTTTACGGCAGCCAGTGCCGCTGCGCACTGCCGATACCGCCAATTTTTCTCGCACGAAACGAGCTACCAATTAAAATTTTTGCCTCGCGAGTTCGTCGCCTCTCGAACATTGCCGAGAAACTCATAAACTCTCACTTTTGTTCTCGCGGACGGGGCTGTTTGACACGGTCTCGGCGCGATGAATATTACAAGCGTATTACGCGAAATTTGTTCGATCACAACAGTGACTTTCAATGGTGTCCTTCGGAATTTACTTTCGCTAAAATATAACAACGATCGTCGAACGAATCGTGAAAATGAGAAAATACAACTTATACTTATTTAATTTACGGACAACTGATATTTATATTTATCGATATTTTCTAATATTCTTACTGCACACAGCTATTAATTGAAACACGACGTAACGTACGAGTAAAATATTTTAAAACGTTTCGATTGTTATTGGAGGATCTTTCGACAATTAAGCTCGAAAATATATCGATCGACGGAGTAACTATGATGGTAAGTAGTTCTGGATCTTTTTCAAATTTTTCGAAACTATGAAAAAATGAAAATTATTCGAGAGCAAGTGATATAGAATACTACAGTGTTATAATAAAAAATATATATATATAGCGCTAGAAGAGTTATATAACAGGATCATACGTAACATTTTAGAGCACACGGATTTCTAAGAAATTATTGTTCATAAATTGACATGGACATCTATTTTCTTTATTAGGCTATAAAAATAATAATAAGCAACTTGCTAACAAAATAATAATAAGTAACTTAATAATCAGATGTATTAATTTAATTATATGCTTTAATTTATTTTTATCAAATTATTTTTTCACATTATGACGTAACGTATTAATTATAGAAGACGATGCTTAATTATATAATTATCTTGCTGTACGCGTTTTTGGAATTAATTAAAATAGTTTCCGTTGTTAAATTAGAATCTGCGACGATGCAGAGTGAAAAATTATTGAAACGAGAGGGAAGGAACGAAATAATTACCAATTCACTAGAAACACAGGTAATCTCATAATGAGCTGTTAACGAATCCTGCATTATTCGATGAAAAATCTCAATCAATCCCGCAAAGAGAAATTACACAATATTGTCGGAAACGAGCAAAGGAAACGGAGTGATTGAATTCAGTCGAAGCACAGAGAATCTTGAAGTATCAAACATTGATTGACCAACGTACAATATTTAATTAGAATTCGAGCCAATTACACGGTCGAAGGTTATGAAAAGAGGGGGCAGAGTTACGAATTATCGGCTGGTGGACATTTTGTCCATTTTTTTCAGACAGAGGGCGCAGACAACGTCTGAAAACGACCGAGAGCATCAGCCGTGGTTTATTGACAACGTGCAAAGTAGCAGAACGAAAATTGCGAAAGGCAACTGCCTTCATTTCCCCCAATTTCTGATATTGAGTTCCCGGTTGCTTTATCGCGGGGATAACTACGTTTACCGGGAATTCCGTGGCCTCGCCTAACGCGCGTATGCCACGTTAATCGTCAAACGAGCTTAGAACACATTGTGCGGAACTGTTCCTCTACTGTTTAAAGACCAATCGAATTGGATAATATTGGTACAGGCATTGCGTTCCCTCGTGGATTCATCGGCCAATTTCCCGAATGTTTCTTACCATGTCGTCGTATCGATTAATTTTCCTCCATGTTACGAGCATACTCGTAAAAATATTAAAATAACAAACACGCATCGCGTAGGAAAGTGTACGTGTATGTATATACTACTCGCGTTTTGTAAAATATTTCGAAATTTCAAATTGAATTTACTGTAACAAAGTTACAATTATATTGGCCAAATTGCAAAAAATAGATACTAGTTGCGAATATATACTTACTCGTTATAATGAATTTTCTTTCTTTATCTTCCTTTGCGACGTGTCTATTTTACACGTGTAAGATATTTACAGTTTTTGGAGTACAATCTCGATCGGATTTGGAAATAAATATTATTTAAAATGGATAGTTATTGTCAGTTAAAATATTTACTGAAACTTATTGCTTTAATCGTCTAGGGTTGTTTAAATACTATCGTGCAAAATACATACTTGTATTAAATTTCTTCTAAAAAATCCATACAGATTTTTGAATTGGTATCGAACTTTATCACGAGAGTCGCGTTTCATTGCAGTGTAAATTAAATTTCAAAGTGTATCGTGCATTTATAAAATGTTCCGCACTTTCGCGAATAACTGCACGCACATGTGTATATAGCACCGAATGTAGCAGAACTTTTGTTTCAAAGAGTACATATATCTTTAACAAAAATTCTTTCAACATCCGTAGATATTAATGCTCTACTTTAGAGTCCACCAATATTTAATTCTACGTCCAATTGTATGAAATCGAAGTCCACTGTTTTTATTCTCCTGTAATTCTATCCGAAATCATCCACGTTTGCATAATGCATTCGGCCAGAGAGTAGAAAAGTGAGGACAGAAAAGCGAAGAAATGAAATTTCGAGGCTGAGTTTAAGAAAAATCGAAGCAAAATGAAATTCAACCGATTTTCGACTATCTCGAACCTAAGATTTTCGATATTTTGATCGCCATAGACCTCGATGAATATTACTCCTAGATATTCGTAATTAAGTTAACTTCGAAATTTGCAACTTTATTCACAATTCAGACACTTTGAAACGTCGTTCCTTTTTTCTTTTCTGTACCGCATCGAGTTTAAAAACTGGAACGAACCATTGACGCTCGAATTTAGAGAAAGCTTCAAACTTCGAAATTTCCGTGCACTATTAATTCGTTAAATCCTGCCAGCGTTAAACTCGTGAATTTGAATTCAAAGGGACTGCGCAACGTTTGAAACTCGGAGCTCTGTACAATGTTTCAAAGTGTATTCGTTTCACACGATAAATGGGAGAAATTAAATGTTCAAACTTCCAACTTCTCAAATTTTTCACTTCCGAGAGGTTCAGCAAACTGGGTAATGTACTTTGTTATACCAATAAACACGACAGTTATTTGCCACACTTCCTGTCCTAATAAACCTGATTAGAGCGTCAGTTTTTAAATAAATATAGAATTTGTATACAGCGGTGCACGTCTGAGAAAGTGATATTCTCCGCCCGGTATTTTGCACGCTGGATGATTGTTTTGTTAAGATGGTCACGTAGCGAAGTAAGCTAATTAAACGGCAAAAAGGGAACTTGTCGCGAAACAATCCAGCGAGATGACTCTCGTCAAAGAAACTTCATTCGCTCGTCAGAAACGAATCCGCGTGCGAAATAATGTGATCATTACACCGCAGATTTTCGTGCATTTGCGAGGAATTTAAAGACAGGGGATCCTTAATTTATCAAGTTGACTAAATATGAAAAGAACATACGAAGCGTAATGCTCGGTACGTGAAACGATTTCCAGTCCATTTTATGTTTTGTTTCCTCAACAAAAAAAATTTTATTTCTTCGCCAAAAAGTACGATTTTTTTAAACAAAAATCTTCAGTCTGATAATCATCGATGCACCTAATGTTTCTCACGTGTTTCCTTTCCCACCAATTTTCGTCATTTTCGTTTATCGGTCTACTTTGCAGAAACGTCTACTTTTGAAGGAAACGAAGAATGACTGGAACCGCAGGAAGAAGCAAGAAAATGAAGGAATCGAAGAAACGAACAAAGAGCGTAGAATTTGATCCAAGCAGCAAAAAGCGGGCATCGAAAATTGGAAAAGTAAAAAAAAAAAATAAAGAAAGAACATTCTGATTAGGAGCAATGAAAAAGAAAAAGAAAACAAAAGGGAGAATAAAAGGAACTCGATTCCGAAGCTTCTGAACTTACTGTCAATAAGACTACATATTGACTTACGCCCTCGATATGAGAATAAAGGAGCTGAGACTGTGAAGAACGCGCGCGAGTAGAGAACGAAACGTAAGACACGATAGATACGAGTAAAGGAGAGAAGGAACAAGAAGCAAGAAGAAGAAATGAAAGGAAACTTGTACTTGTTCGTAAAATGGTAATCCCCAGTGAATTAAATTTTTGATCAATCGACGAAAGATACTGATGCCCTATCGAAAATGCTCTTATTGAAAAGAATTCTCTTAAAAAGAAGAAGACGCCATATGTATCTTCATCCCTCTTAGGCTCAAAGTTCCTTACATTCGTGAACTAATATAAACGCGCAATTGGTAAATACAGTCAGTCGCAGAAATTTATATATATACCTGTCAAGTTTCAGATACATGAAACAGAGAGAGAAGAGTTATTTTATGGCCATCATTTTATGAATCTAAACGCTAGAGCTAGAACGATCAAAGAATAAAATTTCCATCGGAAACTAAAACTTAAAAAAAAAAAAAAACAAACTTTATAACACAAATTTATTTATCGTAATAATATAATAATGTATGTAATATAATTTCGTGTACTGCATAATGTATGCTGTTATATTTAATATAATAACGTAATATTGCAATGTTGTAATGTAATTTCAAATTCAAAATACGAACAAAACAAAATTTACGATACCGTTTTGCATCTGTAAAATTACGAATTGGTCATTTCGATCGTTTCGATAGTTTCAGCGACGATCAATTCCATGACTCAGCGTTACCTTCACGGAATGCAGAACCTTAATCGGAGAAAATTATGCGCACGTCACGTCGAAAGAAATTATTACTAAAATCTTGCCATTCAACGTTACCGTGAACCTTCGCTCCAAGAATGTTTCTTCAATTAGAAGCGTTTCGCGGAAAGAAACACGTTCGTTTCATCGAAACAAACCCAGCCTCCACGGTCAAAGGCCGCCATTAACGCTATTAGCTCTCGCAGAGCTGCGAAACTCCCGGGCGTCGTCGATTTCAATCAGTTTTTTTCCATCAAGCCGAGGCATCCGATATTCAATCAGAGTGACCGGACAACGCGTGTATCGGTGGCAATCGCCTGAGACCCGGCGATAAAAGGAGAGAGTTCCGACGAGCCTATTCGCGCGGTCAGACTCGAATTAAACCTTCGTTCGAATTCCCCTCCGCCCTGCCCTTTGTCCGAAAGGTTGTTTACAGTCGAGCCGGGACAATGACCGGCATCGAATTCACCGGCGAATCGACGATCCGGTTACGGAACAACCGGCTGGCAAAGCGAACGGGACGAGAGAGGTGGAGAAAATGCAAGAAATTGCTTTCGCGTCGCGCTGTTGTCCGCGGTTGTTGCCCGGTTGTAATCCGCTGTAATTTGCTGTCCCGTGGATTTTTGTGCAATTTACGCGGAAAGTTCGAAGCTGCGGAGATACAGAGCGTTGTTCAACGTGCGAACGACAACGACGCGCGAAATCATCCGAGATGTTACAAGTTGGCGCGGTGTCTTTGCCATTTCGTCGAATCGATTTAATCGTATTATGAATTAAAATCACGTTGTCGTATTATGATTTTTACATCACTCGAATGTATCGACGAATGTTTCGTTTATACTATAATATACCAATTATACTGTAATATAGTATAATATACTATAATATAATATACTATAATATAATAACTACAATATACCATAATATAATATACTACAATATACCACAATATAATATACTAGAATATACTATAATATTATATACTAGAATATACTATAATATACTATAATATAATATACTACAATATACTATAATATAATATACTAGAATATACTATAATATTATATACTAGAATATACTATAATATAATATACTACAATATACTATAATATAATATACTAGAATATACTATAATATAATATACTACAATATACTATAATATACTATAATACAATATACTGTAATATACCACATACTTGTACAAGAATTATCAACTTGGAAATTCAGGGAAGAAACAGAATTTCTTCGGTTTATCAGTCGCTTTGAGATAATTGGCGAGTGAAAGAATCGAACGGAAATGTCTACGATCTCCCTCAAACGAGAAATTTACATTTCCCGAAGCCTTCTTTCGAAATTTCTTCAGAGGGATGTTCTCGTTTCTAGAACTACTTCTCAGCAGAAGAAAAAATTGTTTCGTCGTAACATCACACGGACAACAAAGTTTCGAATATCTGCGTGCGTTTTTTTTTTTGTTAAATGACTTGACTCAAAATTATTATGATTCTCAGCGGTCCAATTCCGTGCGTTGGTCTTTTGTCAAATAATTAGTGTGGTTCTCAGTGATGCAACGATACCACCTGAAAATTAATTAATACTCGGAATTCTACGAATCTGCATAAAAATTCGCCATCTATCGACCACGGTTCTCCCGCTTTGGAAATTCCAACCGAGGAAATCCCTGTTTCCTAACGCGACTCAAGCTTAATTAAGACGTTAACGTTATCCTCGAGTCTTTCGTGCACGATTCCGGCGTAATCGGAAGGAAAGAGAGAGAGAGAGAGAGAGAGCTGAGAATTTGGAAAAGGATCTGCAATGGAGTAGCTCGGTGGAACAATTTTAGACGTCAGATAACGTCAGACTTTATAAGAGAGAGACAGCGTGAATAGAGATTCCGAAACGAATCTTCAGACGGCTTTCCGCTTCTCTCTCTCTCTCTCTCTCTCTCTCTCTCTCTTAATTCAAAAAATGACGCCTATTCAAATGCAAATGCCGTTATGATACGAACGAAATCAGATTGTGTGTACGATGGATGAAACGAAGTCTCGAGTTAGAAAAAAAACGAAGATCCGACAAATTTCAATTTCAAACAGTTAAAGTATTTTATAGACATTAATTTATTCAATGTTGCAAGTTACAATTGTTATAAATAGATTGTGAAAAAATGGATAAACATGAATGAATCGAAAACTAATTATACAAATTAATTGTTTTCTGATTGTTATTATAGTCGAAATAAGTTTTGTCACACGTGTGGAAAGTGTACTAAGATCCTCGTCAGATCATGTTTTTTTATTTATATTCTACTAAGTTCGTCTGAATAAACATTCTTAAAATTTCTATACAATCTCGACTAAGTAATCGAGTGAAATCCATAACATGTCTAGTACTATTTACCAATATAAAATATTGGAATTTGACAAACACATAGAAACGCATACGTGATCGATCATACGTTCGGAGAAAATGCGAATTTAACTAAGATTGTTATATTTTATCGTTCGATTGTAGCTTGTTGAAGTCCTGTTGACAGCTGCAATTACAGTTCGAAAGCACGTGCGATAATATCGATAACAACGTGTTAACGATTCAAAGACAATCGCATTTCTGTACTTGAAACCTTGTCGATAAGTTGACAGTTCGTGCAGCCAGATTAATCGATCAATATCGAGTGACTGATTTTAATACCAGCTACGTTAAAAAGAGACTCGCGTTCTACCTCCGAAATAATTTACTGAAAATTCCCCTGCGAGAAACCCTTTGACCCATTGCAAACAATCTATGCACGCCGACGTAACAAAGGACGCGCCTCGTTTCACACTGGAGGGCTTTTCGAAAGCTAAATCGCCTGGTTAAGCCTGATCTTCTAGTTTACACGCGTTCCTCGAGCAGAGCGACAGCTTCGTGACGATGTAAACGCCGCGATAAGGCATCCAATGATGAGGAAAGGAAAATTGCTAAGAGGCTTTCCCAGAGAAACAGAGAGAGAGAGAGAGAGAGAGAGAGGCTAGCAAAACAAACTTTACAAAGGGAATATCCTGAAAATTATACAACACTGTTATGTATCGTTTCTGCAATTCGCTCTGCGAATTGTTCGTTCCAGTTACAACTCGAAAGTTACGTGAAAATTACTGTTGTCACGTTTCATTAAAAACGCACCTCTTTCACGCCTAATTCAAGTCGATCGTACGACGAGAATTATCCTCGACATTCAAATCAGTCAAAAAATAATCTTGCAAGTGGAATCGCTTCAAAAAAATAATTGGGCAAGTAGTGTCGGTTTGTCACTGATCAGACCGAGGATATAATCGACAGTTAGAGAACGTGGTACAAGTCAATCGCCAGAGGAGCAGTAGGAGATACTAACTAATTGGGATCATTGGCCAGACAAGTAGTACGAGAGAATAATGTCTCGGCAGACGATGCAGCAAAAGTCCGTATCTGATCAGGGGAAGTTGCACGAGTTCGCATCTGGTTGGACAAATGACAGATGATTGTAATTAGTCAGCCACGTGGAGTTACTACGTTCGAACAAGCTACGGTAACATTTTCATGCCACTCCGTGTGTGAAATTTCTTTTATTTCTACGAGGGGAAAACATTTGGCTTCGATTCCAAAAGGATCGACTGCCGTGCTGTTTGTACGTTTCATTTCACTTCACGCGTTAATAAATTGATGGCTGGTACAAACATCAAATTGTTAGCAAAGTTACGAAAAGTTCTTTTCGGATACTAGAAAATAAAAAAAGAAATCGATTATAAAGAGAAATGAAAATTAATGTGACTGAAAAATTTTGGTGAATTGATGATTATTACAAATACAAATGTAACAGTGTTAATAATATGATATAAATGGAATAGCAATAATACGTGTAGAAAATTTCTTTCAATTCTATGATTCTAAAGACGAAAACAATTTAGATTCCATTGTTACAAAAACCAATTGTTCCTCTTTCACGTGTTGAAAATTATAGCGCATTAACGACCACTGCGATTAAACGAGCACAGTAATTAAACGGTATCGAAATTTTTCTAAATTCCAAACTAACGAACGCAGTTAAAAGACAGCGAGAGTTCTCGCCGTTTCTGCTTCGATATTCCCCGAGACGAGGTATCCCTTTCATTATCTTTCTCGGCCTTAATTTTCCTTCCAGATGAAATCTGCAAGATAAATAAAGGGTTATCTGAGACGAAACGGGCGAGTTTTCTTTAAATTCCAGCCGCTTTGTCCGACGATTTAAAGCGGCCTCGCTTTGAAAAAGAGAAATTTATTCAATTTCAGAGCGGCCGCGACGTGATGGCCACAATTTCACGTGATGGATCACTGTTTCCATCACTGTTTCAATATTTCAGTTGAAAAAAATGTCACGGCGTTCCACACGCGCACGCGGTGATAACAAACACGGAGGGAACGTCGAGGCAACCGGCCGTCATAAAATTTTAGAGACCGGGGAATTTTGTTGTGAAGCTCCGCCAGACTCCTCCTTACATCAAATTTATGTGTCACGTGTGCATATCGCCTCCCTGCGAAATCCCTCTCTTTTTTTTTTTTTTTTTTTGGCGCTTCCGAATACGTGCTCGAATCCCTTTTAGATACTTTTACGGACATTTTCGGCGAACAACGGTTGCTTTCGGTAAACAGGGATGTTTTCTCGCTCGAAATTTATTTATCCCACCTTCTATTATGCGTAGGATGGTTTCGTGCTATATCGAGTATAATAAACGTGTAAAACACAGTAATTGTTGCACCTACGTGTGTGTGAATTATCTGTTAATGAATAGCTAGAATTGTATAATATTAAAAATATAATTTTAATATCTAAATGATTGATATATGGTATACAATTTTTGCTTAATGATCAGAAATAATTGAATCATCTTTGAGATCATTAATTTGAATGGGACTTAATAGACCAGAAATGTTAATTAATAACGATCAAATTTATAATTCAATTACCACTAGGCGTGCATTTTTAATAATTTCTTTGCAGTTATATATTCATACTTGGAAGATATGGAAATTTTTTTCAATTCCGTTAATACCAAAATCTTCAGTTATAGGAATATCGAAGAATAAATATTTCGTCAGAGATGTCGAAGTGGAAGAATTTACAATTACACGGTAAAACACGCGAGCTTTTATTCATATGCACTTTACGAAGAATCATTTAATCACTAATCGTAGAATCATAATGCACTAATGCATTGCAACGTACTAAATAAAGTGTACATATTCGTGAAAATACGTTGCTTTCACGAAACGTTAAATTGAAATAAGGAAGTAATTTTCCACGGCGGTAGAAAATCTCGTCTCTCCCAAACAATCCGCAGCAATCTACGAATTATTGCTGGAAAATGTTGCGCGCCGCACGTCGTAATCGCTTCTCAGCGATTTTAGCGGACGTAAACATCCACTTTCAGTTTTTCGTTTCCGGGTTTTAATGAAACACCACGAACTACAGTGTTTATCCGCGTAATAAAAATCCACGCGTGATTTATGAATTACCGCTTGAAAGTATTATTTTTGTGATCGCGTTTCATTTTCATCCGTAAATTCACGCGCTAAAAACACATATGAAAATCGTTCGTTTCATCTGTGTATTTAGTTTTGTGATACATCCGAGCAGAAAGTGAAATTTGAATAATGTTTCCAAACTTTCTGACGTGTACTATTTAATTATAATAACTAAAATGATAACTGTGTAAAATTGATACATGCAGGATATTTGGATGGAGGAATATTATAATTTATTTAGAAGATGCTAGAAAAAATGCGAGAAAAACGTTCGTTTGCTTGTCATGGTTGGTCACTGATCGTCGAATGTCGTTCCGTAACTCTCAGCATTTTTTTGTTTCGTCCACATTTGTTTGTGATTCACACTCACATTGCATCATTTTTATTTAAATGTATATTAACGAAATTAATCCGCACAAGAAACATCGAACTGTGATTGCGATTGTAAATCTATAAAATTTACCTGCAAAGTATAAAGGTATAAATTGACATTTTGATCATCCCAGTGTCGGTCTGTGTTTTAGAAAATTCGAATATTTTAAACACGTGATTACTTTTTTCAAACAAATGTCTTCAAACTTCTTTCGTCTTCTGTTTAACAACAATTAAACTGAATCATCCAAAGTATTACGTGAAACACGAATGAATGAATGCAAGTGAATTGAAAGATGCTTTCAATTACATAGATGCATATTGTACAAAATATCGCAATAAATTAGATTTATTATCATTGCAAATCGATAAAACTTCTACGTTGAGTTACAAGTTCGCCTTCTTGATCATTTTGGTAGTCTGCGTGTTTTAGAAAAAATTTATCGAACCCTTAAAACTGGCATCGTTGGATTACAAATTGGTCATTTCGACGAAATTTAGTAAAATTTCATTTAGTGCCAGTGATAGCGGTAGTTCTAGTTCTAATACCAAATAACATTTTCAATCACTGGCATCTGCAAATTGAATAGCAGTTGACGTAATGCACGCGTTGGATTTACAACAAGGGCTGAATACACTGATGGACAACAATGGATATTTGAATTACTATTGACTAGTACATGAGTGCGCAGTAATGACTGATTTACGGGACTTGATTTGACGGGGTCTGATTTCGAATATAGTTCATGGCAAAGTAAAGCTCACACAACGTAGAATATGTACATAAATATTCTTTAAAAAAATAAAAATCTTAACTTCTTGAATATTCCTTGAAGAAGTGAAAATCTCGAAACTTCTTAAATATTCTTTTTAAAAAAAAGCAAACGATAAAAATATTTTTTAAAAGAGTGAAAAAAATTCAATTTGAAAGGATGAAATTTCGTTGAAACACGTAAAAATTTTGTCAAAAATTCAAAAGTTCAAACTATTCGATCGTTCGCAAATTTTCACACTACATCTTTATAAAGTTGATCATTTCTACGTGATTCCTTCAAGTACATGTGTAATTCACATAAAGTACACAAGAACGTGAAGGAAAAATGAAACGGAAGAATTTTTCCCAAGTTTTAAAAATTTCAAACTTTCGAATTTCGAAAATTTCAGATTTCCTGGTACACGTGCAAGACTATAGAATTCTTGTGTGCAAATGCAACTAACGTATTGTCGAAATATACTCACAAATTGGCAAATAAAAAAATTTCGAGAAATTCTGACATCTTGCAGTCCGACTCTAGTTCAAGATCGGTTATAATAACGAAAACAGAATCATACAACAAACTGTAAAAGACTTCAATTTTCGTGATCATTATGGATCTAGTCACGAAGAGAATATTTTCAGGGACATTTGAATTTTCTTTACAATTCTCGAGAATAAAACTGACCTTACTTTCTTTCTTATAAAGAAGCGAATTCAAGAGGAATTACCCCTCAAAACGATTCGAATATAATAATTAATATAACTTTATTATTTTTCATTAACAATTTCATTAATAGTTAATATTATTTTGTTACCATGTCATATAATTCTTTCTTTTCACTTCTTACTAAATTTTCATAGTTCCAAATATCGACAATTTTCCATCGTTGGAAAGTTCGATTATGCTCTTCGTGTATAATCAATATGCGAGCTGTCAAAGAGGATGAGGCGTTTGTTCCGTTTTCATTTCGACGCGTCCGCGAATTTCCACGCGGGGAATCTGCCTCGCGTACAGGGAACTGAAAAGTCACTGAATCGAAAGTTCGCCGGTTATAAAGTTTCGAATTACGGAGAACGGCGGAGTTGAAAGTCCATGTAAGAGGGATAGTTTATTCTTCTCGTTTTTGTTGTTGCTGCTCTAACGCACCAAGAGCAACTTGTCCCTTTGTGATGTGCCGGGCGTGTTGCAAACGTTGCGCCAGCCGTGTGCAAATATTTTTCCTCGAATTCACCGGAAATTTCGCGAAGAAGCACGGAACTAACTGAAAGCGTCAAGGAAATTAACTTTTAACTTATTACACGTATAATTCACCCACCTGTGATAAACTTCAACGCTCGAACTTTCCAAATTTTTATCGTTGCACGAAATTTTGCGTCAAATCCGGAACCGAACCACTTCTCGACTTTTCGTTTTCGAGAAAATGGTGTACTTTAATTAGGAATTACCTTTAATTAGAAACAAGCGAAAGCTTCATTTATAATCACGATTGAATCGACGAAGCGAAGAGTTTGAGAAATCGTAACAGGACGAAATACGTACGTTTGAAGTTAAGAAACACCGACATACCTCGCAAGTGCTCTTCGTTTTCATAATAGACCGAAACTATACTCGCGTTTTCACGCTACGTTTCAAGCGAAAAGTTACGAGTATCGTCGTAATTATCTGACAATCAAGATCTCGTTATCAGCATGGTATCAGCGTTGTTTTACACGTTCATGTCATGGGAATAAAAAAAAAAAAAAAAAGAGAAGGGATAATTAACCAAGGCTACGCTACGTAGATATATCGTTCCGTGCGTTAAATAAAATATCCGACGAATATTAGAGAAATACTGCAACAGCGATGAAACCCTGTCAGTTACATCCTTTCGACAACAAAAGAGAAACGAAACAAGAGACAGAGAGCAAAAACGGAAAAATGGAAAAATTAATTAACGTCAAAGCAAATATTATTACTAACGTGTTACCGTTGTTGCTTCGACGTTTGAAAATTCAATGGAACTGACGCTTACGTCACATTTCGAAACCCTGTCATTTTGTCAAGGTTCGATAACGAAACTCGACAGGAGGAGGAGACTCGTACATTTCAAATCGTAATTAACAACTGTATCATTCATTTCATCTAACTGAATGGGCAAAAAAAAAGTTTTTAATTGCACTGAAGGAAATATGTCGTGTTAATTAATTCCTTGCGCAGTCTATTGCATAACGAGATGAATTGTTTGAATCAGACGTCAGCGATCTCTTGAAGTACGTATTAATTAATTCCTCGTAACGTAACGTGAATTACGTTCAGACATAATTATTCAAATCGAACGTGAGCGAGGTATTCTTAGTCATCCCACTCGATTATCCATTACCTATCATCGTTCCATCTCTTTCGGTCAAAAGAAATATTCATTCGTTCAGGATTATTTCAGAAATTTATTTACACGGCAGGTTTTCCTATCAATTGAAAAATATCTGCACTCCCGTCGCGAGTAACCCAATCAGATGAATTACAGGCGACGAAATAAATTCCAACACTGTCAAAATTCCATCCTGCAAAATCCCGTGCGCAAGTTTCTCGTTCGCTGCGAATTGATCCAATTTGCCAATGGATATTTATCATCCCACGGTACGAACTGCGCCGCATTCATCCCTTTATTTGTTACTTGTCAGGCTGTTAATCCAAGATCGAGCAATATTTCGCGATTAAACGAGCGAGTAAATGACATACCTCTTGTCAGATTTTGGGAATTCGACTCTGGCACGTAGCGTATCAAATTTATCGAACCGAGGGCAACGGCTGATCCTTCTTTCGGGATAGTTTAACTTGGTGTGTCAGAGACCAAATACCGGTTCGGCCTATCTCATTTCCCCTGGATTTACGTTGGACTCGCTCCTTTCGAAACGAATTTCGCGCGATAGGTAATAAAAGGGACGAAGATAAAGGGGCGTACGTAGAAAAATCGTTCGCCACGGTAATAACGTCTAACGCTGTTTCATCACGTTCCTTTTAATTTAAATCAAAGTGTCTCTTGCCTTGTCGTGGGACGAATCGTTCGCTGTATTAATTGGAAATTCGACTCGAAAGCATTTGGTACGCTGTTACTTCGAAGAGTAGGGAATTTTCGTGGTGGAAAATAAAAGAGACAGTCATCTGCCTCGAAACAAACGTCTGTGTTTAGATATTTATACGAAGTGAAATATAATCTCTCAGGAAAAATGAAGTGAAATATCATTAATCATGCGAACAATTAGGTTCGGAGGGATAGCAACACTTGAAGATGTAGAGAATTTATAGTAGAGAAGATTATTTGCTTCGAGGTTAGAGTGAATATCAGAATGTACACATTTACTCCTGGAGAAAAACAAAATTCTCCTATAATCCAGTCGCGTCGAAAGCACACGAACTGATCCTTCTTGCAAAGAGGAAGAAAAAGAATTCTTCCACTAGAAAATTAATTTTCGCCGTCTGTCAATATGTCTTACTTTTACTCTTCCTGGAAGGTCGGGTCGATCTTTTATTAACTCTTGAGAAAAGGTACACGCGATTCGTCATTTCATCGACGAAATTGACTTTGTACTCGATTTATATGTTACCAGAGAACTGCGTCATTAATAGAGAATAAATTCTTCTAATGAAACGAGACGAAACTAGATAAAAATTTTCACTTTTCGAGCAAATAATATCTGTCACTCGTTGCGATATTATTCTTACCAAATTCATCGTGAAGAATAAACTTTTAAATCAGTTTTTATCAAAAAATGTTCCAAAAAACAATTCGTTTCGTACTCTCAAACGCAATCCTCTACAGTACAACTCTTATTAAATTTTTGTCTGAAGAATAAATTCTTACTAACGAATAATCCAAGAAATAATTCATTTCCTGTCCAAATGCAATTTACTGTCCGTTACGGTACAATTCTTACTAAATTTTTAACGAAGAATAAAGAAATTCTTTAAATAAATTCTTATTTAAAGTCTGACAAACAATTCATTTCCTCTCCAGGTGCAATCTATCGTTCGTTACCGTGTAATTCGTACGAAATTTTTAACGATCAAAACTCTTTAAATTAATCGTTGCTAAGAAAATAATTCAGACATAAACAGAACCAGGAAACGAAACCAAGAGACCAAATAATATCTCGAATTAGCATTCTTTGCAATGAACAATCAATTTATAAAATTTTCCTCAAACTCCACAACGCACGTAAAACATTCAACAAAAATTTGCTTTCCGATATTTCGAGACTCGCGTTAAAACTTTCGTTTAACGATATCGCTGCGAGGATAGCCATATGGCTGTAAGTGGCTGTCTCATTTTCGAAATGGAATCGCGTACACAACTTTACATTCCGTGGCACCGTGCTTCGTGTGTAATGTACTCTCGTTTCAAACAGCCTTTCCAGTTTCGCGTCCCCGCGAGGAAAGCGGGCAATAAAAATGCAAAATACAGGCGTGCATCTTTATGTATTTACACGTTTAAATATTTAATTATTTGCAAACTAAAGTGTACGGGTCGCGCGCACTCAATTTCTCCGTTCCATTTGCATATGGTTAAAAAAAAAAAAAAAAAAAGAAAGCGAAGTGCGAATTGCAACAACACACACACACACATACACACACACACACACACACACACACACACACAGATAAGAATTTCCTCTCCTACTTTTCTCGGAACTGAAGCTTGTTGGTTTACATTGAGTTATATCGGGAATATTCATAGGAAAATTCTGGAAAAAAATTTGCGAACGACTGTGGTCTGTGCATCGTTTTATCAAATAACGCATGCATTAAGCTTTCTTCGTTCCATTTGCAGTTTGTTAAAAGAACGGTGCGCGAACGGTATGTATTGAAACATACAAAAAGAAAAGAATTTTATTCTCTGTTGTTTGTAGAGCTACGACCTGTTATTACAATGAATTGAGAGAAAAGAATTTACAGACAACAATGTTACATAATTGAAAAACCTCAGACATTTTTATGGTAGATAAGTTTCGAACGGTTCTCTTTGACAACTGTTACGACTGGTCGGCCCAAAGTAGCATTTCTTAAAATCGGACGACCTACTATGCAAAAGTTTGCAACGAACATATTCTACTAAATGTACTTAAACCAATAGTACACGTCGACTTAAACCAATATTACCAGCTCTTTGAATTATCAATCACCAATAACAAAATCTTGAAAAGTGATTTTTTTAAAAGAACTAGAAATGGAAAATGTTTTATTTTCTGTCTGCAAATAAAGTTATTAGAAGTAAATCAATTATCTTTCTTTACACAAGGAAACCTGAATTTGATGTTAAATCATAATCTATATGCTAAGTATGATAAAATATTTTAGAATATCTCTATTAATGTTTTTTGCGAATCCAATTAAAAGGAGTGAAAGCATTCGATATCTTTGACAATCTTGGAGAACCCAATTACAAAGAGTGATCAAAATGGAAAGGAGAAATTCAAAGGGGAATTCAAAATATCGTCGAAGACAAATAGAACTAGGAAATATTTCTCTGCAAATGGAAGTACCTCCGACACCATTGACAATTTCAGGAAATCCAATTACGACAGGCAATGGAAAGAGGAATCAAATTTTCCCCAGAAGTATTGTCGAATGCTAATAGAAACACGAATATATTTGTAAACGAAAGTATTCGATATTTTTAATAATTATGGGAAATTTAGTCGCGACGAATGAAATGGCAATATCTTCGATATTTTTGCGAAATCCAATTACGACGAATGGTCAAAAGGGAAGAGGGGAATTTTTGAAATATTGTCGAATATAAATAGAAACAGGAAATATCTATTTATTTGTAAATAGCTCCAATATTTTTGATAATTTCGCGAGATAACGACGAGTGATCGGGAAGGGAAAATTCTCCCTAAGGTATTATTAAATGCAAATAGAAATAGGAAATATTCCTCCAAAAAGAAGGAATAACTTGGATGTTTCTGATAATTCTGCGAAATCAAATTACGACGACCGACCTATCCAAGAAGGGATAACACGAAAATGAATATTCCTTTAATCCATTCCCGAGAAATCACGAACGGAGACGCGGTTGATGTTATTCGAGTCGCGTATTCTTGTCGGAAGAGAGCACCACCCGAAAGTAGTTCGGTTTATTTATCGTGACGTATTTAAACGACAGGAAAGTTAACGGAATCCTTGCAAGGTTGAAATTTTCAAGGGGGCCTGACGTCTCCATTTAACTTTCGCATTACGCTACGCCTGACGTTTGCCGAGCGAGTTCGTATAACTTCCCGCAAAATCGATCTTAAACACATTTTCGAACCTTCCGCTGCAATTTCGCGGTCCCCGTCGTTACGATTCGACGTTCAAACACGCTTTCGATCCTTTTAACGAGAACAATTTCATCGTGGAAACTGCCGAACCAAAAAAATAAAAAAAAAGAGAACAACGAAAGAATGTAAAAAAGATAACCGCCATCGTCTTCCTTCGATATTACACTCGTTGTCGAAAGTTTTAGTTTAAATAAGCCCGGCTCCTGTTGTAAAATTATATCGTTTCAATGGATAACATTTCTCTGGACAATTTACGTAACCCGTAAAACATGTGACACCCGCTGAATCGTATCAGATAACGCGTACAGCGTATTACTTGATCATCTTTTGTAATTCATAATATACGAGGCGTTGAAGTAATAAATGATGAGAGCCACGAGCGAAGACTTTCGATGGAAATTAAGAAGAAGCGTTTTTATTAATTTTGACACTTCTGCGTCATTTATCACTTCAACGTGGTGAACATTGAAATGGTAAATTAATTTCATCTCGTAACAATCAAATTTAAAAAATTATTATTACGTGACGTAATATGATACTGTATTATATTAACAATAATAACTACTATTTATAATATATATTTAAACATCTGTTACTGTAATTCTTTCATCGTGAAAAGAACGATCCAAACTTCAATGGCCAAGATTTTTCAACGACAATAGCAGCCACCAAAAATTCGTCAATCGAAATATATATACAAGGAAAATCGTTCATCTTTCCGACATTTGTGTCACTTGTTACTGCAATTCTTTAACAGAGGGAAATGTTAAAAATACAACTCTTCACTTTCGAGCGAACAATCTTGTTTTAACTAGATTCCTCGCGCTCGAGCGCGAAAATTACCGTATAAACGTTTCAGAAGATTTCCACGGAATAACCGGTACAAACAGAGAACGAACAGATGGAAAACGCTTTCCTTGCAAACTATTTAGGAAAATAGCGATGGCCCAGCACGGTGGAACGCAATTTTGTCTCGAACGTGGGACACCGATTGAGCTTGTTCGTGTAGAAAAAAAAAAAAATTCGCTAAACCTGGATTTCCCTTCCAATTTTAATCTCGCAGAACTGCGTGACGAGTTCACGGGAAAACACCGGCGAATCTCGCGACAATCGCACGCGTTGCAATTGATTTTTACGATGCAACTGGTTTACAGACGTGTCACGCCACGCGAACTCGTCACTTTCACGAACACGAGGAACATTATGTTTGAACAACGACGTAGCAATGGAACGCGCAACGAACGATGAGGATATTAAAAGATAAACACGAGAACGAAGTCCGTCTATCATGAAACGATGCAGTTTGGAGTTTCGATGGTATGTTAGAAAGTTGGGCGAATTTGTGACTTTCGCATGTGTACGAAAACATTTGAAAAAGAAAAGGCGAAAGAGAGTTTACGAGAATAGCGATGCATGAACCAAGAGTCAAGTTACAGTGCAATTTATAAAAGCGTTCGACGAAATTTATAATTTTTCAGTGCACGTGAATAATTTATTGAACAAACGGAGAAGCACGCAGGTACTGTGATTTCGTAAAGGAAATTTGCACTCGACTTGTTAGAAAGTTTAACAAAATCGTAACTTTCGGTATAGAAAGATACATATTGTATGATTCTATGTATGTATAGAAACAAGTAGAGAAGAATTATTGTTAAAATAGTGAAGCACAAACTTTCTCGTAACTCGATCGCAGGAAGTTCGATAAATTTATAACTTTCAGTGGGTGAGTGAAAATATTTAAACAGTGGTGAAAATGACGGAGGATTGTTTACAAACGTAATGAAATATAGACGTGGTCCATATTTGAAATTCGAAGACACGGCATTTCTCAACATCATAATTTAACATAAAACGCGAACTGTACACGCCAATGGCGGAGATAGATTTAATACGTTGGTCGAGTTCGTTCGTAAATAGAATGCAAATTGCCAACAGCTTTATCGAGACGTCTGTCAAGACTTTCGAAAGGAGTTACGCAATCTTCGATATTTCCTGTCTTATTCAAATGATTTCTCAGGAACAATAAGATTTGCATAGCTTTATTTTAACAGCGAAAGGATTCGACGTATTTAGAATAGACCAGCTGTCAAAAAAATGACAAGAAACAGTCACGGCAACGAGTTTCAAATGAATATCTCTCAACATTCTCTCGATGACGTAGAGTTTACAATTAGTCAATGTATCTTGAATATATTAAATGATTATTAACATTATTAATTATGAATATTATGATTAATATTAATTATTAAAAATACTATTATTAATATCGAGTATGATGAAATGTTCTCTGGAAAATTTTTCCCCCGTTTAGTTTCGAAACAAACAACTTAATCTCACCTTTTAAATTTCATTTTAATTTTAATCGCCGTATTGCATAATCAAACGCGGCGATTCAAAGAGGCGAAGATGTGAAATTTAATTCGATTACTGACAAAAGGGAAACTCATCACCGTTAAATAAATCAATACCATTTGTATTAATCGACAATTGTATTTGAATTTGAATTGTCAGTGAATCACTAACTTCGATTCAATCCAGTGTTCGTCGATAATACTTCGGATAATATTGCCTTAGGCATTTGGCAATCAATTTGACAATTAACGTTTGCTCACAAGAATGAAAACTCTCGGATGATATCCAATATCTGAAAGAATACCTGATTGAATGACCGATCGTCTGACAAGCTTGATTACGATTGATATTTATGCGCAGCGGAGAACAGTTCATCAATTTTGGTTCAATCTTCAGTCAAAGAGAAACAACAACAATGGGATGGCACGACATTCATGGCCTTTTTAAAATTTGTGGCTCGTGATCCATCAAGGCGAAATACATAGGATGCTATAACTGCGACATTTTCATACTCTCTACTGTGCGAGTTTTATTAAATTTTTTCATCGAAATCCATTTCATTGAAATCCACTTTGTTACAGCCGATGAAAAACGCGGGGAAGCAAAATTGAAATTTCCCCCGTTTTGAGAAAATTGACCTATCATAATGTCAAGCAGTTATTCTCTTTATAATATTTTATAGATATCTTTCCTCGTGCAATATGCTAAAACAATTTTCTTGATAATTCTTAGACAGAGAACTTTCGTGTATCGGTGTACTGGAATAATTATGCTAAAATACCACCAAGCACTACAAGTTGAGCAGTCCTCGGAAGTATAGAATTTGAAATTTGTTGTTCACTTTGTCTCTTGGGACCAGCGCTTTGCATCCTAATAAATTGGCGCGTAACTTTCAGCGAAGAAAAACAGATTTCCTAAATGATCCGCATTTATTATAAATACTTTAACTTTGAAACATTTTCACTTTCGCAACGATTTAATCTCTCTATCATTGCCTATCTGGTATTCTACGTTGTGATACATTAATCACTGCAACATCTCGTATGAATTATAATGACACTCATTTAATCGGTTTGTATCTTCCTTCTTTCAACAAAGTGAGACAGAGGATTTTAGAAATTATTTCAGACTTATAATGTGTCTCCGTTTCAGAGAAATAAATGCATACACCGTCGCTCGAAATTTCAAAATTTTTGTGTATATTTCAAAAGACGAAATCTTAAAAGCAGCAACAGCTTAGAATTTTGTCAAGGCTTGGAAAAATTTGCTTGTGGAAAGCGAATGAAATTACTTTTGAAAGTGTCAATTTTGACCTAATAATAGAAATTAAAATACAAGTAGACATTAATATACAAAAATTGTAGTCTAGTGCAAGTTCATTTTCCAAATAAAATTACACATCGCTCAATTACAATCTTCGAGTCTTCGAAATTCAAACTAACGTCTGAAAGGAACACCAATCCCAAGGATTTTCGATTATTTTCGAAGACGTTTCTTCGCGTTCGACGACAAATTGACGCTTGTCAAAAACAGAAACAGCACTCCTATCTCCGTTCTTCGTAGAAGCAGTTGGCGAGGTATGAGCCAAAGTATCCACTTCAAGAGAAGAAAAGGAACTTGCAAGGAACTTTTAATTAAAATTCGACAGATTAGAATTCACAGATTTTTAAGGGACAGTCGAAAGATCCTTCGTCGAAGAATTTCGGAAGTTCCCTCTGGATGTGTGCTTTCATTCAAATTTAGCAGCGCAAGAAATTGCAAACGTGAAACATTCATGACGTATCATCGGCGATGGTTAAAAAAATTTGTTTCAAATTTATTTCAAAGTGCAAGACTTCTGTTTGTAATCTGATTACGAGATTACGAAAAATCCTACGTAAATCATTCGTTCGGAATCTAATTAGACAACTAATGACACGTTCGAGCGAAACGTATATTGGGAAAAAATGACGGACGTTTCACTGAGCGTCGTAAATTCGACGCGGTCCACTGTCCTTAAAAGCTTCCACTTTCCCGGCGGTGTGTGTACAAATTTAAATCTCACCGCCACGAAAACTTCCAAGTTCTCGGCGAGCAACTCAGCGTCCCTCGTGGCGGTATGTTCTGTTCAGGAGAGAAATTTGAAACTGGTCAGCCGTCAGTTAGTGGCAACCCGTCGCGACGCAAACCGAAACGAAATGTCTTTTAAGTGGAAACGTCTGCGGGGAATAAAAATAAATGGATAGCGTCGCGTGGGATCTGAATTTAGACTTTTGGATTTTAATAAATCAATTATCCGCTGAACGCGACTCCTCGCGGTAATACGAATTTTTGTGTAATTTTTGTATAATAGATTTACAGCGAGGGACGAACAACGATGAAATTGTTATAACTTTGTAAGAGAATCATGCGACATTTTAAACTGTGGCGTCTCTACTTTGACAGCGCTGGATTTTTTCTTCGTTTGAAGATGATTTTACATCGTGTAACGAATGGGAACGTGAGGATACTTTCTTTCAAACGTTTCTGTCAACACATTAAAAAAATTCTTTCGTGATTAGATATTTCCCAGTCATTCTGAACAACGAAGTCTTCCATTTACAAAAAGTTCTTGGAACTTATTACGCGTACGGAGCAAGGATTTTCAGAATTTTGTTCAACTTTGGATATTAGAATTAAACGATAAAAATCTCAAAATTTTCTACACATTTTTCGTTTATTTAATCCTAATGTTCAAAGCTTAATAAAATAGCGGGGAAGAAAGTCGTATAATTTCAAGAGATCGTCGTAAGGAAGAGATATCAATTTTCAAAACCATGGTGAACCCAGTTATAAAAAAATGTACTTTACACGTGTCAACATTTAAACTTCCACCAAACAAAACTCTATTTTGCACAAATTTAAAACAAACAATTATTATGTTCAAAAACCTATCTGGGAATAATCATTGAAAAAAATGAAACGTAACGAAGTTGAAAAGCACAGTTGAAAAGCTTTCTGTCGAAATTTCTTCAGAAAAAAATGTTTAGCAACATACCACGGTGTTTAATATCTATTTAATAATTATCTAATAATATTAAACAGAAATTCAATACTTCGTTTCTAGCAGAATATTTCATATCTTCTCCGAGGCGTACATGTTCCATCCGCGACTGAAAGAGCATCAAACGGAAAACAAAATTGTTCCAAATATCGCCTGCTTCTAATTCGAAATCGGACTTTTCGTTATTCGAGCGCCCCAGCGGATCGATTTTCGATCAGGGTTTCTCGTTTTCGCGGGAGAGCCACGCACGCGTTCTCCACAGCTCTCGATCTCCGCGCCGCACCGATGGATCGACGGATAACGCGACCACCGAGCGAGACATTTTGCTCCGACAAAAGAATACGGCCGGCACGACGCGATTGGCATTAATTCAGCCGCGCGACGGAATTTCATTTCCTTCCACTATCGGCTGAGAAAGGTAAATTCCATTCCATCTGCAGGCTGGCGGCGGCTCGTGCCCGCAGCAAGCACGATATAACGCGATTATGATTATGGGATTCCGGGGGCAATCTTGCTGGATATCTATCCCGTGAAACAGAAGAAGCAGGGAGTGGTGGAGGAGAAGGAGGAACCACTATGTGAGACACTTGCACGCCGTACGCGGTTGAAAAGATATTCGTGAAGTGCACGCGCTCGATGAAACTCGGTTCTCAAACATTGTTTCGCTCGATTACAGAGTCCAACGGCGGATCGTTCGCCGGAGGATATTAAATTGTTCGTTTGGAATTTTTCGTTGCTGGTTCCAGCAGTTGAGTACATTGAGTTTAAGTACGCATAATGTGAAATATTTTAAGTTGGAATGTTTCGATGCATTATACGCAGAAAACGAACATGCCTGTCGTACAGATATGTATGGCTGAAGAAATAATTATGGAGTACAATAGAGTAGATCGTTCGTCGGGATATTAAAATGTTCATTTCGAATTTTTCTCACGCGTTTTGTAGTTGAGTAGATTGAGTATGAGTACGTGTACTGTGTGTGAGATAAAATATATAGATCTTTAAGAAAAAAAAAGATTTTTTTTAGTTGGATTATTTTAATACATTGTACATAGGAAATGAACATATCTATCGTATGACGTGGCTAAAAAATGTGCAGAAATTAATGCGAATGAAATATTAAATTGAAAATGAAATACAAATGTATCAATTTCTTTTGATATAAAAATTTTCTCTGTAAATTGTATCCTATGCTTTGTAACTGATATTAATACAAAATCGTAACTAGATCACGTTATAATTTTTCTTCGTTCATAATTAATTAAACTGGTAAATTCTGCAATTTTCAAACGTTTACAGTAATTCACTCACAAAGCGTACATTTCAAGACTTCATTAAAAGAGGTCGGTCTTAACCAAAATCTCTATTATGTTTCAATTCACGGACAAGCACACATGTAAACCAAATGTAACTACTTTAATCAAATTACAATCGATCAAAATCTAGTCTAAATTTAACCAACCTGATTAGCCATCAAAAATAACAATTAATCTGTTAAAAACGATTGAAATGTGGATCATTAACAATCATACACGATTATGCGCTGAAGAAAAACTGAAAATGCATAATCTAAATCTAATCCAATCGCTTCGCGATTACAAATCAATAACAATAAAACCACCAGCCAATTTTCCTTCGAGACCTGGCAGAGAAATATTTCTCTGCCAGATCAATTTCTGATTTTCCGATGAAAATCGTCGATAATCGTAATCGAAGAGGACGCAGAGAGAATTCGTATCCCGCTGGTTAATAGAGAGCGACCCACTGAGAAGAATACCGGCACGTAATCGCGGCCGGAAGTACAAGACTCCATTTTCATCCAACTTCACCGTAAGCTCGTTATTGTCGGAACTGGTCGCCAGATAAATCCGAACCCCGAACGGTCGTTCCCATTTTTCGAAACGCGAAATCCGTGTACGATCTTCCACCCTGGCGTCATATTTCCCCTGGGAATAGCGTATTGTGTGCATTTCACGTGAACAGAGAACTTTCACCAAGAATCGTCGAATCTTATCTACGCGCTCGAAACTACTCGTCGCGCGGCTGGACTTCAATTTACGCGCCATGAAATCGATGCACGAGACACCGCGTGAGATATCTCTGAATTATTTGCGTCTCGTTGATAGTGAGCGTAGCGACCTCTACTTCGAAGAATTTAGATCAGCGACATCTATGTTCATTAAATCGTTCCGTCGAGACGTGTATTTAATATAAACGATAGAATATTTAAAACTTGTTGGTAATTCTATTATCGCCGTGGAAATATTTACAGAAACTTATACATACTGCAATCATCATGTTAATTGTACATTAACTTTCATTGTTTAATCTTCGTTATTTGATATTTATTATTAGTAATTATATGTTTCGTTGTATTGATAATATTTTTATATAAACTACTAAAATTAATTACGGAGTTATTATTTATTTGTAGTATTGTGATATTAATTTATTTATCATCATAATTACTACACGAGTTCTCTCGGGTGCGCTATCTTCTTGTCTAGACACCACGTTTTCCGGCTAGCGTGCGTCTCTTGTTCGAGCGGGAAAATTTGAATAACGAGAATCGAGAACAGAAATTAATGTCAACTTGCTGACCGTGGATGATCAGGTTGTCAAACTGATTCTAAATCAATTTTAATCGTCGAGCTTGGGTGTTTCTATGGATTGCGAGAATATTGATACCTTTTGATTTTGATTTTATTCACTGTGACTATTTACTATAACTATAATTATTTTATTTTATTTATTGGAGTACTGTAACTATGCAGTACTATCCATAGGTATTAACTGGTTATACTTATGCGAATTGTTATTTCATTTTAATAGCATCGAAACGCAACGCAATAGTAGAAACTTCAATGGAACTTTAATCGAAATAGTAGAAGGTTATCAGTTTCTCAAAATTTCGTAAAATTCTGGAATCCAGATTTGGAAGACTTTGGTAAAAAAAATATGAAGCGAATCCGTGAAAATTAAAAAGTATAATTATTAAATACACGATGTTTATCACAATAAAAAAAATAATTGTGCAAAATTGTATAAAATTGAAACGCTCGCTGGCGACGATAGAGTAGTGAAGATCATTCCGTCCAAAAGTCAAAATCTACGTATTAAAAACATGAAAAATCCTAATTAAATCTGTAGATGTCTAAATATCAAGTCCGTGCGTTCTTCGCAAATGAAATCGACAGCGACAGTAGCTATAACGGGCGGGTACGAAGGATTTCAAGTCCGATTACCTGAATTTCACTCCATCGAAGGAAATTAAGAAAGTGTCGGTTGATTAATGAAATTTTTGGTAAGCGGATGTCATCAACTCGGCTGAAGTTAATAAAGCGGTGAGGTAAATCGCGCGAGCGAACGATATTGGTTTTCACGCGTTTCGCGGCTCGCGAGTGGAATTGAAATTGACAGAGAAATATGAATAGAGCGGGACATTTGGGTAAATTATTTGCGGCAACTTGTGCATTGATATTCCGTTCCAGTTAATAATAACCGAGTGCTCGGACAATCGTTGTATCCTCTTGTTTGTAATTAATAATAATTGCATGCGAATCGATTTACAAGGTTCCCATTGTATTGTGTAAAAGTGTCCCGACAATTCGTGAAATTCAAAATCCAACGCGTCGAATTTAACCTAAGACAAACAATTGCTTTACGCTTTATTCGATAAATTCGTATCTGTTTTAAAATCACCTCTTGATTGGATTCTTCGGAATAATCAATTTCCAAAGTAATCTGTATTACAGTCTATATTAAACCAGCATTAGAAAAGGCTGTCAATATTCTACGTGAAATTTCATCCTTCGAATTTCTGTCTTTCTTTGAAGAGGATTTCAAACACCTGACTCGAGCAGCTGTACTTGCAATAAACACGTAAAATTGGCAAATATTTCAGAACTCTTTGGATTTGTCAAAAGCTCACAATTTTACAAAGTTTTTAAATCTTCTGTTTCGCTCTCTTCGAAATTCCACAGCCTCGTTAAGAAGAAAAAAAAGAAGAGATTAAAGTCAACCTTGGAAGAATAACCGGTTAGTATTATAAGATCAACGCTGGGCCTTTTTATTTAGGAAAGGGTGATCGCTGGCCCATAACAGCGTTCGCTGCTCACGAGAACGTAATTTAATAGGGGGTGATGACGCATTTCGCATGAGGCGCGTGTCCACCATAAATAAAGTGTTCCATTTGGATCACGCCGCGAATAACTTGGCGTACGTGATCCTTCTACGAACGAGGTCCGATTTTCTAACCCCTCACCTGCAATCCTAAGTCTGATAATTCCGTTTCTGGCACACTTCAACTCTGAAATTTACACCTACGGCCAACCTGTTTAACTCCAGACGTACACTCCCTTCCAAAGGTATCAGGACATCTGCTCATTTAGTATAAATTGCAATTTTTTCGTGGATGCGTAGATATAAAAAAAAAACCATTACCTAGGCCACAAAATAAAGTAAAACAGTGGGCTAAAAAATATCGAAATTGGTCGGTTGAAGAGTGGAAAAATGTTTTATGGGCCGACAAATCTGAATTTGAGGTGTTCGGTAGCGGCGAGCTTATGTTTTTTCTGAAGAAAAAATGATTCCTGACTGTATCGTACTCGCAGTTAAACACGGAGGGCGATCGATAATCCTCTGTATTGGAGCAAATAGTGTTGGTGATTTAATAAAAATCGAAGGGATTCTGAAGAAAGAACAATATTTGTCTATTTTACGTGATCATGCCATACCATCCGGGAGGCGATTAATAAGGCCAAAAATTTTACTTTCATGCGTGACAACGATCCCAAGCACACTGCAACGGTTTGTAAAGACTATTTGCAACATTTAGAACAGAGTGATGAATTATGCATTAAGAATAATGCATTGCCCCCCTCAATCCCCCAATCTGAACCCAATAGAGAAGATTTGGAATGAATTAGATCGGAAAATCCGTAAAGTGTGTCCAAAGTTCCAAAATGACTTGTGGAACAAACTACAAAACGCATGAAATCAAATAGTACCAGAAACAATAGAAAAACTAATAAAACGGATGGCGAAATTGGTCGAATAAATAATTAAAAGACGCGGTGGATATATATATATATATATATATATTGTGTGAAGGTGGATGTAAACTATATATACCTCTCCCAGCTTAATATAACTAACTTTGAAATGAATTTAAGAAATCATATAACAATTTCCCAATGGCTTTCCAAATTTATTTCATTTTCTCCAAGTGTCCTAATACTTTTCGAAGGGGGTGTACGTTTCAACTTTCTGAACGCTTTCAACAATGTCCGGGAAAATATGGAATCCCAATCTCCGTTGCTTCCATTCATTCCTTCCCTTCGTCCTTACGTCACCGAGTACAGCGAGTATTCGTCGCCGCTGCTAACAGGATTTCCTCCTCGCGGAACGGAAGATGACGCGTAACGAGCAACCTGGCTAAACTCGGTTCAGCGAATTAAATAACTTCCATTCGTAATTAAGTGGCCCGAATTACCGCGTATGAATTATGTAACGTGAATAACACGTTCGCCGATGACGAATGGACGTGCGAGTTTTCAACGATTTCGACTCGTAATCGAGAATTTGAATTGAATAGGTGGAAAGTTGACATGTTAAATGGCGACGTGTTATAATTATGATTTAATTTCGTAATAGACAGCAGTTCCAAGAACTGACAAGAGGATTGCAAACTAGAGGCACTGAACTGAACTATATCCAATCCTCTTTTCGATTCTTGCAAATTGCTATCGAGCTTTAAATAATTTGAATATTTGTCTTCTGAATGATTGGTTTGACTAATTCAAACATCCTGTTGGTAAACTGATTTTTTCATCTGTGGCTACGTTTTTCGATTCTATGAAATTCATATATTCGTACAGTTTTTTTTTTTTTGTCTTTCTGAACGTTTCAGTTGGCGTTTCATTGTTAATAACGTTGAATAAAACATAAGCAACGACAAAAATCTATTTGCAAGAATTGTCGTTTTTAAAAATTAAATATAATAAAAAATATTAAATTAATTCATTTTTATAACACTTAAATAAAATGGTAAACTATACCTGCAGAAATTACTGTAATTTCTAGGATATAACATTTAAGAACATCAATTGAGCAATTGAACTGAAATTCATCATGGAACATTCTGTCAATATATCAAAAGACTTGTACTAATTTCTACGAAAATTTATTCCACGAACGAACTTTTACGAATTAAATTTTTAATTAAAATCCACGTCAATAAAATTGCACTCGTATCAAACGTCAAAAAAAAAAAAAAAACAATTTTCTCTCTGTTAAGATTCACTATTCGCGCTATAAAAATCCGTCATTTGTCGAATTTAATTTTTATCAAAACTAAACCTAAAGCCTCAGTCCAGAAAAATCCGAAAGAGAGAGAGAGAGAGAGAGAGAGAGAGAGTGCTACGTTTCCTAAAAATCTGGCCGCGCACCTTCGTAAAAATTTACGATAGCTTTCGTTCTCGTAAAATCGACACAACAGGACTTCTATCTCTCGGCAATAACCACCGCCCGCATCCGTTGATCCGATAAACCAGCCACCCCCGTGTAATAACCATAACCGATCGCTTTCTCGTAACTAAATATTTTCATCGTCGCTTCGCTCTCTCCGTTTGTCGCGTGTCCGGCTCCATCGCGACGAATTAATCCTTTAAACTCGTTCGGGAACGAGGCATTAACAGGCGGACGTTGATGGAAACGCGCCCGAAGCGTGGAGGCACACTGGCGAAAACTGTTTTCCCCAGGGGAACGCGGGAGACACAATAGGGCGACCCATTTTTTCGCTGACTGATGACGCTACCGACTGACAGTGGTTTATGAACGATTTTTGCAAATGCTGGAACGATATAAGCCGTCATGTCGGCCATAGATCTTGACTGCGCGTTTATGAAAATGACAGTAGCTGTTTTTGTTCGTTTTTTTTCTCTCTCTCTCTCTTGGTTTCTTTACTGTTTCTTTGCTCGACATCACAGAACGTCATCGTCGCGCGACTATATGTATAAAAAAAAAGCAATTGCGTGGCGACAATTTGCACCGACGGTGTTTCTTTCGCAAATAAACCACCAGGTCACGTCAAATTGATATTTCTTGCGGTGATAAATGTGGCGCGCTGCCGCAGGGAAACAATTTTGATCGACGTTTTTGAGAAATTATACTTCTGTTATTTGTGCGTGTACCCGTCAATTTGTTCGCCGAAACGACGTACGTTTGCAATTTCCCCCCGTTACGACGAAACAACGTAGGGGAACGAACGAAATATAAATTTAATTTAATAAACGTACGGATAAATACAAATAATCAAACGCAAATAAACATGAATTTAATTTAATGCTAAACGCAAAACGACGCAATTCAACAAATATCATTTAATCCAAAGTAGATTTCGATTTTGTGATGTTTATCAATTTAATAGATAGCTGTAGGTATATATTTATATTCAAGTCGGTAGATCGACTCGTCGTACGATAATGTTAATATTTTGAAAAGTTACTTTCAATTAATATTGGCGACATTTTTCAATTTAAATTGAATTCAAGCTAAGCAACAGCATCTCTTGTACCTTGACAACGTTTTACAACCCGCTTCCAATTAACAAAGATGTAATTACTTCGGCAAAGATTTCAATGCCCTGAACGTGGCGCGGATATTAATTTTATTTCGCTTTTGGAAACACACCGGTATAACTTGGAAAGTAAGTCAACATCTCTATTTACGCTTTCTTAATCAAACTCCTCCCTCGAAAGCACGGTATAAACGGCCACTGCTCGCCTTACTCTCTCAATTCCATTCGCACTACAATTCCAGTTTCACGACAAACTGACCGCTTTTAAGGATATATTCACACAGCCGGTACATACAAACATGCAGCCACATGTTTCCCATCCACGTATCGACCAACTAACCGCTTCATCACCTCCTTCACCTTCTGAGTATTTCCAACTAGCCTGGAAGCTCGTTCGACGCTGAACTTCGCGATAATTTATAGCCAGTCGCATTACTTTAATGAAGGTTCTATTATTCACTCGAAACACGCGAAATGCATTAACCGCGTTAAAATATTCTCGTTTATGCGTTTAAACATTTATGCGTTTGACGATGATTATATTGTTTACTTCGTATCTATGTTATTTGTCGTTTTAAAGGAAGAGCGAAAGAAACCCATTCTCTTGTATATTTTAATTATAATTATTTTAGACAACAATTGACTAAAATCAAATGTCGTAATTCAACCATAGAAAAACATGGAAATTTATCCGCGTACCAATCTTCGGTGTAAAAAAAAGGAAAAGAGGGGAAAGATAAATTCGAAAATCGACAAAACGATCGAGACACCACCACTGTCCAACGTTCGCAAAAGCATCCTAGACGGTTCCTCGATCGTCCAACTCAAATGGCGCCAGTTTCGATCACAGCACGATACTCCTCTCAAGTCGATGAATTTTATTATCGTTACGATATTGTTGTTACTGTTATGAGTAAACAGCGTCGTGTTTTAAACAATCACCGGCTCGTCTGCAATTCCCGCGAGAGAACGTCGTGTAGTACGTAGCTTCGCCGAGAGAATTGTAGTTCCAGTGCACTGTCTCGTTCCGTGTAACGTGATTCAGTCTCCGCGTCAAAAATTAATTACATTTACATTTTATTGGCGATTTTATCGGTGATCGGTGAGTCTTGAAACAACGCTCCACTTCTGAGACACAGGTTATTGGCGATCCTTTGGCTGTGTTCTGCGAAGAACAGTCGGGAAGAATCCCCTTCAGGGGATACAGAGGGTTCTCTCTTTTCGCCGTTAGCGGTGAGATGAACGTCAACGTTGACGATATCATTCAGCCGTTCGATGTGTTTTTCGCTGAATAAACACGCGGTTCTTGAAAGGGTAACCGTGTAGTCGACTTTTCAAACGGCTCTCGAGGCAACGTGTTTATTGACTTCGTGCCGATGTAATACCTTACGCAGAATGTGGATTAATTCCGGTCGACTAAAGAGACCGCGAAATATTTCGGATTATCTATTCGTCAAAATGAAGGGAGGATCGTCTCAGGGTCAGTACAGGTCGAGGGTAGGAGCGTAGAACTATTTATCGTTGAAATTATCCGTCTAATTTTCTGTATTAATAGTTCGACGCCCGATGAAAGGAGAAACGGAATTCCGGATCGTCGAGTTTAGAAGGGTGCATCGTGGAATTCTAATTTTCTGCATCGCTGGACTTCACATTTGTCGTGTGTCAGCGTGCGCTGTCAATCCACGCGATCGCGTTCGCCGAACAGCGACAAGTGTAAATTATATCGGAAAGTTCGAACGAGGTTTTCTGATATCTCTCATAACCGTGAAAAAAGCACCATCCGGACGGAGCGAAACTGGAAGCCAGTCGCATATGTACCTCCGTGAATTTCAAATATACGGAGTGACAGAAACGCTGAAATTGTCGTTTAAATCACATCTGCTTGTTTTCGACGTAACGTTTAAAATTTATGGGAACGAGACGTCTCAGACGACGCAGTAATTTGTGCTGACGTCAGAAAATAAATACAGAGATAAACGAAAGAGTAAACTATGCAAATATTGAGGAAACAATGTTGAAAAATGGTAAGGAAATAATAATCAAAGTACCAAGAGGGAAACGCTTGTTACAATCAGATAACGCAGGAAAAAATATTATATTTATCGATTATTTGTATATTTTCTGAAAAAAAGAGACAATCTTTTGTACGTATACAAATATATTTTATATGAAGAAAAAAATTTTTCTCCATGATTTAAAGGGAAATTTATATACAAACTTACGAATTGGTCGTAGTACTTTCACCGCTCAAAGTTTTGCAGTGTGCAAAGAACTCAATTCGAGCCTTTGTCTTTACATCTCGGAAAAGAATCATTCAAACTTCAAAGAGGAAAAAGAAAAACACAGCGTAAAATTTCCACAGAAGGTAGCGAGTTAATTGCATTAACAACTTCGACAATTTCAGCGTAAAGTTTCGCTGCTAATGGGACATATTTCTCCGCGACGAGGGCCAACAACTCCGTTCCAGAGTCGGAAGAGACACTGCGCATCGAACAATTTTGAAGTGCCCCATTGTTGAATTACGAAACGGGCACATAATCGTCGAGAGACAACTCGTAACACGCGAAGCATTCATCAAGTGCCCCATACAGTCTGCCATTCCCAGAGCACCATAGCTTTGCACAAGCGGCCAGTGTGCCGTACTGTACTCGCAACGGGAGTGGTAGGTGGTCGTCGAACAATCTAAATCGCTCGAACGCTTCCACGTCGCGCGGTCGGTATCGGTTCTGAACATTGACATCGGGGGCGAGAGATTCACGTTTGTTTCGTGAAAGATCGTCGGCGCTGAATCGTATTCCAATGTTTAACTGAACTCTCTCTCTCTCTCTTTCTCTCATTCACGGCGAGTGGCCTCGCCGCTTTACGATCGGAATTTCAGATCTTCCGGAATGTAAATTTCCGATCTTATTACCGCGGGTCCCTGCTTCACCGGGGATTCGAGCATCGGGGATCCGGGGATCGGCCGTGAGAGACGGGAATATCTCGTGTTGCCATTTATTGTAATATCACTTGTCGTTTATTTATGATATATGAGACCATCCTTCTTTATAGCACAGCAAGAGGTGAAGGAAAAATACGAGTCGCGTATCGTCGTACGATTTTAATATTGGGTACATGTATATATGTATATATATACGGACTGACAAAATTAAATAAATTGCAATTTTCAATATTGGATACATGTATATAAATATAAATATATATACACGGTCTGACAAAATTAAATAAATTACAATCGAAATTAAATTACAAAACAATTTTGTTCAAAACGATAACAAAGTATATATACACATATATACCCATTAAAATCCTACGAAGGCATATGACTTGTAATTAAAATCGAAATTAAATTACAAGACAATTTCGTTCAAAACGATAACAAAGTATATATGCACATATATACCCATTAAAATCCTACGAAGGCATATGACTTGTAATTAAAATCAAAATTAAATTACAAGACAATATATATATATATATACGGACTGACAAAATTAAATAAATTACAATTTTTAATATTGGGTACATGTATATAAATATAAATATATATACACGGTCTGACAAAATTAAATAAATTACAAATCGAAATTAAATTACAAGACAATTTCGTTCAAAACGATAACAAAGTATATATGCACATATATACCCATTAAAATCCTAAAAAACGAAGACATATGACTCGTAATTAAAATCGAAATTAAATTGCAAGACAATATGTATATTTGTTATCGTTTTAAACGAAATTGTCTTCGAATTTAATTTCGATTTTAATTTATCAAATTTTGAGTTACGTTGTTTTCTATTCTTACGTAGGAATATATTCCGTAAAAAGTTACACTTTTGAAACTTCAAATATTCTCTATACATCATAAACAAATTTCAAAATCAAAAACATGTGTCTCCTTCACACAATATATATTTCATCAAATTCAGAAAACAAACATCTATCGTCAAGTGATCAAGCTTCGAAAACGGTCGAGTTATCAAATCTTCAAAGTGCATTCATCTAATAATTTGACAAGTGTCTTAGAAATGAAAAAAAAAAAAAACAGACGCGGAATTTAATAAGTTAATCGTTGCATGCACAGGAACAGGAAACAATAGAAAGTTGGCGACCGTTATTTACCGGGTATAAGTGCGAGATTTCACGTTTAATTATCACACGTTTAATTGTACTTCTTGGGTAACGTGCAGCTGCGTTTTCTGGCGCCGCGTTCACCACCGTGTATCGTCCATTACGATTTCCACCGGTGCAAACTAACTTGGCCGACGAAGCTTTCGCGGCACGTTGGTTTCTACGAATTTCGGCCACTCGTGTTTCAAATGACTTTCCGCAGCAATGCGACGACTGTTCAACAATAACGCCGCTATTGAAGCCCGGTCCGAGTACAATGGTATCGTTGCGATTGATGATTTAACACGACAGTTAGTCGTTAGTTTCCATCGATTTGTTGCGAATAAACATGCAAACGATGTTCGTTACTGAATATCGTAAAGTTCCACTATACCTGCAGTATATCCCATGTCGCGATATCAAATTCTCAAACGGTTACATTACCGAGCATTGAAACTTTTAATCGAGAGTATAATCCTTACGCTCTTTGTTTATGATTTAACCAACCAACCAGTTATAAATGTTACAGTACCTTTTGACCACGAAATAACGAATGACAAATTTTGATACACTCTGATACACGAAAAACAGAGAGAGTTGAAGTGAAAGAATCTTGAGGAAAGAAAGATAAAAGAAATCATTTCGAGCATATTGTGTCTCTGCTTGAAAATGAATCGTCAATGGGGATAATTTTATCTATCTTTCAAACTATTAGTGGCCGCAAGTAACGTCGTTTCTTGATACCGAACAAAATTCCATTTCATTCAAGAGTTCATACAGTTTTAATCTATAATATAATTTAACGACAAGCAGACTAAATGTCAATATAGAATAATATTTAACAAGAACATGGATTATGTTACAATAAGTGAAATTATTGTCACTATACCCCTAATGCTAATAATTGAAGTCCAACTAATAATTGAAATTACACAACGATTAGAGAGTTGATGATCACACGGCTGACCAATTTAAACGTACGTACGATCGAACAAATTGAAAATTGATCAATTCCCATCTGTCATACGCAAATCTTGGATCAAAGCTCGTGCTCGTGGGTGCTTCCGTTTTCTCGTTTTTCGCCAACTTTCCTCCCGGGATAATCGAATTCCGGGCATAACTCGGGCCAATTGCGTCGAGATTCCGCAGTTTCGACGGTCCGCGTGAAATTTCGCGCCACAGGGTGAAAGGGAGGAAGAAAGGGGCGACAGACATACGAAAAAGGAATTTCCATTTAAGACACGAGATCGTACGTATTTTATGAGCTGCAAAGGTCGGTTAATGCCATTCAACCGCGCGCGATATTCAGATTCCCTTCTGACGCGATTTCCATCGGATTTATCCCGCCGAACGTTCGAATCGTCGAAGAGCCAACGATCCACAGTGTCTGGCGACGAACGCGCAACCCTTCATTGATCTCTTTTGTTTCAACAGAAGTTTCATCGAGACTTTTCTAATGACAAATTGAGCGATCGAGAATGTCTCAAAGGACCACGCAGAGAGAAGGAATTCCTCTTGTCTGCTTCGTCGATACGGTGAAGAATTTCGCAATTAATTGGATAACAGTTCGCGAAGGAATTTACCGATATGAAGAGAAACTTGAAATTAAACTCGATTGCGTCTTTTTTAAGTACATATATATTGACGGAATTCAACGAAGTGTACTTGACTAGATAATTTTATCTGTCTTGCTGTTCTTTGCAATTTTCGGTCCGACTGAAAAAGGTCAACGAACTTTCAAATTTCAAAGAAATCCTTGTTCTTTGAAAGATAGGTTTTTATAAAGATAGGTCTTTGAAAGAAAGTACCTTTTGAACGTGTTTTGGCGGATTCAAACGATTTTTACAGAGCTTTCTTTATGTATAACAGGACAATTGCAAAATGTAGCGTGAGGAGCGTTGAAAGAATTTGTTTGGAATTCTCGTCCTCTTTATAAATTCCATACGTTTGCTACAGCTAGAAATTGCAATAGATAACTGTTACACGTTCCCTGAAAAATTTGGAAGAGATTGGTAGTTATCGGAAACTTGTTACAGAACTTGTTACAGGAGCTTGTTTATCTCTAGGGTATAGGCTAGGTGTAGTACGCTAGAGAAAAATGCTCGAGGTTATACATCTGAGAACAAGTCAATTGAGAGTAAACCGTAATGGAAAAAACTCGGGTAAATTGATCTAGAAAAATACGGTCAAGAGTAAAATATCGCAAGGAACGTGTCATTTTCTTTTTTTTTTTAAATCTATATTACATCAAAGAAATATTCACGACACTTTCAAATACTTCTTGACCACATTTTCGTTTAAAGAATTCTTCATTTAACGCGAACATTCATTAACAGAAGAGAAAAAAATGTAACGAATATCTTTGTATAATACGTAAAATTATGAATCATACGAATTGTATAATATAATATAAGCAATACACAGAAATGCAACGAACTACAATTTATATATAGTTTTACTTTTTCAACTAGCAATAGCAGTTCCATTAACAATCTTGATTCTTTCTTTTCTTTGCCTATCCGCTGTAGTTTCCTTTCCAAGTCTTAAGTAAATTAAAAGACAAAGTACAATTCAACGGAACCCCAACAGAACAGAAACAGAAAACGAAGAAACACATTCGGAGTGAAAACATCTTTCATCCGAGCGTACGAGAAACCCTATCAGTAGTATAACCACTTTATGGCCAGGCGCAAACAGAAGTCTGTTTAAACGTGAGAACACACAAGCTTCCAATACCATGTCTCTCGTCATGGCGAAGTACATACACGCCCTTCTCATCTAAAATGCACTACCTATCTATAAAGTTCCACGAAATATTGATTATTCCGTTTTTCTTTCTTGAGAGTAATTAATTAAATTTTTACCCTCGGATTCGCTGTGAAATAATCTTGTAATCACAGTTGCTACAATTGAAATGTTTCGTCAATCGCTCTCGATAATTTCCTGTTCGTTCCACGAAGTGGAACACTTTCGAGTTTTCGAAATTTTTCACGAGTTGAATAGACTGTCTACTCCCTTAACGTAGCTTTTCGCTTTGTTAGATGAAAAATATAAATAAAATGAAATCTGAAAGTTTCGTACATAATCTAACATTTTGCAATAAAACGATTGACGAAACATTGAACAACAGTTTCAGCCAATTCTGAACGACTTCGTTTGTGAAATTCGCCATCTCACTTGGCTACAATCGAACAATTTTCACAAACAGCCGTTCGTTTCGAAAATAAGAAATCACAGTCTCGTTTTAATGGCTTTTCCCAGCGATCGAATCCGTTCCACCGAAGCGACTCGCTACTTAGCTTTTCGTCAAAATCGGCTGCAAGCAGCAGAGCCGCTTCCTGATCTTCTTCCAGCTGGAAAATCATGAAAGCTGCGCCACGGTCGATCGAAAAGTCCCCTCTGCCGGTTTAAACGCTTCGTTTGTTCAACCTTTCGTCGACATTTCCATTTACCTCCTCTCACCCCTTTTCTTCCCTGCTGCATACAAAGCACTCTTTCTGTTTTCATTCTCTATCCATGTTCTGACTTTGTATCTATATGCGTGTGTATGTGTGTGTGTGTGTACATTTTTTCCCCCGTCTCTTTCATTCGATACACTTTATCACTGACTTTATACCAACCAGTTGTTGCAAAGGGAGTTCTACAACGTTAAAGGATATGTCCATCAGCGACAGGCTGATTCTGGAAAACTCGTCGTCGACGAAAGGATTGCGTCGTGATCTCTCGACACTTTGTACCTGGTGTTCACGCGCTCTCGTTACACTCGAAAATAGTATGGCTCTTCTACCCATCGATAGAAAGACACTGGGACAGTACAGTTTTATTTTCTCTTTTATCTAGTCTTATAATATTGATTTTGATACTCTCCCTCTGAACTCATTTTTGTTTTCTTCTTTTTCATCTATTCCTCGACATGTACTTTAATACTGATTTTATACGGGTCACATTTTATACTCTATTATACTCGGGGTCCACTTTATACTCTCCCTCTGAAGTCAGTTTTGTTCACTTTATTCCTCGAACTTCGAATTCATTCACTGTCGCCCGTGATTTATCAAGATGATCAGATCGAATGTAATATATTAGCAGACTGTACTGTATGCATACTGACTGTCCCTTCGACTTCGAGCGCAACGTTACTCTCATTGTCAGACTATCGGAGAATACTCAGAGGACGATCTACACCGATCGGAGTTCAAACGATTAAAGGTAAGCGAACTGTTTGATTTCTCGACAACCCTGAGCTGATGAGAAATTGGAGAAGATTCCCTTGTTCGCGACTTTCCATCGACTTCCAAGGTTCTCGCGACTCATCATTTGTCAACTTCGAGCGTTTTGTTTAAACATTTTTAGAAACTCTGTCTGAGAGGATGACATAGATTGTGACACTTTTCGAGTAATGACTTTTGAGTAATCCTCCAGTTCTAATGAATCAGCGAGGTCTTGGTCCTGTTGGGGCAAATCAGGCCATCACTCGAAGTTGTCGAACATTCTCAATACTACTTTCAATTCTATAATTTTTCATACTGGCAATCTTTATTCATTTACTTTCTTCGTTGGTTTCATTACTTTATTAATAGTAAATTTTCGAGAGTTTCGCAATTTGTTTTGACATTCTCTTTCAATGAGTTTCGTGCACTTGTACTGCACAATTTTTCACATTGTAGGAAATTGTCAATAATTGATTAAAATTGAATATACAAACGCAGAAGCGAAACGGATGGAAGATTTAGTGACTGATAATTATGGAAAATGAAGATAGAAGAAATAGTTTCTGAGATAGGTTAAATTTTCTGTTATCATGTCGCCAGATAATTGAAGAAACTACTGTCAGAGATATCTTTCCCAAGGTCATTGGCTTTTAATTGTCTGAAATATTTAGTGGGCGGTATTCCAGCAATTCACAAGAGACCTAATTTAAAGTAATTTACACTATAAACATACATAAACATCTGACTGTCTTTCTTCAGACACGGAATTTATTATTAAGATTATCGAATATCTTTGACATTGTGAGAAATAGAAAGCAAGATAAGAAGAGAAAGAGAAATTTCTTCATCACAATGTCAACAAACTACTTTTCATTGTCGTTTTAACTTTTCGAGCCAAGAGAAGATAACATAAAAAAGGAATCAGCTAAAAAACGAAAGAAAAATTTCCCTAAACACCACAAACCGCTCTTCATTGTCACTATATGTAATTTTCTGGAATAGAAAGAAAGAAATAAGAAGAGAAGGGAATCTGATCGATAAATTCGACACCGCCATCCATTTCTCGTCGTCGCTACAATTTTTCACAACAGGAACAAGGCGAGAATAACACAGAAGAAGAATCAGCTAAAAAGTGGGATGAAAAGAAAAAGAAGAATTTCCACCGACATCGCAAACCGCTCTTCACTGTCATTCTCCGTAATAGAAAGAAAGAGACAAGAAGAAGAATAGGGAATCTGATTGATAAATTTGATACCACCATTCGTTTCTTGTCGTCGTTACAATTTTTCACAACAGGAACAAGACGAAAGTGATACAAAAGAAGATGAAAAGTGAAAGAAACATTTCATTCGACATCGCAAACTGCTCTTCGCTTTCATTATATACAACGTGTTTCGTAACTTCGGGAGCTGATTGTACGTCTAAAAATAATGAAAAAAAGTCAGATAAATATATGTCCTGTCTGTCTTCGTTTATGAGATACAACGAATTTTATAAACTGAGCAAACTCTAGTAATCTAGTTTTACCAGGGATGGTGCATTCAATTTTCATAATAATCATAATTGGGATGAAGGAAACCCACATGTTATTGTGCATTCAAGACATCAACGCCAGTTTAGTTTAAACGTATGAGCAGGAATAATTGACAAATTTTTAATTGGACCTTTCTTTCTTGATGGGAACGCTGACAGGCACAAAGTACGTCGATTTTTTGAGCACGCGTTTACACGAAATATTAGACAAAGGTTCCAGTCGATATTAGACTTTGTATGCGGTTTATGCATGATGGAGCTCCGCCGCGTTTTAGCCGAGTGGCTAGGCAATTTTTAAATCGACACTTTGCAAATAAATGGATTGGTCGTGGAGGTCCTATCGCATGGTCTGCTCGTTCTCTGGATTTGAATCCATTAGATTTTCATTTGTGGCGACATTTAATATCTATCGTACACGCAACGTCGATTGAAAATGCTGAAATACTACGAAATAGAATAGAGCAAGGCTTCCGACAAATTCGAGAAACACCAGGAACGATAGAAAGAGTAACCAGATCAATGACAAGACGCGTGCAGGCTTGTCTTCAAATGCAAGGTGATAATTTTGAGCATCTTTTGTAAAAGTAATTAAAACAGAAAATTCATTGTATCTCATAAACGAAGACAGATAGGACATATATTTATATGACTTTTTTTCATTATTTTTAGAACAGTCAGCTCCCGAAGTGGGTCCCGCAAGTTACGAAACATCCTCTGTAATTTTCTCGAAGAAAAAGAAAGAAACAAGAGGTCAAGGACGAAGAATCGGTTAAAACGAAAGCTTCAGGCGAATTAATCGCGTGAATCAAATATTTCCCAACATCTTTATTGCCGTTGCAATTTCCTACAACAGGGTAGAAAGAATGGAAGGAGGAATCGAGCGGAAAGGAGATAAATTCGCTCGTGAGAGGTCCGAAATTTAAAAGCCCTTCAAGGGAAACGTTAAAGACGTATTTTCCTCCAGTACAACGGACACTTCCTCTTCTACGGCTCTTCCATTCCCCGTGTGCAATGCGCGGCTTGTGTGCAGGTCGTGAAATCGCTTCCACCAGTCGCTTCAGCAAGGACAGATTTCGTTCACTCTAAACAAAAGACACTCCAAATGGGAGGATCTATAGGGACGCCTGGTATCGATTATGTGCTCGAACCATGAACGATGCAGTAACGTAACGTAGAAAGGGAAGGCCCTTGGCTTGAAGTTTCGCGTTTCCGGCAGCTCGCGAAAACTGTCCCGCAATTACGATGCGACAAAATCGACTCGTCGTCGTCGTTAGCCGTCGTATCGAGACTTTTTGGCAAGAAACCTGGCTGATTCTCTCTGAATGTCCAATTTTATTCAGGTGAAAGCTCATGCTCAGGTAAGAGCCTCGTGACAAATTGAGTTAGTCAAATTTTTTTTCAATTGCTCCAGCAAAATTGAACGTTCATAAATATTTATTAACGTGAAACAATGATTTTTTTTTTATCTTTTTATAATACTGAAACTTTAATTATAATTACGATAATACTCATTTGATATCTTTTTTATTCACTGTTTCATAAAAGTTTATCAGCACTGTCGATGATCGAGCTGTATTTAAAAATCGAAGCAGTATACTGCTGTGAAAAATTACTTTGCAATTTTTTCAAAAACATAACTTCAGCGACTTGTTATTCGTCGTTTCAACTTTTCTGAAAATTTTTAAAAATTTCTCAACTTTAAGTACCAAAAAAAAAAAAAAAAAAGTGCACTTTTTCACATTATTTTTTCCAAATCCAAATCCAAAGTTGATCAATTTATTTCCCTTATTTCTGACTAATTGCCACGTTTTAAACCCCTTTAAGCTTCCTCTTATTCGAACAATAAATCCAAACTGTCGAAAAACTGTCCATTATTCTTAAGAAATGGCAATTCATAAACCCGGACACTCGAGCACTTTTAATTTTAACGAACCAGAAAAACGGAAACCCATCCGGCAGAAACTTTCGAAATAAAACACCGTCCCATAAATCTAAGGATAATTCCTTCAAAGGAAGAACACGCCTGCGTTCCCAACGAAACGACGTTCGTCCCCGCGTAATGCTTGATCAGTAAGTAAAGCCTCGCGTTTCCTCCTTCATTTATCATTCTCTGGTACGTGTTTGCCACTTTTCAATTGATCTCTCGGCGTTATTCAGGCGAGATGAACGACGCGCGATCGAAACGAATCGCCGACAGCGCCGCAAACATTTTCACAACGTTAATTTTACAATTCGCTGGGCGAAATTCGTGGTTACTGCTCTCTATTTCGGTGTGTAAAATCGATTTTTGCCCCACACACACGCGTGCAGGAAGAATTGCCTCGTGTATTGTAACTTCAGTGTCGAATTCACGGTAGTGTAAGCAATTCTTTAAATAATCTGCCAACCGATGAATGAAATATCAGAACTATCGGAGTGGACAGTTCTGTTAAGAAAATTTGTAAAAGTTTCATCTTTTTATATTGGATTTTTTTTTTTTTATAAAAGATCCTTTTTTTATAAAAGTTTCTTTTATTCAACAGACAGAAATATTTAACAGTGCAAAGCCACCAAAGTGACGAAACGAACCAGTGAACGGCTCTTCATAGCAATTTTATAGAAGTTATTCACGTTTTCGTTTTATACTTTTACAAAGTTTTTATTCCCTCCCTTTACAGAAATTTTATTTCGTTTTTCATTTTTCTCCTTTTTTTTTTTTCACTTTAACAGGAGCTTTGTGAAAGCGTTGCTCATATTTGCATAAAAATTTTATCTCACTTTTATTTTTGGAGAAGTTAATACATTTGAAAATTGAAATTTTCTTTATTTGAATATATGGACAAAAGCACTCGCTCTTCGTGCATTAAAATTTTTTTTCTTTTTTGAATACACAAAAAGCGGGCATTCGATCGGCGATAACAGGCTGAAATATCGATGAACGCTGTCGTTTCATAGGATCTACGTGGGTAGACATAGATCAACTTGTTGCTAATTGAAAGTTCTCATTGAAAAGAACTTTTATTAATTACCCTTGGAAAATTCCCAAGGGGCTTTAAAGACCAGAGGATAAACTTCAGGTGTCTGGATCTTCACTCAAATGTCTTTAGGGCATAAATTTTATAGAAAACTTGACTGATACTCCGCGAAGAAAGTTCTCACGATATTGAATAACCAGATGATGCATCGAATGAATTATCTCTTTAGAAATGCAAACGATTACCTGTTAACACTAAAAAGCATGTAATATGATATTATTAATCCAGCAAGGATCAACTGATTTTTATTTACATTTTAAAGTTTTTTCAACATTATAGCAGTGAAATTGAAATTCGAAGGACTTATTTGATATTTCTTCATCGTCCATTCGGATTTTATAATTTCGTGAAATTTCAAGAAACTGAAACATTTACAATAACACGATAAATTCTCGTTTAACTCTTGCAGCGAGTTAATTACTAATCTCTGATTTTAACGATTTTAACAACAAATTTAATTCTTTGATTTCACGACGTTCCAAGGAAATTGCAGCGTTTATTCCCTAGCTTGATTCTCAACAGGTTAATGATCACAAACATTGTTACAAAAGTGTTGGAATATTTCTCTGTTTCTCTAACGAGTTAAATTTTGTTCGGTATAATAAAACCTAAAAATAAAAAAAAAGAAAAAAGAAAGAAATGGAGTATTTTTGAATGAACCCTCCTAAAATCTTACATGTCATTTCAAATGCGATTGCAGGTGCTTCTCTGCATAATTAATGACAATTACATTCCACGATAAAAACAATAATTACATTCTATATATCAGACAACAGAAAATAAAGTACATCAAATTTTCAATGGAGTACAAGGTACGAAATCTATTTTACGATGACCTAAACGAAACTTTCTTGCTTCTCATCGCCAGTCTCAAAGATTTCACGCGTGTACATTCTCGATTCGCACGTGAATGAAATCTCCACGTGTCGCTACGCGCGTGCTCCACGTGCATTCTTCGAATGGCATCTCACTCGCTGCCGATCCACCGATATAGACGTTCGTTCGATCGTCGATCGCTCGTCATCCAAAAACCAGCAATTCGAAAGAGACCACCGTCGAACGTTCAGCTCGATGAACGTGGATGTTCTGGGAAATATTTTTCATGGCGGGGGTGTTGTTTTTGTTGACGAGTCTATGGTGAGACGCGTGAGAATTCACGGCGATGCGAACAACGCGCGTTGATCGTCGGAAAAACAATAAAGCGGCTGATATGTTCGTTCAGGAGGAAAAATATCGCATTAACGCGTGAAACGCGAACGATCTTTTTCGAAATTTACGGCCATATAAGCGATATAATAAACCGGGTGTTAATGGAAGGGACGCGAGATTAAAATTTTAATGGACGAACTAATTACGACCGTGTTACGCGTCGAATATGCGACTACGCTCGCGATGAATTGCTTAGTAATTTCACGATTTCGGATTTAACATGCTGGACAACGAAAGTAGCTTGTTTCGCGTTACGGTAGATTGAACAGCGTCGAAAGATTCTCTGTTCAGCGTAATTTCGTATTCCGTTGTAGTACATAGTCGGTAATTTTCTTTTTCATTTGGAATTAATGCGATTATTGTTTGTAAACGAACAATGTAAATTAAATTGGCTAATAATAGAACGTATTTTATTTTTAACCCTCGATTTTATCTTTTTTTTTTTAAGTGATATATGTGTAAAATTGTGAAATAATAGTATTAAATTATAAATAATGAAATAAAAGGCTAAATTGATAAGCCGCTCGGACGTATTTTATTTTTAATCCTCCATTTTATCTTTTTCCTTTTAAGAGATATATATGTGTAAAATTGTGAAATAATAGTATTAAATTATAAATAATGAAATAATAGGCTAAATTGATAAGCCAGTTAGTATTTTATTTTCAATCCTCCACTTTATTTTATTTTTTTTTTTTTAAGGGATATATGTATAAAATTGTGAAATAATAGTATTATATGTAATCTTCTCAGTACCTAAAAGCCGATATATCGGCTACGCGATTTTTCCCATAAATACATTGAACTGGTATTTCAGCTTTTCGTTTTTACAAAAAGAGATTTCACGGCAAAGGAGAAGTATGTATGTATGTTCGACTGAAATTTTTACATGTCCCGCGTTCTCACGACAGTGGAACAAATAAAAAAATTGTAGAGTACCAAGAGGGTTAACGATCCTCGTTGAAAAATTAGAGACAAAGTTAAAGAGAGAGTTAGAAACTGAATTTGATCGCAAATATAATCTATCTTCGCCTAAGCGAAGTTATAATTAATGCCACGAGCATGACTCGATATTATAATGCAAGAGACTCATTTATATTTATCGCCTAATGCAGTTCCAAACTTTTGGCACGCGTTGCACGTGTAAGCTACTGTCTAGAATAAGCAATTTGCATAAAAAGATGGCGAAATTTGAGTCTGAAAGTTCGAAAGTTCAAACGTTTCGTATCGACGTTTCGAAGGAAATAATAATTTCATTTACAATAATGCCTTTTAACACTAAAATTTCCGAGGATTAAAACATAAAATTTCCATCAGAGATATTAAAAAAAAAAAAAAAATAGAAAAAAAACTTTATAATACAATATACATGTATACATTTTACGAAAAATCATTCAAATTTGCAAAAATATTACTATTTCATGTTTATAAAATTTCCAACAAAAATTAATTGATCATTTTTACCATTTTTGATAGTTTAACCAATTGTATTTAAATATTGATAATCACGGTTGTAATTATAATATTTTCTATCATCAATCGTCCAATTTCTCAGATGAGTGAGCAACAGGACTTTCGCCCCAGAAAGTAAAGAACTAAAGTACTAAAAACTTTCGAGCAACGAACATAGTTCACGAAACCGGCGTAATCCATCACGATTTATTCTCCACGTAACATCGTGAAAATTACCAACAAATATCATCATAGTTGGGACTAGTTTTCCGCTTCTCATTTGCAGTGATCTTCTCGACAGAGATTGAAGCAGAGATTTGCCAGCCACAAGCCGGCCAGAGAAATGAAAGATCAAAAAGAAACGAGAGTAAAAACCGAAGATCGAGACGCGAACGGGATCGACAGTGTCAGAGGAAGCGACGTGGAACAAGCGGAACGAAGTTAAGAAGTAAAAAAGGCACGAGGGGGTCGCGAGAAGTGAAGAACGAAGAAAACGGAGAAACAACACGGAGATGGGGGTTAAACTCTTTCGGCGAGGGAAGAAACACCGCGCGCTTGTTTTATTTCCCAGTCGACGAGAATGGTGGGTGACTTTCACACAGCTGAAAACGTGCTCGCACGAACTTCGCTCGTAATTGAAACCGAGGCCAATAAAACAAAATTTATGCAAGACAGCTGCGTGAATTCAGTGACTCGCTTAATTTGGCTAATAAACGTTGCTTAAGCATTAGCGGAGTATCGTTCTTATTTCGACTTTCGTTCAAATAAATTCGCGATTTAAAATGGTAAAAATGGGCGAGTCTATCGAACTTTTCAATAAATTTGTTGAAGCTACATAGAGTTTCATTGCTCGTGTATCAGCGAGTGAGTTGGACAAGTTCAGTTTCAAGTTTGGAACAGTTTTTCGAGTCTAATCGACGTGATCTTTGTGGCCTTGGCGACTCTAATTCTTCAAATATTTATTCTCTACCTCTGAAATCGATTAGCTACATCCCAGGAAATTTGTATCGGATGTACATTAATTTGTTCGTCAATCGTTTCGATATAGTTCTTACTATTGAATTTCCCTGTAACAAATTTCATTTCTAACTTACCACAGTAACCGATACTCTTCGAATCATTATATCGCCGCCTCTCATGGATCGATGATTCAGGAGTTGTTGCTCCTTTCGTAAATCACGATGATAGTAGCGAAGGCCATCAGGCCCGTCTAAATTGAAGCTCTTTTCTTCGGTAAATACGACTCTTCCATTTCACACGTTTCTTCGTGAATTGCAAACGGCACAGCTCATGCTCTTGCTTTGACCAAGGTTGTTGTTGCAATTTTCGTCGTTTCAGATGTTCGCAATTCTTTGAAAGACGTAGAACATTGCCAACATTTATCACAACTCCAGCTCTTTCTGCGATTTGTCTTGAAGCTTGAATTTAATGCTATACGTATTATAGCACGTTTATCCCGAGTTGTTAGCTGCGGTCGTCCACAACTTTTTCTTTCTTCGTAATTGTCAGGATCTTTTAGTACACTCTCCATCGCTTTACGACTTCTGTTAACTGTTCTGGCTGTTTTTGTCACGGAACAATGTTCTTCGTTTAATTTCAATATCGTATGTATTTCAGCTGGAGTTAACTTTCTCGCGCGATCCATTTTTGCAAATGTTAATGAGCATCTAACCGACTGTATTTCGCACGAATGTTACGCTACCGATAGCTTTCGCACGACTGAGGAGCGTAAATATTCCAACTTGTTCGATCCTATCTGCCCCGAGGCTACGAATTATAATATTTACGTTCTCGTTTTTGTATTTCTGAGGGATTGCGTGTCTCGGTAATAACATTCGACACAATACACGTGGCTAATCCATGCCCAAGGATATTGACGTTATTACGATCTACGCATTCTCTCTACTTTACGATAATAACGGATAGGTAACATAGAATGCATATGCTATTTTTTGCATATCCTTTATCGATAATCAGTAAACGTCAAGTATTTGGTGAAGAACAGTACATGTATGCTACAACCATTTGAAACGACATTTGGAGAACTAGAGAATTATTGAAAAAGAAAAATAAGAGATCACGAAAATAAGATTTTCTACTTCTACAATTTTTTGCGCTTTTACTTTTTTTTTCTTTTTCAATTTTCAGTAACTTTGAAAATATTAAAATCCCAAATATTGAAAATCCCAAATGTTTGCTAAGTAAATTTTTGAAAAAACACGAAACAGTATTATTTCTCGTATTTGTTCCTTGTCCCAAATGCTGAATCGAAAATATTGATGTGAATGTTTGAACAAGCTCATGCCTTATTCATTTGTTTCGGCGATAAATTTTAAAATTTTCAATGATCGATTAAAACTCTTGTTGGTTGAATTCACTTATTTAAAGAATTGAACAAAAAGTCATTAATTGAGAGGAGGGCCAGTGTACTCCGATTATATAAACTATTTGTCCCCCATAAATCGAGTTCCACGGCGATTCAATCTCCCTCGATTTGCGCCAATTACAGTTTTCTTTGCGTCCAGATACAAAGTATATTTTATCTTCAGTCTCCGGTGAACGTTATCTGGAAATTATTTATGGCCGAATGGAACGTTCATCGCGTCACAGTTTCAATTTCTACTTTATCGATGACCGGTTACCGGAAGCCATTGATTGACGTTTAAATGTGGTCTTTGAATTACAACACGAATGTATGTTTCAAACCAACACATGCTCTTATCTTTATTGTCTTTTCCTGCTGTTTTCCTACTTTTCTTTCTTTCTTTTTTCTTCTTTTTTCCTTTTTTTTTTTTTTTTTTTAAGAAACACGACCTTGTTCGTGTCTGGAAACTTGTCGAGTAAGACTGCCAGAATCCAGTGACCTAAATGAAGGCGGCGTTCTGATAAATCGACCGCAAGATATCCGGAGTCAGGGCACAAACTACCAAGACGCGTTCCTTTTGCCGCGGGGCTGCTTTCCGAATTAATGTGCCTCGAATTAATGGCCATGACGAATGATACAAGTTCGCGGAAGTTCGCCTAGAAAAAGCTGCCCAGTCTCGCCAACTACGAACCTGTAATTACAGCCGGAATGCTCGTTGATCAACTTAACGAGTGCTTTCTGAAGAGAAAGGACACGTATGCAGAAATTTCGACGGAAAAAGAAAACGACGAAGACTTTAGAGGGAAATTTTTTAATACCTTCTAAATCTTGGTGATGGAATATGTGACGAGCCCGTGATAACACACCGGAAATGATATAATTCTACGATGGGAAATTTCTTACGGAAGTAACCTTATGGGTAAAACATTTGATTAGATTTTACATTTTTCTTTTCCTAAATATCACTCTATATTCTATTAAAAATATATTCAAATCAAACGTTTATCAATCTGACTATAGAACGACCTGCAAGAAGTACTCAATTGCCTCTTGAGCAAATTAGAATAATGGAATCTTCAGACAGTGTTCAAATGAGTCAACAAATTATTCTTCAAACATTAAAATGACGGAACAATATTAGAAAACAATACTGTCTCTTGTACAGCTATTTCATAGAACGAGTATCTCAGAGATCAGCAATTCGAATTTATTTCTATTAATTGATTAGGTTGTTACGATCCAATATTTATTCATTAATTAATAAATAATTAATGCGTTAAATGGTTAAAAATATGTTAACCAAAATATTATAATAAACTTGTGCATTTTAAATCATTTTAGTTGTTAAATTACACAATTACATTTTTAGCAACTTTTACGAGAACCAAGCTTTTTTCAGGCAAGATTTTCTACAGTAATCCTGTCACATCAGCATTATGCACATTATGCAAAGCACGGCCTGCTTCAACTAGAAAGTTATTAAAAAATGCTTTAAACTTCCCTGCAGTTTTTTTTATCTCCAGATCGTTTTTCTTTCTTTCTCTGCAGATATTTCATTGACCAGATTTAAATTTTGGCAACCAACCATTGAAATTTCGATTTTCATTTAACTCTTCATTACACACTCTTTTTACGCAATATAAGTTCAGATATTATACAATATTATGTCTACATTCTGCCACTCGTAGAGTTTTTATTTTTCGTCGTTTTTATAGTTTCTTTGGTTGCATAAAAATCTATTGCAAACACTTAAAAATGCCATAGTTCCGCTTTTTTTAGTGTCTCACGTTTTCCAACCCCTCTTCATGTTTCATTCCCACAGTGTCCATACTACCCGTTTTTCAACGTGGAGACATTACGTGACGATAACAGATACGTCATCACGTGATTATACTGCTAAACACCATAATTGATTCTTGTGCGTGACAAATGGAAAATGGAGAATTCGAATAACAGACTAAAAGGCAAACGTTCGAAACTGGCAATTATTACCGAGACACTTTCTGCATTGAACGGTGCAATTATCAAAATCATATGCTCTTGGATCTCTTTAAAACAAGAATAAGAAAATGTCTATGAAATATCTCATATAAAAACGACGCCCGAAGCTTTGAACGTTTATTAAACGCGGGTTTTCGTGCCAAAGAGGACGCGAGCTCGCGTTTGCATGAAAATAACGAGACCGAGAAACGGGGTAGCTCCTTTTATTGAAAACTTTCCCCAGTTACGTAAAATTTAAACGTCAGGGGTGAACCGGTTATTATTTTTATTGTTAATTATTTCACCGAGTGACACTGACTGCTTCGCGTAAAAAAAACACAGTCTAAATAAACTCAGATTGGTCCCTCGCGAAATTGAAAAACTTTCTGGCCAAATTGCGACAAAGCAGCGAGGTTTACGATCGAGGTAGTGAGATATTATACAAATTTTCACTTTTGCAATCGCTAAACTGAAGGTAGCTGCAACCTGTAATGGTAATTCTGTTTCTTTTCCTTTCTTTCCTCAACTATCCTTCTCCAGTTTCCTTTGTGACAACGCAGGATTTTCGATCTTGAGAATGGACACGAGCACGCTTAAGCAGACTGCGATTTTCATTTCGATGGCCAGGATATTTTTGTACGAGAAACATCTGAATTTCTATGCTGTTGGAAAATTAGAAAGGCGAAGGGAAAAGAGGATAAAATACCATTCGTCGTTAGATCTAACAGATTTGAAGAAATTTCAATGGGACTTTTCTAAATTTATGATGGTACATTCCAAGATTTATAGTTGTGTTTATTTCGCGAAGTATAATGTATAAATAAACGTTTATATTCCTCTTTCTTTGCTACTATTTTACACTTCAACCCCTAACTGCTATCATCGAGTTTTGGTACCTTTTACTCAATTCAATTTCATTACCAATTTTTATTACAAATGGAATGCAAAATAATATCAAACACTCAAATTTAACATAAATTATCATAAATATCTACAATCCCAAAAATGTCGCTTAATCGTCAAGAAGAGACTAAAATACAATGTAAAATAAAATGCCCAAAATTTTACTAATTTAACACTAATTACCCCAGTAACAAGTATCTGTAACAACAACTAACAGAATCTCCGACAAATCTGGAAACGTCGAAAGACACAATTGCACAATGCGAGATAAAATTTCAGTCGAGAACACGCGAACAGGCATATTTCGAGAAAGAAAAAAAGAAAGAGAGGAAAACAAAATTATATATCCGTCTGTACTCTACTGAAGCACAGCACGAAGAGGAAACGTTGGCGAAGTGTAGGTTTCCGTTCGTGGCGATGTGTCGTCGGCCGCGAACGGGAAGGGCGAAAATTCCGCGGGTGAAAGCTTGCAGCGTGTATTTTATTGCAAGAAAAATTGCGAGCCCATTTTTGTCCCCTGGCTGGAAGACGCTTTTAGCGGGGATGGCGTAAAAAGAGCGTGAATGGAACACCAACGGGAACGAGCCGTTGAAGAACGACTCGGTGAAACCCGAAGTTTACTCCTCCGAGCGACAATAGGACAATGAGCTTTTCTCTCGTCTTTGCTGTCTTTATTAAACCCCCCCTCCGCAAGTACAGCCTACCCGGTACACCGGCTATTCAACGCTATCCGTGTCAGCAATTAACTCTGGCTGCGATCGTGTTTCTCTTTCACGCATCGACATCTCCTCGTGTTCGTTGATATTACGATTCTTCTCTTTTTTCCTCTCTTAAAAACAAAAATATATATATATATATATGTGCGTGTGTGTGTGTGTGTGTGTAGGTGTCTGTATTTTTTTTCTTTCTCTTTCCTTTCACTATTTTCATGTTACAGTCGGTTGTCGGAAGAATTTTTTTTTTCTTTTTTTTGTCTTTTTTTCGGACTTGCAGAGTATTAAAGTTTCGGCCAGAGAGCAAATATTCGGAGCATTTCCACGCGAAAAATTCGTACAGTTCTTAATGTCACTGCCCTTTGCTGATATGAGTAGTAGTTGTATCTTTTACAGTGTTTACGTAGTATTTAGATCCAAATATATGTTAACGCTTAGAACTGTCGGCGACAATTTGTATTGGAGACAAAAGAAAAATAGAAAATCTTTACGATACAAGCTTTTGCTTATGTATTTCACGAAGAATCATTCAAGTCTCCAAAAATACATTGTTTTGCATTTGTAAAATATCATGGTTAAATGGTTATTTTGAGCATTCTGGTAGTTCTAGTATTAATCCTCGGATAGTACCGTCAAGTTATAGATGACTGCGATAATTTTTGTCAAATTCCTAAGATTTTGTTTAATTTTGTTTTATATTTTATACTGTCTCTGACAAAGATTGATAATAAAATTAAGTAGCGTAACAGTTTAAATTGCTGTCACTTATAATAACCATGACATCGGTAGTCCAACAAAATAAAAATTTGACATTGACATTTGACAAAATAAGAGTGTATTCTAATAATTTCTGTAATCACTGTACGATTTAAAATTTACAATGATCGAAGAATTATATTTATCTGGCATAGTACTCATACCCCTTAACTGAATCCAAACACGATAAATTATATCTCTTATCATTTATCTGCATAATTCTAAAAATTGGATACTATAAAAAAATGAAACGTCGATTAAGGATCAGCAGGTTTTTCGAAACTTTTCCTGCAAACACAACAACACTCGCAAGGAAACGAACGAAACGTATACATAAATAGCACACGTCCAATTACTGTTATTTTATGTACAGGTAATAGGGCAGGAAAAGCCCCCAGGTACTGCGGAAATATAAACCACAGGTCAACCAAAAAAAAAAGAAATAAAACGTCGAACGTACAACAAAAATATACACTTCGCTGGGAAATAAGGCCGCGTGCAAATATTTTGTTGCAGCCGCCGTACGTTTCAAAACATCGTCGAAACGAAAAAGGTTCCCGCGCGAATTTCAGGACAAATATAATCCTCGTTTAGAATTAATTTCAAGACTTGACAAGTTTCTCTGTGCTTCCTGCCGCGGGAGCAGTTGTCAATAACAAGGCGCTCCATTTACAATAACTTTACATTCGCTTGGAAAGAACGGCGACGACAATAACAAGTCGCTGTTTCAAACGAAAGGGAGAAAAGGACAATGATTCCATCCCCTCCCCCTCCCTTGCAGCACTTCACTTTGAAAGCACGGAAGGGGAAATATCGGTTCAATCAAGAAGAATTTTATATATCGCCGTTTTCTATATCGTTTGCCGTTGTTTATTCAGTAGTTAATTAAACCGTCTGCGAACGAGATGCTTCTCCATTCTGTTGCTCGAAATTTCAAACCGGAGCGTACGTACAGCGAGATTTCGCTGATGTACCGGCAATTAGCGTGTCACACACAGTTTGCGTGGATTATATTAGGTTTCTTTCTCTTCTTTTATTTAAAATCATTTATTTTTCTTTTATATAAAAATTAATCTGTTGTGCAATTTCCTTCTCTGTCGACGTTCTGGAATGTTATTTGTCTCATCTTTTAACGGGAGGAACTCATCGCTAGAAATTGAATCGAATTTTTTTTTTATTAAGAAAATTTTGTAAACTACGGAGAAGATGGTAGTCACTCACTATATTTGTAGAATATGCAAGAATTTCCTACCTAAGCTCTCTTTAATTTTTTGAGGCGAGAAAGATTTGATGCTGAAACAATCATTCGGTCGGTCAAATTGATACAGCACTCAAACACTATGTTTCGAAACAAATCCAAGCTTCTTAATGTGGTCTGATGCTGTTGTTTGCAGCATCGATGGATGTTAAAGTTTTCTTGTTCTCTATCGTCGTGTGTAAAACATCATCATCAATATGTGATGATCTTCCTGATTTTGATAAAAAAAACTTTTTAATAAAAAGTCACCACTTCGAAATTTTTCGAACAATCTTTGGCAAGATTTGGAAGTTATGACAGTTCACTAAATAGATCACACAAATTTTTCACAGCTTGAACAGCGCTATTTCCTTTCTGACATTCATACAGTTTACAATGCCTCGAATGCTCTTTTAAATCGCACATTATATCACTAATGAAAACAAAAAATAGTTAATTAACTCGAATAATATCTACTGCTTGATATAATAAGTACCTTTTAAATTTATTAAAAAGATTTAAACCATGGGCTTTACATTTTCAGTCCATAGATTTGGTTGTTACATGGTTGTTTGGTTGTTTATAATGTTAGTGTGTTAGATCGGTGATTGAGTCCCTTTTGTGTTAGTTGTGTGGGAGTTTTCGATCATGTATGCGTGTGTGATGTTGGAGGGAGTGTTTAATATTTTTGTTTCGAGTTGGTTGTGTGAGTGCTTTTTGTATAGGTACCTTTTAAAGTGACCTAAATATCGTTTCAATAGCCAATACCATCTATAGACAAAAACCTCAGAAAGTCGATGTTGCAGAGAATGATACCAGAACTTTCTTTTACACTCAGAATCTTCTCGAGACGAATGAATTTTCGTTCGAAAAATTATCGACTCGTGGAAATTATATCCACAGGAACGTTGTGTGTCGATGTGGTTATAAATTGACGGACGGTAGCTTTAACGACTAGTAAAAATAAGTCTTTTACAAACATGTAAAAATTCACGTAAAAATGAGCCTTTTACAAACATGTAACCGGCGCAGCATCGCCGTGCCGAGCGAAAGGTATCACACATAAAAGTATTCCTTTATCGAAGAACTATCGGCTAAGTCGTATATCATGTATCGAGGTAGAAGTTTCATAGCGTCGAGTTGTGCTGTTTATTTCTTGATACGAGTTGAAAATCTATGAGCCTGTTTAAATCGTAAAATACGCGTTAACTTTCTATGCGAGGACGAAGAATGTATCAATGTTAGGCTACAAGAGAAGCCTTGAAGAAGAATTGAAATGTCTATATTTTTCTATTTATCACTCTGGCGAAATAATTTACGAAACGAAATGTTTATATACGTAATTTTTATAAAATACGAAGGAAAAGATGCGAGGATGGACGAAAGAAAGCATGTGAATATTATTAAATTTTATACTGTTTTTAAAAGCTTCTTGTCGTTGCAATTATTGTGTCATTCTTTGGCAATTCAGTATGTTTCAATATGTTTTTTTAACATATACAGCTTTAAAGTGGAATTTTCGAAATTCACTTAATTTTCTTAATCAGAGCTTTGCAATGAATCATTTATCTAATTGAAAAGAGTGTAAATATTCAAAACTATTTCTTGCCGTCAATGAATCAATATTATTCAGAGAATTGAAGCAAAGTAACTTTGTAAAGTTGTTTCTTAAGATTTTAATGAAATAACTGAAGCTAGAATGAAAGAACTGTCACGTAACTTCAATAATAAAATTCAATAATATAATATTGTTTGATCATCCAAAGTTAACAGATTTTTCTACCGACACTCATCACTCAAAAATCCTAAGAAATTTCCTATTTTTACTATTCAACATTCATCGCAAATAACGAAATGCTTAGACAGCATTTCACAATACAGTTGTTAACTTTTTACATCACAGTGTTTCATCTCCTCTCTCTCTAACTTTGAAAAGCAGCAAAAAATAATGTAGCGTATCTGTCGTAAAACTTTTCAACGGTGAAACGTACTTTCCATCAATTCCACGAATTTCGTGTTCCAATCTGATCAATTAAAAAAAAAAAAGAAAAATTTATTTGCTTAAAGAAAAAAAATATTCAAAGAGAGAAGAGATTGAACAGCAGACTGAAACTGAAGCTTAAAGGTGCCTTTCATAGAGGAGAAAAAGAGCCACATTTTTAGCACTCAGCTGACCATCGTTAAGTGGTTAATAGCGGTCGAATGATGGCACGGTTTGCATTTTTTCCCAGCTGGTGGAGTATGCGACGCCGATGGCGCGAAATGGGGATGCCGGACCATTGGCCCGGGCACGAGACCAGCCAACTCTGCCGCACGAAATAAAGGTAACCTTGGCCTCTTGGCTCGATTCGACGACGAGATAACCGCGTCCTGTCGCAGCTGTCGATACATAAGCGTCGCGATGCACACAGCCTAGGCCAGCAACTGCATCGGGAGAGTGCCACGACACGTACCTCTAGCCAGACATCCCAGACCGGATTATATCGGGACACCGTTGTCGCATAAACGACGGATTGCGACGTTAAACGCGACTTCGCGCCACGTGAAAACAGCCGTTAACAAAACGAAACGTTAATAAACGAGCGTTCCCACCTTGCGTTAAGTGCTTTGCCCCTCGTATCTTGAATAGTTAACCCCTCCCGGATAGTTTCGCCCCCTGTTTCGCGTTCTGCCTTTTGTTGAATAATGTAGCCGTTTATATAAACCTCTGAAGGCAGCCTGACTCGACCAAGCATTTAACTTCGCTCCTCCATTGTCTGAAATATATATAATACACGCATCGTGGTGTTCCCACCGCGCGGATTGTTCTGCGTTCAGTGGAGAGAGAGAGAGAGAGAGAGAGAGAGAAAAAAACGAAACCACTGAGAATCGGGTTTTGTAGCTTCACGAGTGAAATTCTGAGCTTGGTGTTCGAGTAAATTGCGGCAGCTTGTTACGGAGTTCGAAGTTTTACTACTTCGTTTTTGTGTAAATTTATATGTAAGAGTAGGTATTAAAAATATACATCATGAACAGAGAAATGGTTCGTAACATCTAGATGGTTGAAAATTAATAGTTTCAAACTTATAAACGATTTTTTGTTTCGGCTTTTTTAAAAAAGTTGGAACACATCCGGGGAATCTTTGAAAGAGTACGTAATTCTTTGAATGACGAGTCGAACGTGTCGATCATGCATAGAAATGGAGAATACGTAAAAAAGGAAAAAAATAGATATCAGAAAAAGAAGAAATTACGAGGTACTTGCATACGATATAATAACTCTCGAAGCGAAGCTCTTCGGTTTCTTCAAACCAAAAAAAAAAAAAAAAAAATATCTTTGTAACTATTAATTTTTCGATCCACGTTTATTAGGACTTTCTTTTTTCATGCTTTGACGATTATCCATCTTTTTTTCTAGTCATACTGTACAATCTTTGTTCAGATCATAACCCGTGCAATATTGTTAACATTTTCATGGGCTTGACGACGAGTTTATTTTCCTCTGAGCGTACACATACTGACTTAGGGTTAATGGCCTTAAATTTCTCGTAAATTCGAGAATGCCAAACAATTTTACTGGAAAGTGGGAAGGCATGGTCTGAAAGTTTAGTGCTCGGATAACGGACACCAAACAATTGAAGGTTCGTTAGCGTCGGAAGTTTCATCGAAAGAAAGTTATGAGAACGGTATTGGAAGTCTGCATCTTATATTGGGCGGACAATCTGGACGACTTTTTTCTTTTCCACGGCAGCGGGAATGAAAGAAGTTGAAGAGGAATGAAAAAAGTTAAAGAAATCTAATAACAGCCCAATACGTACCCAGGTCCCGTTCGAAAATTCGTAATGTACCACCACTTCGAGAGAGATGACTCGTTGTTCTTAATTAAACGAACACTTGCGATTTGCAGCAACATTTTTGGAAAAGTCAGAGTTTTCGCTCGACGAATAAAAGATTTCGTCCCACGTGATGTGAATTTTCATTTCGAAGCACTTTTCGCGGCGAATGGAATTTTTACACAAAATTACGCGATTCGTTCGATCGCGATATGAAATATTCGTGGCAACGGAAGCTCGAACGTGTATTTCCAGATCCGACGAACGGCCTCGAATTTTACAAAAGGCGCCCTCGATTATTGCCTGGTCGACGAACTTTCGTAGGCTCGACTTCCCCCGGTGAAAATCTCTTAACAAGTGCGACGAGGAACAGAGGGCGGCAGGGTAGAAGTCGTTCGATGGAAATAACGAAGTTCGTGGAAATCTCGAAGCCGGGAAATTAAGAGTGGGGGAGGGGAGCAGATGACTGGTTGATGAAAAGTTTACAGGACGACGACTGGAAGTTTGAAATCGGTTGACAGGTAAGTCGATCGATGATGTTACCCTGGCGTTTCTCCAGATAGGGCCGGGACTGCTCTGATTAAGAGTCTTTCCTCGCGCCTCGCGCTCGATAATCCCTCAAAACCAGCCGCCTTATCTTCGCCACCGACGGAAGAACCGACAGTGAAAAGCGGCGAGAACGCGGCTAGAAATTGGCCCATCGAATCGATCATTCGCGATAACGTCGCCCCGCCGGTTTCGAGTAATCTGAACCGACCGCGAAATTGACTCGAAATGAAAACTCGAATGGATGCTGCACTTGAGAAATCTGGGGAAGTTCGTGGGTTTTTTACATTCGAAATGTTTTCTGCCTTGAATTTTATAAACTGTATCTTGCAATCTTAACAAAAGAGTATTAAAAAAATATTATTAGAAGTTGTGGTGTATAAAAGTTATAGAATAATAAGAGAAATATTATTGGAGACTATAGTGATCTGCTCGAAGTAGAGTAATAGGAAAATAAGTAAGTGTGTTGGTAACTGGTACATCAAGACACTGATATAAGAACGCTATTTTTTAATTTGCGGTATTGATACTGTATTTTATGAACGAATAATAAAAGAAATACTATTGGAAATTATGGCGATCTGATTTAGTAATCTGAAACTGTATTTGATGAACGAGTAATTTGGAGATAAGTTAATATACTGAAATAAGAAGGAACAAAATAGTCGATTCGATAGATAGAAAATTATTTCAGAGATTTTCAACCTTTATTCGTACAGTAATATTCCATTTCATTTTAATATTTTATTATAATTTTTTGTAATAAATTTTTTTATAATATTTCACTATAATTTATACGTATATGTTTTAGAAAAAGAGGAGAATAATGGATTCAATAATGATAATCAAATGAAAATTCTTCTTTTTCTTTTTGGAACGTTCTAATGTTAATATCTCACTTTTATCCGCTGCTGCATACATTTTACATATTCATATATGTTTGTATATTTACGAAAATCTGTCGAAAACTCCGTTTCAATCGTACCAACTCTAGCATCTGAATCGAAATTTCAAAATTTCACGGAAAGATTATTTGCCAAAGAATGAATATGAAATCTTTAAATGAAAATCGGACGACATATGATATTAGTTTAAAGAATATAGGTTGTGTTTCTCGAAGATGCATGATCTACTAAAGTATATCTGATACAATCATCAATTTCTTTTCAATAAAAGCTCTATCTATCCGAGAATCCATATCTCTCATATGTATTATTCCTTCACACACACACACACACACACACACACTCGCTGGAAAAACATTTACACATCAAAAATATTCCTTATGTACACAGATATCACTCGCAGCGTTCACAGCGATTTTTCAACGATGCCCTTAGACATTCGTACATTTTCTTCCATCTACTTCTTATCGTCTCAAAGATCCATCTTTTACGTCTCGTACTCTTTTTCTTATCCTTCTAAACCAACTAAGTCTACGTAAAAAAAAAGTCGGAAGGAAAGAACAAAGTTTCTCTTTTATTTAAGACTTTGTTTCCGAAACAAAATTGGAATCTTGCCGAAACAGTACATTCGAATTTCGGTAATTTTGGATTGATAAAAGGGAAATGATTAGCGGAAGAAAATTTCAAGTAAGTATAAATTAGGAAATTAAGTATATTTAATTTCTTCGGGGAAAGAAAAATCGTATTTAATACTTCTGATTTACACGAAACAGAGTTAAATTCAAGAATCTTCAAACTCGATTTTCTCAGGAAAAAAGCCTCAAATGAAGAAAATTCCACTCTCTCCTTTCGCCGTGCATATTTTTTTCTCACGTGGAATGACTCGACAATGGAGTTTCGACTCTCTGTACCAAAGAATCGGAAACAAACTCTGGAACGAAATATTACAATTTCGCTGGTAACGCGCGACCTGAACAAATTCATTACTTAGAATTACACAAAGCGAACTAGCAACGATAAGATGAGTTTCTAGCGAAGCAACGTTCCTTGTTTCGTCACGGTTCGTCACGAAGTGTAACAAGGAAACAACGTCGTCCCTCGAAGGACGAAGAAAAGAAGAGACAAGCGACGATCGAGGAAGACTCTGGCGATTCGCCAGCGTTGTTACACGATGATTTTCATCCCACCTCGAACGTTTTCGTCTCGACTTTGGCTTCAGTTTTTCCGTCGTGAGCTACGATCTACCAACCTCGAGCTGGATCGCGGTAAACTGGCATTCGAACGATACAAACTTCGTCTCGTTTTCGTTCAAAGCGAATGAAACAAAGGAGAGCAGGGAGAGAGGTAAGGCGAGAGCGAAGCAAGAAGAATCGGAGAGAGGAGAAATAAAAAAGCCAGGTTGGAACGTTGATTTCACGAAGAGCAAAGTATCTCGAACGAGAGGTGAAACGTGTCTCATCATGAATCGAACTTTAAACACGATCCATCGAGCAGAAATCGAGAGGGAATTTCATTGAAATTTTATGAAAATTAATCGTCGACGAAGCGATTGAAATGAGGGTGGGTGTGAATGAGCGCTCGCGCAGCTCTATGCAAATGTTATTAACTTTGTCTAAGTTCCCGAATTAGATGCTTGAAAATTAAACTTGGATTTCAGATACGCGGAAAATTATTCGAGAATACCTTACGTTCGAGTTTAACGAGATACACATTTTATGGTAATGAGGATATGAAATATTCCATGTGCCCGCTGGAAAATGGTTCGTAGAATATTCCTTACCGATCTGCTTCAGAAAGAAATGATAACACTGTGCGCGATTTAATTGAAAAAAAACTGTATGCGAAATTATCTGTCAACGATATATAATTTCATTATCGTTTACTCGTTCACTTGAGGAAAGCGAAAAAAATAAATGACACTTTTATTTGTCAGAGACAGATTAAAATTACTTTCAATCGCTAAAGATAATTATTCAAAGAATGAAAAAATGGCTGGATCGTTAAAACGTAATTCGCAATGCAATTTCGACACGACTTAATTTACTATTAAATCCTCTTTCAAATTAATGTTAAAATTAATTATCAAAAAATTTAATTTTTTATAAGTCATCTGTTCCTAAATATACTACATTCTGATTTAAAATACTGTTTTATAAAATTTTCATTTATAAATTTTAATAACAATACGTAATTAAGTATAATTGTAATTATAAAAATAAATACAATTAATTAATGTAATATAATATAAAAACATAGATAATTAATTTACAATTATAATTATAAATACAACTACGTATAATTTTAAGTGTGTCTTATCGTGGATTATCAAATTAAATAACAGACTTTCCTAAAATGATTAAAAGGCCGCCGTATCATTTGATTTTAATGACTCAACATTTAATTATAAAAATTTCATCCCCAGATTAATATAATATTATAAAGGGTGTCTAATCCTGGTTTCCAATATCGCTCGCCGGCGACCATTGTTAATCCTTCCCTCGCATTGATACTTTTGTCGTTCATTTATCATTCTCGTCTCTGGCTGCCCCGTCCTCTTTAATTCGTTCTTTCGACCATGCAGAAGAATGGCGAATCCAATGGACAGATAGAATTACTGTCTGAAGGGTGGCGAAGCGTGTCGTTGTTTTCCGATTCGTTGCGATTTCCGATTTCCGTCGACCGGCTTGCGTTCCGCTTCGCCCTTCCCCTCGTGTCGATTTGTGTTGAGCAAACGCACGATAGCGCGATATTGCTCTCGCCTCTCGTGCCTCGAACAACGGCCAATCGATTTTGTCAGCCATGAAAACTTCTGCCCTGCCGCGACTCACCGTTCTAAGAAGGCTTTTCGAATTCAATTTCAAGACGTTTCGGTTGTCAATGGTTTGACGTTGTGCGACGGATCTTCGATTGTCGTTGAAATCGTGTAATTTTATCCGGACCAAAGTTTCACTACCAAGAATGGATATTTGCCAATTTTAAAAGATTCTAGTAATACGAAAGTCTGTTTTTTTCCTTTGCCTGACGTTTATTTAGATCCAAAAGCAATAGAACTACGTTTGAACGGCGCTAGAAACTGGAAGAACACTGGAGCTACATTCACCAGAGAGCACTAAAAACTAGAGCTACTGATGACTGAGGTATTTAACAAAAAGGGGAAAAAAAAACATTGAAGCAAAAAATAGCAAAAAAGAAACAAAGTTTCTAAAAATGCACGTCGTTGTAAATTTATAAAACTTTTGTGAATTGCATGCTGTTGCTAATGTTCCCACAAAAACATTCAACGATAACTACCAGTAGTCTAGTAAAAATTGCAACAAAGTTTAATCGAAACTGTATGAAAAATTGCTCCGTGTTTTTCTACAGCAGACGTTGAGACTTGAAATGATTCAATACGATCGCGAATGGAGGGAATACGTTCGGTAAATGTCACGTCCGATACTAACGAGTAGAAGAGAGATATACTCGAGTATTTTTAATCAAAGTTGTATCTTATCTGTGGAACACGAGCGGAGGTAAAGGTGTATCGGAAGCAACTGAAATTCTTTCATGCAGCATAAGCAACAATCTCCGCGCTACTTTTATTCGCCTTGCAGCACCCATTCTTTGCGTTCGATGTCTCTCGTATCTCTCGCATCGAAGTATCGAGATTCCATTTCGCGCACACGGTGAATAATATGTGAATAACACTCCGTTAGCGTGTCCTTTTCGTCTGTGTAGAAAAATAAAAAACAAAAACACATCTGCAGGTCTTAAAAGCGAAAAAAAGCCATTTCATTTTTAATCACTAAATTAATAGGATGAAATGACATTCTCTAATGAAATTAGAACTCGTACACAGCTCGTGCACTTTTAATCCATTTTACTCCTCGAATGATGTATCTCGCACGCATGCGTGTCTCTCTTTTTAAAAATTTTTTTATTTCTATTTTTTTTCATCGTTTCACGAAAAAGAGAATTGGAAAAAAAAGAGTTTGTAGCTTTGAAAATATGATACGTCGTGCGTTAATCTCTTCGATTCTACGCGAGAAATCTCCCCCCTCGTAGTATTGCCATTCGAACAAAATAATTCGTTTTTTAAAATGATCACGATCGACTGTTATTTCACGAGGAATTTCCAGCATTATGAACGAAACCGTGTTTACTTTACTGGTTCTTTCAGAAAGAAAAAGACGGCGAAACTTTTTTCACGCATAATCGTAAATAAATAAAACTTTATTTCACATTTAGCACTCTGGTGCTAAATACGAATGAAACTTTATTTCATACTTCACACCGTAAATCTTCCCGCGTGGATCAGATTTCTCCTGATCTGATTTCTATCCCATCTCTTTGAACGAGATATCTCACGTTCTAATAAAAAGACGTGCGAGAGATATCTCGTCCAGGGCGTCGTATAAACAACGTGTAATCTCGAGATATCTAGCTTCTCTCCGAAAAAATGGAAGGAGTATAAATTCGTACGGGCGTGCGAATCCTCTGTAATGCAAAAAGATTAATCCGTTAACAGAGACAAATTTCAGATAGATCGACGGTTCAACTGTTTCCAGTAAGAATAAAATGAAATAATTTAAAGAAGACGATGTTAACGTTATTAATAATAAAAGAGTGATATGAAAAAAATTGAGATGAACTCCGAGTTGAAAGATCACAGAATAGAGGAACACAGAATACATTTCGTGGAGAATGTTTGTAAGTTCGTCTTTGCATTTATGTGTTTGCATTATATTTCGCCGATTCAATTCTAATTTTAATTTCAATTTTACTAATTTAACTCCAATTTCAATTCTAGTAATTTAATCCCAATTTTAATAATTCCAATTTCAATTTTATTAATTAATAATTAATTTACTAATAACTAATTTCAATTTCAATTTTAATCCAAACTCAATCCTGATTCAATTCTATTCTAGCACCGAAATGACTCGAACGATTCTGTTCGCAAAAATTCCAGCATTTGGCAAAGAAGATACCAATTACTCCCTGCGCTATAATAACACGTCAATGAATTTCCACGAATCTCTCATTCGAAATCAACGCGCGACATTTTCAATTTTATCTCGCTAACTGCCAACAAATGTTCGACGTATTCAACGTGGATATCGTTTCGAAAAAAAAAAAAAGAAAAAAAAAGAATTCCCGTGGAACAGAACCGATTTTAAATGGACCGATGGTATCAAATCGCACCATTGTACATCACCTGCGAATATCGTTGGAAATCCCGTTGGCTTTGCGAGGCTTAGGACTCGCTTAACGTCCAAACGTACCGCCTGCAGATGCAATTGCGCGGAATCGCAAACTGCGAGTACCGAGCAACATACCGAGGAACTACTTTGTCAGGAGATCGCGATTCCCTTGCTTCCTTCGTAGATTCAACGAAGGAGGCAAGAATATCGCTCAACGCGGCCAGACAAGGTGATCATCCGGAAACGACGCGTACGCAAGAGCGGAACAAGCGAAACGCAATCACAGTTCTTGCTCAGACACCGCTGTTGACTTTGGTTGATCGTGTAAGTAGAGTGAGACCGTGCCGAACGAACGCAACGGTGTTTAACATTGGAATTACGAGTCTCGTCGGAACGATTTTTCATCTTTTTTACCCCGCTGTTTTTTTTTTTTGTCCTTTTATCGTAAATTTTTTATCTCTGGTTTATACATTTTTCGTAACACTTTTTTTTTATCTTTTATATTTTATTTTTCATCTTTCGCGACTGAATTTGTTATTGCGTTGGAAATTGTAATTTATCCCCATTGTTTTTTTTTTGTTTTTTTATTGAAAGTAATTAATTTAAATATTTTCCTTTTTATTTGGTAATAACTTGGTCGAACTTGATTGTCTTGGATTCTTTTTTTACAGACACGCAATCTTTGTACTTCGACAATTAGACGTTTTTTTTTCCCCATTACCTACTGTTCGAAATTTGAAGGTGGAAGGGAAACACAGATTTTCAGAACGAAACTCAATTTTAGATTTCGTGCTGAAGTTTCAATCTTAAATTACAGGTATCGATCCCAACAAAAGTGATGACAAATTCAAGGATTAATTAAAACTGTCAATGTAGCCAATTTTACATTTAGGTAGCAAAGTTTACCGATTAAAGATTATGGTTCTCTACACATGAAACATATTGTGGTTTGCTGTTTTCAATGGATCGCCCGTACGATATTCGCGAGTGAGTTTTAACGTTCCAAAATATACATATGTATATTTTGCACAGATTTAACTACTTTCACTCAAGGATTAATTAAACTTTGGATATAACGCGTTGAATTCTCGGCAAGTTTGTAATCCTTAAATGAAAAGTCGATACCTCCGTGGAATTTCATGACATTGATCAATGTACGCGGTTCGTGGAGAAGTTTTCTATCGGAGGTAAGTCGATCAACTTTTTTGAAGAAGATAGGTACTTGTATTTGATTTAATTAAATGTCGTATTGCTATTTAAAATACTCACTCGAGATCGTGATTCTCACTGTAAAAACCACTCTTATCAGAATATTTACTAATAATTAGATTGCGGATTTTTATGTATTAAAATTGTACGTACATATATATCCAATTGTAATTAGAAAATAATTAATTAATATATATCCAATAAAATATCCAAGTTATACCTTCCGTATAAAGCAATTTCCCTACTGGCTTTTCCTATATTATCGAAAACGATGAATTCATAGAAAAATAATAGATTTCTCTAAACTATCGGAAAAGTGATGATTCATTATTAGAAAATTCTGTTAATCCAACATTTTTACTCTGAACATGAAACACCGAGAAGACTGAAAAATCACAACGATTCTCCAAATTTCTGAAAATTTCCTAAAAGAAGGAAATCTTGTTTTTTATCCTAGGTTCGCAGACACTCCTACAATAAGGTATTAATCGCCAAAAATAAAACGAACTAACCACCGTGTCCTTAATGACGACTCTCTGAACTTTCGAAAATTTCCCAAAAGATGAAAATCTCATTACTTTTCTTATCCTTCGGACACCCCTACAATGGTATTAATCACCAAAAATAAAAGAAAACGAGCTAGCCACGATCCGTGTCCTTAATGACGACTCGGAATTCCATCCGGATCGATTAATTTCCATAACGATTCATCGGAAAATCGCGCCACGTCGGACCAATGTAATCCAGTAGGAATACCGTGCAGGGTATTAATGTTAAGCTCGCGTTGCAACAGTTTCGTACCAAACGTTGTCTGCCGCGTGTAACATACAACGTTACGTGGCTCGCGCATATACGCATTCTGGCGTGCACGCTGTGAACATATGTGCGTAAACATGTAAGACAACGAGGACACTTACTCGTTTCGAACGAAACGACTATTGGTAAAATTTTCTCGCGCGACGTTGCCGTTCAATTTTATTAAATTAAACGCATGTTAATTGATCGAGCGGGGAATTTGACATCTTGGATGCGAAACGACGAGGAGAGAAGGAAATTTTCATTGATATCCGATTGTATTATGGAACTGTTTAGAGACATTTAACGAAACTTGACGAAATTTGAAAAACAGGACAATACCATAGACGAACGATCAAAATTGTATGTTGGACAGAGGATCTGAGACACGCGTGCAAATTACGTGCCGAAATTTAGAAAACATTAACGAAATTAAGGCCCTCGCGATTACGAATGGTCACAGATGCCAAGCGTATCTGAATTTCAGCGACCCCTGGCACTCTGAAGCCTCTGACGTGATACTTTATAAACAATAAAATAAAACAGTCGATGAAACGTGTCAATGAAACGTGACGTAGTCGACGAAACAATAAAATTAGTAGGGGAAAGGTGAGATTGGAGAGACTGGAGGGCTAACTGTGGTAATAAATGCGGGATGCTGATCTCGCGCCAGCCCAAGCACGCTACGTGCACGCGTGCTTGCGCACGTGGATCGTAAGATGATGACACCGGGGTCGAAATGCAAACGCAAGCTGTTTTATCTCGTCGATGCGTGACGTTGTACAGGACAGGAGGCACCGAATCTGACCGAAATTTGCATGCACGAACGTCGCTCTGGGAGGAGAATTCGCTCGTCGAGGGGTAAAAGGGCAACGAGGGGGAAAATCGCGCGAGAATGATCCGGTAATCCGACGATTTGTCGGGCGGAAACGGCCGGCCAGGATAGCAGGAAGTTGTTCGGGACGCTGAAGGATACTCCGTGTCGTTGCAACTGCGAGATATAAAACGATTGTCCGTCACCGCTCCGGCGTCTCGCGCGATAAAAATTATACAGCGACCGTGCTTTCACGAGCAGTGAAGCAGGCAGGGGATTTAACGGCGACGCGCGTGCAAAGTTGAAGATATTTTTTTCACGGAGTTGCTCGTTAATGGATTATACGCTGGGATGTTAAATTTTCCGGTATATGATTGTTTCGAGTGTGGCCCGCGACGCTTCCCAATTCAGCAAATTGATCATTTTCGAGATTAAGCTATCCGATTGTTCGTTCTGCGAGAGATTAAACGCAAACAATATTTATTAAATGACAATGGCTGGCGATGAAACGACAGATAATTAAACAAGGCAATGAACGTAGATTAACAACTAATGCACGCGGTCGCAACTCAAATAAACTCTGTTTACAACTCGCTCGACTCTCTACTTTTTCAAAAAGGAAACGTCGCGCTTCACCAATCACATTCGTACTTTCTTTCGCTTTTCTTCGCGCTATAGGCCATCTAGATTGTAACTGCAACTAAAGATGTAATAACTACAGCTACAGGTTACAACTTAACAACGATCTACGATACTATGACACTACATTAGTTATTAATATTCTTTCTGACCTGTGACACTACATTAATTATGAATATTCTTTCCAGTTCATTTTTTCTAACGGAGGGCAATTAATTTCAAAATTTCACCGGTAGATTCCATATTATCGGGCTACTATGAAGTGACAGACGTTTCAGCGCGTAATTTTTGTTTCAACTATTTGCAATACGTTTCATTCTCTAAACACGTGCGTAGTCAAGTATGTTTCATCTTCCAAATATCGTGACACGTGCCTTAACTTTGTTATTTTACGAATTTCAATCCATGTCGATTTCAACGTGTTTAAATTTAGCATAAGAAAGCCTCCTGATCGACTCGTCGTTCTTTCATCGTAATTGACAAACAATTGAAACTATCTTCCCAGTTTCAACATTCACGGGAATCGCTCGCATTCTTTCGCGAAGCTTCGTGTTTCCTTCGATTAATTATTCTTGCCGCAGTAAAATTCCGCTCTCCCAAGGTTTCTCTCTTTCAGAGTCTCGCGCACTTACAACTTCTCAGGCATACTTCTCGCGAAAGTATCAGGGAGGTGAAAAACTCAGTTGGCGCGAGGGCTCTCGCCAGTCGTTAACAAAAATTCGAAACGGATTGAAACATTTAAAAGTTCCCCTCTTGAATTCTTCACCGCGGACGAAAGTTCCGCGCGAGTTATCGAGATTCTTTTTGATCGCTGAGGGAGCGTTAAATTCACCGATCAGCATACCCGGCCGCGGAATTATTAATATATAATTTTCACAGAGTTTCGTACGATCGGCAAAGTTGTGGATCCAGGGAAAGCGTTCTGCCTTGTTTATCACACGTCGAAAAGACCGCAATTTCGTCGCCAGACCTTTCATACAGGGTGTTCCGTACGAAGCTAACCAGGCGATTTTTTTTTCTCAGACTATTAGCTGAGAAAAACGTTTCAAATAAAATTTAAGTCATTTCGAGGGGGGAACATCTTACTGTGGCCAGAAATCTTGTCTACCGTGATTTCAAGATGATCTGTTTCTTTTTTTTTTTTTCTTTCTAGTGAATTGTGGTGATCCTATGCCAAGATATTCTCACAATTACGAGTACGTTCTAACCAAATTAAATTTGACTACACTTGAACATCGCAGGAAAGTAGTTAACTTGGTATTTATCAATGGGATATTCAATGGTCTGATCTCGTGACCGAATATCATTGGAATGTTGAAACTCAATGTTCCTTCCAGATCACTACGTCGTTCTGAATTGTTTCACATTGAACACATTATGGACTCCATAGCCCGTACAATTGTATACTCATTAACGTTAATAATGCACATTGTTTGATCGATGATTTTAACCATTCATTTCCACCATTTAAACGCTCGTTAGTGTCTCCCTGTAATTTTTCACTCAGTCTCATTACATTTAAAATTTTTACAATTGCATCACTTTCTGTACTAATGGGTATTCCTTTACCCGTGAAAATGAATAAAAATGAAAATGAACAAAAAAAAAATGAAAAATTCGTCTAATCGTCAGCTACGAAACCATGAACTCAAAAATACAGTTCTAAGTAAAAAAAAAAAAAAAAACAAAGGTCATCTTAAAATCGCGGAAGCACGACCACCATGTCCCTCTCGAAATAATGTAAGTTAAATTTGAAACATGTTTCTCCATAGCGAATAGTTTAAGAAAAAAATTGCACGGTTGGTACACCCTGCATGCAAGGGATAAAATTTCACGGTTTACAGCAAGAAATTACTCGTTGCGATAGTGCATCTACGTGGCGAAAACAGCAACATTAATATCAATGCTGCAAAAATTTTCTTTCGCCGTGGATATTTTTTTCTATCATGATGTTCATTCGCGAGGAAGGCACGTTAAATTAATGTAACGACTCTCTGACGTGTATCGATTTTTAGTTTCCCCTCGTGCACGTTTCATAAAAATTAGATTCGTTGCAATGCGATTGATAACAGGTGGTTTTTACCGAATGACGTGGAATTTCGTTAATATCCATTAACATCCACTCGGTTGATATAATTTAGTATTCTTTTGTGGATTTACGGATCCTGTTTCCGAGCAACAGGGAAAAATTCATTTCAGCAATCAACCACGTACATAACTTTCATGTAATAACTCTCCATTATTCACTCCATATGGTAATTTATAATATAGAACTGAAACGAAATTTTTTTTTTCATTTTCCTGTGCGATCGTGTCTGTTTTGTACGTGCAAAATATTTACATTTTTTTTTTTAGCAGGTATAAAAATTAGAGTATAGAACGATAATGGTCAATATTGGGGACCTCGATGCAATTATCGACAATCCTGAATAAAGTCAGAATACAGTCATTTTGAATGTCTCGTAAAGGTTGAAAATCTTCTTACATAATTCTTATAACTAATTTAACCGCATTAAATCGCAAAAATTCGATGCTTAATTAAACTGGTAAATTTCCAGTTTAGCGGTTTTTTCAAATTTTTGCCACTCCGCCACACTCTCTCTCTTTCCTTTCATTTTATTCCGAATGATTCCACACGTTCTTCCGACCTTCTGATCCATATTAAACAACGTGAGACGCAGCAATCGTCTTTTCATTCGCGTTTCATTCAAATGACGAAGAGCATCAATGGCGAAAATTGAGAAAAAACCATATATTATATCACGTTCATCGAAACGCGTAAATTTTGAGGCGAGTAACGACCGTGTGGTGAAGTGTAGCAAAACGAAACAATAATAAATTCCGATAGGAGAACGTGTAAAACGGACTGTGAATATTCCATTACCGAAATTACTTTTCTCGCGAGTTTCCAACGGCAATATCTTGCAACGTAACTGTAAATTTACAACAGGTATAATTCGTTCAATGTCGTTTGATCGTCAAACACGCCAGAATGTGTTTCACACGTCTCTTCTGTCATCTTCCGTCATCTTTGTCCAAGTGCACCAACTTGCGTCGATTATTCGAAAAACAATCAGTACCATGATCGTAGCGAGGGTATTACGATTGAACAAACAGGACAGGATATTCCTGGTGCGCGTTCGATCGGTCGGGAAACGGCTCGTCATGCTCACTGACTGGATTCACACTCGAATCGGCGCCCCATGAAAAATGCAACGTGATGGAAGATCGCCAGCGGGAAAACATTGGCAAATCGAGAACACGAGGAGGAGTGTATAAAAATTGACGTACAGACGTGTTTCTATTGCGCGTGTAAGTCGTTATGCGAGAAAATGTTAATGGGTCAGGAGCGGATCTCGATTGCTTTTCGGCTGGATCTGAGAGTCGAAAATGTTCGAGGCGATCGATTCTTTTCGTTGAACATACGGGAAATACATATGCGCTCGACGTTTGCAGTTTCAATATTTTACTGTCTATATTTTTCGTCGACGTGTAGCTCCCGGCGTAGGTGTTTCTGTCATGATGTTGGTAATTCTTAGTTGACGTGAAGCAGAGTATTAGTTTGTAAGGAAGTTTGTAATCGTGGGATACAGAACGAATTGCCTTCTTCGTTCAAAATTTCAACTAAAATAAATGTATATCATATTTTTTCCAATTATATATATATATATATATATATAAAAATAAAGAATTACAAATTTTCACAAATTTTAATATTTACAATATTATATATAATAAACACACGTATAGTTCACAGCGTCGATATTTTGCTGAGCAATTTTTAATATAAAACTGTATTAATTCGTAAGAAAGTTTGTAATTTTCTTTTTATTAAAAAGAAGAATTTCAGCCGATAACATACTTTCCTAAAATACGTAATTCACGACGTTGATATTTCCCTTCAACTGTAGCAAAGGAAACTGTACTAGCATACAAAGAAGTTTACTACACACAAGTGTATATTTCTATCAAATTCCTCTTTTCCTTTCTCTTGCGAAACAATTTCACGTAAAATTTCAGTTAATAAACGTACAGCATCCTGTTTTTAGTTGACTTCGAAGCATTTGACACGAGTTTCCAAAGTTCTGTAATTCTTCTCCGAGTTTCTCAACTTTTAAACTGTCCTCGGAGTACCAAAATTTCGATCGGACATTCCATCGAGAAGTTGGGAAACTTCTTAGGGGCCTGTCGATCAACGTGGTCGATTGTGTAGAAGCAGGCTAGTTTCTTTTTTTTTTTTTTTTAATTAAAGAATGCGTTGTGCATCGTGTAATACACGAGTTTCGAATTTCGCGAGGAGAAAACACAGAAAAGAAAATATGAGTTGGACAGAAATAAGAACGACGAAGCACACGCGTGCAAGAAAAATAGAGAAACTCTCTGTGAAAACACAGAAATTCGAAATGTTCGTCTACACTCGACACGTGAAATGTTGAAATTACGCCAATAAATCCAAAATCAAACAAATTTAATTAACATCGCGACGAAGCGATGAGTAAACGAAATTCCAGCGAACGATTAATTTCGATGACAAAAAGTTTGATTATAATGAGACCAAGTGACATTCCTGTTATACTCGGTATTTAATATCGAACTTTCACTCAACTGTTTGTAACTTTCATTTACATCTGTGCCATCAAAACGTATCAGATAGGAAGAAATTTAAAAAAACAAATATTTAGTACGAAATAGGATATAATATTTTATAAAGAGAATATGACATCTCAAGATAAACGACTGTCGTTAAAAATTATTAGAAAAAGTTATTGATACGTACGCTTATAGACAAATATCAATTTCCACCTTTCTCTGCAATTATTTCGTTCATCTCGAAAGTAATTGACGTAAGTTCCTTTCCATTTCTAAAGAATTTGTTCAATTCAAGTCCTCAAACGTCCATTCGTTTCAATCGATTGATATTTCGTCGGCGAGTACGGAACGCGATACGAAGCAAAATGGAGTTGGCCCCGCTTTCGAAATAATACGTGCATCTTCTCTGCGAATAATTAAATCACGACTCGATTAATTATTCGCTCTGTATCCCTGTTAATTGTCCGCGACAGCAGAGGGGAAAGATCGTCACGGTGTCGTCCAAACAGAAACTTGGTTCCCGTAGGCAGGAAGTAGAAGACCCGGGCGAATTGTTCCCTTGTTTCTTCCCACCTTTCAGCCGAAGGATACATCCGACACCATTTGTAACGCGTCGGCCTTGCGTTGTCCCCGAGGGAGCAACCTCGGCTTCATATAATTACAATCGTACAGCAGAAAGCATACACCCGACCCCGTTTCCATTGTCCCTCGCAACGACTTTCGCTTGTTATTCGAATAATTTTCTCCTGGCTGCTCGCCACCGAGTCACTTCGCGCGTTCTCGACGTCAACTTGATCGGACGATTGCTCGAGATGAAGTTGAAGATGAAAAGTCTACGTTTCTGTTCCTGTAGAAATTTTTTCTTCTTTTTGCTTTTTTTTTTTGATACAGCAGACTTCTTTTTCATTTGATCAGTCGGCAGTCAGGTGAAAAATCGTTGAAAACGATATTGAGAATCAGGTCTGAGATTTGTCTGAGTTATGTAGGATCACGATTCTATGGAATTAGATTGGCGCAGGCAATTTCTTTGAAATACCACTTAGATTTCACCAGATTTTCATGTTATTCGTAGAAATCTTCGAAATGGGTTGTTGCGATTTCAGGAAATTGCTATTCAAGTGTCTGTGAAAGGCACATTTTCCAAATTTAAATACACGTGAGAGAATCAAACAGACGACATCATAGAGTTCATGAATAACAATTTTTATTGCGAACTTCGTAAGATCGAGCAATCACGATTTCTGGAAAGTTTTTCATCGACAAGATAAAAAACGAAATTCGGGCTCGTCTCGTTTATAATCCAATGCGCGAGCTAGCCCCATTGTATGTTTCAAGATTTTAAAATTCTAAGAAGAGCGGCAGGAAGTTTGACGAAACTCGAACGAAGAAACCATGTCACAATCGAAGAAATTTCAGAAACGAATCGCAGCTTTTCCGTACGACCGAAAAGCCGGTTCGAAACTTTCGCGGAATTGAAAATCCGAGACACAGGGAAATTACAGCAACCGAGATTTCCACGGTTAAATCGATTCCGAGCAAAATTCGTGAAATCGAAGGCACGATACTTCAAGTGGAAAGCATTGCAAAGTTCGTGGAACGAAGATTGTCTTCGTGGAACCGATGAAAACCGAATCTGAAAACTATCGCTCCGAGAATCGTTCGGCAAGTTGAACTCGTTCGTCCAAGAATCTTCTTAATGCTCGAGGAAAAAACGCCAGAATGAAATAAAATTTCGCGAGAGGACTGACACTATATTTAGGGGGGGGAGGGGGGAGAGATACTGTATCGCGGTACGCGTAAGTTTCTATTGATTGACGCTGTAAAATGGGAGATAAAGTTCGAAGATTTATCTCGCTTTCTGTATTCTTTTAACTTTTCTTGGACGCGATATTTCTGCAGAACAAGAGAATTACTGTAGGGTATTTTTTGTAGCTACTATTAGGGTAAATTTTTTGTAGCCTATGGAAATATTTGGAAATATAATGTTATAAATATAAATATAATATAATTAGAAATAGAAATATAATATATATATAATAATATAACATATTATTATAATATAACTTACTTTGTATAATTATATATTACTTTATATAATTACTGTAGTATATATTACTTTGTATAATTACTGTATTGTATTATTACATCATTTCGTTATATCATTATTATATGTAATATAATATTTATACATTTATAAATATTCATATTACTCGATAATTTAATTAAAAAATGACGCAAGATTCACTACACAATTTCACGTAGTACGTCTTTTGATACATTTCTCGTTATGCTAATTACAATACTAAAACGCACTTCGAACTTTACAAGTACGTATGAATATTCTGTTACAATATTTAGCAGCGGAAATGATTCTCTTAATTATAGTCCATTCCGTTCCGCAAGATTTTGAAATTGGATATAAATCTGCGGCCTGTAATAATATCGGGAGTGAGAAAATTGGAAAACGACACTTCAAATTTAAAAGGAAAGATTAGCCTAATATTTCACGTCTAATAACACGCATAGACACGTAAATTTTAGATTAAAGAAATGATGGAAAATTGAAATTGAACTGAAATTTTAAAAATTTCTCCAAAAAAAAAAAACTGCTGTTTCACTGAAAAGTTTCGGTTCTTTAGAGTTTAGGAAAGGAACATAGAATATTTGACAATTTGAAGCCAACCGCGGCAAATTAAGCACCAAGCGACCAAAGTTTATAACTAACGCGGCGGAAATATTGTTGGTGCTTCGAACAAGAAACGAACTGACCCGAAAACTGAAAACTCCTGTCCTTTAATTGTGCTGTTCAAGAGTCGACGTTCATGCTGGAGGACGATCACGAGAGGTGAATACAAATGTCAAAGCGACTTCAGAATTTCGGTAGTCTCTCGTTGCTGCTACTCCTCGGTATTCACGTCGCGGTACGATCTATTTCGGCGAGATCAATAATTCCCTCGAATTCCCGACAACCGAGATTGCAGCGATCTTTTTCGCACAAGATCTGTTTCGACGCTTTGGATTTGGAGATGTTGAGACCTCGCGGGGTCAGAAAATAGGAATCGGAGGACAAGAGGGGAAATAGGAGAGCGAGGAATGATCGAATGAAATAAGATAAATCGGGGGAGGGGGGTAGAACGATCCTTATCCCAGTTCCAAAGGCTGTTCCTCGGAACAAACTGCTGCGACACACACCAGTTCCATCGAATTCGAGTCGAGATAACGCTCGCCGCTTTTCGATTCCGCGATAACACGTACGTGTCGGGGAACGCTTGGGCTGTCGGAACGTCTAATGGAAAAACGAGAAATTAGATTTGGAAAGGAATCGTATCCACGAATTCTCCTAGTCGCAATAAGTGACGTTGTTACTTTTAACTTTTTAACTTTTACTTTTTAATTGTTACCGTGAGTTTTAATGCATGCAGACGGAATAACAGAACATACCGAACTCGGGATATATATTTTAATAAAAGCGTAACTTGAAACAGTGACTGAGAATGCACGTGTTCATTCATCAATTTCGTGTTGTTAACATATTTCATTGTTATTATATTTTTTCGCTATATTTTATTATTACACTGTTACATTATACTTTTATATTTTATATAATATATTAGTTTAGTATATATATATATATATATATATATATATATATAATATTTTATATAGTATATTAGTGTAGTATATATATTTTTATTTTATTATAATATATTAGTTTCATATTATGCTATTATTATATCTCTGTGAATAAGAATGAAATATATGTAAATACGGATTTGTTTTTCCCAAGGTTAAAGGATACACTGTCATTTGTACTAAATACAACTGAAGAATAGCTAGATTCTAGCTATTCGCATCAATTTCTGAGGGCTAACAATCGTTGTAAGTAATTCATTCGGTTATTCTCGTGGTAACAAAACATTGGAAGCAACGGAAAGTAACAATTTTTCCAAATGCAAACATCGATAATTCAATAGCGATAATGGAAATAAAATGATGGAGAAGATGATGCAACGTGCGGGATGACGCGTTTGCTTGAATAATTGAAGAGAATTAGCGATATAACGGAAATGAAATGCAAAAAATGAAACATGCGAAATTCGCTTGAATAAGTGAAAAGTATCAGCGATAATGGAAAATGAAAATTCAAAAGATGACGCAGCGTGCGAATTTTGTCTGAATAATTACAAGGAATTATTTCGTATTTCGTGGCGAAAGCAACGAGGTACGTATTATTTCAACAGAGGCACGTTCGATGTTCGATGGCTCGTCGAAGTGCTAGCATTTCTCTCGAGACTTGAATGCCAATCCCAGTTAACAAAGTTTTTCCTTCGACCTCGAAGAATCTCCACGCGGGCGAGAAATATCCAAGGGGAGGGAAAGATAAGCGAAAGAGAAAGCCTTCCCCACGCCGTGGGCAATTTGAGATTTCGTCGAACGGCTTTGAGCGAAGTGTCAACCCTAATTCTCTGACCTCGGTGAGAACTTCTTTCGGCTCGCTGAAATTTCCCGGCACTCGAGAAGTTTTCGCGGAGAGGACCGTCGTAAAAGTGGAGGGCGAAACAAAATACTACGGTGCTAATATGGAACAAGAATCGAACGAATCGGTAAACGGGATAGTCTGCGTTGTTTTCAGTAGTTTGAGGCCATTCTCGTTATCCTCGTTCAACTGTTTCACTACTCGTAACACGAGAAGCCTAATTATCATCCACGCTCGTTCAGAAGTGTCGTTAATAAACGAGCCTTTGTTTCGTCGTTCGTGTATCAAAGAAGTGGCACGTTCGGAGAAACTCGAGGGAACAAACATAATCTTAGCCTCTTGAACGTCGTGAAATGCGAACGGGGATGAGAAAAACCTTCAAACTCTAGACAAACCCCGAAATAAAATTCTTCCAACTAAAATCACCGCTATTCACAATTCCCTTTGGCGAACATTTCCACTGAAATTTTTTTTTAACTACAGTGAAATTACTCGTAAAGTATTATTGATAACGAGACAGATCACACATTTGCTTAATGACAGGTCAAAAGTGATTAATATTATACTGAGATAATTCAAGGTAAAATTATGTCAAGTTAATTTTAAATAGTTTATAAATAAACTTAAAATGTAAATTTCCGATAATATTGTAACAAAGAAAGCAAAAACACTTTTTTGCTGCTTTGTTGTTGTTAATTTGAAAAGTTAATCTGTGTGCAATTATGTTCGGAATAAACATCGTGCAACAGAAGGAATTACTTTCAACAACTTTGTCGATTTGACAAGATAACTTTGAATAAATGATAAATTTGAATGGTTAGAACCTAAGTAAATTTCAGACGAAAATTTCAGATAACACTATAAGAAAAAAAAGTTTAAAATACTTTCTCCTCTTTTGTTATCTTAGTTTTGAAATGAAACTGCGCGATTCGGCAAGGGACAAACATCGTGCAACGCAAGGAGAACTCTCTTCAACAATTTTGTCGGTTTGACAGGACAAATAAATTTAAAAGATTAGAATTTAAATAAATTTAAAACGTAAATTTCAGACGCTCCTACAAAAAAAAATTCAAAATACTTTTTCCTGCATTATTGTCTTAGTTTTGAAACGAAACTACACGAGAGACAAACATCGTGCAACGCGCCAAGAGCTTGGTTCAATGACTATCGATTTGAGAGGATAAATAAATTTTAAAAATTAGAATCTAGGTAAATTTCAGATAATACCGTGAGAAAAAAAAGATCCAAGATACTTTCTCCTACTTTATTATCTCAGTTTGGAAACGAAACTGCGCGAGGGACAAACATCGTGCAACACGCTAGGAACTTGGTTCGACAATTGTATCGATTTGAGAGAATTTAAGACTCGTATTTTTGTGCGTGGCAACGTATAATAATCGTGCGTGTTGTAAAATTGAAGAATTTCGGCTTGGTATACAACAGAAACGCGCATGTCTGTTATAACGACTTCAAACATTTGCCTTCCATTCCGGTCTTCATTCCTCGCGTGTTTGCATGATTACTACCGTGTCGGTGTACGGATGTAAACACTCGTGCCAAGTTTCGCGGGTCGATGAATTTTCAAACAATTTTTTTTAAAGGCACGTAGAATAAACCGTATTGCTTGGCTAACAATCGATACTGACATCGTCGTTGGTTACAATTTTCTGGGCAAAAAAAAAAAAAAAAACAAAAAAAGAATCGAATTCTTTCGTGATTAATATTCTTTTTGCTCTTTGAAACGTTTCAATGCCTTTTAAAATTCATTTGCCTTTTTTAATCAATCAAGGACCGATACAGATCATCCACAAACACTCGTCAAATTTACTTTTTTAAACATTTCATTTGCCAAATTTATGATCGCAGGGCGATTCGCAACAGTTGTTTAACCTTAAAATAATCTCTAAATATTTATGTAAAATATTTTACGACGTAATTTAGATTAAAGTAACTTAATTTTGGTACAATTCATATTATTATAGCTATCAACGACATAATATTGCCAATCGAGGGTCAACGTTATTGTTATGAAATAAAGTTCCAAAAATTCGTTTAATATATTTTTGTAAAAGTTTCATTTAATCAGCGTCTACAATTTTATCAAGTTAATGAAGAATATTTTTTATGTTACGATAAACTCGCTTGGTCCTCAATGAATTTGTCAATGAAATCAAATAATTATAACAATACCTTATACGTATAAAAGAGACTACGTAAAAATAGTCATGAACATAAAATATTCCAATTTAATGTTACTTTGATACTTTTTACCAGCATACAGCATTAATTTGAAAATGGAAGATCATTTCTGAATTTCGTCCAACTTTTCTCATATATTTTTCCCGAGCGTTCTGAAGCTACTTTCGTAAGAATTAAGTAAGGCAGCGCGAAGAACTTCCACGTCGCGGACTCCGGTGGATTTTCAAATGAGAAACGCGCAATATTTTGTTAAAAATCTCTCGAATCAATCGCGAAGCTTAATACATTTGTCTGATACGTTACAGTTGTACTCTACTTACTCGATGTCAGTGTAGAACCGAACTATTTCCACTTGAACTGCGTCTGACTGCGAACAGGGTCATACTACTTGTAGCGGATATTGAAGTGCACCAACTTTCTGTCGAAATGAAAGCGTTATCCCTCGTTATAAATTCATAGTCATCGAAACAATGCGAAGAAGAATGTTTATGACATATTTGTAATGAAATATCAGTGAAATTTAATCGAAAGTTGTGTCGAAATCTGATGTAAATATACTCCCAAGTCTCTCTTAGGACATGTAATTCTTCACGTTTAGTATCATCGTGGACAACAATACTTTAAATTACCTGTACACTTTACGTTACATCATATCAACAAGTAGCATTTAATTTTTCTCCAATTTGGAAATAAATACAGTATTTGTCCTCGAAACTATCGAGCAATATTCGAAAAATTTATTCCAAAACACATATTTCGTAAAATTGATTCTAACGACCTATTTTTCCAGAAATCGAAGATGCCTTTAAATTAATCCGCTGCTTTATCATAAGAATTCATGCCGTGTTTGACGTCGTAATTCCTTCAAGGATCGAATTTCTGAACCCATTCGACATCAAAGATCGACTTCGTACGAGAGGCTAATTCGCTGAAAAATAACTTCAGCCACAAAGGAGTAACTGTCGTCGGGTTTCTTGCAAGTTGATCAAACTTCTCGCAACTTGGAAGACAGGAACTGACTGTCTCAGATCGCAGGGTTCGCGATGGTGAATTATTCAAACCAAAAAAAAAATATATATATATATATACTTTGCGCGATATTACTCTGAATTTATCGACGAGAGGCGACCTTCCGCGAGACAGGAACTGCAGCCATCGTTTCTGAAGTAGCAGTATCTATCGAACTGGCTCTTTGTAGACACGTAAAAATACGGTCACTGGCTGCCTGATGACAGTTCGATTTCCTCTTCCTCTTGGCGTACACACCAAAATGCGTGAACGGAAAGATCCATCGATCTCTCGATTGGGATCGTGGCCCACTTTCCTGAGCCTCCCTTGAAACTCTCGAACGAAAGAAGCGCTCCTCCCTTGTCGCGAAATTTGAGACATTAGTCGCGGAAGTTGTCACGCTGCATTTCAATTTTTATCAATTTACAAATGGCGATGTATCGTGAAACGTACCTACTCAGAATTTCTACATTCTCTATCGAAAGTTCTAGCATTCGCTTATTCAGAATTTTTTTGACATTCAACGGGGACTTCTGAAATTTACGTCCGCGTTTATTCTTGATGTTTATTCGAAATTCACTAAATTTGAAAATTATTGAAACGAAGAATTCGCGAAATAATATTATGCATTTAAAATCATCCTCTGCATCTGATTTTAACTTGAACTTTTGAATCAACGACATTGAAAATTTACACGAATGAAATTGAAAGCAGCAACGGGGATCGAGCTGGCAGAAAGATTTTTCAAATTCACAATGCAATTCCACTCCGATTCGAGTGAATCCGTAGGTGAATTTAATTCCACGACAAACAGGAACGCGCGAGAGTTCGAACGATGAGAAATCCACATTGTTCTCCGTCTGTGTTCAAAGTTTCTTTACTCTCGAGCTTCTCCAAGTTGCGGCAGAGAATGTGAAAAAATTGCACACTCCTTCAGCGCGAGTGCACTGTACAAATAACAAACTGAGCGTTGCCGAGCACGAGTAACGCTCAGAGAACCGTGATTCTTGTATCTCTCTCTCAAGTTCCGGATAAAGCGCGATAAAGAAAATTTTTATAACTCCGCGACTGCGGAACTCTGGGAGATGTCTTTCGTATACCGGTTGGCATAAATCCACCGTGACTTCGGGCCACCTCTTTCAATTCCTCGAATAGGTGACACACACACACACACACACACAGGACGAAACGAGACTCACGAGCGGAAAGAATTTCAATCTAGAGCCTCGATAAATTGCGCGTGAAACGCTCGCGTTCCAGTGAATTAGCCACTCTCCCGAATAAATACGAACGAATAAATCGCGATGGAATCGTGCGAGAGTTTTGAGCTCCCGCGGCCTAAAATTGAAAAAGAGCTGGGAGCTCGTTAAACGGTATTTGGAACGAGGTTGCGGAAGCAATTCCGCGAGGATCGCTTGGCGTTTACATAAGAAAACTTGGCGCACGAATAGAATTAACGTGCCATCGATTTCTAAACGCTTTGGCAAACAATTTGTCCGTAGCTGGTATTTCCACTGGATATCCTTACTGGCGCGATACAGAGTATCTGTCCCAATTACACTTTTGCGTTACTCTCTCGAACAATATTACGAAACTTTCGACTAATCTCGGAACTCTTCACCTGATCGCCGCTAACGTAGGAATCCCGACTTGTGTAGATCCCAATTTATAGGAATTTGATGAAAGAATGCGTATTGTTTATTTAATGTTGAATAAAGAAAATTCGTTTAATATTAATTATTAACGACGTTTTACACTAGGTTCTTAACTGCTAGGCTCGCAACTCTCTTTCGCTTCTCACGGTTCGCTCAGCTCACTATGCTCTCTTTCACGCCTCGACACTCACTGCTCTCTTCACCTGGACAAAATTCCAAATACACACAAACGCATCTATACCCTAAGTGTCTTAGACGCTAGGTCTGGTGGGCTAGCCATAAACAATCTCAAGGCCCAGGCCTAACTTTCTCTATTGTTTATGCTACACCACTTGGGACATCTGCAGTCGTCGAGCCCTTTCCCAGAACTGCCCATCCAACACCAATTTCCATCGAAGTGTAAGTACAAATTTCAACGAATTGCCATTGTAATTGGTTCGAGGCTGGAAAACAATCGGAGAATTGTAAAAACAGCGAGGAAAGAGCCGACGGTGGAAAAATATCGTTTCTGCCGAATAGAAAAACAAAACGAAAAATCCACGTGGGGAGGAGAATTCAATTTTGAAAATTCAATTTCTTTGATTGACACGCCGCGGCGGAGCAACAGTCGGAACGAAGCGTTGCCGCGTGCCGCCACGGAACAAAGACTCCTGGAGCTTGATTTATCTTGGGAACGAAGTTGATAATCAGTCGGTGGAACACGCGTGGAACTGTCCCTCGAACTGCTTTATTCGTCCGGCTGCTGGAGCCACGAGTGTCTGCGCCAACAAAACTGAATCTTCCAGCTTCTTTTCCTCGCAGATGCTCCCTCTCTCTCTCTCTCTCTCTTTAGATTCTCGTTTTTATTCCAAGCAAAGTGCCGTTGTCCCCGGATTCCACAGAAGAGAGTCGACAGACAGATTCGCGCGTTTCCCTCTTCTTTCTTTCTCCCGCTTCGCCTCGATCGTTTCGCGACTCTGATTTTCAATCGCCCTCGATCAATTACCAGCGGAAGCTGGCAGGCGCGGGAGAACCTCGTATTTCATCTTACGCCGGCGCTGAAACGGCCGTTTCGCCGGTTCGAGGTTCTGCTGTTTCAACGATCCGGATGACAAACGACTCGTTGTAACGAGACTTTAATTAAAACGTTGAATAGAACGTGGTGTTGGAACGTTGGTCCCCGTCGCAAGCGAAATGAAACGGTGGCAAGCTTGCAGGCGAGCCGATTCACAACGAGAAAAATGGTATCGTGTTTGGATAAAATGTTGCGTGCGCGGGTAAGTGTGGGCCAGACACTGTGTCCGCTCGGACTCCAGTGGAGTGAAACGACGTTTGGACGGACGAAAGAAGAATGGAACCGGCGTTCGCTACTAGACGAAACGACTGCAAGTAGAATTGCAAGGAGCGCATGGGTTGTACGATAATGGACGATGATGTCTATTTTTCTTTTTCTTCTCACAGTATCGTTTTCTTCGGCAAGAGCAGCTAAACGTACAACACGAACGTGAAACTTTCTTGGGAATTTTGTGTTGACACAGTAGATTGAATATCGACTCGTCGAACGCGTTATTTTCTCACAAGTACAATGGCACAGTCCATTTTTTTTCCTTTCGCAGTATCATTTTTTAGGTACAGTAAGACGTACAAAAGAACGTAAAATTTTCTTTGAAATTTGTGTAAGAACATATGTAGACAGATTTGAAGCATTTCGACGAATTGTCCTCGAAATTTGATGAGTTTGAGAGATGTCTTAATTTCAATCTTTATAGAACTTATCGTATGAAAGACGAGGAATGGTACGTCTGTCTTTCATACGATAAATTCTATAAAATTAAAGTTAACGTACGTTCGTTTGTTACTTATGAAATCATATCGTTATGCAGAGAATGATATTAAAGTAACACGTAGGATTGATGAGATTCATTTTCATATTGAAAGAAAATATCCTACAACATATTCTATTCTATAATATTCTATAAAATGTTCTGTAAAATTCAGATTATTATTTGAACTCATTAATCTCAATACTTTCTTTCCTATGGAATGAACAGATTACTCGCATTCAAACGAATGTATGTCCATTAAAAGAACAACTTCCAGCAACCAAAAAGAATGCAGTGAAAAATTAGTCTTGCTTAATCGATTCGTTCGTTTTCTTTCGTATTTTTGTCAATCTTAAAAAAAAAAACAGAAAAAACAAAGAAAAGAAAAGGAGAAACCAAACAAACCAACAGCGGTGAACAAACCAATACCGAGAATAAATTGAAATATTCTAAAAACCGGGATTCATTTGAAACTGTACGAGCTGAGATACGCATACACACTTACGTATTGTGCGAAAGATGAAATCAAATTCGTTTGACCAGAGATAAATATAAATTGGATCGGAACGATTCAAAAGTGATTGGCGTTAAACTAATTATTGATGAAGTCGAGTCGAACGTCACCGGCTGAAAGGATATTCCGTCAAATTTCAATCGTCCAGCGCCGCTTTATCCCCGGCGTTTATTAAAGTTTACAAAGTACCCGTTGTGTTGTTTCATTCGTATTTTCATGCGAACTCGCTCGAATTACAATCGTCGTCCCTTATTGGCTGTTTCTATTAAAAGATGCCCCTTCGTTACACGCCATTTTCCCGTCGCCGCGCCTTGTCGAAAAGGAAAAACGTGAAAAAGATCTCTGTTCTTTCTGTTCTGCAAGAAAAGCGTCGAAATTCAACTCGATGCGAAGTCCCATCTGTTTTTCAATACACGAGACGACAAAGTCATGCAGAACTTTAGACGGTCATGCAAAATTTTTAAATATAAAATTTCTAGTAGTCTTATAAAATTATACAATTGGGAAATTTATGTGACTCGATGAAATTACACATTCGTGAAAATTTAAAATACTTAATTTCATCTTGCGTTTGACGTAATTGAATTTGGCGACGGAATCAATTAAAAAATTTCATTCTTCATGTTCATTCCAAATGTTGAAATATAAATGCAATTGTCACGAATCTAAATCTTTGGTATTCATTTGACAAAAGTTTCTCTTTTGAAACAAAATGCAGGTAATTTCCAATTCAAACGTTTCATTATCGACGCAAGACTAAACAGAAACAAACTCCCGATATAATACTGACATTTCAGAAATCGAAGTATCCGAAAATGGACAACAAACTGAAATATTGAAAGCTCGATGCATGAAACGTCACATCGACACTTCACAAGTCTGAGAATTCAAAAATAATAAAAATCTTGAAAATAAAACAAAATAAAATAAAATAATGAAGATAATAAAAATCTTATATAAATAAATAATAAAAACTTACAAGTTCTATTCTCCAAGTTGTGTTACTACTTCTTTATAGCTCTAATAATTTGTCCACGTGAAATTCAACGTGAAATACTCCAGAAAGAAGCATTACTGCATCCAGCTGTGTCCAACTGCGTAATCGAGAATTAAAATCGCATTGGATTTCAAGGTCCAAGCGAGCCATTGTTGCCAGCGCGGCGGTTTACATTTCCAGGAACGTGCATTGCGCGTTCGCCGCGACAATTTTCGTTCTTTCCACTCACGTCGCCGTCAATAAATGAAATCGCCGTGCGTGACGCAGTGCGATATTCCGCGTACGTGTCCTCCTTTTCCACCAACGATCTCCCCGATCGTCTCGAGCGTACAGAAACGACGATCGTTTCGCTGGTAATCCGCGAAACCCTTTGGTCAACAGCTGGCGAACTTTCTCGGTGAGAACGATTTCGCGGGGGCACGATCGAACGTTACGAAAGACACAGTGACAGCGAGAAAAGTGGAACGAGCAAAAATACGATACGATCCGATACCAGGTCACCGGGTACATATATTCGAGTTTCTATTTGCGTTTCTTCGTCGAGCGTAACCGAATTAAAACAAGGACGAGGCGCGCAAGGTCCTCTCTCGGCCAAGGTGCCACGCTTGCCGATTCTGTTTATCTTTCGTTTGCCGATTTCCACGTGGCCGAGCGCTTAATTAAAATTCTCGCCTTGCTACCCCGGAATCGGACTGATTAAACCCGGAACGGCGAGGGATATATCCGAAAATTGAATATACCTCCGAGAATGAATTATGGGTTTCGGACGGGTCGATCGTGTCGTTCGATTTCATACTTTAATTTACGGAACGACCCGATCCACCGTCCTGTGTAATCACGTTCGTGACACGTAATTCATTAAACCACCCGTTTCGCTGATTTTCAGATTGCGTTTCACCGCGGATTCTGCGTCTGAAGCGTAGGAGGAACGGAGACGCGGCGTTGCACCCGCGGGTGTAAAATTGAACGCCCGAGACGAATTCGGTGGCTGCGGAGTTAGAAACTCGCCCGACGTGCAATTTCGTTTAATTAATCCCACGGCGGACGAAGGTGCACGCTCTCTGTTTTCGTTGCTTCTCCTCTCCTTTTTCTTCTCTTTCTTTCGACGCTCTAGTGAAACTATTCGAGAGGTATCTGACGAAGAGGCGTAGAATGGGGTATTTTTGTACTGACTTGCGTAATTAACCTCGAAAGAGCTCATTCTATATTCGAAAATTAAAGTCCTTAGAGTTGACAAGCTGTTGTGTACCGTGAACGTGACGAGAATTTTGTCAATTTGAATCCTCTTGATTCGAAAATCTTCTTGCAAAGAATTGCGAGGAATTCGGTCGTTGAGCTGCAGTGTCTGACCACGGCGCAGCTATACTACTTAGTGGACACAGCGTTGATATGAGAGGAACGTTGTTATTTTAAATCTATCTTCAAACGTCGCGTCGAATTATTGCAAAGAACTGAGGCGTTCGACCTTTGGGTTTCAGTGTCTGACCACGAGCGGAGCTACACTACTTTATTCCATTAAAGAGTTGGTATTGCACTGACGCAATTCTTTTCGATCGAGTTCCATTTCTTGTTAGTATTAGAAGTACGAGGTAGAAAGTTCCAAAGATTCGTTCACCAATTTTTCTTCGTCACTTGAATTATCCATGTTAATTGATATAAATGTAATTTTACAAAATTTAAAGAAACGCAAGTAAGATTGTAATTGCTTTGTTGCGACAATGATATTACTGTTTCCACTGTATCAACCTGTGTAGAGATCGACTACGAGAGAAAATAAATGAAACGCGAAGTGATACGTTCATTTATCAGAGCCAATAGCAGAAACTATTTTTATATTTACAAACGAAGTAAGCAAACAGGAAACACTGTGCAACTACATTTATTAAGAATTTACTTTCGAAACTCCAATATTGACGCTTTTATACTATTTTCGTTTTAATTTCGAAACTTCGCGATATCCAGGCAGTTGTACCATTTCTCGTTACGTAACGTTACGTAATTGAAGAAACGTAACATTGCGTGACGCAATGTTCGGTCAATCTATTAAGGATCAAGCCACAATTTCCTATTATGTAATATTTTAGATACTTTGATTTTTTTAAGTTCCATAAAATTAGAAAATCTAGGCAGATACAATAACCGAAAAAAGTCTCAATATTTAAAAAAGTACTTAGTTAATATTAAACAGTTTCAAACAGTCTAGATATTCAAAAGATCCAATCACAATCTCAACCTATTTTAATCAATCAAATTTCCTAATTTCTTAATTTATTATTCACTTGTAACATCACTATAGAATTATAATTAAAAAAAAACAAGTATATAAAATGGAAATTAATTTACATTTTAAATTAACTGAAAAGAAGTGCAAACGAAAATTCGCGTTAACGCAACGTTGAAACCTAACCTCAATTTTCCATTCCAATCAAATTTCTTAATTTCTCGATTTGCTTCACCAAAGTGTAACATTACTATCAAATTGCAACACAAAAACGAAAAATTTAAAACAGACTACATTTTAAATTAACTGAAAAGAATTGCAAACGAAAATTCGCGTTAACGCAACGTTGAGACCTAACCTCAATTTTCCATTTCAATCAAATTTCCTTATTTCTCGATTTGCTTCATCAAAGTGTAACATTACTATCAAATTGCAACACAAAAAAGAAAAATTTAAAACAGACTTTACATTTTAAATTAACTGAAAAGATTTGCAAACGAAAATTCGCGTTAACGTTGAGACCTAACCTCAATTTTCCATTTGAATCAAATTTCCTCATTTTTCGATTTGCTATAGCAAAGTGTATCATTATCAGCAAATTGCAACACAAAAGAGAAAAATTTAAAACATGCTTTACATTTTGAATTAATTAAAAGGAATTACAAACGAAACGTGGATCGTGTTAAAGTAACGTCTCTCGATGAATTAAACGTTAGCAGAGTGCAAACAATCGGCGAATCAGCTCCGATTGCAAGTTGCAAACTAATTTCCAGTGAAGCCAACTGTCAAAGCGGGATAGCCGAAACGTGACGTGGGAAAAAACAGGTCACGGGCGGGACACGGTGCCCCGAATGCACGTGGGGCGATAACGATACGAAGACAACGATCTGGATGGTGATCCGTTGAAGATCGAAAAGGGGGGAAAGATGAAGCGCGAGGGACGAGAGAAAACGAGCGCAGGGAGGCGAGGGAAAACAAGCGGGAGATCCCTTAATGCCTGGAACCTTCACAATGGATCCGAACGGTGGCGGTGGTATAACGGCGAAAAAAAAAAAAGAAAATATCCCAGCAATGAAAGAAGCAACGGGGAATACGATTCCCGTGGACAAAGGCAACGAAGAAAGGATGTTAAGCGCGTGGTTTGCCCCGAAAAAGGACGAGGCTTTCGTTATTGAAACATCCAGCCGATGTTGGGATTCGAAGAAATTTATTTACCAGCTCTTCGCCCGAACATCGGCGAAGGGTCGTTCACCTTCCAACCAACCTGCACCTTTCTGCAATTTCCCTCCGATGAATGGTTCCCGTGGAGCGATCAGGTAGGTTCTCAGCTGGTAAAGTCGTTCGATGTTCGCGAGGGGTGGAGGAGAGGGGGTGAAGAGGGCTTTAATTGAGCGGTAACCGATAGACTGCAAGGAGAATATGCTCCAGATCGTTGTTTGGAGTCGTGTGAATTGTTAGAAATTCCTTTCGAACCTTGCAGCCAGCTGAATGGGAGCCTCGAATTCTTTGTTGCGCACGAAAGTATTCGAGCAATTATCACAGAGGAATGCGTCTGTATATACTAGGCGCGTTGTATAAATATATAATATAATTGTGATTATCGTGATTGTGTAGTAACGGTATCATTCAATTTGGAATTAATTGAAAGGTGTAAAATTTGAGTGATATTTATTGCAAATGTATTTAATAAGAAATTAGTATATTGCAAGGTAAATATTAATATAACGGATAACTGCTTGAAACGATCAACAAAATTTCGCGATATCTGCGACAGATATTTGTATCAACATTTATATAATTTTCGCAACTTCGTACTATTACTTGCACTAACTTTTGTACGTCTTCGAATTTGCTTCACGCTCGATATAATTATGACAGTCGTATCTCGCGACAATGTTAATGAAATTTTACAATGTTTCCCACAGCACGCGTGATACGTCGAATAAAAATTTCCCAGTAAAATTTGCGTGAACAGTTGTATATTCTTCACACACACTTCGTTGATTATCATGTTAATAAAGTGAAATGTATCAACATTTAGAATATTAATAAAAAAAACATTCGAATAGGTAGCGGATCGATAATTGCAAAATAAAGATTGAAAACTCAAAGTAGGTAAATTTATCACTTCGAACGTGGTGGAGGTACGTTTGGAATAATTTTCAAACGTAAATCAGTGCTATGTGAGAAAGTAATTTCCAACAGATTGGATCTTCGACCGGTATCGGTCTCGAACTAATCGTCGCCGATTAAACCGATCCTTATTCAGCGTCTGGGATTACGTCTCGTCGCGCAAACACCCGGGTCGTAAATTCGACGTTTCGAATTTCAATTTCGCGACTTATTTACCCGGGGGCGGGATCTCGCGAGCCGCGAAGATCGGCCGTCTTGGCGGAATCGAATTTTCCAGCTGGCGGAGTTTTACAGGCGAATATAATTCTCATCGTTAGCACGCCGGAAACAAACAAAGGAAGTTTCGGTGCTGGCATTTTCATTCGAAAGCATCTGCCGAAATTAACTCGTAGAATTGACGGAAACGCTCGTCTCTTCTTTGACCGCAAACACGATGTCGAGACAGTGATTATTCGAAGAAAATTTCGTTTATTTATTTTCATTTCCCTCTGGAAAAATTAGCTGGATTTCAACAAAGGAGAAGAGATACTTTTCTAAGCACAGACGCGAGAAGAGATAGATGGAATTAAAAGCAGAGAATAGCCGTCGGTAGTACTCTGCCGATTGCAAAGAAGAAATAATACAGCAACCACGAGGAAGAGGAATAATTTATATTATTCTCCAGCCAGTTCAAAGTTGGCCGGGCTACGTCCTGAATATTGCATGAAGAAACGTCGCTTAACCTGTTTCGAACGCTACTTAAATAAAATTTTCAGACTAACACGGATTTCCAACGATTTCGCTCGGCAATCAACGGGCAAATATCTCAATTGCCTCGTACGGTGTATCCTTCGTAAATGTTTGAATTTTTATTTACTAGATTTCTGCGTACAGTTGACTACAAGACTGTAATCAGTGTCAAAGAGGATTTTTCATACTTGCGCACGGAATATCTTGTTGGAATTTTTCAAGGCTTGAAAGAAATATATGATTTTCATTGATTTACTTAAAAAATAGAACTCTTTTCAATCGTGTCACTCCCTCAACAAACTCACAAAAACGCTACAAATTTCTTTACATTGCTAGATTTATTTATTTATTTATTTTTTTTTAATTATATTTGTATGGTATTTGAAAGTGAAAAATAAACCGAATAATGTATCAACCGCTCAAAGTTGTTATTCATGTCAACACATACGCAAAACGAATCTTCATTTTAATATAATCTTTCTGGTTACATCCGTGAAACTATGAATTTGCACGAAATTCCGCAATTTAATTATATCGCCTAATGAAATCTAGTTCAAACTTAGACAAACAATCTTACTCCAGAGAAATTGTCCACAGACGTTTGTTTGCAGACAATCCACGTACCTTCTCTATCCAATTCGCGCAAGAGGACAAATATACAAGAAAATACTGGTCTAAAGACAATTCACGTGTATTGATCTGAGATGGAAAACATGAGACAATGTTTGCGGATTTTCTGCTGTCACGTATCTACTGACAATTGTCCGGACCTAACATATAATGTCACAACGATCGATGGACGTCAATTCAGAAAACGTTCATTCTCTGAACAGGTTAAGAACGGAAAGACAAAATTCATAGACGCAGATTTTTGAAAATTGTCATACATGGCGAAGAGAAATATAAATTTGCATATGAATTCGCAGTCCAATTGTTGATACCACACAAACTACATTCTATAAAATTTAAAAACAATTCGTATACGCAGATACGATTTCAAAAGTAATCTGTGACTCAATAGTGCAATCTGAACTAGCCTTAATTAATAAATAATTCAGGAAATGTTTGTGTCGGGTAAATAGGAAGATAAAATTGAAAACATAGGATCTTTGAAGATTATAGTGAAGAGAAACATGAATTTGTTGAAACATGACAATCCGTACACAAAAATACAGAAAAGAAAAAAACGAGTCCAAAAACAGTCTGTGAATCAATGTTACAATGGAAAACAAGAGACAATGTTTACGGACGAGTTTCTACTAGTCTGAACTTAGGTTTGACATACAACATCGTGACAATCGACAAACAATAATTCAGAATATGTTTGTGTCTATAATTAAAAGGAAGATAGAGAAACAAATCTGCAGACTACCGTATGGAATTATGTTAGTTCTATTGTGTCTACAAAAAAACTGAGTTCTTGTAAAAATCCTCAATCTGCTCCTTAAAAAACTAACGTGAGTTAATAATATAATTAACACAAATTAACACTTGGTGTTCCAATAATGAAGAGACTATAGTCCAGACTATAGTCAAGAGGACGTGTTTCAAGAATTACGTTAGTTCTATTTCTGCGTCCGTAAAACTACGAATTCCCACAATAAAAATCCACAGTCTCAATACCACAGAAATCAATACTTATTGATTGACAGACTATAGTTCAGAAAACATTTCAAAGGTACGAATAAAATATATATATAAATATATAATATATCAAAGTTTATATATATTAAATACATATATTTAAAAAAATATATATAATGTATAAAATATATTTATAATAAAATATATAATAAATAAATATTATATATAATAAAATATACTAAAATATATATGATGTATTCTCCCTAAATAAATATCCCCAATCTGTTCTTGCAGTGTCACATAAATCAATGTAACAATCGACAGACTATAGTTGAGAAAATTGTTTGCGCCGAGGAGACAAGAAGACACGATTCAATACACAGGACTTTGAAGACTAAAGAGAAACTAAAATAAGATCGCATCTTGAATTAATCACCCCTAGGCTGAGACGCTTGCGCGCATTAGCGCAAGTTGTGGCATTAAACAATGAACTCGGCCGGCTGACGAGGAGAACGGTTAGGCAGCAAGTTCTCTTGTTTTCCATACAGTTTACCGAAACCTCGACCTGCCTCGGTATATAAGGTGTACAAGGAACTTCCTTTGAACGTCCATCCTATCGCGAGGAACGCGCAGACGCGGTCCCCTAATGTTCCACCACATCACCCTTATGTTTAACTGTTCGCACAGTTCCAGGTCGTACGAATGTTCCATTAACGATCTCGAATCTCCACGGTTTGATCGGCCGCGCGTGTAATTGCCCGATTATCGGGTTAAAAATTCGTCGAATTATTGCCCGGCATCTGTGTAATCGGTCCCATAATCCGCAATTGGCGCATCGAAGCGAGGGATTTCCAACGAAAAATGATTAACACGCTGCGTGAAATGTTGCGTCCGTGACAAAAGTACTCGCAATGAAATAAACTGTATTTTACGTCGTCGAGTGAAATGTTTGTTTTCCACTTTCGATGTTGTTCGAGAACGACGTGCGAAACTTATTAACCAAAGTACCCTTCATTTGTCGCGACGTCTGTTGCATTTCATTTGTAATCGAAATACGGATTTTTACACAGATGTTCCGGACATGATAGCATCGTTGGATCACAGATGACCGTAATAATTAGATCACCGATGTTCCGGGCATTTCATTTCATTTTTCATATTCCACAGTCCCTCTGACAAATTAAAGCGATGAAAATGTTGTAATTTTGAATTAATAAAATTTATAATTCAAAATTCTGAAATCAAGCAATGCCATTCTGAATTCTGTCAACGATGAATGATCAGTTAAGAATTAAAGAAACAGGAAATTGTTTCACACGCCAAATGTCGTGGAAACATTGAATATTTTGAATACTTTTTTTTATATTATATAAAAGTGTAACTTAGAGAAGACTTTAAAAAATTAACAAGTACAATACGTACTACGTTTAATAACGTCATTAAACTAATGAATTATCACATTGTCTCATACAATCTAGTTTCATACAATCATAAGACATATTTAAATAGAAAACTGCAGTCTTCTTGTGAGAATTCTATCTATTCTGAAAAATACGAAAATTTGGTACCGATTGGCGTTCAAATTTATCAACAATGAAAATCAATCGCTAGAAGAATATATTTTTAAATTAAATAGGAGAAATGATTACTTTCTATACCAACGATCGCCACTACGTACGTCGATGAAAGGGATAAAGATATATTCGAATCAGGATTCAAACACCAATTGCCGAAATTGCTTTCAATAGCGGCCTGTCTCTCGCCTCGGCCGTACATCACACTATTCCACTTGCGGACTCAGTTACGCGGCCATTCATCGCGTCTGGTTACATAAGACGCTATTCTACTTACGCGGTCAAGTATTATCGGATCGTTTCGAATGAAATCGACCAACAGCTCGACCACCTATGCGAGAAATTTCACGCATTTGGACCGTCTGTCATCGCGTACACACGTACGCGTGTATATATTTCGCTCATACGCGAACTTGGCGCATTTCATTTCCATTAATCCCGACCGAACGTGTATCCGTTGGACGCGATACTATTACGAAATCAGGAACAGTGGTGGATTTTACAAGCCAGTTATTATTTACGACGCCGACTTTTCGCCGAGTACGGGCTCACGTGGAGAAAGAGAGGAAGAGATAATTCAAAATGATGTATCCCCGCGAAGTACGACTTTACAGCGGAACTTTTTCTACTTAGAGGATATCTTTCTGAGGAAGTGGCCTTCCTTTCTAGAAACGGAAGAGAGAAAGGATCAAGCTTCGAACATAGCCCGCACAGACGGAAGAAACGGACTATTTTTATGTGTTTCCAGAATTGTGCACGAATAAAAAGAGCCGTACTTTACAACGTTGCTCGCGGTCTTCTGTCGTAGAAGCGAAGTATGTGGAATATTATAAAACACGGGGATATTCCATCGATCTTCTTCTCTTTGATATCTTTATTCGTCACAACGAATCGTAAAGATAAAATGTCGTTTCTAATCTACATCGAGCATCTTATCTTACACGAGTACAGAGGTATTCGTATCGCTCGATGAAAAATGATCGATACATCAAGCTCTCGTGACTCGTAAACTCCTGGGAGGGAGGAATCGTACAACAAACTTCGGAGGATCATTCCTCGAGAACCACGATCTTCGAAACCACGATGGACCTGGTTACGAGAAAATTTTTTTCAACAGAATTTCCGACTTACCTCCATTCAAGACGACGTGAAAGCATGTTCGAAGGAAGGAAACTCGGCACGCAACGAAAGTGGAAACTTCGACTTTAACCACGGACCGTAACGAGTGACCAAACCGTATAAGACAAACTCGTCTTCTTTTTGAATTCATCGGCACATCATTGGATGGAAATTACTAAGAAGTAATAAATTTATTATTTGTTTTGCCTGGGTTATATTATGTATAAAACTGGCTTATATATAAAACTGAGAAAATAGGCTATATATAAAACTGAGAAAACAGTGCAATTTCGAGCCCAGGCAAATTGTCGTACGATTTTCTCTCGCGGCAGTTTATAATATCCACGAGACGACGGTCGCCGTTCGGAGAATCAAAGAAGATGGAAATAATCTTTGAAATATTTACTAATATATTTTTCACTCTGTTGCACATTCCATTGAGCGCAAGAGCGCCTCGGCCATTGTTATTAAGGGGCCATGTAAATTTTATGAAATGATGTTCGACGAGCGCGCGCGGAAGGGGAGTGGGACAGAAATTTCCATGCGCGATAAAACTGGAGAGCCGAGGCTATTGTGAATTTTAAAATATTCGATGTTGCATAAGTTTATAGGTGCGAGGGGTGACACTCGAGATAGGAGAAGAAGCACTTAGAGAAATTGACGGTGGATACTAAAAAAGGCTGTAAGATGAAACTGGGTAAAAAGTCGAGAGGTCGGCGAAGTTAAACATTTTGACGAGCCTTTTCCTGCGCTTCGAATTTTATGCTCCTCGTTTCAATACTGTCGCCAAGTGCGATCGACTTTCTACTGCTTGTTTGTTCTCTAATTTGTGTAACTTACACACGTGGAACTTACGATCGACTTACTAAATATTCTTGAATTCGAAAATTCAAAAATTATTTTAATAACTTTTATTAGAAAATATGGATTTAAATGAGAATAATAGAAAATGTGTCATTATTATTATCAATCTTATAAATCGTTATCGTATCAATTGTTTGAAATAATTTTCACGGTAACTAGATTTTATGGAAGTTTCTATACATTACACGTAATATGTTACTACTATATTTTTAGTTATGTACGTCACCTATATATTTCTGAATTGAAAAATTAGCTTTAATCATTTTTATTAGAAAACATGTACGGAGGTGAAAATGTATAAAAATAATGGAAAGTGTATCGTTATTATTATCAATCATATAAATCATTATCGATCGTATCAATTGTTGAACTAACTAGATTTTATACATTATATATATTTCTTTTATACATTTTTAGTTACATACGTTTCTTTAATTTTCAAACATGTGCATTCTTTTTTATTTCAAAAATTACATTGAAATACGTGTGATTGAAATACAAAAGAAATCTAAATAATTCTCTCTGGAAGCCTCAATAAATAATCTCTCTCTCTCTCTCTTTCTCTTTTGAAGAAATTCGCCTGTCTAGTAAATACTCGATTGACGTTTGTCAGAAACCTCTCTCGCTTTCTAATGTCGAACTCTTTCAACCTCGCGCGTCTCTAACTAAACTAAGGAAAATTCATGCCAAACTTCCATTTTCACACCGCCGTGGGAATATCAAGTTCGTGGAAATTCAATTTATCATCAGCGAGCGTCAGACATATGTACATTTGAGAAGCCACTCTTCAATATAACCATAACGGTTCCATTGAAGAAAGCAAAAAAAAAAAAAAAAAAGAAAAACGAAGGAAGAAACTCGGCTGCGAGAGCGTATATGCCCCAGTTGGAACGATGCACATTCCAACCTGAATTTATTCGAGGCAACGCAGGATCGCTTTCAAAGCGTGTAACACTCGCCTGATACCGTAGCAGACGCGAGCTCGCGTATTTTGTTGGTAACTTGCGGTTGTCAGGTTGCAAGTGAAAAACGAACAGACGATTATAGCCTGGGCCAATTTCAAGCAAATCGAAGATTAGATGTTGAAGCTTTTAAAATTCACCGTGACAGGAATTCACTTCGTAAAGATGATAAATACATTAGAGTGGATTATATTAGTTCACTCTCTAATCTACAACTTGGGATTTTCAATCGTGGAAGGTTGCTTTCAATTTAATTTCAATTATACGTCGATCGCAAATTTTTACGTAAATTCACATCTCGAAGACAGTGATTTAAAAAATAGAATATTGTGTCAACAAATATTACAGAAATTAGTATCCTTTGAATATTTCACGCGTGTCTTCGTATTATATGCGTCTCGTACGATTTTGTACTTTTAATTTTTGCACTTTTTCTTGTAATCCTGTTAAGACAAGAATTTCAAATTTATCAGATTAGCCAAAAAGTAATTGCGTTCTTTTTTTTTCCTAATAGATGTAACCAACTTCATTCTAAACAGCAAATTCATCGTGTAATCCGATAGCGGATCGTTCTTGCCTGTTTCAAAAAGAGGAAATGCACGATCTCGTTAACAATTTTTTGTCCGGCGTCGATCTCAAAATTCTTCGTCATAATTTGCTACCTCCGGAAAGGAAAAAAGAAAACGCTGTGCGAGCTCATAAAAAATTATCTGATGCGATGAAGACTATTCTGCCAGTGTGAGAATTGCGAAGTTGAGAAAATTGGCAAAAGATAATCGAACAAAAAAAAAAAAAAAACGCCGCTATTACTTTTCAGCCAACTTAATAATTAAATCATTAAAATATTTGACCAAATGAAGAAACCGTGCGCCACATGCACGTTGAACAAAGCGATTGAAATATATTCAAAGCGAATGTACAAGACATATGTTGGTGGTGAACGATTGCTGACGTTTAGGAACAAGCTCACGGATGTCGCCACTTATTATTAACTGTTTCTGATTTTTTTTATTGCTATGCCACTCTATGTGGTCTCTCGCATTTCTTCTTCTGACCGAACAACGTGTAAAGGACGTTCCACATAAAGTTTCTCAATAAATATATATTTTCTCACTGTTTACTGGATACGCGTGTCTTTTCCACGAAAACCTAATTCCATCACAATATAAATTATTAATCACCCATGGCAATTGGTTTCACTTCTCATCAGTTTCGTCGGTACGTCATTTCCAATTTACGATCTTTAATTACCAAGCCATTGATACTTAGTAAACTTCGGCGTTATAATATTCGCTTCGTGAAAGCGTTCGCGAAAAGAATAACGAGAAAACTTCGAATAATCTTAATCCGATAACCGAGGGCCGTAGACGATGCAATGCACAGGTACGACCCGTTGGTTGTGTGCGAGCCGCGAAACCTATTAACGAGTTTTTGTTTGGGAGGACGGAGCAAAGCAATTTTCGGCTCGAAATACCAGCGAGACGGTAAATTCGCACGTCAGCTCTGTGTTGTCGTCCCAATTTTATCGATATTCCCTCGAGGAGTAAATTTCAGTTATTGCAGATGGCATCTTCATTACGCGAACCTTACGTGCATTATAATTGTTAATTACGCGGGTGAATGTTAATTGGACGGGACGATCCATCGTAATTCACCGGATACTGAAAATCGGCTGTTCGGGGCACAACAATTCGGAAAAACGTTCCGAGGCTGAAATCGATAGCGTGTAAAACAAATAAGTACACACTGTCAACTGCTATAGTCACGAATCGCACCGTGTGGAACAGAGCTGACTAATTGACAGCCCTTGCCCCTAATTTTCTGATTGCTCGCGCTACGTTCTCCGCAACATTGAAATTTCCACGCTGTGCACGAGCTCTACCCTTTCTGTTTGTTGACTTCTCTAAGCAAGTTGGAGAGATTGATGGCAGTGGATGGGGGTAGCGATCAGGAAAGTAGGGGCAAAGGCTCGCCAGTTAGCCTATTGTTAGCCTGGTGTAGGAATATAGCAATCTTGGAGAAATCTTATATAAGAAGATAGAATATTCTATAATTGTAATTATATAATTCTATGGAAATCTTACAAAGGCATATAGCGAGGTGACAATCACCGATTTCGATGAAATTTGGCACAAATGTAGTTCTCGAAAAAATATTTAACACGTGTTTCTTTCATCGGCAATCGTCAACGTTGAAGGGATGAAAACTACCAAAGTTGGGACTGTGGAACATACTTTGTCAAACATTTAACACGAAAATGATTGAAGATACAGTTTTCGTGTAAATTGATGAATTCTTTGACGACGAATTGAACGTCGCGTATATCATTTTGCGAAAAAGATCATTTGTTTGAACAGCGTGTTTAGAGAATCATATTTTTTATGAGTTTTTGTAAATATTAGTACATTCTCTTGAATATTTCTTGTGGAAACTATATGTTCAAACACAAATTACGGATAAATTGGAATCTTGATTTTTGCATTACAAAAGAATCCATTATTTTCAGATCTTTCTCGCTGGAAAGTAGGGTATATACTTGAATTGTTTCTTGTTGTAGTTAAATGTTAATCGATATAATAGAAAATATAAGAAAACGGCACGAAAAATATAAGAAATCAGATATTCGTTTTATCTTTTGCAACTTAACAGACGTGAGAATTTAATATGAATTATCGTTAGATCGACTTTTTTGCCAACTAAGAGATGAAAATTTTTCATTGATTAAAGAAATTTTACGTACAAAAGTTGAACTTTTCGTGAACTGCACAAAGGTCCGTAGTTATTATCGCAAACTGTGAAATTTACGATCAATTTGTAACTGGAATCTACATCCTGAATCGGGAAAATCTGTATTTCGGTAAATCTATGCAGCAAATGTATATTTCGAGAGAGAAGTGCACAAAGTACAAGTTGGGGAGTTGCAACGACGAAAGCTGGCGATATTCGTGACTACAGTTTCATGTTCTAAACAACCCCGAAGTTGAGAGAGCGACCAATTGGCACAAAAGACAAGATATAGAAACGTCTATGAACAACTCAAAGCGCGAGGGACTTCTCCGGATGTGCCTCGAGGTCTTTCCAGAAAGGCAACATCGAAGAGCATCGACTTCCGTATCTACAAAGTTGTGAAACACATCCTGATTAAGCTCGATAATTACTAAGCTTCAGACATTACACCAACACGCAAAATCCAGGACGATAAGATCTGCAATATCTAGCTAGAAGATCTAAAAAAAAAATCTGGATTTTTATAGTACCTAGCTAATCGAATTATCTATATTGTGAGAATCGACTCGTTTCAAGCACCTCAGAAGTTGAGAGATTACTCGTGTTTTAAATATGAGAACCGAACATGTTTTCTGGTGAAATTGGGAAATTTCAATTTCTGCGTTATCTAAGTAATAAAAGGATCTAACACTAGAATTACCGACGAGTAAAACATAAAGATTGCATCGAAGAAACTAGAGTGCAAAATGAATAGGAAAGTTTATAAAACAACAAGGGACACAAACTTTATAAAAATTACCCGAATCGCGAAAAATATGAGGCATTTGCAAATCTGCAGAATTATATTCCAAAAATTGTAAATTGATGATTTTGACTACTTGGGTAGTTCTAGTGTTAAACATCGATGCATCGACAAAACCAAGATTATTCGAGATGTTTATCAGGTTTACGAAAATATGAAGTTCACACCTAATCTCGAGATTAAGAAGTCATCAGTTTTTACACTATGTGGTTAATCACGGGATTTAAAAGCCACAGTCATTAAAAAAAAGAAAAAAACAATGTCATCAAGGACTCCACGGTATACAACACGCATATCTTAATAAGATCCGCATCATCTACGAGCGGAATTAAGAAACCTCAATTTCTATGTTATCTAAGTAGTCGAGAGACCTACGAAAAACCTCTACGACAATATCATGAAGATCGTGAGATTTTTGCTTCAGATACTTTACAAATCTTAAGGACAATGAGATCTTATAGTTGTGTCTAATCACGAGATTAAGAAATCTCGAATACATTATGATAATTAATTCACTGCGAACCTAACCTAAAAGCCAGTGCATTAATATTAGCAAGAAATCGAGGATCTAATCGTGATATCAAGAAATGTTGAATTTTCTACTATCTGGTTAATTATAAATCTGCACTAATTAATCAACCACGAGATCTAAAAACTAGTGCATCAATGTGAGTAAAAAGTCGAGGATCTATCTTACAGAGGACGAGATCTATTGTATCTAATCATGAAATCAGAAAATCTCGAATTCTATCTAGTTAATTAAACAAAACTGTACCAATTAATTAGTTATCAAATCTAAAATTTGTACATCAATGTTAGCAAAAAATCGGGGATCTGCGATATCTATATCTTGCAGATAACGAGATCTGCTGCGTCAAATCATAAGATCACGAAATCTCGAATTCTAGTTATTCTAGTTTAATTATTCACAAGTTACAACGAAACCTAAAGAAAGAAAAGAAAAAACAATGCATCGATGCCAGCAAAAAAATCGAGGATTTTTAATATCCATATTTTAAAGTCAACATCTATTACGTAGAGCAATAAGTTAAAGATCTCGTTTGCAACGCCTGAATCGTGAGACACACACCGTAGCTAAGAACCAGAAACGTATCCATATAATCAGAACCATGAGACCAACGTCGAGCACCCTAGAAATCAAGAGTCCACGAGTTCCACATCCACGAGTCTGCGAAATAGTCGCGAGGTCACGAGGATTTGATTTCTCTTCAGAAACGAAGGACCCTTGCCTCGCAAGATAATTTTTTAAACTTTATCACACGGCGTCCCGAACGTAAGAAAACAGAAAGGACTTCGTATTGTATTTTAATTTTGAGAAAGAAAAAAAAGAAAGAAGAAGAAAGTATCGTGATGCTGGAACAACTTTGGACTCCATGCGTACATTATAGTTCGACGAGTTCTTCGACGAGTTCTTCGACGAGCGGAATGGAAAACTTCAGAAGGAAATGAGAAAGACGAGCGAACAGAAGGGAACTTTTTGCAAGTTCCATAACGGAGAATGAAGCGAGAGGACGTCGATGAAACATTCTTTTTGCCCAGTTCCACTCTGACCTTTCCGTTTCGCGCAGTTAATCGTTATATGAACTATCGGTAATTAACAGAAGAAGAATTATTACATTTAAGTTTCAGTACGTTCGATACAATGAATTTGAAGTATAAAATAAGAAAATTGATTTACTGTAACAAAGCATGTTATTATTGTAGAGATATAGTATAAATAATGTTTATTTAATGAAAATTATGATGACAGAACAACAAATAATTAAACAACACAAGTTACTTTAAAAACAACACGAATCAACAGCTCAAATAAATTCTTTTAACAACACAATTGACACTTCTTAACAGTTCTCTCACGACGTTCTCGACTCTCACGACTTTGGCTTTTTTTTTTAAAAAACAAAATCACTCTATGCCTACGTTACTATGCTCGCATCACATTCATACTTTGTCATGTTTCCACGATCAACAAACAGGCCGTCTGTTATATTAAAACTCAACTAAAATTGTAACTACAGATTAATTATAATAATAACCGATAACCGATAATTACCGATACTACATTATTGTATTTAAATTTTGATAACATGTTCGACATAGATCGAATTTGCTCTAGACACACGAAATAATTGAATTTGTATTCAATGCTACGGCAATAAAAATAATTATCGTACGCTTGTCACGTCGACCACGTCCCTTCATAAGTTTCGTGTTTTAGTGGATCGTTTCTCGAAATCGACTTGAAATTGCCCTTTGACCGGTTTAATACTTCATTTGATTAACGCTCGACCGAGGAAATAAACGACACGAACGTTGAACGCGCGAACAGTGAGAAATTTCATCTGATTAGAGAGAACGAATTAGGAAAAGCGGAACGACTGGAGTAATCCCGTGAAAATGTAAAGCAGCGCTCGAGAGTGGGGCGAGGAAATATTTGCGGCAAAGGCAATTCCGATCGAGCGCGAGAATGAATTAACATTTGTTTAAATCGCCGTCCCCGCAGAGGATAATCCGCCTGTCAAGCGAAGGAGGGAAAAACCTGTATTCCTTCGAATTTCCGTAAATTTGACCCGATGATCGCCGCAATTCCCGGAAACTGTAAAGTCCCACCGAGCTTGCGAGCGATAAATTTCGGTATAATCGAGAGATTTCTGTAATCGCGGACGTCTGATCAACGTCTGTCGCGTTTTAAAAATCGGGAAATTTGAAGTTGCAGAAATTATTCCAACGGCGAGGATAAAATGATCTTCTTTCGCAAGAACGTTCGAAATGAAGCAATATTTAATACATTTCTGTTTCTTCAATTATTTGTTCAGAAGAGTAACATAAAAATCTTCAGTTTGGTAGTAATTTTATAATAATATTTTTAATAAGCATTTCAACATTGCAACAGAATGTTACACGACTGTACGATTTATAAGTGTCTGATTAGTGATTGATACATTCTACTTGATGTAAAACGTTACTTTCTCGAAAATTTGGCAAACTCGAAATGAGAGCATAAGACACAAAAATTAATAATAACATTTTAACATTGTGAGAGGCTACTGTATATCTGTATAATTTATAAACGTCTGATCAGTTCTTGATACATCCCGCTTAATACAAAAAATTACTTCTTCGAGGAATATTCTTTGAAAATAATTAATCATACACGGTTCTGCTTCGTTCGTCCTACAGATCAACATAATGTTTAATACATTTTCAAATATCCTTACGAATATCTCTTAAAAGAAGTATAACGAATAAATTCAGATTATCGCTTCGAATGAAAAAGTATTAAATCTGAAATTTAATGTACAACTTTGATGGCAACTGATGGCTGTAATGCCAAATAATGCAAACGATGTTCGCAACAATACGTTAGCACGCTGAACGGAAAGTCGATAGCCTAAGCTGAACCCAACTACCCTAATCCATCATTCCGTTTACACGTCCTCGAGTGTCTAGAATCTCGTTATTTAGTACTCCAACTGTTTCCATAAATTAGCTTTAATTTTCTCTTTCTTGGACTTTTCTTTTTCTTTTAGCTCTCATTCTTTCTCTCTATCTTCCGAGATAAGATGTCTAGCTTTGTTCAAGCTACCAGGCCTGAATCTTGGATCTTGATTCAGTAGTAGCTGGAGTTGGAGCTCGCAGTACGTGTATGGGGTTCCTTAGGACTCTGCCCGGCCTCGCTGGTGATTCCAAAGGAATTGGAGGGGTTAGTTCGGGCAAACGAATCATCTGGCGTCTTAGTTTTATTTAGGTCCCGAGTTAGGTAACACGACTCGTCTGTCCTGGCTACTTCGACCAGCGAATTCCACACAACGCCTGTCTCAAATCCCGATTCCGACTCTCGTATTTCGAACTAATCAGCCGTTTATCGCTATTAATGAAACTTTTCGTAGGTTTTATTTTATCCTCGATTTACTCTGTCCGCTCTTATTTTGTAACTGTATCGAGTGACAGAAATTATTGTTAAAGTTAAGTCGTTCTTCGACGCAGAAATAATTAATCTACGACACGTATTGAAATATTTCACATTACAAATTATCATAATTCAAGCGAAATAAATAGATTTGCTCAATTACGTTTCTGTTTAAACGCAAATATTAATTTCGACGAGAAAAGTTATTTCCATCAAGCGATTGTAAAAATTGGAAAAATCTGAAATCTCGATATTCATAGGTTTGCTTGTTCTCGTATTAATGCTTTTATCCGAGTGACACGTTTCCAGCAATCTACTAAGATCAATATTTACAAGGAGAGTCAAAATATTTTTTTAAATAACGATTTGTTTTGTTTGTTCGTTAGTACTATTTCACTGCTGCTGTTTTGTCATCGCTATTAAATAATAGAGGTTGTTTCGCTGCCACTAAAGAAAAAAAAATTATATTTACTTAACACACTATGAGGAGAGAATATTTTTCAACAACTAGAATAATTAATGATTGAAGGAAAAAATGACAACAAATTGAACTCCACGAGATCAGTACTCACAGACCAAGTTATCAGACTAGCATAATCAGACGAAAGAAAGATGAAAGGGGTGTAGATCCTCCCATAAGAGGAACGATCGATGTTACGCCATTACGATGTTAGAATGACTAAAATTTGGACCACGAAATTTATGAACAGTTAAACTTCTGAAAGAAACTTTTCATAGACAATTAGGAACGTTGAATTCCCCGATCGTATGTGATGGGGTTCGCGAAGTTTCTGAAACATCGAAAATTGACAGAGAGCATTCTTTTTCCCATTCTCTACTCGAGAATAAACTCGAGATCCTGTTCGATAGCTCCAACTCTGAGCTTAATCCACGGAATCTAACAAACGGAAGTCGCTGCGAGCTCAGTCGAGCACATAAGCCGAAAGAGTGATACAGACACAAACGTCGAGGCACGAAACTTCGAAAATTTAGCAAACGGTGTGGGGAACCGTGGTGTTTTCCATGGTTTTCGGACAATTTAACCAAAAGCTGGAAGATCGTTGTTGATATCGTCGACAGAATCAGAGACACAGCTGCGTAAATCGGTTTAGGCGCAAAAATACGGGAGGCAACGGGGCAGATAAATTTATTCGACGGCGAAGATTAAACCGGAAATTGATTTCTGCCAAAGGGGAGAGAGTAAGAATGGAATCGAAACAAAGAACCTCTCTATCTCGTGCGAATGCAAATGTAGATTCCATTCAGGGAGACGCTTTAAGTGAAAAACTACTGCAAGTGACAACGCATCGGTCCATATTCCAAGATTTATTTATTGTTCGTGGCAGAGGCAAAACACGAGAACTCAGAGAAGTACAGCTCTTTGGTAATTTAATTTCGAAGAGACGGGCTTCTCTTCTTGCGACAACCGTGCTTATGAAACCATATGAAAAATACTACGGTATACGAAGCATAGCACATCTTGCACTGTACTGTTTCTCATTTCCAGAGAAAGAAACGACGGGATTAACACACTGCCCCGCAAAAATTAGGGGATGTTTCAAAACGAGTATATGAAGCGATAAAAAGGAAAAGGAGCATTTGACTTTTTCTTCTTTTTTTATTAAACAAGAACAACTTTCTTTGAAACTTGTTTGCTTTTCCGACGTTCTCGTTTCAAAATGCTTCGTTTCCCTTTATCACTTTGAAATGTGATACGTTAACTTTCGCGAGCAGTGCAGTTTGCTTCTGCTTCGTACGCCGTATTTCTCGTAACAAACGTCGCGGGAATGGAGAAGGGACGTTAATTCGACGAGAACAATGAATAAAAGCGTTGAGATAAATTTTGCGTCGGTGATTTATCGTAGCCACCGGTTTGCATGAAGTTACCGGTTTAATGATGTTGCAAAGTAAACGAGTAGCTGGCTACTTAACCTCGCGAGACGAAACTCTGGCTGCCGCTGAAACAGATTCTAACTGAACGTGGCCGTGTAAGCCGATTCGCGTCTTTAAACTGGCTTCACCTTCGCTCTGATAACAAAAAACATATTACATTACATCGTGTGCCACGTCGTTAGTGTACAACGCGGATTTTTCCGCAGATTGGCGAATCTTTTCAACGCGAATTTGTCTCGTCCACTCAAAAATCGTCAATAGGTACTTCGATATTTTATATATTCTTCTGGGAATGTACTATTTATCTGGAAAATTCGGGGAATTTTTCGGTATTTGAGAATTTCACGAATACGTAACGGATACGTATGTTATATAAAGGTTTCGACGTTCTATTTACTAGGAAAAATAATTTTACCGATGTGTTTGGTAGATCATTCTGAACAAAAAAAAAAAAAAAAAAAAAAAAAAAGAAAAAAGTTGAATGAACAAAAATCACAAAAATAGATTTCTTTCTAACTGGAACAGAGAAGTAATTTCTGATTCGTCGTACTGTCAACTCAAAATTCGAAATGGACGGAGAATCTGCTCCAATAGAAAAATCTATTTTTTGAAATAAATAGAATCAAAATCTTCTTTTACTCGGAATGACCTATGTAAATATACATTTACGTAAACAGAAAATTTTTCAGCCTAACGATAAATAACGTCAAATAGCGTTTTAAGCCGGCACGTCGAATAATTATTCAAGGGCCACGCAGAAGCACGTTGGCCGTAGCTGAATAGCATCTAACATTTGTTAGATTGTATTCTATAATCCACCTCAGTGGCAATTCCAGCTGGATTCCGGAAGTTTCAAGCGAAGTAATTCATGGGATTACGGTCATGCTAATCTCCAGCAGAATAACGTGACCTTATACAGCGCATTAGATATTGGTCAGGGAATCGGATCGATTCCAAGATTGTCGATAACGTGGCTATGCGAAAGAACATTCTATAAATGTCCTATTAAGTATTCAATATAAATATCCTATTATTCATTCTATAATTAATGTAAATGACATTATAAATGTAAATGATAAAGTTATATTTAATATATAATAAAAATTTATACATCTTGAATACAAAATTATAGGAATAAACAAAGTAATTTCAATATCAAAAATTAAAAATAATAATCCAATTGAAAAAAGAAAAGTACCGAAAATGGTAATATAAATTTTGAAATTGGATTAAATCCATATTCAAATGGAAAATTAATTTTTTTATTTATTGAGAAAAATTTATTTAAATTGAAAATAATTATTGAAATTAATATAATAAATAGTACCTAAAACTTTCATTAAACGAGCAAGAAAGTTCTGTCTTTTCTTCAATGACTTTGAGAAGGATAAACTTTTTCTCAAACAATTTATATGCTTATCATTGCCTCATTTCTTTTAGAAATTCAAAATGATCGATTTATGACATTTCCTAGAAATTTTATAGATGCCAAACAATGCTTCTTCAGAGATTTAAATAATTTTGATGTACAAATAAAAGTTTTTGTTCGAGATTGTGTCATAAAGTTTTTCTATTTCTTCTTCTTTTTTTTTACATTAGTGTTTCTAATGAAAATTTCATACTCGGTAGTTCTAGTATTAAACCAGTTTTGAAAATGTGACGAATCATTCGTTAAGATAAAAGTAACTATTTTTGGTAAAAAGAAGTATATTTCCTTGTTTCTGGATCGTTCCTCACTGTCACAAAATACAAAATGCCAAAACTTTACTTACTAACGATAGGATTACCAATTAATAATATTAATAATACTTGATATTATTACTAATACAGATTTGCGTTCTTGGAAAAACAAAACAAAAAAAAAAAGAGAAAAAGACAAACGCGAAATAATCAAGAAAATTGCGAAATACAATCTCATCGTTAGCAAAGCGAAAGTCAGAGAACGCGAGACGAAATTCCGCAATCTGAAAACTCGTTAAATTAAATTGTTATTCCGAGCAACGGAACGGGTCGAAATATTTCCCCCCCCCCGTTCTGAAACTGTGGGGGTATTTACAGACAAAACGGAAATAAACAAAAAGGGAAATCGATCCGTCTCTGCCATTGCTATTTCGAAATTTAAAGAGAGGGATCATTCCCGCGGCTTTTCAGGCCTCGTGGCTCGTATAATGCGTTCATGGAATGATGATCTTGTCCGTGCGAGCGCCGCTGAAAGGAGAGTCGGTGACGAAAGGGGTGGAAAACCCGAGAGCGGCGGAGTATCTTTTTAATGACTCGGCGAAAGAAACGAACCGGCCGCGGGATAATATTGAAAAGTGAATGAGGCGGAGAAAAGTACCGCGGCTAGATATGAGAAGAAACGTATTATGTCAATGGGAGGGGGAGGGGTGGGAGGAAGAACTGCTGGCTTCCAATTTAGAAATGCAAATTGTTGAGGTGAACAGCGACTCCGGGAAGGGTGTTTCGAGATAAACAGCGCGGTTCACCTGTATTTGCAGTATTCCGAAAACACCATGGGGAGATATTCCGGCGCTCGTACGTAAAGCTAGTAGGGGCGAACGAAATTCTTTTAATTTCGCTGCACTTTTATCCTCGCGAGATGAAACTGTGACGTTAGGTGGGAGCTTTGAGATTTCTTGGTAAACATTTTCTTTTTCTTTTTCTTTTTTTTTTTTCTTTTCGGATCACACGCTTCGTCTAACTTTATGGAATCTTATTAATTTTTTATCTCTTGAATTTCTTTCGACTCTCCTATCTATATTCCAATTTTCTGAAGTGAAAGGACTCAATATTTTTCCCGACAGCATAAACCTCTAACACTTCGCGAACTCACTGTGACCTTGTCAATTTAGAAATTCCTGAGAGTGAATAACCTGCGAGCAAGTCGAGGCCTCTAACTTTGGTAACCTTCGTGAAATTTTCAAAGTTGTTTCTCTCTCTTTTTTTTTTTTTTAACTCTTTACGTTCCAATTCGATCCAACAGCCTCGGTTTTCGACATCTAACTTTTCAGTCGTGACGAATTAAATGTGTCAGTTGGTGAGAGCTCTTCAACGTTCTCAATTTCATTATTCTCGTCGTATTGGGTCGCGCGGTAACTACGTTGATTTAAAAGCTGCTCGTTAATTAATTCTCACCTAGCGGGAACTATCAATTAGTACACAAATGGCTCCCAAACCGGGCTCACTCGTTCCTCCATTTTTCGTTTTAATTGCAGCATTCGACGTATCGTGTTCACGTTCAGTTAATCTCGCGTCTCGTTCAACGGGGAAGCGTTTCCGTAATTAATTAGACGAATGCGTGAAAACACTGGATATATAAAATTTACAGGCGTTGGCGAACGGTTATTGCCTCGTTGTCTCGATAATTCAGAGCAAAAATCGCGTTTCGCATTTTCCCAAATATCGCGCTCGTAAACGTCGGTTTAAATCAATTTTTATTAAAAACATCTGCGTCTAACTTAGCCGATACTCGACGAAATCGCAGTCTCTCGTGAACGTCATCCAATCTTTATTCCTTAAATTTATGCTGGAAACGTGGAACAGATCGAGCGAAACAGAAAGATGGAGAGAATTCGTAACAACTTTATATTTAATTTCTGAGTGCCAATCTGTGTTCAAATCTTCAATTTCGAATGAATTATATTAATCCGATTTTTATCCATTTATTAGGATAATTTGAAAATTGCAAAGAAGGAGTATATAAAATGTCCAAAGCACAGTACTTTCTGTAACAAAATTTTCTAGCCAAGTTCTACTTCTTTAATTGTATCATCAAATCTTTTAATTCACGTCTTTGTGAACCCGCGTAAAAATGTGCGTGCATTGACTGCACAAACGCGAAAATACTAAAGCAAGGATAGTCAGACGAGGCAGTAAGACGTTATCTTGTTCCCATAAATCAGTTCACCAAATTCCCTCTTTCTACCGACATCCATGGAGACGTTGCTGTAACTTGATGTCATGGTAGTTCCATTAAAACGTTGATTCAATTTACCTCGTTGTTTCGAGTATTCTTGTTAATCATTTCTCTGGCTCTCTTTGTTCCTTGTTGGCTGGCGAACATGCACGCGGAAAAATATTGTTTTGCGTGCCATCGCGAAATAACGGCCACGTCAATAATTTATCCTTTGAATTAATGGACGTAACAATCGAGAAATCTTTGATTGTTTACAGAATTTTTTCTGCTACGTCTCAATACTTGTTACAGTTGTTTGTTCTTCGCGCGATGTAATATTTTTATAATATTTTCCCGTGATGTATAGTATAATATTTTTACAATATAATATTATATTAGGATATAATATTTTTACATAATACCAACATGTATTATTATAATATTTTATGTAATACCAACACATAATATTATAATATTTTTATATAATACTTTTGTATAATACAAACACATAATATTGTAATATTTTATATAATACAAATATAATATATATTATATATAATACCAACATATAATATTATAATATTTTATGTAATACCAACACATAATATTGTCATATTTTATATAATACTAATATAATATATATTACATATAATATCAACATATAATATTTTTACAATATAATATTATATTATGATATAATATTTTTATATAATACAAACATATAATATTGTAATATTTTATATAATACTAATATAATATATATTATATATAATACCAACATATAATATTTTTAAAATATTTTTTCTTTCCAAAGAAAAAAGGACTTCAAAGGACTTGCAAATTGCGAATGTTTGTTCGTCGTTAGTTGATTTTAGTCAGAGGAAGACGTGTGTAGTTAATTATTACCTGTACCACGGCAGTGCCTGGCACAAATTGGAGAAGACCTGATTCTAAACTAATTTATTACTAACGCTTTCAGAACACCATGCTCGTGCTCTATTAAAAGTTTCCGTTAGTTCTCATGTTTTGTTAGTACACACGCGATACTTGATGCCGCTAGTGTTTCCTATCGCTTGTACGTTATCGTGTAACGTTATACAAATAGAACAGCATCTAGGATTACGAAACACCCATCTACAATGTATGCTTTGTTTCAATTGATTCGCGGGGTGTAACCTGTCCGGTACTATGTTTTCTTTCTTCTAAACAATTTCATTGCACCGAGAATATTCTTTTTTCGCGTACCTCCAAAATACTTTAATAAAAATTCTAATAAATGCAATAATAAAAATACTCGAATAAATGTTCTAAAGAAGAATTAATTTTGATCCATCTGATAGTTAATTACAAATTTTCTCTCAAAATCAATGAATATAAATTCACATTGTACGTAACACTAGAACTACCAACGATTAAACAATAAAACTTGTATTTGAGAAATTAAAATGGATGAGAAAGGAGAAACTTTGCAACGCAATAGAGAACATGAGCGTTTATACACGTGTCACTCACATCTACTATGAAATTGCTTTGTTATAACATATTTGTTAATTCTTTACGTCGTACTAACCATTACTAAAATCTCGAACAAACTGCTTCAACGAGAATCTATTCAACGACTATTTAGCCTGCAATTCATATTCGACAGAGGAGTACAGAATACCACCCTTAAAACCCGATAATTTTCGCCGATCGTCGAGCCGCAGCTCATAAAATCAACGACACGATCACGCCTCTGCCATAAGTCAGCTCGTCAACCCAGAAACTGTTGTCTCGAACGAGCCTCTCAATCGAGCATCAGTTCATAAACTCCAACAATCCCCTGCAACTCGCTGTAAACCGCAGAATTCATGAAATCAAGGAAACAATCTCGTAGATCGTAGATCCGTCGATCTCCGATCGCCACCGTGTCTTGAGCAGAACTCTCAAATTGAACAGTCGTTCGTGCACAATTTCGATTTGCGGTGACCCCGTTTCTTTTTTTTTTTTTTTTTATTTCTTCTTCCACGTACGCGAAAATCAGACTTCTCCTACCGATTTGTGTGAAACACGCGGTTCACAGTGGGAAACAATATCTCGATGGTAACCGCAGTTCGTGTCCGTGCTAATGACACGCCGACCTCGCGACGACGGAACCGAAGGAAAAAGAACGAGAAAGTGAAGGAAGAAGGGTGGAAAAAAGCGGTTGGTCGAAGCGGACGCCGGGTGAAGGAAATAGCTGGAGAAATTTCATTTCGATTCGCCGCCGCAGAATCGATAGGATCGTTCGTCGTACGTCGAACGACGACTTATTGTCTTTCAGCCAAGTTCCAGTTCCTGCAGCTCGGTTTCATCGGAAGAATTTGAACAACGGCATTTGGAGTCGAACGTTTCGTTGAACGTTGTTGAAGTGACAATTGGTTACTCACAGAAATTTCGTTTTTTTCTTTCTTTGGTCGAGTTTGTTATTGGTGAGCTTATTTAAATGAATATTCGTTTCAAAATTTCGTGCTTGTCAAATTTATCGTAGAAGATATTGAGAACAGGTGTTTCCTTTTTTGTGTATTTTAGTATCTAGTTGCAGTGGAAATGTTTCAGACGAGTTGAATATTACCGAATATTTGAAATAGGAATGGAGATGCCAATTGATAAATGGCGAAGTGAAATTTGAAATATTTTTCATCAATGGGTTATCGAATGTTCGATAGGTTAATTTTTGGGGTATAAAAATAATTCTCAACTTTTCCTGCGATAAACAAAAGTTTCATAAAACGGATGTTTATTTTATTCTACACGTGACACTGCATACGCAGTCTGTATAATTTAACAAATTGGAATTAACAGAACTGAGATAGTAAGATGTACATAAAATGCACGTGCAATGTACCATTTACTCGTTCATCTAGTTTGACTGAACTTGAAAATTAGAAACTATCGTGTTATTAAAAAAAAAAAAACATTGTTTGAAGCAGTTTACTGTTCCTCAAGATATTTGTTAAGTTGAAAACTTCCAAGTTTCGTCTTGGCATTTTTGTGTCACCCGATATTTTTTCACGCCCGTGTCCACGAGCGTCCAACCCCGTTCCACTTTTTCACGTCACGGACGAAAATCTTTTCAGAAAAGCGAGGAAATCGCGCGTATCGTGTTCTTTTTCCTCCTCCCCGTTGCAATTTTGTCTCGATTGTTTCTTGAGTCCTTTTGCCGGCACCGGTTTGAGATTTGCTGGCCTGAAAGCTTTCGCGTATAACCCAAATAGGGGGTGCATGCACGACGGTAACAACAAAAATGCGAATCTCGTTTCCCTTTTCACGTTTTTCCCCCCCGCTCACCGAACGCCGAGGGTTTCTCTCGTTTTGTCGTTGTGATTAATGTCTTGTCATTAAACCGCACTTCCATCGGTTATTTACGACAGTGGGAAATTTTTCGAAAAATGCCGCGCTCCCAGCGGATCGATACCGGCGATGAATCAACATCGGTAAGCTATTATGCAAACGACCATTTCGGATAGAGAAAATATCTTGCAGCTAGCCGGTAAAACTTGCTTTAAAATGTTATCTACGACTGGCAATTAACAATTCGGTTTGATCTTAATTAGATTTGACAATTAATAATCGTCATTCAGCTAATTGCAAAGTTTTTTCGTAGAATATTGTTCCGTTCGAAACGATCGTTTATTTCGTAATATTTTGACTACTGTTGCTGAATGAAAGTACCGGGATTTCAAAAATAGAAACTTAATTGTTTTGTACAAGTTTTTGAAATGAATAAATCTAATCTCTTGGAATTTCTTATTTTTAACGAGAGACAATCTAGAGTTTTTATTATCTAGAGTTTCCTCTGGAAACAGAAAAATTCGTAGAGTAATTCTTACTGTGATTCGTAGTCTAATTATCATTGATGGTTTTACTAGTGAAAATGTTATTGTGAAAAAACAATATCCTGTAACAATTAGGATTGTTTGCAGAATATAGTTAAAAAATAGAAGTTCGAATCTATGAATGACTCGAATACCTGTTTCAACATATCTGTTTCTAAATGCCACTTTTTCATGTTAATTAAAAAGATTGCATGTGTGACACAATCACAAACTTTCCTTTGCGTATTTAATTAATTTGAATTAAAAGCGTGAGCGTAAAAAAGAGCTTATAAAAAAAAAAACACCGCAATATTTACGCGGGAAATCGCGTTTCCGCTCTGCAGATACATTTCCGTACATTTTCATACTGTCTAAAGCGATGAATTGAAACTCTTTGAATGTCGGAAGTATCAAATAGATTATACGTTTGACGCAATACCCAGATTACATATTACTATTTAATAATATTTGATATTTTAGTAATTTAGTAAGTTATTTTGCGATATTTAAAATTTAATGCAAATACAACACATTTGACATAAATCACTCACGATTTTATTCGAGTACCAGGATTAATAAACGAGCGAGACAAATTTCAACATCTCGTCATCCGACGCAACCGCGAGGTCATAACGATTGTACAAAAGCCTCGGTATCAAATTGACGAAATTCGCAAATCCACGAAATCGCGACATTTAATCAAAATTCCCGTCCGAGTTTCCTTGAAACGGCGATACACACCCGGCCGTGAAACACCAATGAAACATCAAACACGAAATTGAAACGCAAGCGCGCACGTTGTTACGAGCTGACCGAGCGTCAGTTAACGATCAGACAAAGAGAAACGCGATTCTAATTCACGTTACTAATCAGCTTTCACGTGCGCCGGCGTATCGTTTCGCAAACCGGACGAAAATCGAAAGAGAGAAAGAGCGAGCACGCGCGGTGAAAAGTGCATCGGTGATGAGCTGGTTACGGTATAAAATTACTTCTGCCGGCGCGTGGCACTTTGACCGCTGACAAAAAGCAACCGCACGGAATTGCATCTGTGCACGACAGCACCTTCATGCAGCACGTAATACACCCGTGCCCCTCGCCAGCTTAGTCGGATATCAAAGGTTCGAGAACAAGATTTCCATTTCAAGATCAGACGGAAATTGCACGACGTTGGAGACGCGCGTGTCGGACCGATGGAAAGTGCCTGCTCTCCCGCTGACACCCGCCATAAAAGTGGCTTAAAATCGACCACGGGCTACGTTCTCCAAAGGATTGTTATTACTGGAACGGACCGCGCGTTCTGATGTTTCGCGGATTTAAACCGCGTGCAGACTCGAGGTGGACGTTTCGAGGAACGAACGTACAAAATCTGTACAGAGAGGAAAATCTCTGGTGGTTTGTGCGGACAGGTGCACTGTCGTTTAACTAACCGACTGAAATGTCGTTCTATATAACGACCCACAAGTAACGTCGTTTCTCGATGATCAATTGTAAGTACAAAATTTTGTTTCATTCAAGAGTTAATAATGCAATTTAACGTAGGAACACACTAAATGTCAATGTGTTTTATTCATTAGAACGTGCAGGAATGTGTTATAATAAATGAAACTATTGTCGCTAGATGGCAATGTTTATTAAATTTGAAGAAAATGAACTGTTACTCGTGGGTATATTTGTGTGTAATTAACTCGTAAATGTTTCATTGTTTGAGGGCACCGTGATCTCATCTAATTTTAAACGAATAAATCTACGATCTGCTATTGTTCCGAAATTAATGAAATTAGTTCGTTACAGTCTGAATTTGTCAGAATGTAGAACAAGTTCCAACTAATTAAATCAAAGGTCCAACAGGTTAAACAGATATAAATAAACGATATATATCACGATATTTCTATACTTCTGTGCGGCATATGAGCGACAAACGCAATGTGAGAGATTAAAATAACTAAATGTAACGTTTCAAGTTCTTCGTATATAATTACGGTCTCATTTCAATATAAAAAGTCAAGATTAATTCAACCAAATTATCTCCGCGTGTTTAGTGATTCTAGCGTTGAAAAGAGTATAGAATATTTTAGATTTTAATTTTATTGCAACCAAGTTGAGTAGGTTTTATTCTTTCGGAAGAATTTAACAAAAAAATTGAGTCTTTTAAAACAATCGGTAATTTTTGTACAAATTACAGCTGTTAAACAAAAATAATTGTATTCTGATACCTATATAATCCCAATAAAAATTTTTACTTGCGCACAAAAAGAGTTACTAACAAACAAATGTTCTACCCTTTCATATATATCATAATATGTATAGCAATATCGCGTGTATAATGCATGCAAAACTAATTTCTTCGTCAACAACAAACCAGCAACCAGAATCAAGCCGCGATATTAACAACATTAATATTCAAACGATCGCCGATAAGAATAGCAAATGCCACACGTATACACAAACATATCAAGTTGTAATAAATAAATTATCCACCAACGAGGATTGAGACGTTATCCAAAGTGGCTCTCGGAGAACGCGAGAGGGCCACGATCGTCAACATCGAGGATACAAATTATAATAACTTCGACCGCCGTTGTTTGTAAATCCGAGTCCCATTGAAATCATCGACACTGTTTTTCACCGACAACATTTCATCGACTCCAGTTTTTACCGACGACATTAGAAAATTGCGTATCGCCACAGACGTTGCTTCAGTTTGCGTTCGACTATGATCTTTATTGCTACTGGTATATCGAACAGAGTTACAATCATTCTTATTGTTAGTGAAGATAGTTAATTATACAAAAATGTCTCGACCATATCCAGAAAATGATGGTTCTCTTATTGCCGAGTATATATCGTCAACTAAAAATAAAATATAACTAAACCTAACCTGAACCTTGCGTTATCATTAGAAAATGATGAACAAATATCGTAATAATGTAATCGGTCAGTATCATTGTCGGTTAATACTGTCGTCGGTTAAAAACTGTTGTCGATAAAAAAAACTGTCGTCAGGCAAGTCTGGAGTCGATGAAATTTTTGTCGGAGAATTCTGTGTCGATGATTTCGACGTGAGCCATAAATATCCACGAGAAAGTGTAACTGCCCGTTAGAGATTGGCGGAAGGGAAAGGAAGGGATCGCGAGATTAAAGATCGCTTGGCGGGAATAATTCGCATCGGGGGCATCGGTGGATCAATTCGTTCGTCGAAATAGGATCGAATGGTGGCGAGCACGGCGTGGCAATTAACTCGCCGGAAACGAGATTACGGAGGAATTTAGCGTCCCTATTGGCCGGAATATCGTTTATCAGCGCGGCAGCGTCGCTGTAATTGTACGCGCCGCTTTTAAAGTCGTTAGATCTCGAGGTGACGAGGCGTTGATGCCCGAAATGGGAACGCACCGCAAAATGAATGGCTCGAAATGAAGGCTGCCCTCCCCCCGCCCACCCTCCTTCTGTTTATACCCTCATTGCGCGCTGCTTACGTCACCGCGCGAATATTTCATCGTTTCCGGCCGCGGCGAAACTTTCCGCGAGTATCCTCGCCAGGGAAAACATTTTTTATCCTTCGCGCGGGTTTATGAGAAAGGAAAAAATGCAGTGAACGAAGAGAAGAGAACTTTGAAATTACGCGCCGCCCGATTAACTCCGCGGAGTTAATACCGACGAACATCGATGGTTCGAATAGTTGACGAAACAATCCTGATCGGTAGTGACTGGCGTATTTCTCATTCATTTGCTTTATTATCTAACGAAAAAATATTCGTACATTCGATACAGAAGACTATCGTGTATTGTTCCTATTGGAATTTAATTGAAGGACTGATGAATTAAAGGGTGAGATGGAACCACCATTAAATTAATCAAGTTGCAAATGCGTATTTAATAAAATTGTCTCACGGCGTAAATGATTGTTATAAAGCACGAAACACGCTGAAAATGGTGATTTATTAATGTAACAGAGATGATAAACCGTTTTAATACCTGACTTGTGTACACTAAATATTTTCTAATTTCTAATTAGTACACGACTACAGTCTCAGAATCGTTTAAAATTTCTACGCGATACGATCACAGTGTAATTAAGTGTCATTGCGTGCCAATAAAATATCAAAGTATGAAAGTGTAACACTCGTAGTCCATTCGAAAGATATTAACGGCTGCGCGAATATTTCATTATATGAAAATAAATTATACAGGCCGAGAGGATTGAACGTCATCTTGAAAATCGAGGAACAAGTTTTTGTGTTAGCTGATGGAATTTTAGCTACGTAGTTCTGCCTAGAAACTCCGCTGTTGGTGATGTATGGAAATTGATTTTCCCGTAGACGAGACGTTGCGCTAGTCCGTGACAGATACAGTTAATTTACGGATGCCTTTCGCTTTTGTAAATGCAGCCACTTAGACATCCAATTAACATTACAATAGAATCCAGTTATGGAATGTGACAAGTGCATTTTAGAAACTTTGGATCGCTGAATCTGTCACGTGAAGAATTTTGATTGGGGACGTACGTAAATCTGAGACGCTTTGTCATTCGCGAGAATTAGTTGTTCATACATTTATGGGAAATTATAAATTTAAAAAATGCATGCAACAAACAATATAATGTACAAATATATACATGCGCATAACACATAATAAAACAAAATTTCCATTTAGGTTCTATTAACATTTAGAACGAGAATCTGCGTTTTTAAATTAATTATACCGAGTGAAGGAAAGATAACAATGAAGGTTAAAGAACACGATTCACGGAAACGATCATCGTTTGAAACATTCGTGGAAACGTTATTTTCACAATATTTTTGTAACTTATCTCATCGACTATAATTTACCTAGGACGAATATTTAGCTAATAAATAATTATTTAATCGATGAATAACTTTGCTTGTTACCAAAGTCGTTGAATTAATTTCGCAGTGATCAATTCTGTTCTACAAAAGATACATGTTGATCTGCATGTATATGTGTATGTATAGACAGAGAGAGAGAGAGAAACAGAGCGAACCAGTTGGGAGAAACTCGTGGAAACAGAGCACTGAGAACTCGGTAACAAACGGAAATACAGAGCAGACACGATGTCGCGAGATAGGGAGTCGCAGAGCAGCTTGAAAGTCGTGGTACTTTTCACGAACTCTTCATCGCCGTGAGAACGATTTCTTCGTAAAATATTAACCTTCGCGTAAGAAGTGCCTGGTCGTTGGTAAACATCAATTTGAAATTCAATTGAAACAGCAGCTTCCCTCCGAGTCGCTCTTTCCGCAAGATTTTTCGAATTTATACGCGGCACACTCGCAAAGCGAATTCGAAACGACCTTCCACGTTCTGTTTCTTCTGCTTTCGGCAGTATTTCGGCAATCTCTCTCAAACGTACAGCCGAACTCGAATAAACACCGAAGATACGAAAATTTCTGAATTCCCGAAATGAACGTTGATTTAACTCGAGATAAAACGCGAAATTAAACCTGAATTAAACCTATAATTTTAAAAACGAGAAATTAAAAACCTGCAATCTGCAACGAAATCCGGGATATTTTAAAACTGAGCTGGAAATTCCTACAAGTGTGACACTCGAAGTTAACGTGCTCGACTGGAATCAAACGTCGGACGATAAACATAAACACTCGACATAATGTTCTGAGTTTCTGAGTTCGTGTTCATAAAAATGAATAAAAGTCGAAACGAGATGTCGAACAAGAAATTAGTCGTAGCCCATAATTATTTAACGAAACTCGGAATATTTTAAACCACTGCGGGAATTCCTTCAAACACAATTAATCGAAGTTAACGGGTCCGATTGGCGTTTCCAGAGACTCGCGAAGAGGGAACGCTGAACTCCAGTCAGAGATTAAAGCAGTTCGAGGCTGTTTATGAGCCCCTATAGTGATTGACATATCGTTAACCTGCGTCGAACAGGATCCGTGGGGTAGTTAATCGATTTCCCAAAATGGGGGGAAAGCTTGCAAAGTCGCATGGTTCCATTGGAAATCTGCATAACGGGGCGAATCTCTCCCGAGATTCGAGAAATCACCCGGAGATTTGGAAATCTTCCTGGACGTCGGGTACGGAGTGATAAATGCTGAGAGCGGTAAGATTCGGATGATAAGATATTCGTCATAAGGTGAATAAGCGGTGGAGAACGTGCGTGAAGAAGTTTTGTGGCGAAGAATTGCGCGTAACGCGGACTCGAAGCTAACCAAATCGTTGAAAAATGATTATTCGTTGGAATTGGATTAATCGTGTGCATTCAGTTCAATTAAATGACAATTCGACAACTGTTTCCAAGAGTTCCCTTTTTCATTCACGAATTTTCTTATTTCCAACTTCGGTCGCGGCTAAATCCCTTTCATTCGAATTTAATTAAAATTTTATTCGTTCGTACATCGATTTCCCTCACTCGAACGAATCATCGATCATTGCTTCAGAGTTCTCCTTTCGTTATCGAAATTCTCATATTTCACGCAACGAGTTTAATTCCATTCCAGCCGGGTTCAATTTCATTCAAATGGCGTCGCTGGATCACAGCTCGCCCATGGAAGTTGATGTTAAATTATTAAAACTCCGGATGTTCAATTTTATCTCGCCATTTAGCCGCGAAATCCAACTGAATTAAAAGTTACGAGATTGAATAATTCAATCCGAGATCTCAACGGTTCCGAGCCGGGCAACGACACGAGTTTGCGAGTTCGCTCCAATCTCATTTGTCCAAATTTCATTTAAATATCCAATTATTAATGAAACGATCGACATACGGCGAGAGTCACGCACGTGCTTGTTAGGATATCTGCATACGCAATATAATAATGAATCGTATCGCGTTAGATGTGGCACAACTGGGTAATGCAATAGCTTAACTAACGTGTAACTGGCGACTATCCGCAGCAACACAACTCGGGGGAGGGTGATTAGACCGACTTAAGCGTTTCATGACAAATAACAGGGTGGCTGCAAGAGTTGGCTGGCTTCCGGCGTAATCTCGTTTTCACCTGGTTAATTATGCCAGGGACACGCAATACGCTCGCGCGATACAACGTTCGGTTACACACTCGCTGCAATCCGCGGATTTTCCAGTTAAGACTCGGCGAGATGTACGAAATGTAAGTGAACACGTTCGATTTTCTTCCCGTAAAGGAGGCGAAAGTCGCGCAAGAATTACCCACCCTCTCCCCTCCACAAACTACGGGGAAACAAACGCGAAATGGATCCCCCGAGGAAACTTCGAACATCCCGCATATTTGTTTCACGTTTAAACGAACAGAGTCGTGCGTTTTGATTTCTGTTTCATTCGAATCGTTATTTCATTTTCATTTTGTCCAACTCCGTTCGATCTCATTGATTTCATTAATCCAAGGGTAGATACTATTATACGACGAGTTTTATTAATTTGCATTCAACGAATCTATCAATCTATCAATTAAATGTTGTGGATTCAAATTTCTAAGACTTTCGTGTAATTTAGTTCTGTGACTTTTGGAATATATATATTTGATGGACAAATGAAACTGAGAACAGAGACACTGGCTGTTCATAGTCTACGAAATATTTATGTTAGCAACAAAACACAATCTGTGTACCACGAAATTTTATACAGAAAGTTATAAAAATTTGATACAACTAATACGTGAAACTAGTTTTCATACGTGCCAAATCAATTTCGATATCCGTGTTTCGTTACGCGAAATTTGATAACTATTCGCAGGGGGAAATTTGATAACTATTCATTTTCTGCATTCAGAGTAGTAACGGATAAAAAAAAATATGTTTAAAAATCGAATCGAAATCAAGTAATTTTTGTATTAAATAAATGAGATGTACACATACCACATTTACTGTTCATTGTTTACAAGGAAATTGTAAACTGTCTCGTACGACTTGCAATTCGAACTTTCCCTCTGTAAATAAACTGATTATACTTTGATAAAAATGCAGTAATTGCTCAGAGAAAACAAAGTTTCAAAGAAACAGAAACTACACGTTGGAAAAATTGTTGAAATTTATATTCAGATGTTTATGATAATCCTTCTCGGCCAGGCTAAAATATTTCAACGTCGACAATCTACGAAATACAAAAATATAGTATTTCGTAGCACCTTTCGCAGGTGATTTATCCAGAAATCGTACCTATACATACACACATTTGACACACAACTTCCCACCTTCACAGATACATAGCAATTTTATAAATGGTAAAAAAAAAAAAAAAAGAAAATAAACGTAACAAACTGAAACCTGAATGACGTCGTCAATCGATCGACAATTCGCCAAAGCGTGGAGCGTGATTTCGAGGACAAGTTCCTCGTGTCGATCATGTCGTAAGTATAAGAGGAGGAAACGTCTCGTAACTGATTTCGCTCGAATTCCTTGCTCTCGTTTGCGAAATTATAGATTCCGCGAGCGGCACCGAACGAGAAAACTTGAACTTGCGAAACGGTGGATCATCGAATAATTAAATTTGAATAACATCGGAAGAGACGTCGGGGACGATCGGGATCGGCGACGTTTTTCTGTTTCGTACGAGGGTAATTAGATTCCGGCGTCGAAACGCCGGTCACGTTTCACCGTTTCCTGGCTCGACGTGAGAGCGATTCGATCGGCGAAAGTCGTACGCGGCCATCGAGCGCTTGATAAACGCGACGAAAAACGGAACCGCGTTCATTAACCGGCCAAACCCCTCTCCGCGCCGCTCTGGTGCTCGACGTCGTCGATCCGGTTAATTAACGAGAACGATTAGCGGCAGGCGCCGATTAAAAGTGGCACCGAGACGCGCGGCCGATCGTTTCAATTGGAAATTTTCAACGAGATTTATGGCGGGAAATCGGCCGCCGGAAATTTCTCCAAGCGCGACTCCCCACTTTCGTCGAATTTCTTTCAAAAGGGGAAACGTCTCTCGTCTGTAGTTGATTCTGTTTTTTTTTTTTTTTTTAAAATCAATCTCAAACTTCTTCTTAGTTCCAGCAAAAGAACGTTGCTTTCTGTGGCTATCATTCAACCGATTACATAAAACACGTCACAGAGTTTTTGTGAATAAATTAATCTTGTGTTTGTGAACGCGATCGAAGGAATGGTAGAAATTTGGACCATTGATTGAAAACTACCAGTTTACTTTGTCACTTGTTATGTGTATGTTGTGTGCATTTTGTGTATTTTTGCACTTTCAATTTGTCGATAACAGTTAAAAATGTAAAAAAATGTAGAAAAGTGTAGAAAAAAAGAGTTGTAGAAGCGAAGTATTCATTTTTCAAACAAAAAAATTCTTATTTAGTTAATTTCATCAATTCAATCTTAAGAATTACTTTATCAAAGGCGGGTAAAATAATTTTAATTTCATTGAAACAATCTTAACTATTTCTTTTTTTTTCTACGAATTAATTTCTATTCCTCCTCTGTTCATTTTATCGTTTGTCACCGCTTCTGACCCTCGTTTTAATAATTTACTAGCAATAAATTATTACCGAAGTTGTTTTGCAAAAAAGAAAAAGTTTCAACGTACATTACATGAGTAGATTTGGGTAAAACTGACTCGTCGATAATTGGAATTAAGAGTAAGCGTTTTAAGTAGCGAGCGTAAAAATAAATTACACGTGGATTATTGCAAACCTTTCCTCGGCAGAATTTTAAAGAACGTACGCTATCATCGTTCACACGTGTGATAAATGGAAGCGTCGTGTCAAGATCCTTATCAGGTGAAGTATGAGTGTAGTGTATTTATTGCTTACAACGTTTCTCGTGAACGTAATACGAAAATTTCATGCCGACCGCCTGTCAAAGAAGATAAAGAAAATGCTAAAGAAGGTCCACGCTGAAAATTATATTCAACGACAGTACCAGCGAAATTAGCATTTAAATTATATTTCCCACGTTCCACTTTCGAAACGACGTGAAATATATATATATATTCTTTTTTTCTCTCTCTCTTTTGAGATATGTGGCACGAGTTGCTTGACAGACAGATGACTGCAATAAACGATACGATCAAAGAAAAAAAATTCCAAAGATAATCATTTCGTTCGTCGAAACGAAATCTAAGGAAAATTCTCGACATAAATCACAAAGCAGGACGTTTTGACAAACGTATTCATTCCGAAATGTAGCACAAGTTGTTCAACGACCATGACAGTGACTGCAATAAATAATACGATTGATCAGAAATTCTGAAAGTAACGTCACTCGCCCGAAACGAAATCGTCGACTTTAACGAGAATTCCCGATATAAATCACCGAGTGGGGAACGTTTTAACAAACAGACGGGATATCGGATAAAATATTCCTTTATAAATAAATACAGCTGAAATTACTTTATAATCGTAACGGCAACTACAAATGAATAACACAGTTGATCGAGACTCGCCAATAACCACTCGCGTTAATAACAAGATTATACCTTAATGAAAATCGCGCGGGGAGGATGTTTTAACGAAACGGATGGAATATCGAATAAAATATTTCGTATTCTGCGAATACGTGCCGCCGTGCATTGCGCCCGTAGGATCGTAATAAATGAATTAAATTCAATTACATTAAATCCCCAGCAGTCGCTCGCTGCGTCACTCGCAAGCAATGATAATTAGACTCCAGCGGAGTATGTCGAAATCTGTGTTCGCTCCGCGACACTCTGACAAGCAGAAGACTCCGCGTTCGTAACGTTGATTAGTCACACTCGCGCCCGCCCTTAAACTCGCGACGACATTTCGTCGGTTGTCGCGAACCAAAGCTAAATGCTACCGATATTGTCCTTCTTTCGCGCCACGGCGGATGTTATCGATTATTGGGCCGGTTTACCACGGCGAGTGCGTTAAAGTGCCCAAGAGCTTAAAGTGGTTACGATATCAGTGAGCAAGCGGCCGAATAGGCAGTCGATTGAATCGGATCTCCGGGGAGGAGGCTGAACGCAGGTAAACAGAACGTTCGTACCAGGCACGAAATAGCCAGGGAAACGATCGCGTTTCTGTCTGATTATAAAAAAATGGAAAAATCCCCGCATTTATTCCTCTTTTCTTTCTCTCTTTTATCGCAACGATCCCTTCTTTTTTTCTCTCTTTTTGTTTGAACATCGACGAAGCTCTTTTTATTATTTAAACTTTCCACGAATTTCAGCTCTCGCTTCTTTTATCGCTTGAAAATTTTTTAATTTAAGCTTTTCTCTCCCTCCCACACCTAACCCCCCTCCCCACCCCTCTGCCCGTCCTCCCCGGCTCTTTTACCCTTCAGCCCTTTTAAATTTAATTTCACACCTTTTTTGTACCTTCTATCGCAGTTAGTTCTCATTCAAAAATTTATCACCCGCGATTTTCTCCTTTCCCACACCTCCAACCCCCTTGTTTCTATTCAATTTCATCCTCAACTTTTTCCCCGCTGCTCTTTTCAAATTGAAACCTCCTTCGACCCGCGGACATCACCTTGGACCCCTGACTCGCGTACCAGCGAGGAGAAGGAGTCGTCGAAATTTCCGGTGTTCGCCAGCCGATAAATCGCGCCGCGGTTAGTTCAACTGTCCGTATAGGCGCCAGCCGTTAAAGTGTCAATAGTGATTCATCTCTAACGAGTTACGGTATATCTGCGGTTATGCATCGTCGTCTAGTTGTGCATTTCCAGCCGTTTCAAATCCTCCGGGACGCGAGTGCAATTTGCGTTGGGGATAAAGTTTTAATCGGGCGGTGGCGTCGTCGATGATTCGATAAATTTTACCTCCCCCCCCCCACTCCCCTCCTTCTTTTAATACGTAATGTCGCGCGAAACGAGCCGTTTTCAGATTACCGTTTTTTCCAAATCACCTTTCGGTAGCGGCGCGTGATTTACGCGAAGTGGTTGTACCAACGTTTCGGCCAGATTTTTCATTAGAAGCGTTATCGTTCATTTATTCATTCGCGCACGGACGCCTGTAAACTTTTTTCCCATCCCGGAGTGATTTAAAGCAACGAGAACGCATAAATTTCAGCCAAATTTGAACAAACTTGTTATCAAGTAAGGATTGATTAATGGCTGAGCAACAACAGTCAGATAAAATCTGTTTACGAAACAGTTGGGGTAAAAGAAGGAATGTTACGTTGAAAATGTTTACAGAAAAATAGCTCGCGTAGAAAGCGACTTGGAAGCGAACGATTATTAATAAATTAACAAGTACACTTGAAATGTACTTTCCAGAGCAGTACGTGAATTTTAATCGAACGTAATTTTAGTTCAACACTGCGATCCTCGGCGAATAAACAAAGTGAAATTAACGTTGGTCCAGGCAGGAACATTATTGCACGAAAATTGATTGATACACTTCGCTACTTCGCTGTTCGACCAATATTCGTCAATATTCGCAAACAACAAATTACATAATCAATTGATTTAATCACGCAGGAGAGCGTTGTACACAGAAACGTCGCGTAATTGGCAGTACAACCAGCCAGAGAGTGGCTCCACGCGCAAAAACAGGTGGAAAAAACGAAATAATATTCCCAATTTTTCCCTGTGAAACTTTGTCTTCAATTTATTTCACGCAGAATAACCTTTAGTGAGATTTTAACCGTACACGACGGAATGCTCGATCTCGATTGAACAAATTTCGCCGTGAAATCTTTTCTCACTGATTCTCTCGCGTGTAATTATTCCCACCCCCTACCACGTGAAACATTCTGCGTAAACGTTCGCATGAAAACGAAAGGAATTGAATTTCAGTTGCGCAGGTGCGGCAACAAAGCTCAAATGACCCTGTGTCGCGATCTAATCAAGCCCGTATAGAGCTAGAGTTTTTTGTTTCGAAAGAAACCGTGCGACATTATCGTGGCGAAAGAGAAAAGGGGGAAAAGAACGAACAGATAACGAAACGTTGGGATAACAGTTTTCAGATAAATGGGAATTCGGATAACAGAGGCTGCCTACGACATGTAACGCGCATGTGTGCGCACGTTCAGCGTGTTTCTAAATAGAACGTTCCCACGGCGACGAAGAAATCCCTCTCTTGAAACTCCCCCTTTCGAATTCTTCGATGTGGCAAAGACGAACCAGCGAGAAGCTAAATCGAAACTAACAACGCGTTCACGATGGTAACGCGAAGGCGCTGGTAAATCCTTCGAGATAAACGATCGAATTTTATTCCGACTGCAGCTGCGGCGGTTTCTATTGCGTAACAACGCACACCGCAATATCGAAGGGATATCGGTAAATATGTGTGTAACGCACCGTTCGCAAATGCGCCTGCAGTAACCTTTAACCGTATCGAGGGATTTGGTCGAATTCTAAATTTTCCTCCAACTATCGCGACTTTCTAGGAATTTTCTCTGACTTTCGTTTCGTCGTTAAATATTCGAATTGTAGAAAACTATTGAGATCGTTTGAGATCAATGAAAGATAAATAAATATAAATGCAGCTGCAATATTTTTTTTCTGTTCAATACATCGCGACAGAATTGAATCTTAAATTTTCCCCAACTTTCGGAATTTTACGTTAAATGTTAAGTGATCGAATTGTAGAAAATTATTCAGATCCGTATAAAATGTAGAAAAAATTGGTAAATACAAATATTTTCAGGTTCGATATTTTCTTCCATATCATGTCACATATTTAATGGAATTTTCTGTAATTTTCGGAATTTTATAGGTTTCGTTTCATCATTACAGTTAAATAATCGAATCGTAGAAAATTATTAGCAGTGGAACTACTGACGATTAAAATGGAAATCTGTAGCGGTGAAATTAAAATGCGAGAGACAGGAAAATATTTATTCTATTAATAGAATTCTTCTTCCATTTACATATTTTACTAAAAATCATTCAAGCCTCTAAAAGTGCACTGTTGTAAATATATAAAATTTCTATGGAAAATTATAAAGTGGTAGTTCCAGTGTCGTGAGATTGTTTCATATGGAACACGGAAAAGTAAATACAAATGTATATGCAATTTTTCTTTCTTCCGTAACACGATTTATGTAGATTTATATTCAGTTACTTCTATGAATTTTCAATTTCCTATAACTTTTAGAATTTCATTGGTTCATTTTATTGAACATTTTATTGTAAATTATTATTACAATTAAATAATTGAATTGTACCAAGAAGTAGAAAATTATTATGAAATGTAGCAAGGCTTACAAACGTGGAAAATTTGTGTGTTTAATTTTTATATGAATTTTCATTTTTCTATAGTCGTCAAAATCTTATTGCTGCAGCAAGACAATTGAATTTAATTATACTCAGCTACAGAAAATTATTAAAATTACTTCGTACAAAATTCAAAATTGGAGTTCCGGGAGAGAATTCACGAGCACGAAAATTTTTGGTAATTTTGCTGTCCAACTAACGAACATTCCTAATATCGCCGAAAGAAAAGTCAGTTACGTGTATATATAAATTTCGCTTCAGTTTAAATTAAAAAGAATTTCAGAGCAAAACAGTTCCAAACTAATTTGATCGTTCGGAACGGTGAATTTCCGGTGCGTACGCCATTATTCAAAAATTAGCACAGTGAATCCCACCCTCGTATGCGTGCCCTGAATTGCCTACTTTGAACGAACCAACGTATCGTTTCATAATTCACGGATTTCGAAACTATTTACTTTCGAATGAAAATATCAACAAGTTGATTGAATGTCGTACACGTAAAAAGCTAGAAATTTACAAAGAATAGTACGAATCAATAAAATTGGAAGAATTCTTCTCTGTGAAATTCCGCGTACTTCGTTCCGGTGGAACTTTACGTTCAAAATGTCGGCAGGCATTTGCGAACTATCGTGGCGAACAGCACGCGAGAACGCCGATGGAAATGATACGACATAATTGGCTGGCACTTCAAATTTTTGCGGGACACCGCGACAACCGAATTGGCTATCAACGAGTTGCTCCACATGGGCGAAAAAGCTATGTTTACCGACACTGCCGATTCTAATGAAAAATACCAGCCGATTTTTCGTCTCGAATTCTTCTCCGCGTGAATATCGATATACGCGTGTTTCGCAAGTTTCAACTTGCGAATGAAACCGCTGAGGTTGTGGCTTTCGAGACACAGCAGATGATATTATACCGCGACTTTCGAATTTCTTTTTAATTTTAATTGCCCCAATTTTGATTTTGATTTTATTTCGAGGAGCAGAGAGAGATTTCCAACAGAAACCCTAAGAGACTCATAACGATGTGATAGGTATACAAAGTTGAAACGACGATACTTGGCGAGACTAAAAAAACTTTGGAAATTTTTGATATATTCTTTTCGCGATGAAAAGATACGTTTGAAAACATACCGAGACGATCTGTATCAAAAAATTGTCTATTAATTGCGAAGTTGGAGTGTCTACTAATCACATAGATTAATTGCATTAATCACAGGGAATTAATATATTATGTATATAATAATAATTAATCACAGAGAATTACAAAGTTGTCAAACATCGGACAATAATGGGAAATATAAATTACGCCGGTGATTCTCTAAAAGAAAAACGCGTCAAAAGAATAATTGAGTGACGCGAATTAACACGAGATTGTTCCAAAAAAAAAAAAGGTACGCACGTGAAAAAATATAATTAAATCGTACCATTGTGACGGAATCGTGAAACTTTTATTAAAAAATTTCATCGCGAAACGAAACGGTTAAAGCCTGTAAAATATTGTGCTGTACATTAAACATTGGAATTTCTATTGAAATACGTTTTTACGATAATAAATCTCTGCGTGTAACAAGCCTGTTAAAGCGAAGTTAAGTAACAAGTGAAGGCTTTCAAGATAATAGATAAAGTAAAGCGAAGTGATGAAGCAAAGTCTTTTCATTAAAAAGTAAAAATGAGTCGAAAGTTGTAGATAATAAATTTCAACTTGTATTTATCGAAGGATCTGCAGAAAATACTTTTGTGAATCGTTCAAAGAGATTTTTATTAAAATTATTATTCGCGTATTACGTGACGAATCGTAAAAGTATTCGTCATCTTTCATTCACTTGCGAATTAATAGAAATAAATTAATATTTAATAATGAGTAAATTGTTAGAGCATTCAAAGCTACTCACATTGTCAACGGAAGATGAGTATCGCCAATCTTTAATAACTTTACCAAACTGTAACATTGACAAAATGTTGGGATTTCTTGAATCTTCGTCATTTAACGTCCTTGCCATTCAATGTTCAGTGAAATAGTAAATAAAAAATTGTACATGTTTTAGGGAGCCATTATGAAAAGGAAACTTCAACCTTCGAAATTCGAAGTTTGAAGATCGGTAAGATCTATTCACGAAGAGAAGTTTTTATTTCACACGCGTTTCAATTTTTACAATCTTTACACGCGATCGCAATTATCAAAGCTAGTCAGAATGAGATCAAGTTTTTTTCACAAAGTATTGTGCCAATTTTAAATCATCCACAACTTTTCGTTGTCGTGCTCTTGTCGTGCACTGTAAAATTAATACCTGAAAACTAAGAAAATTATAACTCGAAAACTAAGACGTATCGATCCGCGGTGTGTGTAACATTTTTTGCTGAAAATGACCTCCCAAACATGTTGACAAAGTCTGACGGCTGAAATCTATCTGGAACGCCGTGCGCTTGCAGAAACGCCGTAGGACAGATAAGCAGAAAATCGTCGTAAAGAAAAAGAAAAAAAAAGTAACCAACGAAAGAAGGGAGAAAGGGAACTTTTTTTCAGAGTCAGAGCTAATATCAAGGGTCAAATGTATATATATATATATATATATATATATATATATAATCGCGGAGCAAGTGACACGAGGGATGATTCGAAACGTGGGGTCGCGTCCCCCTTGGGAGATGCCGAAGCATCCAGTTTTCTAGAAAAGCCGACGACTGAAATTTTCCTAAAGAAAAGCAGCTACCTTCGACGAGAAAGAAATTTCTTACGGCGAGACTTGATAACTCATCATCGCGAAGGAAACGAGAAACGAGATGAAAATCGAGATGGGAAGTATTCTTAACAAATCTTCCTCTTAAAAGAGTGCCTACTGCTACGTACAAACAGTTCAGTTAATTTCGTTATTGAAAACTATAGAGGGGAAGGTATTTTCGTATCTGTCGAAGGGACGAGCTACGTGCTTAAGCCCTGCTTTTCAAACGTTCTCTGAGCATCGGTGATTTTCTAAAAATTCTCACCGTGCCCGAGGACAGTGGTGGAAAAATCCGTCGGTGATCTCGTTTCAACGTAGCGCGCACGAAAGCAGGATGGAAAGATAATTGGAATTTAACATTATACAGTCTGTTTCTCGGCGGGGAAACAATTTTCTTTTTTTTTTTTTTCAAAACTACCGAGACACATTTCGGGGATTTATTTTGTTGAATCGAAAAACAAACTCCCGACGAATGATTTCAACGAACGCGTGACACGCGGGTTTCGATCTGCCGTTCGCTGAAAAGCTTTTCGCGGTTTTCAAAAAAACCATAGTTCCTTCAGTTTCGCCTCGGCTATTCTTCTCTCTCTCTCTCTCTCTCTCTCTCTCTCTCTCTCGTTTGTTTTTCATATTTCCCCCGCAAAAATAATACGACGAGATCCGGTCAATAAACACCGGTTCGCCGAACGAATTTCCTCCGGTTTGTTCTGTCAAAGTTATTTTTGTCCAGCGTCGAATCGTTTCATCGCGCGGGTCACGTTCTCGAAATCTTGCCGATACAGAGTTCCGTAATCGGACGTAATCCGACGAGCATCCAGTTTTCGCTAATTGATGCGAGATCCGTAGAATTTTGACAATTTTCGTTTGCTGTTCCAACAATTTAGAAATCTCTTTGAAGGTCGTGGATTAAATAGGAAAATTTACGACGTTCTTGAGGTGAAACAACTGTGACTCACAGAGCCGCCGGGTGTCGATTCGACGTAATGAAATTAATCGTCGAAACGATGAATCAAAGCACGGTAACAATGAAAATTTATTACGTTCGCGTGTAACGGAGTGGATAACGTTCAATCGAGTGCCGAGTTTCTACCGCGTGTTTGAACAGCAGCTACGATAGAATTTGATACGAATATGTGAGAAATTTTTAATATGTGACAGGAATTGTTAATTTAAATTGACGTGAATGCGTTGAAAGAAGTCGATTCTCACAGAGCATAGACAATTTTTTCCAACAAAAATTTCTACAAAAATAAATTCTCTCGATTGTTTCCTCATCGTATCTTCAAATCCACCACTGAACAGTACGGAATATCGTTTTTAACAGAGTAAAGTATAATTTTATAATTCAACATAAATGTAGATTGTTCCGAAAATATTCAATTTTCAAGTGTCACTTTACCTTTTCATCGAATGATTCTCTTGCATTTTCAATCCACCGTCAAATAACACCGGAGCGTCGTTTTTCATGAAATTGATACACCCGTCGAAAATTTTGTAAGTGGACAAGTAATAGAAATCGTTCGGAGGTTATTCGAGTAAACGGAGAATGTTAGAAATATTTTCTCTGAAAAACTTGTCGATCAACAGAGTTTGTCTAGATTTATGCTTGAATCAACTAACGACAAGTACGACGCTGATTACGTACAACGAAATACATCTCGCTTGTTGAACAAGCAATCGAGTCGATTTCACGCGTTACTGACTCTATTTTCACCCACCTCGCCGAGAACTCGCTCGAAGCTTCACTGCGCTCCATCTTTTCCTCTCGAAAATTTTACAAATAAACGCGGCACGGAGTGGTGATTCAACGCAAATGCAGAAATGTTACAGAAGTCTGCAGACTGAACACAGAATGTTATCGTGAACTTTGTCTCCTCGGTTCTTCGTGCCTTTTAACTCCACGTTCAAACAGCGCTTGGTATCGTTAGCGAGTAAAATCCTTCCTCCTCTTTGATGTTCATTATCGTGCGATTTTCAAATACACAGAGCGGGCAATATTCCACGACAATCGAGGGAAAACGAAGCGAAACTCTCCGCGCGGATGAAGCGAGATTTTTGCCCGGCAGCGGAAGCGTGCATCGATTTTTTCGCCTAAAACGAAGAGAGAGAGAAAGAGAGAACGAAAGAGCACGAAACGAAACGGATTCCCAACGGAGTCTCCGCTGCACCGTTGCACGTCACAACGCCACAGCGAAGTCCTTTCTTTCTCTTGTTCTTCTTTTTTTCTTTTTTTTTCTTTTTTTTTTTCATTTCCTTCTCGGTTTTCGGTTTTGGTGGTTCGAGAACGAAGGCAGAACGTGCTCCCCAGAGGGCAATGACGAGACCTCGTCGAGGCCAGTGCGGAATCATCGTGCACGCGTTGTTATCGACGTTAATTGATCGATTCCACTCGACCGGCGAGATTAATGAAGCAAAAGCTTCCGTTCGACGCGGTTCGGCGAACGCGGTGCGCCGCGAAAAGGCTACGGCCTTGGTGACACCGGAACTTGACGCCGTTGAATGAAAGAACGGAGGGGAGGGATCGTGTTGCCGGTGACCGCTAATGGCTGCCACTCACCGAATGAAGCACACTTGCCTGTCGTTACACACCGAGACTTTGAAGTGCGAATGACTGGCTGTTGATCGTCTTTATTGGTCCCCAACGAGCGCCTCCCTGTAATTTGCGACACGGAAACGAAGCCGCTCGCGAAACTTTTATCGCGGGATTGACGACTGACGGCGACATCGAAATCGAAGGGGGGGGGCGACACTGCGAGTTTTGTCGAAAATTAACAGCAGTAACGGACGAAATTAGAAATGTGAAAGAAATGTGAAAGCAGCAGTTGTGATAAACGTATAGCGTTGTGGTTAAATTGCGGACGTTTATAATTGTACATTATGTATTGTATATCATAATTATGCATTATACGTATTTATATATGTGTATACATAATGTAATATATTATACATTATTATTACAATATATTATAATAATTGCATATTAATGATATAACTGTACATTATAATTGTAATATATCGTACGTTAGAACTGTATATTAATAATATAAATTAAATAATAATATTAACAATTGTACATTATTGATATTATTATTTGTTATTACTTGCACAATATATGTTATAATTGCACATCATAATGCAGATTGTACATTTACAAATTTGTAAATGCGAAAATAGAAATTTCAACGTTCGATATAATATTCAGAAACAAATTTCTTCTCAGATTCTATTCGCCGTCGTAAAATTTGTCTAAACATTCCGAATCTATTCGCGACTTTTCAAGTCTTTCCCATTCAATTCCGCTAATTTCCAATCGAATCTCTCGACTTTTCAATTTAACACACACATCGCAGATTACACGTTGCACTTTACTCCGTAGCTCGAAGAGAAAATAGAATCCACGGAACGATCGAACGACTGCACAAAATATATCGGCTGAAACAGCGAAGAATTTATTCATTCAGGCTACTCAAAACACTAAAACTACCTACCGCGAGAGTGGGTAGTTTTGACGCCGCGTGAGATCGTTTTAATCAGAAAAAAAACACACACACGCGCGCGCGTCACCGATTGCAATAAATAAATAAATAGCCAATCGATCCAATTATCCCGAGCTCTGCGCTCGCTGAAGCTTGCAATTATCGCAACGCGATTTAAATGGAACAAGCGCGAAGTGGTAGTATGATAGAGAGCCGCGGGTAATGAAGAAGAGAAATATTTGGATACACGTAACGTTGCGCGGAGAAACAGGAAACGGGACACGAAAATACGAGGGTAATCCATCCGCCGCGGGTCTTGCTTCCTCGAATCGGTTTGCCCGCGTGGTAAAAACAAAATCTTCCGTAATGGCCGACGGAAACTCGAAGTGGCTGCCGCCGGTTGATGCGTTTAATTCCAGTTCCGTGCGAAATTAGTATTCACCGAGCGAGCTCCGCTTGCCCCCAAAGTTATTATCATACGATAGGAACATTCGTATCCCGGGCATTGATTTATTAAAGCAACCAATAACCATGAATTCGTTGGCACGTGGAACCTCCCTCGAGATTCGCTCGGCTAATAGAAAAAACGACTTCGCCGATTAGCGTTGCACGATCTTTCTCTTACTTCTTCTTTCGTGGCAAAGAAAGAAAAAGGGGGAAAAAGTCTGTCAAATTAGTTAATTATTCGACTGTTCGCAAGTTCTATTTTCACGGAGAATGGCGAATAGCGAAAGGGAAAACAGAAAAAGAAATTGAAGAGCGACGTTCGAACGGAACATTTCCGTGGGACATCGACGCTTGATCATTTCGAAAATTCCGCCTGATTGAAATTGCACCGCGAGATTGTATTGTTGCTGTTCGTTCCCGTTTTTAAAACGTAATGCGTCCATTAAAACGTAATGCGTGGCGGTTTACGCGAATCGATTTCGGCCGTTGTTCCCGCGATTCGAGCGGTATTAATCGCGAAAATCTGCTCGACAGATTCGTGCGTCATCTTCGTTATTGCGAAACAGGGCAAGACTGTTTCGTCGACGTATGGGAATAAAGACTGTCGCGTGGAATTGTCTGTAGTAATTTTTCAACTTTGTTTCAGCTTTGTTTGAGAACTCTTTTTGGAGAATTGGAAAATTTGGGAGAAATGTGTCCGAGTATCTGCGATACAAGATAGGGAAAGAAAAGGCTGGAGGTTTAAGGGAAAAGTTGAAATAGGGGACGTGTGGAAGGAGAAGCAGGGAAGAACTTATAAAGCGAGAAAGAATATTCTTCGAAATTGCCCATTTCGCTTAATCTATATAATGAGAGCACGTAATTTAAACTGGCTACGAATCTCACTTCTTAATTCTGGATAAGTAATTTCGAAACTGTTTCATTTATCTGCTTACTTGTTGTTTCACTTGCCCTCCTATCTTTCGACGACGTTTAAAAACTTGTTTCTGCTCCTTCTACGAACGACGAACGTTGAAAATCTCTCTGAAAAATAGAGAAATAGCGAGAAAATCTTCCAACACGATATTGAATGCAAAACCGAGGAAGAAGAGCATCGGCTTTGCAAAAAATAGAGAAACATCGGAAATAATTCGCTTACAGCTTCGTCCAAGTTTCTAAAAATATATCAACCATTCGCGAAATTCGTCATTCATCGAGCACACGTTCGACAATGTCGTAATCGCGTGAACCACGGATCTGCCAGCCAACTAGCGCGATTCTGTTTGAGGAAGCGGAGACTGGTACCTTCCTTTGATCTCTTTCATCCGAAGAAAAATGAGCCAGTTACGAGAGAGAGAGAGAGAGAGAGAAAGAGAGTTCGTATTCTTCGCACGTGTTGACCTATTTCCATTGATTAACAATGGGTTACACAGCTCTCTGAAGCTTCGTCCTCCGGCTGGAAAATGACGCAGAGACCGTGGAAGCTTGTCACGGTAACGGAAGATCGATTAGTATCGAGTGTTGACAGACGATCACGTTGCATGCTTCGCTGGACATACTTTTATACGTTCAAATTTTTCCACGGGGGGAGGGGGGAAGACACGGAGAGGACACTGATGTGACAGAAACTAGAAATTACACTTTGACGATTTAACGAGAAAATTTCTAACAAAATTAGAAATTTACCTCCTTCATATTTACAAATATATACAAATAACTATACTCACTAGCGAAAATAATAAGACTCGTCGATTCGGTAATTAACTGGTTCTCCAATATCGAAGGAGTCAACAACTTTATCCATCGTTAAAAGATAAGAATATCACGTCATTCCCAAACGAAAACTCTCGCTTGTTCGAAATATACAAAAGGATTCCACGCTAAAGTAAAGTATCAAACGCATGCGAAGCGAGGAAAATTGAAGGAGAGGATCTTGGCGGGGAAAAAAATGCAAAAAGATCTGGCGACATTCTTGCGGAGAGATCCGCTCGCTGTACGAAAGGAAACGGTGAAATACCAGAACGTAGAATTTTGTCATTCGCGGAACGTGGTCGGTTTTTCAAAGGAAACATCGAAAGACCAAACGTCATCCGCATACTTAATGCACGAATTGAGATGCGCGATCAACGAGATGAAAAGAATTTGCTTCACCTTGTAAACGTTCCCGATACAAATACGAGTGTAATTCAACGAAAAATATTACCAATTGGTTTCCACTTGTCCTTCGATTACCAATTATTATTAATATTACCAACGTAAAGAGTCAAATACTGTGATCAACAACGATCGATCGATTTAGCTCATCAATTAATCATCGAATGGTATCTATTATCGTTTCGTGGATCATTAGATTAACAAGTTAAACTTTATATTGAGTTTTTACTTCAAAGTTAAAAATTTCCGATTATTCGCCAGTTTATTTCGTTGCTCTACGTTTGTACTCTGCGAGAAAGAGACCGATGACTCGAATTAAACGAAGTTGAAATTCCTAACCTCAAAATCTAAATACTCTCCAACAGCTCGACTAATTGAGAGTTAATTACGAATTATACTTTGACTACTTGGGAGGAAAATTACGAGTCTCGGCCGCATTATTTCTTCGTGTCAAATTCAACACTGGTATAAACTGAATTTCATATAAACTGAAATGCTCCAGTCCCTTTTATATAACAATTTCGCAGGCAGAGCGGCGATGAAATTAAATATCCCGAACAGGCACGTCCGCTTTAAATTAAATCGCTAGGCAGAGGATTAAAAGACTCGTATTCTAACCGGTATTTCTGAAAATAATTAAACGTGGATACAGATCAATCTCAGAGATTTATTACTCTCTGTGCACATACACGGATCGAAAGTTGCATTTTTATATCGTACTTTCAGTTGACGTAACACTGTGCTATCTTTTCCTTTATTTTACTCCATTAACAATAACAGTTCATTTTCTATGTAAAACGTACTAAAATTGATTCACCCCGGGCAAGGAAATTATTGCTACAAGATCTATGTACAAAACGTGCAATCCGACCGGTATTGTATTTATCGTCTGATCGAAACAGTAAGCAATCGTCGACGAAACACATAGAGACATCTGTCCACCGTAGAATAAAATCATTTTCACCAACAAACATTCATTTTCCCCGCTGCCAACGGAACAAGTAACGTCGCAAATCATCCAGAGTGCACAATTGCCCGGAATTAATAACAAATTGCCCCCGTCCGCATGACCGACACATTCGCGAGTGTCAATGGTGCCCACTCTATCAAAAGTTCGAAATCACCGCCTACGAATTAATCTCGCCCCTCGCCTGAAATTAATCTCACCCTGCCGCAAATCGAACCAGCCAGAATTCAAGCGACCTTGTGTGGTGTTTCTCGCCACACACGCAAGAGGAGTCACCCAGGAACGTTTCTAATCTGAGGAACGTTGTTCTCATCTAACTGCACGCGGCCACTTTAATCAGCGCCGATAAATCAAGCACACGCGCAACTGGAACAACTCGAGCGTCTTCGTTCGCTGAAAAAAAAAAATGATCTTTCGAGAGAAGCTTATTTATCGCGAATTACACACAGAGAGAGAGAGAGAGAGAGAGAGAGAGAGACGCGGCGGGGAGGAAACTTGGCGCAGTCGTAAAAAAAACCGTTGGCTCCGGAACGTGGCAGCGTAATTAAGCGCGGCAACGATACCGCGGCGGCCTTATTTCACCCTTTTGTGCCGGCTGCTGGCGCTGGTGGTCTCTCGGCGGCGACTCGGCTCAAGAGTGCTGTTTTAACTAACAATTTTTACTGTCGCGATGAACGCCGCGCCACCTCCGACGATGCACACACGCGCGCGCGCTCGCGTCACCCACCCCCCGGCGTGGCCCACTCGACGACGAGTTGAACGAGACTCGAGTGTTCATCTCGTTCGCAGGCAAACGTTTCCCGGTGAAAACGACTGGGGTTAACTTGTTCCCGCGGTGTATGACTTTCGTATTTACCGAGTGCGAGGAAATAAGGGACGAATGAGGGCGGATGTTTGACCGAGGAGATCGCAGCCGTTCGCTTGTGATCGACGAGAAATTGGGGTGCGATTCACGGTGTTTAATTAATCGGCGAATTAGTTATGCCGATGGTAGTGAATCCGTGGGTGTTATAAATAGAGACAAATGACGCGTGAAAAGATCTTGATCTGGCTGATGTTTGAGAAGAGGGAAGTTTGCAAGTGGGAAGGGAAGGAGAACTAGAAACGAGAATTGAAATATTTCTGAAAACTATATAATAAGCTTCATGACACGATATGTAACGCTTAATTAGTTGAAGAGAAGTTATTAAGTAGAAATAAATTAATATAATAAGTTACAGTATAGTAATAAGTATAATAAGTATAATTAATATAATTAATATAAATTAATGAATTATTAAGTAGAATAAATTAATGTTATAAACGGTTCGTGGCCAAAAGAGTTTAGTCATTAACTGATGATTGATTGTTTGCAAGAGGGAAGGAAACGAAAATTGAATGGGCGTTTGGTATGGTAAATACCAATTAAACACTCGTGGTGCTTTTAATTAAATAAATTGGATACCGTGTTATCAGCCAGAGAAGGGGTTATTAAATAGGAATAATAGGAACGAGGAAAGGACCAAAGTAATTAATTCGCGTATTATTTCACTTGATAATACCTGCTAAGTAAGCAGGAATCTTGGCATCGAGGGATTTAGCATTTCAGAAAAATCTCTCGTGATATTTACCGTCTTTCGTTCGAGCAACAGTTGATCCAAATAAATTTTTATTTCGTCGAACGCAACTGCGAAAGTAGAATTTAAAATGTGTCTTGCCTGTTAAAGACCGTGACTCACAGGCATTTTAAATTTCAAATCTTTAAATTTTCACTGTCTACCTGTCCACTTTCCAAAAATATTATCGCAAGAAACAGAATTTGCCACTCTGCTCGCTGCGAAGAAATTCACGAAAAATTTCTAGAAATGTAATGCCCATAAAAGCACACGCGAGCCTGTGAGTTTCCGTCGCAAAGCAAACAGCCACGGATCTGTGATACTGGTGAAACTCTTTCGCCGACTGTTGGCTATCTGGAAGACGAGACTCCCGCGCGGACAAAGTAATTAATCTCCGCAGTAACCAACCTTATTTAGATGAATTCCCCGTGCTCCTCACGGCGAACGATACTCGTTTAATTAACAGCCAATCTCCTATGTAATGTATACGTAACGACCACGGAGGGGTGGTGGGGGGGAGGTAGAAAGGTAGAAAGGTGAAATGTTTTCAACTGGAGGCTGGTCGAAAGCTGGGCAAAGGGAACGCGGCCGTTTGACTTTCACGCGTGAATTTCAAAATAAGCTCGAGAACGAGAACTTGGAGAAAGAATCGCTAATTACTACGAAAAAAAAAAAAAAAAAGAAACTCGCACGCTCCGCGCGAGTCCTCCGAGTATTCATCAGTTTCTCGCGTGCTCAAACAAAGGGGAAGAGAATTTCAATCTCCCGCGGGTGGGGGAGGGGACGACTGTTCTCCTCGTACAAGCGACGCGAGAGATACGAACAACGCGTCGTTGTAAATCACCATTAATTTACGACCAAGCGTGAAAACCAGGCTGGACGAAGAAATTAAAAAACGCTTGTGCCGTTTCGCGTGAATAATTAATACCGGCCAGCTTCGTCTCTCGGTTTTGAGCATTAATCTCCAAGCAACGCGATAGATTCAGCGCCTGAAAGGGGGTGTTTACCGCGAGAAACGAGGCGTGACAGCTATTTGGAATTCGTTGAATTTAACGAGCCAAGGTGACAGAGATTTTCGCCGATCTTTGAAGGAAGAAAGAAGAAAGCATCTCTCGATGCCGATGAGGTGTATACATATGTATCTCGCGGATGAGAACTCGTAGTATTCGAAGGATTCGCCTTATTGCCGCAACAGGGAAAAGTCTGATCGATCGGACACCGACGACAGACGCTCTCGACGCTTTCGACGTGGAGAGAAAGAAAACAAAATTGAGAGCGCATGGCTCTCGCCGGCGAATAGCAATTAATCCTTCAACAATGATGCAAATGTTAATTTCGTGTTTTTTATGCATGACCCCCGGCGGCTTCTAGTGCCGTCTGCAACCTTTAATTAACCGAGTTTCAACACACACGAATCCGAAAGCACGGAACCAGTCGACGGCCAGTCGTTTTTCTCTCGTTTCCTGTCGTCGCGTCGGCGCGCTCCTTTGAAATTCTGATTTTTCGGCGGCGATGCAAATTCCTTCCTTCGTTGCCGCCTTTGGAAATTTCGAAAGTTTCGTCATTTCACGCTCACTTTCTCGATGATCTAAGAGCTAAGCTGAAATGGTAGTTGAGATTTGCGCGGATCGTAATCGAAGAGGGGAATTCGCAGATTGTGCATCGATCTGGAAAATGTTGTTGCAACCGGAAGTGAAAATTAGAGAGGCCGTGCGAGATTAAAATTTGATCGGCGGAATGTTGTGCAATTAAAAACGAGAAAGCCAAGTGGTTGAAAATTGCAACAAACAGTGAAAATCTGACCACACTCGATTAATTGAATGCTAGCTCAATTCGAACGTATAGTTTAAAATGTTTCGGTCGTTTTTCGTTAAATAAATAACAATCTATAATCGAATGGCTGTTTGTTTCGATGCAATAACCAACAGAAAACAGTTCACGATGCATATTGGGCGTCATTTATTTCTCATGAAAATCCTAATGATCAATCGAATTCATTTCTGTTTCAAGTCTACCACTGTGAGATGAAAAAATTCTTTCATTTCTAATGAAAACTTCTCGCGTTCTGATTGCGCTCCGCAAAATTTTACATTTCTCCTCTGACTTTTTCTGTATTAATAATAAACAATTGTGCAATAGTACATCTATGTAAAATATTAAATGTAATTAAAATGTAAATTAATTCAGTGATGAATGAAAGTTGGAAGCAAGGTTCACAGATCACGTCAAAGGTTAAAATACTACGCTCACCGATGGTTACAAAATTTATTATAAGATACAACTTAATTCCTTGATTTATAGGGATCAAACGAATCACGTTCGTGTTGCGAATTTTCCGAATCAAACGTAACGAAGGCAAATTACACCTGCGAGAAAATTTCATCCGTCGAATTTCAAATTCCTTCCGCTTTATTTGCAAACTGCAGCGCCGTTGATTGATTGAAACCAGTTTTTCAATATTTTGCTTTCAACCGAGCACCGACGTATATTACAAACACGTAATATGTTGTTTGATTCACCATCGCGACAACGAGCAACGCTGTAATTCCAGAGTTAAAGTAATTAAAAAAACGAGCAATCGAATGGATCAAACAATGACAGAGCTGGCAAGACACGAGTCGTTCTTACGACACAATTTTTGGCAAAGGTATTCTTCACGTAAACGAAACTCGATAGGATTATCTCGTTGCCTAACGATCTCGCGACAATTCTAAAAAAAAAAAGCTGTTGTGACGAATCTGTCATTTATCACGATGCCACGGTGCAACGTTAATTCGGGCTCGCTCCGGGAGATCCGTCGGTCGTTTTAACGATACGTGTTGTTTATTCGTATTTGCAAAACCGCAAGTTCGCAGCGCGGATGCAATCGTTTCAAATACCGGGCCATGATCGTTTGTTCCGGAGATTCGCTCGTTAAATCTCGCGTAAACCAATCTTGCTCGAACATTTCATTTCGCTGAAAATTTTCCAACGAACGCGCCCCAGGTTTTGTTCGTCGTAATAGGCGAAAATTTTTGGCGGAAGCACGCGACTTGAATTGCATCGTCACGGCGTTCCCAACGAGGATTTCCTGTTTATCAGATTCCCGCGCGCGGATTTGTTTTATCGCGTCTCTTGTGCATCGTGCCCCGTGTGGCGCAATTGTTCTTTAACAAGTAAAACGGATGCGCAATGAATCGCGAAAATTCGAAAGCTTCGCGGATATATTAATATTATGTTTGTCGCGCGGGACTTCACTGGAATTTTGTACGAGGCAGGATCGGCATTACATTTAATAATATTTGAAATGAACCCGAAGATGATAATTTTACAAACTGGAATTACAATTGGCAAGTGGAATGAATTTCGGAGCACACGATTCAGAGGTCGATCAAATATGTCTAGTATGAAATTACTAATTTTATAAATTACTTCATAAATACGTTTATGTAAAAATTACTAATTTTTATAAATACGTGTATGTAAAAATTCCCAATTTTATAAATACGTGTATGTAAAAATTACTATTTTTATAGATACGTGTATGTAAAAATTCCTAATTTTTAAAAATATGTGTATGTAAAAATTACTATTTTTACGAATACGTGTATATAAAAATTCCTAATTTTTATGAATGCGTGTATGTAAAAATTACTAATTTTTATAAATACGTGTATATAAAAATTCCTAATTTTTACGAATACGTGTATATAAAAATTCTTAATTTTTACGAATACGTGTATATAAAAATTCCTAATTTTTATGAATACGTGTATATAAAAATTCTTAATTTTCATAAATACGTGTATGTGAAAATTCCTAATTTTTATAAATACGTGTATGTAAAAATTACTATTTTTATAGATACGTGTATGTAAAAATTACTAATTTTTATAAATACGTGTATATAAAAATTCCTAATTTTTATAAATACGTGTATATAAAAATTCCCAATTTTATAAATACGTGTATTTAAACATTTCTAATTTTTATAAATACGTATATGTACAATTTTTATAAATGTACATATGTATACATCGTATACAGACTACAAATATTAATTTTATAATCTCCCTTGTCTATCGAATACATGAATGTCCGAAATGTTCGTAATTTCCGTATACATTATCAAATATCGTTGATGAAATTTCAAAATGTTCTTCATCACATATTCATACAATACACAACGTTTAAATTAAATTAAAGGAACGGCAGGTCGAACGGAAAATGATATGAGTATCTTCTGTGCATAATGAATGCAACATTACACAGATGAGATTATGGAGATGAGACATTTCTACATAGATAGAACTATAACAATAATTCTCCTATTATTGCGACAGACAAGAATTATTTTTTTCTTTTTTAATAATAACAGATACCTTAATGTACGTACACAAATGTATGACTTGTCGCGACAAATTATGCGAATTGGATTTCCGCGGTCGGTCAAGGTATTTGCAAAAATATCTCGAGCTCTATTTCATGCTCGAATCACGTGCATCAAAGTTAAATCCCTCGGAATAATAGGTTCGGAAGCTTGTTGCACGTTAGTGAAAGGAAAACGTTCTACGTCCAAAGTTGCGTGTCAAAGTTTCTGCAACCGGGAGAGTGCGAGCAAAATTTCCGAAACTCTGGCGGAACTGTCGAAAAAAAGAAAATCCCCTCGAACAAATACGCAAACAATAAAAGAGCGATCGTAGTATTAATGGTAATGAGAAAACTTACGACGACCTGAACTTCCTTGTAATTACTGGACTCTGGATATTCACAGCGATTTTACAGTTTTGATAATGACAATTTAATTTTAATTGAAAATGAAACCCATGGTGAATTCGAATTAAATCAGTTAATTTTGTAAATTGTACTGTTGCGTCGAGTTTTCTATTCCGATTTTACGCAATTCCCCCAGTAACAGTTTCCATTATAATAAACTCGTGTCGGATTACTTGTACAATGTAAATTGTCGACAGTTAATATTACATTGACACTTTATATACATAAATAATGTACCGTGGATATTTTATATGCACGCATTACATTTTCATGACCTCCAAATTTCCCACAGACGCAGAAGAGATCCGTCACCAACGCTCTTAATCGTTAATTGCTAATTTCCTATTAGTTGTCTCAGATTCACGCATACTAAATTTGTCTCTCAGTATAAATAACGAAGAAAAACTTCACAGGTCAATTATTTTCGAGACAAAAATTTTAGAACTGTCAAACGCTTCAAAAATACCGAAAATAAAATTGATTCGAAATTATAATTAATATATTAACAGAGACGAATAAATTTTATTACTCTCTGTTACGTGCGTTTATTAAATTTCAAAAGGATACAGGGACAATAATTTCCACTGTCGTCGTCGTGAACAGATTAATTATTACTGTCTATTTCCGACACAAAAATCTTAGAATCGTCCAAAAATACCGAAAATTCACTCGAAATTATAATTAATGTATTAAGAGAGGGAAATAAATTTTATTACTCTCTGTTACGTGCGTTTATTAAATTTCAAAAGGATACAGGGACAATAATTTCCACTGTCGTCGTCGTGAACAGATTAATTATTACTGTCTATTTCCGAGACAAAAATTTTAGAATCGTCCAAAAATACCGAAAATTCACTCGAAATTATAATTAATGTATTAAGAGGAATAAATTTTATTACTCTCTGTTACGTGCGTCTATTAAATTTCAAAAGGATATAGAGACAATAATTTCCACTTTCATCGTCGTGAACAGATTAATTATTAGTGTCTATTTTCGAGACAAAAATTTTAGAATTGTCCAAAAATACCGAAAATTCACTCGAAATTATAATTAATGTATTAAGAGAGGGGAATAAATTTTATTACTCTCTGTTACGTGCGTTTATTAAATTTCAAAAGGATACAGGGACAATAATTTCCACTGTCGTCGTCGTGAACAGATTAATTATTACTGTCTATTTCCGACACAAAAATCTTAGAATCGTCCAAAAATACCGAAAATTCACTCGAAATTATAATTAATGTATTAAGAGAGGGAAATAAATTTTATTACTCTCTGTTACGTGCGTTTATTAAATTTCAAAAGGATACAGGGACAATAATTTCCACTGTCGTCGTGAACAGATTAATTATTACTGTCTATTTCCGAGACAAAAATTTTAGAATCATCCAAAAATACCGAAAATTCACTCGAAATTATAATTAATGTATTAAGAGTGGGGAATAAATTTTATTACTCTCTGTTACGTGCATTTATTAAATTTCAAAAGGATACAAGGACAATAATTTCCACTGTCGTCGTCGTGAACAGATTAATTATTACTGTCTATTTCCGAGACAAAAATTTTAGAATCGTCCAAAAATACCAAAAATTCACTCGAAATTATAATTATTGTATTAAGAGAGGGGAATAAATTTCATAAAGATGGCAAACAGAGGCAATGATTTCCACTTTTCATCGTCGTTATTTACATCGTACTTTACCGCAGATGACTTAAACAAGTACTCGGAGTAATGGAACGAGAGACGAATTGTGAAACAAAAGTGATAAAAGTCGCGATTCGCATCACGTGCCGCGAAGAAAACACGCCGCAGGAGGCATGCAGTGCCTCCGCCAATCGATACGGACATTTTTTCTGCCCAGGACGAACGATCGTAACGCGACACTGGCTGAGTAACAGGATCGTGTTCCACGTGATATCCTCCATCTTCCGCGACCTTTCCCAAAAATCAACGGAACCAGCTCTACGTGCGACCGTCTCGTCGCAGCATCGAAATTCGTTCACGTCTCGGGGAACATCGCTCACGAAATTCAATTCGTTCGACGGTCCTTCATTTTCGTTTTCCTTTTCCCGCGTACCTTTGTTTCGAGACAAAAGGGCACTTCGGCTCTTGGAGCTTCCCGTACGAAACTTCGCTTCAGCCACTCAGCCACTTAGCGAAAAGCATGGAATGAATCAACAAATTGTTGACGCTATAAACTGTTAGAACGCGACGAAAAAATAAATTACGTAAAAATTCAGTCGCGATAGAGATTAGTAACGAATCTGAGTTATTCTTGTAATATTCTGATGTTCCTTCTGTTCTTGAAAATTGTCAGAGTTTAAACGAATTTTTAGAGATATTGAACGATCCACTGTGAACTTCAGTTTTGAAGATTGAAATTTTCCCTTTGTAACGAATTCAATTCCTTTCCCGCTGTCTTATCGAACAACGAGAAAAATTTTCGACGTTCGACAAAATGGCGGGAAAAAGATTGCGCAGCAAGTTTACTATGTTACGACTTGTTCCTATTAGAAATCGACGGGCAATTTGTATACCAATTAATACTTGGTTCAATTAAAATAATTAAATTAATTTACTATTAAATCCCTTTTCAAATTAACATTAAAAATAATTATTCAAAAATGAAATTTTTTATAATTCATTTATTCTTAAATATAGTACATTTTGATTTAAAATGTTATTTTATAAAATTTTTATTTATATAACTTTTATTCATAAATTATAATAACAATACATAATTATAGTTTAAGTAATTCTTATCGTGAATTATCAAATTAAACAATAAATTTCCCTAAAAAGATTAAAAAGCCGCCATATTACTTTATTTTAACGATTTAACATTTAATTATAAAAGTATTTTTTATAGTAGGGTATCTAATCATAGTCTAATATTTAATTTTCATATATTTTAATATATAAATTTATAATATCGTATTGATAATTTAAATTTCACCTATAATTATTAATTTTTACACAAAATTATTTTATCTTAATAAAATTTATTAATTCATAATTTAAGTTTAACCGCTACTGCTGCCACTTTAATCTATAATTACTAATTTTAATTCCCTTATTTAATTTTCATCTTCAAGAGGCGTTTCTTCGTTTGGAAAAAAAATTGTCAATTTGCTTTTAACAAGGTTTTCATCTTGACAACTTTCGACGACCGATTCATTTGTGATATTTGACATTTAAACTTTTATCGATATTCAAATTTTCACGCGCGGATCGGATGTTTGTCTTTCAGTTTCCGTGGAACGAAGATTGCCAGTGCAAACCAATGACCGTGCAGCGAAAGAATTTCAGATTCTCTTGGTTTGCGAACGATGAGCGAAAGAAAAATTTGTCGACGTCGCGATGCATGCACGCGTTCGTAACGAGGTTCTCGGTTTGACTAGTCTCGACACTTTGACAAAGCCTCGGCTTGATCGCGAAACACATGGACCAAACTCGTACTAGAATTATAGGGTTCCTTGTGCGACGCGGATGCAGGTACAAGAAGCCGTTCCCTTTCGTTTGCTGCGGAAAATAAATTCGAGAGAGCAGGGCCACGGGATCGCGTGTGAGGACGAAATTCGAGAGCACTTCGTTTCGATCCGGCGATTGATCGAAAATCGATGCAGTCAGACTTTAAAGCCTCCTTAATAAAAGACTTTCATGTATTCGGTTGATGTATGGCGATCGTTTTCGCACAGGTCCTCGTTAGAGGATTGTAGTGCAAAGAGTCGTGAATGAACTAGAGATTTGTTTATTTTCGGTGACACAATGAAGAATGCACGATTAAGGAAACTATTTTCAAATAGTTCGGTTTTGTTCCACATTTCGTGTATTTTATTTTGCACTAAATTATATTATTCCATTTTATTTTAGCATAATGCACTGAATATATTATACTAAATACTAAAAGTAATACTAATATAGTATTATAATAAATACTAAAAGTATTTATACTGATATAGTATTATACCAAATACTAAAATACTAAATACTAAAAGTAATACTAATATAGTATTATACTTAATACTAAAATACTACATAAAGTATTTTATACTAAAATTCGTAGCAAGAAACAGAAAGAACACAAGCTTCTATTAATATATTTCACTAAAAATAATTACAGTTTTTAAAAATACACAAATATGATATGTAAAGCACCTATGGAAAGTTATAAATTCCGACCGTTTTGATAGTTCTAGTATTAAAGATACATAATCTGTGATTGTCGAAGGAGATCGAATTTTTAGTACTTTTAGAATCATCATTTTTTGCCACAACGTTCGAACAAAGACGAGATCAAGAGAAAATAAGCTGAAGATGAAATAATAAAAGCACATCGGCGCCCCGTTTATATGGAATCCATTCGTTTCAACCAAACTTTCCGTCACTGTTCGATTAAATGAACTCTTTGCTAGTTGAATCCACTTATCCGAGCGTGCACTCCTGTTATACGAACGAAAAGTCACTAGGGAATGGAAAATCAACGAACTCCTCTTATACGAACTCCAATTATGAAAATTATTTGTTCCGCGACAATCTCTGTAAACGAAGTTCCATTGTACAGATTCGCAATGATTTAAATGACGATTCACGTGGCACTATGACAACGCTATTTTCCTTTGTAAAACGTAGAACAAGAAACAGAATATGATACTTAAAAAATGGAAGTTAGACGACGAAGAAGCCATCAGTGAACGTGTAACATGTGTTGACTATATTCACCTAAGATGAAGCATTGGCAATAGCATCTGCGTACGATAGAAATAAATAAATAAAGGTAATTTGAACATTTTCCTCTCGACTTTGCAGATTTGTAGATTTTTTTTCGTTACGACTGTAATCTTCGATCTTGCCAAAATTACCTAGCAATCTCTTTTTATCGGTCAAAAACTCTGTGGACCTGTATACCGTATAACAACACGAAAATATCAACTGAATTCACAACTCCGATTTACAAATTTTCTGAATTGTCAATCTACGTTGCTCGACATAAAATTAAACAACTAATTGTCATTATCTTCGTCCATATTGTATTCACGATTAATATTAATCTTAATAATGTACATACTATGTTAATTAGCAGGTATATGAAATCCACTTATAAACAACAGCGTAATCCCATCGTGTCAATTACAAAATTTCCCTATACATGTGGATATTCGATACTGCGTTCTCACTTAATGAACCACAACTCGCGGCTTCGGAACGGAAAATACAATCAACGATTTAACGCATAATCGGTTCGGAATTCTGCGCGTTTGCTAGAGCATGATTTTCCAAGAACGTGCTACAGCCACACAGGATATTGTTAGCTCTGTTAATTTTATCCAAAAAACAAAAAAAAAAAAAAAAAAGGAAACAAATTTCATCACCGAACAAACTACCATAGTAATAGCCTTCAATTTAGAAAAATAAAATAGAAAACGAACGAAATTGAATGTCAAGACTTTTCCCAAAACTTCCGAACGTTTGCTTCTCTCACAATACTACGAACTTGTGATAATCGTTGACGATTCTACGAAGACACAACTATGTAAACGTTATAAACTACCGCGATTTTAGAACACCACTTTTCAACTAAAAAGCGAAGCAAAGCAAGAGAACAAAGGGTCAAACTTCCGATTATTTATTTCTCTTCCCTCGCGATAGGGAGAATTAAGTCGAAACGGTCTGTTTGTAGACCACGAGGACGTTCCACGACGAAAGAATCGTAAGAATCGTCGCTAGGCGAAGCGACAAAAAAGACAAGGATGAAAATTAATGAAAATGAAGAGAATCGCGAAAGTTTCGGCGCGTCGCGAGTCAGATATTCCATTAGGAAGTCCAGTTAGAGTCAAGTTCGAGCTGCTGCGATAAAAACCGTTTCCTCCGCGTTTTTATCGCACCACTCGAAAGTAATCGTTCGATCCGCGCGATTGGCTACACTTCTGCTCTTTCCTTTATCGCGTCACCCGTCCCTCGCTCTTGCCCGCCGTAAATATTTTCGTTCGTAGCGGAATCGCGCAATTTAGACGAGTTTACGTTTCGACGGGGATTAACAAAAAAAAAAAAAAAAAAAAAAAAAAGAAGAGTAAAAAAGGTCCTGTGAAAGCGTACACACGTTCGTTCCGTTTGTGATTGTCCTCGCTCTACAGCGTCGCGTCGTAAACGCGTCCACGCGACACCGTTTGCAACGCGATATGTTACAAATTCGTTTGCCCGATCGAGTCGCGAGAACTTTGACGATGAAACACGCGCGATCGTCGAAAAAGCGGAATTACAGCGCTGGACTCGTAAATCACGACGATCGAGAGTGGGAACTTTTCGAACGATATTACGCTCTGAGAAATCGTAGGAGACAAATACGATCGTCATTGAAGATTTGGCGTTCGACGTCGATCGACTACGTTTTGTGCGCGTTCTGCGTGAAAATGTGTGCCAGATCGGTTAACCCAGATACGCGTTGCTCGACCAGCGAAACTCTCCCTAGAAACTTTCGTCCGTCTCGAACGAAATCCATCGAGACGATCTATCATCGAGCGAAGCGACGACGTCCAAACACGGACGAGATCCTGCGTATTTTCATCCTTGGAAATAAAATACGTTTCAACGACAAATGCAAGTGGTTCCGATGGCCAATGGCACCGGTGACTGCAAAAGTGGCAAGAGATAAGAACGATATTTCACTCACGAGATCTCGATGACGTACGCTCCATCCACTGGATGTTCCACTGGATGCGAACGAAGCCTGGAAACGTGCGTGGAGAACGTGCACGAAACTTGGCGCACTGCAAACTTTGAGGACGCACGAGAATAACAAACGAACGAACGAACGAACGAACGAACGTAGGGCCAAACGAGAACGAGCAAACGAAAGTACCCGAAAGCACCAAGTCTGGTGTACGCGAGCGTAACTGGACGAAAAAGGCGGACCTCGAGGCGCCGGAGGCCAGTCGCGAAACGCGAACCAAACCCAACTGAAGTGCGACGTTTCTGTACTCGCGACCGCGCCCCCGCCGCCACCCCTCTACCCCGATTGTAGCCACTCGCGCACGCGTTTCGCTCCGGAAGTCGGACGCGGGGTTGCTCGCGTCTTCCTCCCCGAGGACGCGAGCAGCGATTAGCACTTGACATTACACTATTTTCCAAGGTGAAAGCTCCTGGGGACCTGGCTTGGAGTCAAATCGGACGAATGACTTCCCTCTTGATAGGGGAGCGACCAGATGATTCGATACGATACGATTAGAGTAACTTGGGATAACTTGGAGTGATTAGAGGATCGATTAGAGGAGATTAACGAATTTGCGAATGTACGTGTAATGAAATGAAACACGGTGCAAAGTGAAGTAGAATAAAATCAGGATTGAGAAATTAACAAAATCGAACGAAAAATTTTCCTCTCGAGTGTTTGGAATGTTTGGACGATTCGACTCGTGTGAACAGTTGTAAATGAAATATGTGCGATTTGGAATAATTCGGGGGTATTTAAATCCCCCTTCGCTAGTGGACGAATTTAAATCGCCAGGCGAAGTTTAATTTCACATGTTTCCGTATAAATTATCGTAGTTTCTATATTTTCAAAGTTAATCAAATCAAATAAAGACACAAGCTATTCAAAACAGAAAGACAGAGATCATTGATATATCGGACATTCGACTTTCTCAGATATTATATAGCTGTCGATATATCGGACGTTAGTACTTAGAAGGTTTACGAATTTGCGAATGTACGTGTAACGAAATGAAACACGGTGCAAAGTGAAGTAGAATAAAATCAGGTGTACGATTGAGAAATTAACAAAATCGAACGAAAAATTTTCCTCTCGAGTGTTTGGAATGTTTGGACGATTCGACTCGTGTGAACAGTTATAAATGAAATATGTGCGATTTGGAATAATTCGGAGTAATTGCAGGATCGAGATTAACGAATTGACAAAAGCAGAGGTGACTAAAACATTTAATTGGGCACAATGTGACGTGTTCTACTGCAAGTACTTACATAAATCATCTTTTTCATCAACTTTGGTTTATTATTAGACGTGATGACTTATATATAATTCTTTAATTTGTAAATCGTGAAGAAAAGATTTTTTTTTGAAATTTTTAGCAAGCAAATGGCACTGTTCTTTATTTCCTTCAAATAAAGGATTGACAGTAAAACTCTATTTATATGCACTCCACTTCTTTGAATCAAATTTCGGTCGATGCTTAATTAAATGATTGAATTCACTCGTAGCAACTATTACATGACAATTATGCAAACTATGTATCTATGGAGTTCTACTGTAATTTTATTATTCATATTATTCATGAAAACAATGTTATGAGACATGTATACACGTTAATATAAATTAGTACAATTACAAAACGTCGTGTTGCTTGTTCTCCTTTAACGAGATTCTTCACTCGTGCACAATCGGCGGAAAATGTAAAATTAGCACGCATCAGTTACAAAGATTTGAGTTTGAGTAAGACAAATAAAGCGTTACGAGAGTGGTGAATCGTCTCGCAGTTTAAACAGCAGGCGTGCAACATTTTAACCGTTTTCGTGATACGCTTTGAAATATTTTCATGACACGTTAATCACATCCGTGTGAGAAAGGTTGTCAACAGCGATTACTTCACAGCAAAGGATTACACGTAGACGCAGAAACCACTGTATATTTATAAAATAAAATATCCTCCGCCACTGGAGTCTGGCGTAATTCGCCGCGTTATTTCGTGAAACGCCTCGAGTTGTAACTATACAACGCGGGATAATTATCTTCTTTCGACGATTTCGCGTCTGCTACTCTTTAAGTGTGCAGAATTACGCGGAGTCTTAATTCAACAGAAATTGCAGAATGTTCCAACAGCTGCTCCTCAGGGAATTAGTAATTTATCCTCGATACTTAAAACGTTCGTAACCGTTTGGAAATTTATTTAACTTCGAAGGAATCGTGAAACGTTGAACTATTGCAATATTTCGACCACTGTCGTTTGATTCGAAGCCTCGGCGATTAGCCAGAGAATTAATCTAGAAAGAAATAGCTCAAAAAAAGAAGTCTGACAATTTTATCGTCCAGCTAAAATATTCTAAATTACCCGAAGAGCCGCGAGACGTTTTAACAGCAGTTGAGTTTCAAAGGAGAGACTGATTTATCCGGCTCGAGCTAGTCAGAATTTGTCGGAGAGGAGAAACTTGGAGGGAAGAAATTAGAAAACGCTCGAGAGCAGCTGCTCCTCGAAAAATGAATAATTTATTTAACCCTCTCCTCTCCTCCTCCCCTCCCCCCCTCTACTCCGTGTTAAATAACAAGATTCTATTACTCGCGCGACTAGTTTTGATTTAACCAGCGTGCAGAATGGCAGATCCTCCGAGCGAACACTTTCATCAACTTCTCTCTCCGTGAACGCGAAACTTCCACCCGAGATTTCGTTAATTTCGCGAAGAAACTTCGCGGATGCCCAGTTCGACGCTGATACATCCCCGCGGACGGAGCGATAGCTAGGATTTCAGAGTTCCGGAGTAACACACGTCGAGTAACCCACGCGATTACCGAACGACGTGACTTATCCGTGACTTTCCGCGCTCGTTTCCGATTCTCGATGGTAAAATCGTTCGGCGAGGCCGCGATACTACGCTTCGCGGCGCGGATCGTTTAAGTTTCCCCGTCCTTCGTTCCATCATCCGTGAAACACCGACTCGGGCCATCGATCGGGCCGCGTTCAATCGCATCCTGCAACTGCGAAATTACATCTGACGTACTGCGAGTCTTCCGTTCCCCCGAAGTGCAACGTTCTTCCGAAGGGAATTTTTCCGCCCCTCGAGGCGAAGTGGCGCGATGATGAATTGCTTTCCGAATTGTTTCTCTGTCGGCACTTGTTTTCAAAATCGTTTCCATTATTAACAGCGATGTGCGAGAGTGAATTGCTAAAGTTGTTTGCGAATTTTTTGTTTCGCGAAATTAATAATACTGAGAGTGTATAACCATTAACTGTTATCGCCTCGAGCGCCATCGTTGGTTATGGAAAACGTGAAAGGACTTTGCTAACTGTTGAAAGTACAGAGGGAGGTATAATACGAAAAATATATTCTTAATTTTATAATACATTAATATAACAGTAAATTAAAAAAATAGAATAAATATAAACTAATATAACAATGCTTGTTTGTGAAAGAGTTCACAATTTTTTTCATATTTTTTTTAATAGATTGATTTTTCGATCCATTCATCGGTGCAGTGATAATCTACAAAGTTTAGTATTAGATATTTGAACTTAAATTTTGTAAAATCTCTGCGTGAAAGAGACAAGGATGTCTTCTGTACAAAAATTTTGCAAAACTAAAGTTAAAATATCTTCTAAACTAGGATAATATCTTTTTTACAAGACATGTCAAACTATCATCGTCGAATGTACGAGAAAAATATACGAATACAAAGAAAAAAAAATAAAAGTGATTTTTCTCTCAGTTAGAGAAAGCTATTACTGCCTCTATACTCGGCAACTTTTGTTAATAAAATTTTTTCATATCTTCAAAAACAACGAAGATATTTGAGATGATAATAATTATGTCGTTCATCCTTTATGTGAAAAAGTCGCTTTGCAATGCTGTTTGCTATTAGTGTTACAATATTTCACAATAACTTTAGTAGTAGAGCCTTTCATGTCCAAACTTTTATTATCTGAGTACCTTAATGTTCGAACATTCTATTCTGTACTGTATTATGTCTGACTGATCTATTATCCGAATAGAACATTCACTAGCAACAGATCCATTTCCTTGTAGCAAATTATTTTATGCATCGCTATGTGTAAAACTGATGAAATACATAAAACGTTTAATTTTTTATACACTATAATATATCGACATTTCTTTTACGTAGATGCGAAGATGTTGTAGATGTATCATTCTTCCACAAACTAAAGCAGCAAACAAGAAAGACGAGAATTTTGCATAAAAGTATTCAGAGTATCTCGCTGGTTTGAAGCACGAAAGGTACGACACCGTAGAGAATTGCTCATGTTATAAACTTTAGATACTTTGGCAGCTAAAGAATAATATTGCAGCAAGTATTATACAGTATATTTAAACACTGCATTTGAATATGTAAGGTTTCACATAAGAAAATAGTATCAATTCAAACTCTGCTGTATAAATGCTTTTGTTTGACACGCTAGTTTAATATAATTAATTCAAATGCTTCACTGCTAGTTTGTTTCGCACGTTATTTTGTTATTTTACAACTAGGTTGAAACTTGATAATTAACATCTGTGATCAAGTATTTTTGTGACTTGAGTTTCACAATGAAGAGAAGAGCTACTGCTAGAAACTATTGCTAGAAGTAAAAGTTCCAAACAGGGTGCGAAGCTAGAGAAAAATAACGTCTCTGTCCTAAGAGAAAACTTGAATAATATGTCAACTTTAATGCCAACGAGTTTACGAGTAGAATAAGTGGTCACTCATAAACGAAGGTTATTACGAACGGTCACCAACTCCAAACGACTTCCTCTGTTTATTTCCTAAGAGAGTATCTAACAATGATACACTGTTCTTTCCACGAAATATTGTCCCTTGTAGAATATAACCGTGAAACCGCAATTTGCTGAAATTTCTAAACAGAGGTATAGATACTTGAAAATACGAAGAGCGTGTAACACTTTCTTAACGTATCTAGAAACAAGGGGGGGAAAATTACGTTGCCACGCTTAATAATTCGGTCAAAATTAAAAATATTTTCTGTATCCTGCGTCTTTCTATAAAAGAATTACAATCGTAACTTGATCGTCATTTAACAAGTACAGTAACGTGACAACGATTATACAAGAAATGTGACGAGCATCGATTAACAAGCATCAACGCAAGTTTAACCCCTCGCGGACCATAACGAGTGACCGAACCAACGAATACAGCAATTCGTTTCTGTTTCTTTTGAAGTCGTCGGCATGACACGACCGGATAGAAATGATTAAGAAGTAATAAACTTATCGTTTGTTTTGCCTGTGTTACATTTAAATATACTTGAAACTGAGAAAATGTTGCAAAAAATTCTCGACGTGCGTGGCACGTCATTTCAGGGCAAGAGTGACAGAGGAAAGCCTAAATAAACGTGCACAGTGTTACACAGTGTTACGAGCTACGAAACGAGACCAAAGCGAAAGAACAAGCTGATTCGAGGCAGAGGGAACAACGAATCGATGAAAAGCGTCGAAACGCGAGGACGTGGCAAGGACCGAAGCGGAAAATGCAACGAGAGAATGTCGTCGATAGGGAGAAATCTGAGGGGACGTGAAGAATAATCCTGGAGAGAAATAGTCCCCTTAAATTGCGCCCGCGAGTGATTTAGGGAATGATCGCTCTTAAAACTTGCTAAAGGATTAATTTGACGTAAATACAGACATACATAGCACTTAATAAGATGAAAGACGCAAAGGTCCGCGATAAATTCACCCTGAAGCATGCGGGGCGGGGGGAGGAAGGGGGAGCCTTAGCAAAATGCTCGGCGAATTGCAGTCGTAATTCTCGCGCGATAAAACCAGGCCAAAGAGCCACAGTTTGAACATCAATATTCGATTTACACCCGCTTTATATCATTACCGTTGTAGGAACTTCTCGGATAGAGGACTTTAATTCGTGTACGAATAGGTAACAATCCATTCAGGAAACGACTTTCAAATTTCATTCTTGGAATCCTTAGAACATCGCGTTGCGACGCACGGTGGTGATAAATTCTGAGCAAGTCGTTTAATAGTTTATTTAGGCAGAGGTACATCTTCGCTCAAAAACTTTGGGACGACGTTTGTGTGACGAAAGTAGTACGAAGTAAGTATAAATTGTAAATTACGTGCAATAGATACCACACATGCGACTAATAATTAAATACAACGACTGTATAAAACAGACTTTGTGCAATAGAGAGTCTGCTAATATATTGTATTATAGAAAATAGGATAAAGCTGGGTGTTCGTACCTGCAAAAAATTTGATTTCACTGTTAGCCATACAATTTTTTCCAAAAAGTTTGGTCATTTTCTTATTGTACAAGGTCCAATTAAGACATTTAGCCTTGTGCAAATTTTTCTTCTTTCTTTTTTTATCTGATTTTTTGTTTACATTAGGTACCCGGTTTTATCCTACTATGTATTATCGTAAGATGTCGTATTATAAAATGTGCAGGCATAGTGATTCACGATGAGTACTGGATATTAAAAATAAAAATGTCCTGAAACTTCTGAGCATATATATTTTGAGCAACGTGTGTATGTTGGACTATTAAAGAAGAATCAAAGAGTTTGAAGTTCAAGTGTCGTAAACGTTATGAGCAAAACTAATTTATAATGAGAACGAGAGATGAAATTGAATTTCGAAAACTGTCGTGCATTGAAAAGTTGATGTCGAATACGTCGATTTGCGCACATGCAAATTTGTAGTTTAATGGACGAAATTAAGGAAACTAGAATCTGAGCAGAAGACGAACGTTTAAAATAAACGCTACAGTACGAATACTTTGTATATTTCCAATAAATATAATAATATATATAATATATAATATAATATTATAAATATAATAAATTTCCAATATTACATTTACTTTTATTAAGTATTTCTCTATTACTTTATCTCTATTGCATTTCCCTCAAATTTCCAATAAATACGTAAGCATGTATCTCGTTAGTTCCTGAAACGTGTCGTCACGTTAATCCACTTGTTCGAACTTCCCCCCCCCCTTCCCTTCAATAGTAAATTCAGTTCGCAAGATAGGTCCCGAGTTTACGTGTTTCTTGTAATAAATCTGTCGCAACTGGTATTGTATTGTAGCGACGCAAGTGTCGTAGAAGGAATTCCAGAGAAATATGCGGAAACAAGAGATGTAAATTCAAGACTTCAAATATCAAAACCTTCTCGCTTCGTGGAAAGACGGTATTCCTCCGAATATTCCTGCTACAACTAAACGAAACACACACGGAACGATGTGTGGTATGTTATCAAAATGGCATTCGCAAGCAAGATATTGGCGTAGAGATTGCAGAGAACAGAGGATACTACGCATACTGTTACACTTTGCAACGTAACACATTATTACGAAAGATTCTCCCAACTCCTATATAATTTTCTTGATAAAACAGTATTTAAAATACGTCGATTTTTTTCTTTTCTGCCATTTGTTCGTAACATGCAGCGATGCTTTCCAATATTGATCGCGATACCATTTCAGATCTTCGTAAATAACGTTTTCGGGGATATAATTTAAAAAGTACAATCCCGGAGGTGGGAGGAAATTATTTTGCGTATCAAATGTACTTTGAATACTTCGTACATTCCCTCGTATCGCGCGTGTATTTCATGCAAATCCGCATTTTATATATTTCCCGTAAATGAAACGAAAATCCGCAGTCTACTTACACAACGTACACCATTGTGGGGTGTACACTTTCAACAATGAATTCGAGTCGTTGCGAAATTAAAGTTTGGCTCCATTTATAAAAAGCAAATTGTGAAAACCATATACTTTGAATATTTCGTACGCACGTATCTCCCAACATTACGTACCATCAAGTAAATTTTCCATTTTAAAATCTTTCGTAAATATCTAAAAATTTTCGCAGTTGAAACGTGTACGTGTACGTATCACAGTGGTGGTGCATGCAACACTTTCAGCGATGAACTGAAACCGTAACACGCCAGGCGTTTGGGAACGAAATTCTGCATTTATTTACAAACGTTGAACTGTGTTGCATAATTATCTCAAAGGGGGAGTTCTTCCATAAATTCCGCCACAAAGATGACGCGTTCGCGCCGCGAAAGAATGTATCGCGGCGCGAACAATTTGGCAAACTATCTGCGACGGCTTTCGATAGTATTCGAGACGATAAGTTCGACACTCGCGCACGGAATTCCACCCGCGGAATTTTATTCGGAAACACCTCGAGAATAGTTTCACCGCAGTGATGATGATGCGGTTAATTGGCCAAAGAGCCAACAACCCTCGTGTTCATCAAGCGTGTTCATTCGTTTCGGTGACGAGACGAACGGACGCGAATCAAATAGCCGCATTTAACGCACTCGCGAACGGAATATGTAGAGAGAAAATAAGCATTTTATTTAAATACGCGCAACGCCGGTGGTTTGCGCGCGCGATATGAAGGGAAACACATCAATCGAGCAATTGAACATTGGTAAACATCAAATCAACGTCCGCTCGAATGAAATAAATATTTTTGCGTTTATCGAGAAATACGCTCGTCGCGGTGAGAAATATGAGTGCGTGTTCTAATTTGACTTTTCGATCGACGCCTTGATGTCATTAGTCGATGTTTAACGCTAGAACACTATTAATAACCAAAGTATGATATCTTTGTAGAAGTAAAAAATTAAAGTGCAAGGTACGAGAAAAAGTTGATAACAAGTAATAAAGAACACGAGCTTCTGTTAATATATTTTGTTAAAAATCACTCGATTATCTAAAAATACATTGTTACAATAGTAACGTTTAATTTAATAAAATTTTATAGAATATCTATCTATGGAAGATAGACATAGAAGATTATAAATTGGTCATTTTGACCTCTTTGGTAATTTTAGCGTTGACCTATCGACCTATCGCGAAACATTCATAGTCTACTACTGGAAAACGTAAGTTTAAAAAATATAAAGTATGTATGTATCAAAATTATACAATTTTACAATTTTACCTCGTCCATGTCACAGACACGAAAATGACAATTCTTGGACTTTATAAAATTATAAAATTTAAGTAGAAAACTATAAAGTGTATCGTGGAATAATTATGGAACATGCGAAACGTCACAGAACGATAAAACTATAGAACAAACATTTTACAATTTTACCTCGCCCATGTCAGAGACACGAAAATGGAAATTCTTGGACTTTATAAAATTATCAAATTTAAATAGAAAACTATAAAGTGTATCGTGGAATAATTATGGAACATGCGAAACGTCACAGAACGATAGAACTATGGAACAAACATTTTACAATTTTACCTCGCCCATGTCAGAGACACGAAAATGGAAATTCTTGGACTTTATAAAATTATCAAATTTAAATAGAAAACTATAAAGTGTATCGTGGAATAATTATGGAACATGCGAAACGTCACAAAACGACTATAGAACAAACATTTTACAATTTTACCTCGCCCATGTCAGAGACACGAAAAATGGAAATTCAATCTTCATGGATTTTGTAAAATTATGGGATCTAAGTAGAAGAAAGAAAATACGGCAAAAAAGGATTTGCTAACTAGTGAAAATCTACTAAGGAAGAAAAGAAATTCACGTTAATGCGGCGCGAGGGGCACTCAACGAGTTAACTGGAGGGATTATTAGACGGAATTCCGAACCGAGCCTCGAGATTAATGACTTTTCGGGTGGAAATCTCGTCTAGCAATGGAGGATATGATGATAAATATCCTGCAGTATCCGCGACATCTTTCCGTAGTTTGCCATCCAGCAGGAAATTCGAAATTTCCCTGTCGCTCGGCCAGTCCGAGACAGTCAGACCGCGCTTTCATCTACTTTTTTTCCAATTTGACTCGATGCTCGTCCACGTTTAACGTTCCACGGATCCGAAAGAATCGTGTCGGACATTGCAATTTTCCCGAGATTTCTAGCAAAAATCGAAGATTACGCTGCCTCGAGAAAGAAAAAAAATTCGTTCGACGAATGAAACAGATGACGATACCGGATGTCAAACTGAAGTTGGAACGAATCTGTTTGAAATCACCGATACAAATTTCTTTTGCTCGAAAAAGTTTGATACTCGAAGATGAATTGATATCTCTCATATCCGTGCGTACTCGGAATAGCACTAATGCATGTACAAAGTAGCAAGCGTTAGTAAAACAAAGAAAATGAAGCAAAAACGCTTGTAAAATTTATTCATAAAAACGAAATAAAATTACCGCGAAACTTTTAAATAGAGAGCGAATCGATCGGCTCTGGCGCTATTTAAAAATATTTGCCAGGACAACGAACTGAAGGAGAAAATAGATTATTGGAAACATTATTATTATCACATTGGAAGGTTCCTTTTAATAGATTATTAGCTGCTCGAAATATTCTTAACACTGGACTATCAGAAACAATTAAAATAAAATAATGGAAAAGCTTCGTGATACGTTTTAGCCTCTGTTTACAAATTTTTCGAGAAAACATTTAAATTTTTAAAAATACAAGGCGGCCACTGAGAAGCTGAAGGGTTTGAAAAAGTCACAGCTTGTTCAATGTTTCAATCTCTTTTAATTGCATTCAATTTATTTAATTAATTACATTTATTATCTAATTTATTTTTAATTACATTTTCAAATAAAATAATAAAAAATTTAAAGAACATGTTATAAAAATTATTTTTGTTTTATATCATTCAGTGACCACCTTGCACATCAATTTACGTCTACAAAATTTCCAACAAAAATCATCGATCGATCGTTCTGACCACTCTGAGGTGACTCTTCTCCTGTCCGATTAAACATCCACTTTCGGCGTCAATGTTAGCAAAAGTTGTAATTTCCCTGCGGGAGGATACTGAGCGAGTGTACGCGCGCTAAAATATGCGTGATCTCGTATCGATCGAAATGCGGGGGACCGTAAGACGTAGCAGGTGCACGCGGTGATGGTCGACTATACATGAGATAATAAATAAATGTACCACATATGCCGCTCCTTCCTGACAGCCTCGATAATAAGCACTGGATATTGCATCGCCGTCACGATAAGACGTAATGTGATTATGATAATGGGAATTCGGTCTGAGGAACGACAGCTCCACGAACATTTCACGATTAAGCCGGCAGCTTGTTGTTCGCGGTACGGAGGAATGTGCCCGATGATAACATCGCGGTGAATGGATGCTCGGCATTCGTTACAATGGAAAATATATCATCCACGTGTGTCGCTAGCGCCGTTACATTCATTGCTACCGCATAATGACGACAAATGTGACTCATTGTTAGCTTACACGTACGAACAGGTAAGACGTATGCTATATTACACGGTTTCACTACACGTGTCACAGAGAAAATTTCACGCGCATAGTGTACTTTCTGCGTCGTACAAAATGTTTAAGAACTTCATTTCACGTCTAGATGAAAACCGTATAGAATTTCCATCGGAGACGTCTGGGTGAAACGAAATTGTAAAGTTTCCGCAATCCAATAAATTAAACAAGCTTTCATTTAAACATATATTCTAAAGATTAATGATTATAGAATTTAGAAATAGGTAATTGTGGAATTAATTAGAATTCTATAAATTAAATATATATATTCGAAAAATCATTTAAACTTCTAAAAACACACTGTCTTGTTTTCATAAAATTTCTAGCAAAAATTATAAGGCCACTTTGGTAGTTTTATAGTGTTAATACTACAGTGAGATACGATTGTCATGATTGTGTTGGGAAAATGTAGAATCAATCTATATATATATATATATATATATATATATATATATATATATATATATAGGAGTTGAGTAGGTATGTTTAATAAAAAGTTAATATACAGCATGAACAGCAATCTTGGAAATATAATAAATGATAAGAGTGATTCTATTGAACGTTCAAACTTATTCACGCAATGAATTGTGACTGTTTAAATACTTTTGTAACCTCTGGTAAAATTATGATAATCCCGATTTGTTACAGGGTTAGTGAAATTTTGAAATGTTTCATATAAAATACACGGTATATTCACGGAAAGTTCTTATAAACGTTCGCCATGTCGTGAACAAATGGAATTGGAATTAAATTGTGTAATTTCATAGTCTTGCAATTTTTACGAAAGGAACACAGTTTTTCTCGCATTTCGATTTCCTTTATCGTCGGTTTCTTTCTCCTTTCGTACGTGTTTTATTATATGACGAGGTACAAAAGTCATGAAAGCGCTCTCGGAAAAGTGGTCCAAAGGGAAATTAATGCATGCCACAAAGGAGTCGTTTTTGCAGAATCGACAAAGCATAAATAAATTCCTGCCTTTACTCTCGAGATTAATTCCTGTTCATAAAGCATAACAGACTTTTCGACAATCGTCTCGTAATACTATTTCAATGACTTGCCTCATTTATTCGTAAAGCTTCGCCAACGAAGTTGAAGATCTCATTAGAGACGAGTTCCGTCAACTAGAAATATTGCCACAGTACTGCTATACGTAATAAAATTCTAAACGTTTCTTAAAAATTACAAATATGACATAATAATTCTCGTATCTTTGTATTGTTGTGTATTTACAAATACAAAACACAAAAATACAAATTTCCACGTGTAAACGTAATTACTACTTGAATCGGACATTTGTTCTTTCATTGCGATTTAATTTTTAAAAATTTAGAATTTTGACTGAATTTTTAAACATTTACTTTATCGAATTCATTTATATTTAGCGTCTTTCTTTTTGAAGTAAATTTAATCTATGTACAATGTTTGCTATCAAACTGATTTTTATTACACAAAAAATTTGTGAGATGTATTTTCTCAAGGATTAGAGCAAAAATTAGGATAAAATTATATCCGTGAAAAAGAGATAAACAATTCAGATTTCGAGGCACAACGCGTGAAACGTTGCTTTACAGAGAAATCTATGGGTTCCTCAAGGACGTGAAAATATGATGAAAGGATCCACGCAGAGTACAAGAATAAGCATAACTTTGTGCCGTGGGTATCGTGAATAAGGATTATTTTATGCACTACAAGACGACACGCTGGGAAGAATACCTTTCGTTGTTTTCCCGCGTAGTGGCAAATATTGTATTTTCAACCAGACCACATTTCCCTGAATGTTTTACGTACTTGAAAAATTCTCTTTCGTCGTTCATTCGATTTATACCGATGCTTTGCAACCACGTAAATCGTATCAGTGACGTTCTACGTGAAAATATTTAATATATACAAAGTCTTCAAACATAGAATAAGAAGAATGAAAGATAAGAAAGAGGAGAAGAAAGAGAATACTCGAGTGAGATTGAAAAATCGAAATATTCGAAAATGACTGATAAATCAAAGTCACTTGGCTGTCAGATGTCGTAGGATTTATTTTTTGCGGAACGTATAAGAAAGTTCGAAGGTAACAAGGCAATTCAATTTGCCCAAACCCAGATATACCCGAATCTTGTTTGCATTCAAAACAACGCCGTTTCTCTTCCACTCATAAATTAAACGAATTAAGCAAATTCTTTCGTTGTACACAATTTAAAAAAAAAAGAACGCCCAAAATGTTTTGACGAATTTAAAATAAAGTCGTAATTTTGGAAGATTAAAAAATGGAAACATTCTTCGTTTCTGAAGATTATTGCCACGATGAAAGAGTTAAGAGCGTCAATTTATAAAAATTATTTTAGTTTGATTAATTCGATCAATCGTTTCTGATAAATGATAGCTTTTAATTTATAGATAATATATTTGTAAAATAAAAATATTAATATATTTATAAAAAGTTTCTCCATACTCGACCACTTTCCTCAGCAATTATAAATCGACCACTAAATTATCCATGTTACTAAATCTGAGAAATCATTTCCCTAAAAAGATTAACGCGTGAACGAAAGAACAAAGATGACACATTTCGTGTGACCATTTTTATCATCTGTGAATTGAAAGATTCACATGTAACATAATCCAGTACAAAATATTCCCTAATACTTATCTAGCAATAAATATGTCACTGTGTCGAATCCAGTGAATCGTGCAAGTTTATAGTTGAAATTTTCAAAATGCTCGATTGTAATAACAGAGTTGGTTAACATGTCGAAAAGTCCACCTTGATTTGGCACTAAAGTCATTTGATGGCTAACAACGCGCTAGCGATACTTAATATCATTTTGAATGGTCCTCAAGATCGTAACTTTGACAGTCAAGACCACTTGGAAGTTGCAGTAGTTGTCGACTACGACTTATGGTATAAGCCCCTCCAAGCTATTGCGAGACAATCAATTTTGGCACTCGAAACCAGAAAAGATAGTTTATCGCGAAGACATTGGCACTCGATGGTCGATAAAAAGTCAAAAGTAGAGTTTTCAAGATGTATTCACGTAAAATCTAAAGAAAAAATACACGAAACTGTAGAAAATGTCCAAAACAGAGTAAACTTTTATATTCGCGAATAAGGTAGAAATCGGACTTTGCATAAAAATCCCAGGTCAGAAATGTTCGTGTGGGATGAAATCGTCATTCTGGTTTTTCGAATAATTAAAAATATTTGTCGGACATACAAATGTCTTTAATAAATTAATTCTCCAATCGGAACGATTGCTTGCGTGATGTTGCGCCGAATGTACATGAAATTACTGCCAATGGTTCTGACGTTATTATATGTCGATATATATTTCTGTCAGAGAAATTCGGAATGGCAGAAAAACTGGATCGTTACGACTGGAATTGGAGAACACACACACAAACACGCACCCGTGCACACGCGTACATCATTCCACTCGCGATTCAAGTGGTGGAATTGTTTTCGTCGGTGTAACATGAAATTATTTTTCTCGGCGAGTACGCTCGCTGTTCGCGTGATGACATTGATTTATGAAATTTGATTTATCCGTTCTGCGCTATCGTAAACTGCTATCGCAATTTTGGAAATTAATCTAACGTTTCGTTGTAATGGGAAAAGATGCTTGCGTACATACAGACAATCGGCGAAATGATTTTTCTTTTCGTGTTCAATCACGAAACGCGAGGTCATTTGATTTTTGTGATGTCCATTGTCTGGAAACACGCGTTGCGTTTTCATTCTAGGAGACAGAAATTGACATTGAAATATAGCACGTATTTGTTCAAAATTTCACATTGACCGCGATTTGGTTTAGGAATGATTTGTAGTTTGAAACATTTGATCTTCCGCGTTGTTGAAAATTTTTCAGCGCACAAAACTGATCTTACTTTAATCTGTTACGTTATTCCCAATTTTTAATTTCAACTCTTCAATTCTCTAATTTCTTGATACTACATTACTAATATAGTTAGACACTATACTATATTACATAGTATTATTCATACTATACTATACTACAATATATGCACTATATTACTAATATAATATTAATTTTACCATATTACTATAATATAATTTACTTATATCTTTCAAATAAAATCTCCATGCGATTACTCTTCCGTCTTGCAATATCGAACCTCAATCGTAGTATTGAGACCATAGAATTTGAATCGGAGCAAATTAGCCGATGCTTGCTTAAAAGTTTTCCCAAGGGAAAAAAATCGCCAGAAACAAGGAATCAAAATAAAAATTCAGTTGGAATAAATTCGTGAAAAAAGAGTCCATCCCATTTACGAGTTGTGATCGTTGAATTCAGAGAATGGGATCATTTTACGTTGTCAGAGAGAAGCCTCTGTTAAGTCGTTTCGCAAGCAGAGGGAATGTCATTCCGCAAAAGAATGAAAAAGGGTTGGTGTGGACAACAGAAATCTTTTGGTCGCGCGATTTGTTCGATTCCCAGCACGCGGCAGCTTTCCGCGAGCCGGCGGAATCCTTCGAAAACAAAAGGGAGCGTGCGCGAAAAATTCAAAGATCAAATTTGCGCTCGACGCTTGCTATTCCGCTCACGGATGGCGCTCTATCGGGAAAATATAGTTTGACGTGGGTGCAAATAACTAACAACCATTATCGTAAACGTTTGTCACGATCAGCTGGTCAGCTCCGAATTTCGCCCACCTTCCCTTCGACAAATCGAGCAAATTTGTATCGTCGTTTTCTTGAAGATCACAAACAATTAATGGGAATTGGGGAAATTTCACGAACGATGAGAGATATCGATGACAATGCACATCTTTTTATAGAAGTAATAAAGAGAACAGGGACAGAGGTTCATTTTACACGTCGAACGAGTATTTTGAATATTTTATACATTTCTCGAGGAGACGAAATTCTCGTCGACCCAGCTCAAACATAATTTAAGATTATTCACAGAAGCCTCTCCAAAGACTCGCGATACGTGCTTTATATTCATAAAAAGCTCTCTCTTGTTTTCCCAACAGGTTATTTTCCAAACTCTCGCATCCGATCTCTCGATCGGGTCAAGTGACACGATCAACCATTGAGCTTCCCCGGTGCACCTGATTTCGCATTTCTATCGCTAGACTCTTCTTCTCTCTGTCGAATCTTCGCGTAAACGTGTCGTATGTCGCGGCGTTGTATCGTGAAAATTCACGGAGCGAAGGGATTGGCGAGATAATTACACGTGTATAATTTCACGGTGACCCGAGCGCGGAGCGACCACTCATGCGACTCAAAGCGAGATACGCAAGCTCTTCAGCGAACTTTCATCTCTTTTCAAAAAGTTTTGCGACCCATTTAAACCCGTGGACCTGTTGCGTACGTCAAAGTATCCTTCATCAATGGCTCTTCGCGTAATCTACACTCTGTTTTGTCAACTTTACCGCGCCATTGACTGTTAAAATACCGTAAAAAGAGGGGAGGGGGAAAAAAAAAAGAGAGGAACGTCCGAACGTTTGGAAAAGTTGTTCTATCAACGTTGCCGCGTCAGCGCTGTTAAAACGTTGTTAAAAATTAAAGCGCGGCGGAACGCTCCGACACGTTCGATTTTCGAAACGTGTGAAAACACCGTTTCGAAATAAATTGCTGTCTCGATTGTTTCGATTATTTCTCCACGCGATCGCGCGTGTTCGTTCATCTACTTAAATTTCAGCACGTGTGCGCTGGCCTGTGACGAACGACGCGTCGGCATTTTTTTAATCTTCGTTCGCAACTTCCCGTGGAATTTCCCCATGGCGCGCAGTGTTTTTCTTGGAACGCAAACATTGAATTTTTGCAGCTTGAACGACGAATGAGAGAATTTCGTAGCGTTAAAAATTTTTGTTTCTCTCCTTTCTTTTTTTTTATTTCTATCGTAGACTTTTAATAGGCTTGTCCCGTTTAAATCGGAACAAATCGAACGGAAAATGACAGAATACTTGGTTAATAATTCTATGATTTCTGAATAGTGTGCGAGACTTTATAAATTCGAAAGCGTTGTATATTACAGGAATCAATTGGCATATCGGAATTAGTAGTATAACCATGTATTTGCTCAGGCAAGTATCGATTCTCAGCGAATACGTGCAGCCTGCGCTTGAGGACACAAGCAGTCCGTGTCTGTTCGTGAACACGGACTATGCAATCAGATAAGTAGTATATCACGGCGTATAGTCAGACGAATTCTATTCCTACTCGTTCTCGGTTTCAAATAAATCAATTGTACAAAACTCTAAACTAGAAAGAACGTTGACAATGTCAAAGCTTCACTTGTAAATATATTTAATAAACATAAATCGATAACAATTAAATGCATCGATTGTAAACTCTAAACTATGAAATGAATGTTGACATTAACGATGTGGAAGTTTCACTCGCAAGCGTACGAAATATTTAATAAACGCGGTTAACATTACGAATCCCGTTAGGCAGGAATTTTTATAAACTAATTAACACATTTATTATGTAAATAATAATAGCCGATAAAATAATATTTCACAGAATATACGAGAAAGTTAGGCTGTTTGTTCTCTACGCCGATTAATCGGATAATGAGAAACTTTAGGTGTTCTGATAATCGAGAAACCACGAAATTTGCACTCCGAATAGTTTGGATACCACCGTACTGATATTTCGTCGGAAGCCGAGGTGAATTCGGAAACTGCGAAAAATTTAAATTTCCTGGCTTGAAGCCTACAAGTCACGTGTCTTGAATTTCTCAATCTGTTAAAATATAAATTATACATACGTATCTTGTTACATATTATAACAGACTCGTTTTTTTTCGTCCTGCTCGCGCTGCATCCCTTGAGAAAAATGGCGTGGATGAAACGAGCTGTGCGATAAGCTACCGAGGAGTGATGGTACGCGTATTTTCCTATGTCGTCCTCACTTATCCCCGTATTCGCGGACATATTTCACGCGTATGACCAATAATACGTGTAAAATCGCAGATCTAGCGCGGAGATGTGCTGAACTTTCGTCAGCAAAATTTTATATTTTAATTCCACAGTCGTGTAACGATATAACGAAAGGAGCGTGTAACAGCCGATGTATCTGCCAACAGATGTAAACTATCAATATTTAATTAATATAGATAAATATTAAAATATAAATATTTCTGTAAAAACTGATTCTTTGTGTCGCTATCGAACATAAAAATTCCTAAAAAATTACAATTTCTACACTATGATATTGCTGCACACAACTTTATAAAGTTCAAAGTAATCCAAATTTTGAGATTATCTTTCAAAGATTCTTTCGTATTCCTCCGAAATCATTTTCCTAGCTATCCTTCTCTGAAATAACATCCACGACAACTTTACGCGCGTGATAAAATTTAGTTTAAACAGTTTTCAGTCCAAGAACTCGCATAAAATCCGAAATGAAGATGAATTTCTTAAACGAGAGGCAAATTTCCTGAAGGAAACGACGATGTTTCTAGCTCGAGTACATGTACCGAGGAAGATATCAAAGCATGGAAAATTGGTTGTAGCGCGGCCGTGAGTGGTTATAAATCGTACGTGACCGAACAGCTACAACTTCGTTAAAGTTTGACGTGGCCTGCTAGAACGCGAAAAGATTGCAGCTGTAACTTTCCCTTTCGTTGAATCCCCGCTCGTAACCAGACTCGTTACTTTCGGATTCGTGGCTTTGTCCAATCGCTTTGTCCGGGAGAATTGATAAAGAGAGGAGAGAAACGTATACGCAAATATCTTGGTAACGTATGCTCACGACCCCAACGATGATAAGAAATTCAATGTGACAGAAATATTTCGACTGTTTCTCGTGCTAGACGAAAACTGCTCGTGCATCAGCAACGTTATGTCGTTACTGAATTCCTCTCTGTGTCGAATAATCGTATCTTTCCAATTATCCAATAGTAAAAGACGACGAGCTAGATTCAGAACCAGAACAATTGCTTTTTTTTCTTTGACCATGTACAGTTTGCCGGATTGATCGCTTAAATCTTGATCATAACGAGCGTGAAACTAGCTATGACGTGAAAAGTTTTATATGTAAATCCAACTGCACAATTAAGAAGCTTACAGTGACATTATTTATATATAAATCAATTATTTATACAGTTACATTTATATATAACTCTAACAATTAAGAAGCTTACAGTGACATTATTTATATATAAATCAATTATTCATACAGTTACATTTATATATAACTCTAACTGTACAATTAAGAAGCTTACAGTGACATTATTTATATGTAAATCAATTATTCATGTAGTTACATTATTTATTATTAACTCCAACTGCACAATTAAGAAGCTTACAGTGACATTATTTATATACAAATCAATTATTCATGTAGTTACATTTATATATAACTCTAACTGCACAATTAAGAAGCTTACAGTGACATTATTTATATATAAATCAATTATTCATACAGTTACATTTATATATAACTCTAACTGCACAATTAAGAAGCTTACAGTGACATTATTTATATGTAAATCAATTATTCATGTAGTTACATTTATATATAACTCTAACTGCACAATTAAGAAGCTTACAGTGACATTATTTATATATAAATCAATTATTCATGTAGTTACATTTATATATAACTCCAACTGCACAACTAAGTAGCTTATAGTTACGTTATTGATCAAAAATTTGAGTAGCGTGATTAATATATTAATGTGAGATCTTCGTTGACCTTGGCTACTGCACAAGAGCGCCATCTACAATCTTCGAAGGAGATTGAGACCAAAGTATGGCTTGGGATTTCACTGGACTGATCATTTAAATCTTGATCGTAATGAGTGAGAAACCAGCGTACGATGTGGGAAGTATCATATATAATTCTAATTAAACAATTGAGAAGCTCATTTTACATTATCGATCAAAAGTTCGAACAGCGTGAGATCACCTCGTTAATCCTATTGCACAAGAGCGCCATCTACCATCTTCGAAGGATCATCCAAGAATAGCTTGGTACGAGATGAAAGACTGAAGATTTCGTAGTTTATTGACCAGAGTGTGTGTATGTGTGAGTGTTGTGGTATACGATCGATCCGAATGATTGAATGATTCTATAATGCTCGGTGTACAATTGAGTAAAATTGATTGTCTCCACGAAACTCTGTGTACGAGGAATTCTCTGACTCCTCTGACTTATCGATTGTACCTGAAGACTGTACTCGAGGATTTTGACCTTCTTGAGCGACCCATTGGCATTTCTCCCAAAATACACTCACGCGAGAGTTTTGGTGACCGGTGACATTGAGGTATGTTAAAGGCCCGTTAAAGGTCTGTCATAACACATTCAAGATCAAGTGAAGTTTACGACCCTATTTTGTGACACTATTTTGAGGCTATTGGGAAACGAAGCTAAGCGCGTACTATCAACTCTCAAAAATAACTTGTCACAAACTTTTCACAACTAATATTAACAGCGATTTCCTCAGAATATTCTCGTAAAACTGTGAGTGAAATTTTACATCGTAAAACTGTCTCGGATTTTATAATTTAACAGTACAATGCAGCAACTTGAAATATACGTACGAATCATCGTCATCATCGCTCTCCGGAAACCTCCCTGCGGCGTCCCGAAATTTTTCTCCCTCGTGTATCACAGAAAATTTTAAATCCACTCTCTCTCTCTCTCTCTCTCCCATTTCAGACGAAATGAACTGAACCGAACTATACGCGCACGAAGAGGTACCTACATACCTATGAATCTTACATGGTGCCTTCGATTAATTCAAACGCGCTGTTCGATCGAGATGGTAAACATTGCCTAATACCCGGCAGGTTGATACCAAACACAAACAGTGGAATTCGAATGGTCTCCCCGGTGACCGTGAAAAGCATGCGTTTCCCTCGGAGGGAAACGTCGTTGTCGTCGTTGTCGCAGCCAGTTACGAGGCGGAAGCGCGTTATCAGCATCCGGTCGAGGAACAACGCGGCAGAGGAAGGCGGGAGGGGGGCGAGGAGGAGGAGGAGGAGGAGAGGAGCCGCGCCACTCCAGAGGGATCAGAAGCGTCAATTATACCCGGGAATACTCGTGCAGCGCTGCTGCTTCATGTTGGCAATCGCCGTCAATAACCGCAGTCGTGACGAGGACGTTTCCATCTTCGCCGCTCGGAACATTGACAGCTCTATGGGACTAGTTATTGCTGGTCGTTTCACTGAAACTGACTGATGAGAATTGATCATCGTTCGATGACTCGAATATAAATCGCGATGGAGATGTCCGCCGGTCGATTGCACTTTCCCGATTGCCCGTCGATTCCGCGGACTTAATCGAGATCGCGTACGCGAGGTTCCGACACTTTCATCACGAGCATCGGATATATATCGACGTGTAATCACACGTTGAAAATACACTTTAGCCATCGAGACGAATTTTGTCTATTCAACACGGTTCATGCGATGAGACATTATTGTAACAAACGATCTTTCTCGAGCCATTAAAATCACTCGAGAACTTGAGGTTAGATTTCGAGTTTCAAAAATTAAAGTTTGCTTGGAAAAGAAACGTTCCACGTCCCTCGTCGAAATGTTAACAGAAAACTCGAGAAAGATTCCGTTTCGAGACGCCGATTAACGAACTATCGTTGAGCCTCCGAGGTTGAGGCTCCGATCGCGCGAGAACGACGAGAACGAAACGATCGAAATCGTCCGATCTAAACAACGAGACGACGACGTTGTTAAGAATTTCAAGGGAGCTGCAACGGAGCTGTCCGATATCTTTGCGTTTATATAGGACGGCAAGCAAATTTCACGGTAAATTAAACGCAATTGTACGAGAAGAAAATTATCCTCGCCGGGACGAAAACTTTAGACGGTTCCCTTTACCTTGGTCCCAGCGTTCTTTCACCAAGAAGAATCGATTGTTGAAAGTTCGCGTTTCTCTTTCAGTCCGTTCCATCTTTCCTTTTTCTTTTTTTTTTTTTTTTTTTTCTTTCAGCCCCCTCTGATCCTCATCTTTCCTACGTTTGTACTCCTTTCCACCTTTAATGATTCTTCTTCAAAATATGAGACTCGCTGTACCAACTGTTTACCCACGCTTCCCATCGTGTGCTTCCGTTTCGATTTCCGCCGGCATTTGCCATTTTCATTTCGAAAGAGGACAGAAGGCGATTAAGAAACGATGGATAATTGCCCACGGCTCGTAACAAGCTTCCACGAAGCTGTACGTCTCGCGAGAGTCCCTAGCTGAAATAATGGGAAACGTCCGAAATACAAAGAGGAGGGACAGACTGAAGGGGGAAAAAATGTCAGAGTGTAGGACACCGGAAGTGCCTCGCGTAATAAGGGAGACTGTATGCACGACTTTCCGCTGGAAAACTTTTAATAAGTTCCAGAGCGTGCTCGAACGGGAGGAGAAGAGGAAAAAAAAAAAAAAGAAAATTTCCAGTGAATTTGCAAAGTATTCGAGGACTTGTCAGATACGCCAGACAATATGTTTAACTTGCTCGTACGTCTATAATTGATAGGAAACGGAATGTTTTTACACATTTTGTTATTTAATCTTCTGTAATTAAATTGTCGTGATACGTAGGAATCAATCTAGAATTAGAGAGTTTATCGAAAAATTGCATAACGTTAATGTCTTGATCGATTGGACAATTTCGAGCTATTAAATTGCGAAATTGATGCCAACGACGGATGTGAAAAGTTTCGATACCATCCATTATTTGATCCACGAAAATCTAAAACTGATACTAATACCTCGACTGATATATATTAACCAACGAACAATTTCACGTTTCGATTATGAAACTCGATGCCATCCGGATTATTTAATTCGTAAAAATCTAAAGTTGCACGATATTAACGACTCGCGTACGTAACCAACGAATGATTTCACGTTTCAATTCAGAAAAATTATAGAGTCGACGTCATTCTTTCTTACATTTTGATTTCCGTGAACTTGTCGAGGATTCCAAAAGTATAAAAATTCAAAAGCGTGTGAAATATAAAAAAAAAATTAGAGTTGCTTCGTTATTTAATTAACATTTACAAGTATAAGAAAAATTGCGTAAAAATCCAGAGGAATGGAAATCTTTCGCATTTCGTACATCTTCCCAAAAATTTGTACGAGACATTCGCTTGCAGCGGTCGATCAGCGCGTTGAATTTATATTTCTCGTTGCGTTGAACGCGATCGTTCGAGTTGTTACCTCTCCGCGAAGACACGCTGGTGAAAGAAGGCGAATCGTCGAAGATCTCAGCCGGGTCTTGATAAACCGATACGATCGAACTTTGGCGATCGTTGACGTCCTCGCGGCAACAAACTATTGAGGTAACTGAAGTGGTCATAACAGCTTCTCGAATGCGGAGTAGTACTCGGTCCGTGCCACCGCTGGGATATTACTACCGGGATTTTTTGATCGGGGGATGAAAGAGCTGGAAATCGAATGAAGAAATCCTCCTTCGTCGTTCATAGTTCGCGTATCGCGGCTAAACCCTCCGCGAGGACTTTCCCATTACGTTTGACATTCCATGCGGGATTCGTTTCACCGAAGATAGGTTGCTGGAACTGGCCCCGGGCCGGCGGAATTCATTGTCTCAATTTGTGATGTAATAGAATTCTGCGGTAAATAGCTGACCTCAAAGGGTTCGAAAATGTCGTGGCGACCGCGTGTAATTAACTTAATAGTATCGCAAACGTTCGATGATTAAATATCTCGATCGGGGGATCAGATTGCCGGTTGCGTCGTAAAATCACTTCCATCACTGAAATTATTGCTCTAAAATTTTTGAATTCAGCGATGAAATTTTCGACGGACGTTTCGCGCGTGTTTGTTCTATATTTCGTCTCGATTTGCAAAATGCAAAATTCACAGACTTCAGATTCACAAAATTTGTCCAAATCACTCCAGTATCTTCAGTGTTTTCGCTATTCTAATTATTCGCATTATACTTTGCTCAATTTATACGTTGCTTCAACCAGAGAGATGGACAAATGAAATTCCTATACTGTGTGATTAATTAATACATCTCAACATCGCGATAACGAGAACATAACACGTAAACGTAAACGTAACAACTCCATTCTCCCCGTTTGAAGGGGCTTTATATAATTATCATGCAATAATCGTGCAATTAAGTTCACTCTAATCGACTGCCTATTAGGCAGTAAATTACGTACCGTAATTGGCATGTAGCACTGATGGTAGCTCGAAACGACGTTTTTATGGAGTCACGCGAGATCGTGCACGCACGATTTTACACGAATCACGTTCACAAAGCTGCGAATTATCTCACGATAGACGCGATAGGGCGCGTGCAACTTGATCAAAGGCACGGATAATTTTCGACGTTAATTACGTCACGTTGCTACGGGGTGTTTGACATGTAGCAGCACGCTATAAGGGAAATCGCATACACCGGCTGAATCACGAGCTGCGTCCAAAACCGCGAGAATCAGTTCAAACTTCCGTTTGAACACGGTTGCACGGAAACCCGATCGGAGGAGTATTCTCAACGTTTGTAATTATTTTCACAACGCTCGTCACAATGAATGTCTCTCCCTTTGAATCGAAGAGAACTCAGGAAAAATACGAACCTTTTTCTAATAAAAACAGAAAAACCAATATTAATGAAACGAATCGGCATTGATACGCAGTCTGAAATATAAAACTCACTGAAATAATAAAATCGTCGTCCAGGCAGACTGGACATTCAATCGTAATAAAATGACTCGTTGTCCGATAATAGAAACTTCTCCTGACTAGAATTACATTTGTTGTTGTGGTAGAATAGCAAAGTGTTTATGCATATTAATTATCTTTAACGTTGCACAGCGGCCAACGCGAAAATGATGAAAAACTATCGAAAAATAACGAGAATATCGCAAATCGTTTATAAAGAGCATCTGAATGTTGTATTCGCCGGTTATTGTTGCTGCAGAATGTTGGTTGCTATAAAGGAAACAAATACTGGAACAATATAGTACAAATACTCGGAAAATTATATTAAAAAAAAAGAATCCAAAGAAACGTTACATATCCACGATTGGATCGTTCAATTTGGCCACCGTGTGTCGAACAAGCTTCTACCATCAAGCTCGAGACAGTTAGGCGACGCGATGTTCATTTCGGATAATTGGCCAATGACGTAATAAGCTCCCTTCGTTGATCATTGTAATTAAGAAACTCTGATCTTGCAATTCCACTCAGAGGCGAGTAACATCGGAACTCGTCGATAAATAATTGTGCAGTGCGATAGTCTTGTCGAGGTCAGAGACGAGAAGTTGCAAAGCGGTGCTAATGTCGAAAAGAAACGAACGGTAACGGTGATCTGGTTGCTCGTAATAAAACTAATTTTACAGATACTAAATCCCTGGTGCCCGGCGGTTCCCTTCAAATCCGATAGCCTAGACATCGATTTCCCACGAACGAGGCTTCAACGGCCTATAAATTCGCTCGCAAGCCACGGAGATACACGATTTTCGCTCTCCTTGAATTCTAAACGCTCCGCGCATTAACCGAAGAATTACGTTCTCTGATATCTTCTACTCGCGAGCGTTTCAGAAAAGAGGATGCACGATGATAGATAAGAGTGTGTATTCTCGCACGGCAAAGGAGAGTACTATTTTTAGTAAACGTGGCGCAAAGATGGAAAGGCAAATTTTCTTCCAACGCCGAGCAAACGAAACAAAAATTGATAACGACAGGAGGAAGAGGGAAATAAAAATGTCCGGAACGTTTGACCCTTTTAACGTCGTTGGCTACATTTGCAAAAAACGCGAAAGCGATATATCGTTCTGCGCGAGTGCCTGAAAATGACAAGCTTGTCGGATGCTCTATATACCCAGGAGTTATTATTTATTTATTGTGTGAAATACAGTAGTGTCTGCGATACTTTGTCAGTACCGTTTTTTTTTTTTTTCAAATTTTTATTCTTCTTCTTTCAAACCTTACATCGGTTTGGCTTACTTGATGCTTTTCCCTCAGAATAATTTCTTTTTGATCGGCGCTGGAAGAATTGATACTTAAACTGCAAAATTTATCTGCAAACGTTTGACCTTCGTGACCCTGAAGAATAATACGTGTTCTCATTCGTCATCGTGTATCTTCTTTCATCAAGCGAATAAAAGTGCGAATTTTCACGAAATCTTCTCGCGGAATTCGAACGGAGATCGACTGACAGCGAGAAAAAAAAGAAGTTTCTGAAATACACTTGGTATACTTCAAATTATAATATCTCACGTAACGTCTCTCGAGATAAAACGGAGAAGTCCACTGTCAATTTAGTTGAACTTGTTTGTCAGTCTGAATGTAATATTTCATAAACAAAAGAGACGAAACAAAGATTAATTACAGTTCAACCCACCATCGACGAATCGATTTGAACTTTGCTCGAAATATACCATCGACGAGCGAAACACGACAATTACAGGCTGCGACGGTGGCGAGCACTCGCCATGGAAACGATCCCGCTATCTTATCCGCAAATGATCGCTAATCTGCCGGTAATTTTCATTAAACGTACGACAATAATTGCCGTGGTGATCACGATTCATAGAGACTTTCCCTGTTGATCCCCCCCCCTCTCAGTGATCAGGTGAGCAGCGCGTGGAAGAACGAAGAAGAACAGAAAAACAATGGGGTTGCACGTCGAGAATCCTTTCGTTCCAAAATTGTAATATTTTCTCAGTTGGTAGGTAAATATATTTAAGTAAAACAAAATAGGCAAAGAAAATAGTAAATTCATTACTTTCCAATCATTTCTCATTCCAGTGACATCATACCGACAAGTTCGAAAAGAAAGCGACGAGTTACTGTATACGATTCGGTCGCTCGTTACGGTCCGCGAACCAGTTGCCAGCGCAAAGGGTTGATGAATTGCTCTTGGAAGAAAAGGAAACGACCGACGTGATTCCAAATTACACCTCCCGAACTGGTCGATTTTCGCGAGAAACGGAAACAGAAAGGTTTTCGAGGAGGAGCAAGCACTGGTGAGTCGTTTTTTCGCCGATAACGGGGGTAAAATTGACGGGGATACCCGCGGTTATTTCCTGTCGATTAAACGGAACAATAGCTGGTGATGCAGCGACGATCGTCGCGCTTCGTCGCAACTATTCCCGGCGGGCTGCGGGTTAGAAGCGTTAAATTTTTTAGCAAGTGTCCCTCGATGGATCCGCCGGGATAAAAATAAAAGAGACGCTTAGTATGTCGCGTCGTTTCGGAGCACAACGGTACTTTTTCCAAGAGCGAAACAACTTACAGTCGAAGCTGAGGGAGGAACGAGAACACGATGGGTGGAAGAAGATATCCTCTTCTTGTGAAACTGTGAACAGATTTTTAATTTAAAAACGTTCGCTCGAACGGACGAATTTTTAATCGAGCACCCTTGCTTTTTAAAGATGATTAGGACGACTCTGGAGATTCAATCAATTTTAACTGTTCAACGTTGGAAAATTATTTATCCACTAATTTCTGTCGGAGAGGATATGAGATGTGAAATTGAATTAAATTTTCGCGATGTAATATAAATTACTGTAATTATTTATTGCACAACTCCGAGATATTAGTTGAGAATTGAATATTAACGAAATAAAGATTTTGAAGGATGTCTGAAACTTTGTATGATTTTCATATTATTGTTGTATTTTCGAATCATTGGTCCAAAAATTTATAATTTAAATATCACACAGAAAATTACTTCAAATTTCTTTTCAACGACCACAATTTATATTTACGACTCGCGTCATAACCCTGTTTATAAATAAGAGTTAACACGAAGAATTGGCACGGCGTTTGCATCGAAAAGACCGAGAACTAGGGCGAATATTTAAAATAGATAAATGTCGAGCATCATCGAGTAGGATCACCCGAGGCGAGACACTTTCGCTACATCAAAGATGAACTATCAAGCTGAGACGAAGCAAAGAATCCGTTAGCAACATCGTAACGAAATAACTCGCCTTTTCACCAACGCTTACCGGTGTCTGCACAAAGGCATTATTCAAATGCGTTACACGGCACTCGCTCCTCGATTCACAAATAACGAGAATGGAATCTCTTGAAGCTGTTGCTGATGAAACACGAGATGAAAGGGCAATTCATCGAAAATAATAACACGCGGATAGTTTCGTTAGAATCCAGAAATCGAACACGCCCGAACCGAACGTCGTCAGATTTTCTCTTTTCCCTCTTATTTTTCCCAGGTAATAGCCCAGGTAAATATTACCTCGGAACATTTCGGAAAAGTTCCATTTGTTCGAATGATATAAAAAAAATTGCAATTTTAATGGAAAGTTTTGATGCACAGTGCGGAAGGGAAAAATGGAAAATAAAAAATTTAAAGGTGCGAAAAAATTTGAAAAACTGGAAAATTTTAAAAAAGTGAAAAGCAGAGGAGAAAGAAAAACAGAGTTCCAGGGGGCTTGGAATAATCTGGCTCTCGAATACAGAATCAAAGCCAAAAGTACAAGATCAGAGGGAGTTGCAAAAAAATTTGTAACGCAACTCGTTCGAAGCCTGCGCCGTTGGGAATCCGTAAAATTTCTGTGAAAAATGAATTACGGAATCAGTGGATTGCAGGTTTTCATGCGTTGCTGAAATTTTAAAATGCAAAATATCCGAAGCTACGATGCTTTCGTTGACAATTGCCACGCAAATTAATCTTCTGTCTGGTGTTCAACTTTCTTTTTAATTGTACTCTCAGAAATATGAACGGTTTGTTTACGCAGCAGTTCACAATCAGCTTAACGATTTTATAAAACACAAAGCCAATTTTACCGAAAACCAATACATTTGCCTTTCAAATCAAATAATTCACTAAAATATGCTGTTACCTGCACAGAGAACGATTGAATGGAACAAAAGGGTCAACACAGCAGAAAACGCTACATTCTCCTCCAGAAAATCCACTTTCGTTTCACACATCGCATTCGTCGATGTATCGCGAACTTATTCATATCGCCCCTCGATGTTATATCGCCGATCGTTTCGCCAAGAAATACTCGCCCAATTATCGTCTTACTCCTGACGACGTTCGCAAAATCGTGACAAATGACGTCGTGATAAAAAACCGCGAGCGAACATAATCGCGTTGTATCTCACTTCGCAGCGCGAGACACCGATTTTACGTCGAGATTATTACACGCGATAAATTCACGCTTAAGAGAGAAATTTCATAAGGATTTCAAGAAATCTTTTCTACCTTTTCTCAGCACGTTGGTATTCGTTCAGAATTTTCTTACTTACGCGCTGTCTCCGGATAAAACGATGACAAATAAGAAATTGTGTGAAAGCAAGTCTCTGAAGAACATGCGACCGACATAGGGAAATTTTTCATCTGAATTATTCCGAATCTGAAAATCTTGTTCCCTGAAATACGAATCGTAATTGCTGTTTGAATTACCGACTTTCAACTTTTTAAGCGTTACTGAACCATAATAATTTGTGGTTAGATTGCTCAATTTTAATTAAATGTTCCATTGGCCACTCGTTCTTTGTGTGAAGAGTGAGCGTAAAATATTTTTAATTGCTTCCAACATAAAAATGTCAGGCTCGATGACACTGTTTGAGAGTTAAGAATAAACATCTGAAGATTTACCTTTACCATTTTCAAACGGCGCATTTTTATAAATACTTAGCGAGATACGCGAAAAATTAATATTTGCATCGACGGTGTCATTTTTCGTACAGATTTCTTATTCTTTCTGCGCGTATCTTGATAAAAATCTTATTTCTGAAATTGCGTGCAACAACTGTCCACTGTTTCATACTAAATTTCGAAAAGCTCGGCCTTGCTCTCGATCAAAAAAGCGAATTTACGCCCTGCGGGTATTTGAAACGCAAAAAAGCTCAAACGAACCCGAGATTAAATTGTGCCCCGACATATTGAGCCGCTTTTTCGTTTCGCAAAGTCCCTGCCTTGCGACGTGAAAAATGAAAATACAAAATAATGACTTTTTCGAAAGAAGGTGCACGCGTGCATGGACGTTTCCGTTTGGTGCAAAAATTCAGCGGGATCAACACTGTGCGTGACAGTATATTGACTTTTCGTCCTTTTTTTCTTTTTTCTTCCTTCTTTTCCTTTTATTTATTTATTTCTTTTTTTTTTTGCATTTTTCATAACGACGGTGCATATTTTATAACGAGAACAAACCCAAGGACGTCGACCTGGCGTAGAAAAAAATGAGAATGGAGCAGTCATTAGCGTGAAACAGAGAAGATCATTTCCGTCCGCGTTCCATCGGACTCGCGTGGAATATCGTGATAATGAGCCCCCCGCCATTCGCTTACTGTCGATCTTTCGAATACTTTAATTTGACTTAATCAAGACCGATATTCCTTCCGTGTAATTATGAATAGAAAACTCTTTCCATTTTCTTTCTTCGTGCTAAATACTTGCAACGAGATTTCGTTCAGGCTAGAAGTCAGATATTACATCTAACGAAATAGCATTGAAAGTAAATAATACCTAGACTGCGGACGTTTATGCAATTTTATACTTTTACGAGGATAATTTAAAACAATAAAATCCAGATAGAAAATTATTCTGCAAATATTACAAAGATTATCGTGTATATTGAATATTTTATATATTTTTGCATGTTACATGCATTTCCATTTCTTTCATTGTAAATGAATAAAAATCCGCTAGTCTAGTAATACGTAACAAGTGTAAGTAGATAATACGGGAAACTTTTTAATTAACGATTAAATATTAATAGAATATTTAATTACGCGTGAACCATTAATATATTAATATATTTATATATAATAATACAATATAATTATATATTTATAATAATATAATTATATTTCAAGTTCACGGAGATATAAAACACTCAATGAAATGAAGATAAGAGATAACCAAGAGTATTACGCCGTGAGAGAATGTACAACACAAGTGATTAAATATGCAGCGATAAGAAGTACCGACGCGTGCTTCGGAACGTTAATTTCGGATTAAAAAGAAAATTTGCTCGCGCGAAGGATGAAACGATATACGTGTAATTGATGTGAAACAACGAGCACGGGTCTAAGGATGTCTTCTCTCAGTAAAAGTCTAAAAAACGTTAAGCACCGAAGTCGTCGTTTATATCGCTCTAATCGATTATTCGCGTCGATTGAGCTGGTCGGCCGCTCGTGGCCAACTTTGGCTTAAATATCGAACCGCTGCCAGCACATATGATCGAATTTAAGACCAATGATGCCAATTCGATCGGAAAATCCATGGTTATATTTCACGAGCAACAGCAACAAATATTTACTGTTTGGCGATCTAATATCGGGAGATATCAGGTTTGCGAGGCTACAATACAGACTGTGAGTAAAGATAACAGGTAGACTGCGGATTTCTATGCGTTTAGGGAAAGAATTGGAGATGAAAATGTGCGCACAATACAAATAATACAAAGTAAAATCCTCCTTACGATCGGTGAAATAATTTTCTACTTGGGACTCTTCTTAATGATGAAAGTATCAAATTGCATATAAACATTCAAGGTCTAATAACATTGAACCATATCAAGTATCGACACTTCGATACTCTGTTTCGCAGATTTCTAAATAATTAACAGAAAATGCCTGTAAAACTGCAATTCGCATCTGCACGTAAAAGCATTTAGATAAACAGGTACTTGCGAATTAACATATAATTATATAGTTACGTTAAACTGCAATAAAAAATATTTTAACGATCGATCATTTCCTTGAATATACGAACGCGAGTGTGAATTGCCTTCTTTACAATGTTCCGAGTTAGAAAAATAAGTTTCATTTGCCAATGGCAGGAGCTCGATCGGTTTTCAAATCACGGACGCGCAAAATTCGTTTCACACACGTGAAAATATCACACGCTCGAAATAAAATTCTAAACGCGTTTGTCGATGCCGCTCAACCTTCAACAAAGAGGCGAGAACCAAAGCGAGCATCAATCTCGAAACTGGCACAGGTTATGTCCTTCGTTTCAACAGGCTAGGAATCTGTCTTTACCGATCGGTGATCGGTTTAATTGAAGAATTAAATTCGAATTAATTAAAGAAATTACAGAAAGAATGGACCCGCGGCGCCGGTGTCTCGAGGAGCAATTGCAAAGGAAGGAATCGGAGGCTTCGGAGTTGCGTCGAAACCTCCGCGAACTGGGATCCAAGTTTCAGCAGCTCGAGCGAGCTTTCGAAATGAACTTGCAGTCGCAGGTCTATCTGGAAGTCGAGCTTAATCGCGTGCAACTCGAAAGCGAAGGTAGGTTGCGAAACAAGTATTTTTTTTTTTCGTTGCGTTTGCTCGAAGAATTTTTCTCGTGCAGTCGCAGGGATTATCGTTCCTCTCTCTTTCTCTCTCTCTCTATTGTTAAACTCGTAAACTAATATTGATTTATTGTCAGACCGAAATTTTATACATTTTGATACTTTCGTATGAATTTCTATGCATTTTATACATCGTGGAAATTTTAGAGACACAGGAATACAGGAAATATACGTAACAAGCGAAAGTACGAGGGCCTGATCCACACGAGAAAAAAAGAAGGAAAAAATGTCAAATAAAGTTTGTCAGGAAATGCCTTGTTACAGAGTTACAAACAAATATTGTACGTATACAATAGGTAGCTGTACATTTTGCTTTACTATCTTTTTTTTTTCATTTTCATTATTTAAAATCAGCGACTTGGAGCTAAATCTTACAATATTAATATTACGAAAGTTAAACTGTCTTGGAAAGTATATAGTTATTCAGGGATGGATATTCAGTTGATGTCTATTCACGGTGTATTTTCTGGATAACAATATATTCAACTGTCGATTGAACTTTGTACAAATCGCAAGTTGCGGAATCTCCTTTACGTTTACATTAGGAGATACGGGTGAGTGAATTTTGTTAATCTCTTATAATCCTTGAGATTACAACTTGGTCGCATCTGCGTAGAGAACAAGCGATTGTCTTCTTAAAAACTTCCTTTTCTATTGTTGTTTTGCCACGGTTCACACGGCGATTTCCATTTCTTTTGATTTTCTGTTTCAAGCCAAGAAGTATAGATTCTGGAGGCAAGCTGTTGGCGTAATAGCTTTACTATTCGATTTTTACTTGTAAAATTTTAGTTTAAAACAAAAGATTTATTCAACGTAAGTGTTATTCGCGCGAAGAATTGAAAACGTAATTTTATGGAAATTCAATGAAATTCTCAGATGACAATCTTTATAATGTTGTTAATTCTATTACTTGCCAATATCAAGTTTGATGGAATTATGATACATATAATTCCACGAAATTGTCAGCACGTGATAAAAAACATATACTTAACGACGCTTGTATTGTAATGGAAAATGCGTTGCTGCTTGCACATTTTATGTAAACAATATTTATCCATAACTCTATAACAAAGCCTCATTGGTGTCGAATTTGATATAACATCTTTTTCCTTTTGTTATGTGTAGATTAGAACCCTCGCAGTTGAACTGTTTAAATTGTGATGAAACTAATCTCTGTCCAGATTCCCATTTACATGAAATTTACATTAGATGAAACTAATCTCTGCCTAGATTCTCATTTACATAAAATTTACATAAAAATTCGCCGTCTGTTTGTCAGACACCATGGTGTTTAGGTAGAGAAAGAGCTCGTATAAATTTGCCAAAAATATCAACAAACATTTCTCCCGTAGTTGAGAAATTTTTCAAAAGAAAAGTTTGAAGATAGATAACAAGTTGGTTAAGTACCTATTAGAATTCCAAATAAATTAGTCACATTATGGACGATTGGGCGATAGAATCAGGAAGCTTGATTCCAGTGCAACTCAATTTCAATCAGTCGTGACACGTTCCTAATTAGGATTGTCGATCGCGATGTGACTAGTTATAGGATGTAATTATAACGCAGAGATTAGAAGATGCAGGTAACTAAATGGAGACACTCGATTGTCGCGTGTATCTCGATCATCCTAATTTGCAGAATCTGTTCCCGCCAATAGAGACAAGTGAGAGATAAAAACTAAAGAACTTCGTCTGCTCTGACGTTGAAACAACTTTCGCGGAACAACTTTTTTGCCAAAAGGCCTGATTATCCCAACATCTGGCGCAGAATTTAGTTAAGAAACTACGTACACCGAGTGACGTTTTACAGCGTCAATTTTCTCAAAATCGCCTCCCAAAATATGAACATCCATGCCTTGATCCAGCTTAAAATTTTCGGTTTGCATTTTGCTACTTTCGTTCGTTCGTTCGATCGTAAATTTGTTAGAGTCGGGCACGTGATTTCAATGTGACGGATCTCCTCCTGTCGATCTGCTCCTCTCGTAAGCAAATTTTTTTCACGAACGAGAGATCAACTCTACACTTGCAAATTCGAACGAAGTTGCACGTCTCGTCTGACATGCTCGAAAGTAAAACTGCCTCGGTGAGTACACTTGCAGGAGTCGCGCAAGCTGCTTTTCGTAGCTCCAGAATTTCGAACTCTCGCTACACGCAGGAAAAGTCTGACGCACGCTGCAAGCATCATACAACTAACGAACAACTTAACAAATGTTTGTAACCGGCGTATTCTATAAGAGATGGTCGAAACGTTTCTCAAGTTATTTCCGAGTCGTTCAATTTCATTTCCATCCAGCGATGCCCGAGTCTACTTGGAAGTAACGCTGGAAATACTTACGAATCGAAAGACCAAAGGATTCCTCGCGCAAACACGCCGGTAATGGAACGTTGGAATAACAAGTGGGACAAAATTTGATCCCGCGGTGGTCGTTTACGACGTTATGACACGAGAAAGCTGCAGGATTTCTAACCGAGGCGTTATTTCTCCGGGCCTACTGCCACGTTTCCACGTTGTTGGCATAGGATAAATAATAAACAGCTCCGGGGGATTCGCATCAAGTCGCATTACACGAGCACAAGGGACCTATCAGAAGTTCTGCTCGGCTTGTTAATGCTAAATAGGCAGTTGGTTACGTCGAGTAGTCTCGAATTAGCTCGATCGAGTTACTTCCAACATCGACCAGGCTTCGGCGATTCGCCGTGCGATTCCACAGTCAAGAAATTTATGAAATTCAGATGAAATCGCTTGCTCTCGTCTTATTACCATCGTTCAGCGTGATGGTTTTAACATGCTTAACCACTCCAGCCAGTTATGGTTCATCACTGAACTCCACTTCCCTCCGCCAGCCGGGGAGAGAATTCTCCGTCGTTGAGAGTGTTTACGCTGATTATACCAGCCGTTCCCGCTGCGAGTTGATTTTCCTCGCGGCTAGACTGCGAATTTTTATGCGAATTTCTATGAGAAAATCGGAACGCATGGATTGTAATACGCAAAAATATGTAAACTGTCCAAAGACATATTTATCACAATTGACAATGGTGGACGAGAAAAAGTTGAGACGACGATTAAGAGGTAATTGACAATTTTGTAAAATGCAATTTTATTTAACAAAAAAACAATGTAACATGTATCTCGAAATATACGTCTCTTACTAATACCTAGTAAAATGTACCAAGTAAATACCAAGTAAAAAGTAAAAAGTCTCTTACTAATAAAAGTAAAAAAGTTACTATTCCTTACGCAGATAAATGTTAATTTGAAATATTTTTTTCCAATCGTCGCTGTACAGTAGGTACAACAAGTTTCTCCTTCTTCACTTATGTTCGAAACAAAAAAATCCACAGTCCAGCCACGATGCACACCAACTTAACTTGAAATTCAATTCGAACGCTTGAAATTCGATCTAAATTTTCAACATTCCATTACAAATACTTTGAACGCCTCGACAAATTTTCGCTCAAATTGCTTTTCGATTCTCCAAACATTTTGTACAAAAAAAAAAAAAAAAAAAAAAACAGAAAGGTATTTTCAATATAAATATTTGTTTCCGATCACGAGTCGAGATAGAGAAATCTATGGCAAGTTGAACAACAATAAACACGGGATCCCGCGGAAAGGAAAGAGAAACTAACGTGAAGTTGATTTTATTTCAGAGCTTCGGAAGCTTAGCGCCGAGGCTGCGCGAGCGAGAACGAAATTGAACTCGATACTAATGAATGCAATAACTGAGAGGGATCATTGGAACAACGCTTTCCTACAGCAAAGAGAACTTGTTAAAAGGTACGTTGCACACAATCACTTTTAAGCTTGAATAATTCTTTCGCGCTGCTGTCTACCTTCTTCCCTTGCCGTGCTAGAAATATAATGGAGCGCTTCGTCGAAACTGGTCAATCGTAAAGAGCTAAATTCGTTTTGTGTATATCCGGCTCCTTGATTCTCTTTCTCAACATGTCGAACAAGTTTTAAAAATTGTGCAGAATTGCAGTGAAAAAATAATACTTATACTCGTTTTGAATTAATTGTTTATTTACGATACAATGTATATAAGCTATTTTTCTACGTAATTTCAAGATAAAAGTGTTAAACATTGTTCCTGTAGTACCAAGTTTCATCTTTAATACACGAAAAATTATAAGCAAGTGAAACTGATTTTTTCAACTATCCCTGTGTATCATACTGTTCGCGAATAGAACATGGGTGCATCGCTACGTCTAATGAAAATGCACTTGCGCGTCTAGCTCTGCGAATAATACGTGAAAATCATTCAAAACGTAACAATCATTGTTACGCTTAACTCTCTGAATAACAAATGAACTCGTCGAGAAATACTTTTCCAGCCTGCAAGATAAATTATATATGTTCCATAGTCGTAGAATTTTAAAGAATTTCCAATTCTCGAATGAAATATTAACTAGTTACAGAAGCTTAAAGATCTTTCAATTTTCCAACGACGAGTCAATTCTTAAACTGACAATTAACAATTATTGTCACAAATCAACAATTATCGTTACCTGATCTCAACCCTTCAAATGACAAATGACAAATGGGAATGACAAATGAACTCGTCATTTAGAAATGCTTTTCCAACCGTGAGGTCAATTAAGTAGTCGAAGAATTTCAGAGATTTTCCAGTTCTCGAATGAAACATTAACTAGTTACTAGAAGCTGAAAGATCTTCCAACTTTCCAACGAGTGTGATTCTTAAATTGGAGTTTAAAAAGGCGTTCACGAAAATTTTATCGTTGAACGCAGTAGTGCAGTCACCGTGCAACGATGCAGCGACGACTCGTCGAATCTATCTTGAGTCAACGTCGCAATTCCACGAACGCCTAAGAAACGAGAAACTCGAAAAGAACGTCTGGACAAGATTAATTAACGTTTGATGCATGCGCGCACACGTCCAATCGGTGATCTGGTTTCTCGTTAATCTCGATTAGCGGATGCATTTTCTACCGACGAGGGGGAAAAGAAAAAGTCGCGCTTGGAAGGGAAAACTCGGCAAATAAACGCGGAATACGGTCGATAGAGGATTCATGGAGAAATCCAATTGCGGATTGATGAATGAAGCCCGAGATACGGTGTATGTTCATGTGAAAAATGCATCGGCTGATGTTTAATACCTTTTCGTTTGTCTCCCTCACCCCTCGCGTCGAAGCTCAAACTTATTATTCATTTATTTCTTCTATTCGTTTATTCATCGACGTATGGGCTTAATTACACTTTTAAGTAAATACGTGCCTGTGTATAAGAGCGTAATGAAATTAAGAAAGAAACAGACAGTAGGGGGTACTTGAAAAATTTGAGAAAAAGACGTGACTAGATGAAGAGGAGAATGTTGCGTAAAGGAGGAAAATTTTTAATTTGAAAGAGAAGCGAGATCTATTGACAAAAGTATGTATGGACCTTGTAAAATTTGGTACTGAATTAAGATGTTTTGAATATTGGCCATACACGTATGTAAATCGTAAAATTTACTGAAGCAACAATGAAGAAATTATTGCTTTATCGCTGACGACTAAAGCTCAAAATTATACCGAAAAGAAAGAAAAAAGTTGAAACCTCGCTTGCTATTGAACAGTATCTCGGCTTTTGCTAGAAATCTTTCTCCTTTTGCAAAAAATGAATTTGCTCTCTTTGGTCAAACCGTGATGAAACATACTCTCCGATCAAATCATCATCTTGCACGGTATTAACAAACATCTCTTCTATACTTGAACTTAAATAGACTCGATATAACTCTCAGACTGATTCTTAAACTTATTTCAACGAGGTTGCGTTACATTAATTTGTAACACAATTGGCATTAAGAATTGCGCAGCCAAGAACTTTGAGAATATATTTTAACAATTTCAAACAACTAAAGATACATTTCACTAAAAATTAAAATTCAAGGATCTTTGAAAAATTCATAAAATTGGATAAATTGATCGTGCTAAATATGAAAAAGACATTGGAAATCGGTGCAAACATTCTTCTATCCTTCAGTTTTGAAAGATATTTCAGTTCATTTTCAGTTCAATATTGGCGGTATGAAATTTCACAACGTTTCGTGCACACACTTTTTGTATATCTAAACGCAAATTTGACAGAGATCTGAATTTTAACTGACGGATTTATTGTTCGATACCGTCTGACGATAATGTTTTATTCATTCGAGGTGACCGAGATGAATATTAATCAAGTCGATCGCGTAAAAAGTAAATTTACATGAATCTTTAATATACCGGCGAGTTACGTGTTCACGAACTATGAATCAACTATTAGCAGTGATTTAATAGCTTATTTACACGACGTAGCTATGTAAGGTCCCGAGTGATCCGATAGTTGGCAGATTATTATGCAACTAATTCCAACTAATTCCTCGGGGAAATTCAATGTACAGAGTTGACGAATTCAGTGTATTTTCTAAATTTACTCCATAGTTGGATTTCCGACAATACGATCAATTACTTATTGATCTATTAATTAATCCTTTCGACGATTTATATTTTATAATTAAATATATATATTTGTATACTATATTATATATTTATATATATTTATATATTTACTATACATTATACTATACTTTATATACTATATATGTTGGTAAAATTCTACGAAATTAATAAAATTTTTCAGTCTTTCAAACTAAAGAGAACATGCTACGTACATTACTGGTCAAAAATTTGAAGTTCACTTTCATTTCACGGAGCCAATTGGAAATTCCATAGTCACAGAATCGAAAATCTATCGAGGCACAGAAAATTATTACCAATACCCGATAACTAATTAATTAGTCAGAATTACCATGAAAATTAACGAGAGATTCAACGTAGTGGAAAATGATTCCAATTTTTGGACCACCTGTGTAGACATACAATTTTAAAGTGGACATTCGTATGCAAACGCAGATTGAACAATTCATACTAGATTAGACCAGCAATGTAAAAAAAAAAAAAAAACAAATTCAATCTTATGAAATTCAACTAGTAAGGTAGGTACTCACCGATGTTCCGTCCAATCGACCAGAATCTTCTCCTTTTAATTAATTCCACCTTGTTTACTTGTTCTCTTCTGCCTCCGCCATCCAATCGTTCGTTTAGCCAGAATCGCTTCTCCTAATTATGAAAGTGTCATCTCTTCAGGCTGATGTCTCTCGCCCTCTCTTCGAAAATCACTCCAAGTTACCCCCGTGAAACGCTTAATTATAAACGCGTGTAATTAACAACGACTTGGCTCGCCAGCATTTGAGCTGGCTCTTTCATTCAAAAATCGGCCAGTCCATTCAAGAGTTCTTAATTAACGAGCGTGCTTGCCTCTTGCGAGGATTCCGAATCTTGTGCCGCGGCAGCGCAAGAGTCTCTCTTTCTATCTCTCTCTCTCTCTCTCTCTGTCTCTTCTTGGACGAAACGCAATTTGCATGTCGACGATTCATGTTCACGTGTCTTGAATTTATGGCGTTGTTTGCCACGAGGTAAACCGTGAAAGGATAGTAGACACCATCGACAAACCGCGTGCTTCTCTCGATCGATTTACGGCTCGAATCTGTAACGAAACACAGTATCATTCGACGCGCGTTCTCGCTGTAAATTGTTGTCAATTATCGGCCAACCTGAAGAGTTACGCGGCCGATCGAACGCGGTGGTGATCTAGCGTACATTGCGGACTTTTACAAGTGAAAACCAGGTCAAATAGTACGCGTATCTATTGAGTATAAGCACGGGGGGGGGGGGAGGAAGAGAAACGAGTGGTTATAAAATGTGCATTCGTTAGTGACGAATGTAAAAGAAGTGGAATATACATTATTGAAAATTATAAATATCACTTAATTTTAGAATTTTTAATTTAATCGATTTTTATCAAATTTAAATATATTATCTCAAATTTTAATAATCTGAGGCTAACTGGCGGCCCGCAAGCCCTTGCCCCTGCTTTCCCCATCGCTACCCCCTCTACTGCATCGACATCCCTAATGGAAGGGGTAACGCGATCAGGAAAGTAGGGGCAAGAGTCCTCGGGTCGTCAGTTAGCCGTCTCTGCCTTAGATTATTAAAATTTGAAATGTTTGATTTACATTTTAAATTTTACAATGTATTTAAATTTGATAAAAATTGATTGAACTAAAAATTCCAATAATGTATATTTTACTCATGCTCTAATCTAGAAGATAAATTACTATAATCCTAGTAGTCTCTGAGACTGTGTGATAGTATTTGAGAGTCAAGGTTACACGATGGAATGGAACAGAATGAAAGATTGCAAATCGAATATCTCAAATTTTAACAATCCAAGAAATAAATTACTACATTCGTCGGTGATGCTATTCAGTAGAGAATCAAAGTTTGCGTAATGGAATAGAAAGTTACAGTAATAGAATTAACAAGAGAAAGACGAGACAGTAAGTAGCCGCGCTTGCACACGCTGAAACACACCGATGCTTTGAATATTCGTATTAACGTTGATCACTGCGACGTGACGTTCCGAGCACACCGCGTGACCTCTGATAACGTAACGCGCTAATACAATTTCAGCGAGCATGAATCTAGTTATGTGTGACTATGAACGACTTATCGCTTTCTAATCTATCGCTCAAACATCGAAACACTCTCTTCGACTCCGTTTCAGACGTCTTGCGAAATTTAATTCCCCCCTCATTCGAGATCGAAATTCATTTGAACGTTTCTATGACTCTCAACTAGCTTGAAAATTCGTCTGAACGTACGAACAGAGTAAATTACAAGGTATGATTATTACGTTATTGAAATTCAAACAGTTCAGAGTACGGGTAAGCGCGAAACGTTTGGACGGAGCTCTTAAGCCCGAGAGCATAAACCTCAATGGTTTGATTTGCGTTTGAATGGGTAGCAAGTATTTCAAGATTTTTAGGAAACTCGCGTTACAAATACAGTTTGCCGGCTGCATGAAGGGTGTATTTCCGTTACCGTGACGTTTATCAGTAAATTTTCAACTCGCAATTCGCTCGAGAGCCTCGAAGATTTTCCTTAGCACAAACGGCGAGGGAAATGTTTCTTAAAGGATTACACTGATTGTACAAAGGTTGGAGAGCTTCGCAAACAACGCTGACAAACGTAAATAAAAAGAAAATTGCGAAAGCAATTTTATCTCTCCGTCAAAGATTTTTTTCATGAATTTTCGTCACTTTAATATTGGCCTTTAATCACGATTTATTATATCATATACTGTAAAAGATAACTCTAATCGAATTATGTCGTCAAATGTGGCTATACAAGATTCATCGTTTATTAATTCCTTCAACCCCTATACAATTTCTACAGATATCCACTATAATTTGTTGATTATGTGTAACCATACTGTGTCACATTACAGTATCAAATAACAGATATGTATTACACTATCAGTAAGAAACTATAAACACATAAAAGTATTGAATGTCCTCAAAAGTAATATTCATGTCCCAAGTTTCTGAGCCATTTATCATAACTATCAAGTGTGACTATAACTGCGGTACACGAACGTTAGACACTAACTGCCTCGAAAACACACGTTTTTACGCGCTTAAATGCTGGAAAAACGTCGATGAAGTCGCGTTATCCCACAAAAGTGGATGAAAAATTGCGCAAATCCCTCGACTTGCTCTGTCCGCGACCCAGTGAAAAAAGAAACGACGAGCATACACGAATTTCAGAAAAATTCCCTCTGCCTGATTCCCATTTCAATTTACGCATGTAGCGCAAAGGGAGCGGTTTGGCGAGGATAATCAAAATTCCTCGCGCGGAACAGCGCAAGCCGCATCCGCAACAGACTGCATGTGACAAAAACTACAGTAAGTTCCCTCGACGCGGCCATTATAGGACCGTGTCGTGTCTTCGATCGAACGGAAGTACCTCGAAGTGGGGGGACGCGTTTCATCGAATCGTAACGAAAACGTAACAACGTTTCACGCTGAAACAATAAAATACGTTGGCCACGTGGAGGCGTATCTGGAAACGATAAATCGCTTGCACCATGTTTTACACCACGAGAATGGGGAGGGGGGAAACTGGGTCACCGTTTTGATTCCCGACTCGATATCGACGTCACGGAATTAATACCGACCGCAGGTGTAAATTTTCCAGAAACACCGCGAGATCGTGGATTTCCGACTTTCTCGATAAAAGAATTTCCGCTGATTTCGAGTACCTGCTCGCCCAGGAAAAGAGAACAGAAAACACTTCGTTCGAATGCCCGTTCACTCTGACCAAATTCGATTTCATTAAACGAGCGTTGATGCAACGAAGAAACGCGAATTTGCATAGTGAAGACTAAACGAACATTCACTCACGTTCGTTTCTCTTTTTTTTTTTTTTTTGTATAAACACAGTAAGAAAAAGAAAAGAAAAGGAAGAACGATCTTGATACTTTGTTCGTAACAAGAACGTGAAACTGTTGTTAAAATATATCGCCTGACGATACTAAGTCGCTAATTTTAATAATCACCACTTGTTCTGATGCAGAAGAAAACACGCCGAGACGAGCAGTCAGATCAATTCTTAGGAAAAATCGACCCTGCCGGGAACATCCAGATATCCTGTCGTTCTCCCATCTAATGGCACTTTGTCTTAGAGGGAGAGACAAGATGTGAAAGATATCGGTATGGGTAGAAAGCCAAGCCCAGCCATAGTCTTGTAGAAGCTTTCAGTCTCGCAGCAATATATTATATTAATAGTTATAGATATTGGATAATACAGTATGATTATTAGAGTATGACTAGTATTATTTATATATAATTATTATAATATTTTATTTTTAATATATAATTTATAGGATACGATAACTGTATAGTTATAGTCAATAGATATTTTATATAATAAATAATATATATATAATATATGTGTATATATATATATATTATACTAATAGTTATAGATATTAGATAATACAGTATGATTATTAGAGTATTATTTATATATAATTATTATATTTTATTTTTAATATATAATTTATAGGATACGATAACTGTATGGTTATATTCAATAGATATTTTATATAATAAATAATATATATATATATATATATATAATATATCAGTCAGTCTTACATGAGGAGAGAAGCAGACTCGTACCACACGCGCAATATTTGTATACAGTTAGTGAAATATAAGTATTAAAAACACACAGTCACTTTTTTATTAAAACATCTCTCGGAAGTAAAAGGCCGAACCAGAGAACCTCGACACGCTAACAACTTAGATCACTGTCGCGCTGAGACACCCCTCAATCTCGGTGACAGAGTTTCCAAGCGAAATGCGATTGACCCTCGAAAACGGAGATTGTCATTTTCGATCACTGTGGCGGCTGATTATTAAACTCCGGCGTGTTAAAATACGCGAGCTATTAAATTAAATTCGTTTATCTCTATGAGCATAAAAAGCAAACTCGTTCGAGGCGGGGGAGAGGGTGGGGATTTTTCGATGGCGAAAGGTCGGAAGATTTATAGAATCGTTCGCGACGGCGGAACTTCTAAAAACGACCCGGTAACCCAGCTCCTTTTTCCACCATTGTACGCGCCCATCTTCCACTTTCCACGGTGATTCTACTCCCCGAAACTTTCTCCTTGCAACTTGCCCGCCACCGCTCTTTTCCGCCACTCTTACGCTCGTTTTCCGCCGCTCGTCCCTTCAACTACGTCGTTTCGCCAAAAATTTTCAGAGAAATTTCACGACGTTGTAATTCCTTCTGCGTGCGTCGGCAATGGTAAGGAACTTGAGGATCTGGAATAACAGATGGTTTCCCGCGAGCTAATATCTCACTCGCGATTTCTCGCTCTGATCTCGTGGTTTTAAATACGACGCAGTGTTCGATACGACTCAGCTCATTTTTTAACGTGCAAATTAAGACAGTTGGAATACCGATAGCATTAGGTATTCGTGTCGTGTGTTTTCGTTTCTCGCTGATCTGAATTTGTTAAATATTTATTCGCAATGTTCCATTAAGATCGATAGAAAATTTCGCGTGCACATTTGTGATGTAATAAAAATCGCAAATTTCGGATGAAAGTAACGCGAAATCAAAAAATCACCGGCAATTTTCGTAAAGAATTCTGAAACAAATACGAATGAACATCTTGTGTGCGAAACATAATACAGGGTGGGGCAAAGTTTTCTTGCTTCCTATTCTTTTTTTTGATAAACCATCAAAATATAAGGAAAAAAATTTAATTTAAAATTGTATTAATTTTAAATTAAATTTGAAATTACGGATTTATTTGATTTGACAAAAATATTTTAATCCCGTACATCGAACAAAGCGTCGTAAACTTTTTCAATCATGCATAAATCAACAGCGTCCATCAGTGTCTCTGAACTATCCATCTCTTTCTTCCATGGCCAATTTTTCTGAAATCTCCACAACTTTCTTCTATCTCGTACGTAGTCACTAAACGAAACTCGTCAGAAAGCATATCAGAACGCATCCTCGTCTACCGTCAACTTAGAAAAAAAATTCGTAACATTAAACTAAGATTACGCTCCGATATCAATCGATGTCAGCATTTCAAGTAAATCACGAGGATAGTAATCACCAGTTCATCGACTGTGATTTGCCTCGTCGCAAATCTCGTGCATTGAAAAGGAACACATCGTGCTTAATACTACTGCTGAATAGTACGTATTTCAGTTGAATAGAGAGTGCTTCAAAAAAAAAAAAAAAAAAAAGAAAAAAGGAATGACATCCCATTATTTTCTCCCAGCTGTGCAACTGTCCCACAAAGTTAAAACGAGCGTCGTCGTTGTCCATTCTGACTAGGAAACAATAAGCGAAGGGGATATAAGATTGAACGTTGTTTTAAAGCGAAATGAAACGCGGGCTGACATAACAGGCGCAGTGTGGAAACGATGCTCGAGCCGCTGTTCGTGAACAGGACGTGCACGCGTATGAATACGGTATCACAGCGGAGGAAGATAGTGCAACTGTACCGAGTCGCGATAAATTAATTCAATTCGCGTCGAAAACGCTGTACGAAAACACGCGCGCAAAAAGATCCTGTGGGATACCTTCGTATCGATTGTTTAGACAATCGATAATTTTTTATCGCTCCCGAAAGCAGCACACCGGCGGTAAAGAAGCGTCGAGTGAAATTTCTTTGACAAATTTGCGAGATCGACGGGATGAAACTACGTCTATATTAAAATTATACTGCTCTGTTTCGCTCAAAGACCATTCACTAAGTGTAAATTGTCCACCTCTGCGGGAGTTTGTTCGTTAACACTACCAAAACGTGGTCGATACGATCAATTTATAATTTCTTTAGAGCAGTTTTGCGAGTCTACAATATTCGAGAGCTACAATGTTACGATTCTCCGAGATTCGAACGATTTTTGTAAAAAGAAAGTTCATGTCTTTCATTGTGTTACGAACTTTTCCTCGTTCTTTTCATTCTAATTTCTCTGATAGAATTTTTATACGATAGAATTCTATAACTTTATAGAATTATACGTTATTTTATAATGTTATATAATAATATAATAATAATATATATTATTTTATAATATTATAGAATTTTTTTTAGTCATCATCAAGTAGTTCCAGCGTTAATTGCATTTGACTCGAAGAAGTTAGAAGTCGACGCGGAGATTTACGTAGCATTGCAAACTAATAGAATTTTTCAGTCGCGTAATGTCTAGTCGTACAATCGATATTGATCTCGACTAAAAAAAGTTACTTCGAGCAACAGGAACGCAATTATTGATGTTCGAGGCAGTCAGTTCGGTGAAACAGAGGAAACAAAATTAAAATTTCCAACATTACTGTAGAATAAAAGCTGTCGAAATTTCGTTCGATAAAATCATAGAAACGAAACCAGGGAATCGTATTTGTTTGCAGATGTTTGTTTTTCCCTCTCGTGGAAATGCCCGAAAAGTTACAGTTTACGCGCTGATAAACGTCAGTGTAGGATGTTCCGCCATGCACAAATTGGAACAACCGAAATGCGAAAAGAGAAACGAATGTATTTCTCGTGGAGGGGGGAGCACACGGTTTTATCGATCCGCGAGAAAAAACGCGTTTGAATAAAATTAAGTAACATGATCCGTTAAGTAACATTTCGAGAGAGAGGTACAAGTATGACGAAACATATTTGACAAATCCGTAAAGATTTCAGACATTCCTGTCTCCAACAAGGCGTCAAATCACACGAACATTTTGAGAAATTTCAAGAAAGGATATTGAGATTTTAAGGAAGAAGTATAGATGAAATTTTGTATACTATACTTGATAAATCTGCAATTTCCAGCAATGCGTTAAACCATACAATTATTTCATACGTCGTTTGTCTAAAATATTTCTTAGAAGCTGAATCTTCTCCTTCCGAAGATTCTCTTAAACTTAACCACGGTGTTAATGATGTTAATATTTGCGCAGTAAATTAAATTCGTATTTCTTCAAAAACGTCGCTGCTATCGCGTGCCGATCTAAACTCGACGTATGAAGAGCGTGGAGCAGATCGGTGGCTTGCTGACTTTCAACGTTAATGAAAGTCAGCTGTTTCAAATAAGAGTTGGTTTGATATTGGAATGCTAAGATTAAGGAATGTAGTTGTCGTAAGAGTTTGAATTCGTAAATGATAGGATTTGTGAGTTACTCTGGAACTTCTGTGCGTACTGCGCGATTGCAAGAAAAACATTAACTGTGAAGGGTTTGAGGATATCTCTTATTGTCTATATTGTACCTAGACATTTTTATTTATTTGTTATTATGGCGAGGATGCTGGAAGGATATAGGGGATTTGGGTAAGGTGAGAAAAGGTTATGGGGTCGCTGCCTAGACTCATCCAGTGGGGCTGATGGCAGCGACCCTTTTATACCCCAGACGCTTGTTTTCATAACTACTCGCTAGACTGGTCACCCAATCCTAGCGGTGTTCCGCACTCTGTTTGCTTAACGTCGAATATCGCTAGACTTCGACGTTAGGCGCACAGCCACTTGCGGCTTGTACGAGTCGGTGTTCGAGATTCGTACTCGAGGCGCTATAGGCCGCTACAACTGCGTTTTCCTTGTGCGTTCGTCTTATATATTTGTAGGTTCTATTACGGGATTAGGGAGATGTGCTAGTTGCTGCCAGATGTGCGCGAGGTCGGTCCCAGAAAATAGTATTTGTACTTTCCGACGGTCCCGAAATGTGTCCTTCGCAATCTATTGGATTTATGGATGGTGTGGAAAAGTTGCGATAAAGACATTCATCGAGCCTTAGAATTGAGAGTCGGGCATGACTATGGCAATGAACTAAAGTAAGGACGAAAAAACATAAAGTACGGTCAAGGCAACTCCCTGCCGTGGAAAAAATAGTGAATCTGAAGGTTTTATTCTTGGCTCGATGAATTGATTTTTCGCATCTCCTTTTTGGGATTTGTTTTATGGATGGGGACCATTGCGATGACAGAGCTTACCGAGCCTTGGAATTGATAGTCCAGTATAACTACAATAGAAGATGGAAGATAACGAAAGGTATAAAATATGGTCACGGAAAATCCTTACCGTCAAGAAATCAGAAATTGCTTTTCCTGGCTCGATGAGTTTGTCCTTCGCTCTATTGTGTTCGGTAAGGCCGAACAGCTGCTGTATGTAATTTCTGCATAATTGACAGTTTTAGAGCCCGTAAGAAATATACTTATCAAATGAAAAGAGGATGTCAGAAAGTTATCGGTCCGTGCAACATAATTCTGAAATTAAGAAACAGAAAAATGTTGCGAGCCATCACGGATATTATAGGAAAAATATCACTGAGACAAAGACCATAAAAACCATGGAAGAAATACAATGGTGCATAATCACGAAACAAAATCTAAAAAGTGACAAGATTATGTCTCACCGGTACAAGACATAATCCCGAAAAATGGAAAATGTAAGAAGACGTGAAGATTTAGTCTCAGAAGATAAAAATCCATCGGCGAGAAAATTCCAAATATCGAATATCAAATTAAAATATCGTATAAATAAATCCGCAGATGAAACATGCAAAGAATTAATTATTATGATGAATCCACTGTACGTACTCGTATTTCATGCCTCGCGATTACACATTACGTTCTGCGTTTAAATTTTGATACCTCGCTCACTGTAATTTATAACGCGCACCAAAAAACGTTTCGTTTGTTAAAATTTGACTGACGAGCAAAGTTTTACGTATTTCACGCGTTGCGAATAATCCCCATTAAACGAGCGTCAGTAAACGCGGGGGAGAGGAAGAACGTGCAAACATCTTGACTTATATCGACCAAGTGCAAATCGAATCTTCACGGCACGGAGTTGCCCGGTGCAATATCAGGTTTGTAGTTCATGTAACGATAAATCCACCAGACCCGGGCATTTACTAGGTTCAAAGACGAACGACACAATTGTGTTGGTAGATCGTCACCAACTGCTGCTAAATTATTTGCTTTTTCTACGACAACGTTCACCGTGATATTTCCGTGCACGTTGAAAATCAGGATTTTTGTTATTTTACTCTCCCTCCGCCCCCAAAAAAAGAGAAGTGTATTTCACGTATTTTTAATTATTCAAATCCTATTGTTTGAATTTTAAAGTAATGAATAATAATGAAAGGCTTCGCATTAATAAATTTCCTTCTTTCCACGCTTCCATATTTTTCGATATTTGAATTAATGAAATTGTGAAATTTCACGCTGCGATATAATATTTCAAATGTTTTTTTCGATTATCGCTGTTGATTAAAAAATGCATGCAATTATTATGATGCAGATACTGCCACGGACTGTAACGTTCAACGTTTTTTTTTTTTTTTTTTAACAGTAATATTTAACTTGATATGACTTTATCAGCGAAGTTGATTTTTACAATTTTATTTCCAGTCCTTATAAATTGGAAAACGCGCACAACAAGCGAGAGTTTAAAGGACGCTTTTATAATTTCGAAACGTTCGCGTGGGTATCGATAAATATGGAATTACGAAGTAATTTTATATATTTGCAGTGTCAAGTAAGCCGTCTGATCAACAACAGAGCTCGACTGATACAATTTCATTGAGTGTTATCACCTCGTGACATTAAACAAACAGATCATTAAAACAGAATATCAGATAAAATTGTACTAATACACGAGCCTATACTGTCTGTAGAAGAGTTTTCATAGGAGCGTGTTTCTGCTCTCTATCGAGAATCGAGATCGAGGAAATGATCGAAACAAAACAAACTTGTCAAGAATTATTAATACGAACGCATGAAGTAACTACGATTTCAAATATACTTTCGTCCGACGTGTTACGACCAACAAAATCGCCTTAAATGCCTTTTGCTATAAAAAAAAAAAAAAAAAAGAATTCTTCCCAATACAAGGCGAAAATGCAAAAATCATGGAATAATCGAAATATTATAATACAAAGTACGACTGAATAATTCATTACATGACCCCACTTCCAAGCGGGGTTTCTTCTGGATACTGTTCATTGAATCCAGAAATATACGTATGAAGATAAAAAGAGATAAAAGAGATAAAAGGAGAAAGAGAAGAAAAGAGAGAGAGAGACATTCATACACGTACACGTACAAGTGCACTGCCAGAACATTTTCACACAGTCGCAGGTATAGATTCAGACCACAATCATAATCCTGGTCACAGTCACACGCGCACGATTATAGATAGACACACAATACAGAGACACGAGCCATCTTGTTCACAGCAACTACAATCGCACCGATGAATCGTAGTCGCGATGTTGATTTACAAGTTACTTGCAAAATCGAATTGTTTACTTGGTGAAACGGGACACGGATCGTTGGTGAAATAAAGCGACAGAGAGCGATAAGTAACTAAAGCAACCGAGCCACTCCACTCTCGAAAAACGATCGAACCGCCCCAGATTGGATCCATTCTATTCGAAGTAATTGAAGTCTTATGGAACGTTTATTCCGGTCTCAGCGGGCGCGAGGATTCTTTTTCGATCATAATCGCACGGAGCAGAGTGTGTCATCGGCGGAGAAGCACGATAAAATCATCGCGGGATAAATCTCATTTCCATTTTAAGAACCCTGACCCTGAATTTTTATAACAGGGGAAAATTATTTCACCATGGCACACACAAAAAGAAAAAAAAAAGAAAGAAAGATTTATGGCGTCGAAAGTTAATTTTTTTCGCCAAGTGAAAACGAGTTTATCTGCCGTCGATATCGACGCTGTTTCAAGCTTCCTCTGATTGGATTCCTGTTTGATGAACAGCTTCAAAGAACCGTGAGCCGTTTAGAAAATTGCGACTTTCATGTGTGCGCGTGTGTACGTGCCACAGGAGCAATATTATTTTTCCAGCGTGAATTTTGGAGATTTAATTTTGCTATTTTCGTGCATCAGATCGACCAAAAGGCAACTGCGTTTCTCTGTATACAAACGAATTTTTCACGAGAAACAAAAGCTTCGTCAGAAGCAAACGTTTTTATCTTTTTCGACGAAACGTAAAGTTCCAAAAACGATATCCTCATCAGTAGTGAAATTTAGGGAACCGACTCTAACATTGCTTGTTTGAGGACCTCTTCACCATACACGTCAGATAATTTTTCTACGAATTTACACGTCTTCTTTATTCTTTGTTTTGCTTCTCGAAATATGACGAAAATGTTCCTTTTTGATTTCTCATTTTGAAATCGACGCCAAGCAAGCAATTGTTAACAAAATCATTCGTTTTCTTTTTCTAAAACCAGCTTGAACAATCAGCCATGTGATTACGGAATGAATTTGTAATTTAAAATGAAATTAGTTGTATTTTAAGATATACATACATACATGTCCATCTATTAAAAAGAAACGTAATTACGTTTTGGCCAATTCATATATTTTCTTAATTATCTCTGTAAAACAACGTTAACCGTTTCAACAATCTTTGCAAAATAATATTACGTATCATCATACATGAATATCACTATTAAAAGAGACCAAATTCACACTTTTCTTTTGCCATTTAAATCGTTAAATGAATGTAATACAATTCGAGATACGCGCAGTATTCGCTGTGCAAGTATCAGTATAAAAAATCGAGTTCCCCACGAGACTGAGTCAAATCAAGAATTTTTAGCGCGACGATATTACCCTCAGTGTTTCTATTCTATCTGTCTACGTGAAATTTACATGGTGCTCCGGGGTAGGTCATGTTTGTGACAACGTTGAAAGCCAGTGGTGGGTTTGTTTGATGGACAGGAAACTGGAAACTTGTAAGACGGATCAACAAACAGCCTACTGTTTATCAATTTCCCACTATGTAAGTGAAACTTTAACAGAAAAAAATAGAAACCTTAATACTGACACATAACATTTGTCATTCCGTTGCAAATACAATTCTAATGGCCACGTATGTTCAATGTTACTTTAGAATTCTGCAAATTAGATATTAGATGTGTATTTAGATTACTCTAAATTAAATACGTGAGTTAAATATTAGATGTGTATCGAGATCATTCTAAATTAAATATTACATCATGTAAGTTAAATGTTAGACGTGTATTTAGATCATTCTACATCTATTTATATAAATGTATGGCATAATAAATGGAGTAGCGATTCTAGTACTAGAGTAACGACCCTCGGAATTACGCGTAACGTTATTATGCATACTAAAGTTCGTCCGTAAGAGAAGTATACCGGCGTGGGGTAGCAACGAGTTGATAATCTACTCTCAGTGATATAACCGAGATTGCAGTATTCCTTGAATTCTGATGTTTTGCCGCCACGAGCTCGCAATTGCGGGCAATCTACTATTCGACAACCATCGCAGTCGAATTGCACAGTTGAGGATACGATTTACGTACACTCGCAAAGATACTTAATTCACTTGAAACTCGTATCGTTTTTCCCAATACGATGGAAAGACACGAAATTCGACGATGATACCAATTCCCACGAGTCACGCGTAACAAGTTCGCGCGTGCGATTAACTCTAATTACCGCATAGCGACACGGTGTTTCACAACGTAATGAATAATTTATAAACTAATGCCGAATAATCCTTTAATCAGGTGCGCATGAATGCGCGAAACGTAACGCGATTGAAAGTGAGTGTTCGTGCTAGCATATCAGCCTCGTCAAACAGAATTGAAAATACAACAGCTTAATCAGCCCCCAAATAATTAGATGAGAAAGGGGAGGGGGGCAATTATCCATGCGGGAATTAACAGATCGCTTTTTGGAAAATTCTCACGAAAAATGTCAAAACTTTTCGTTGTCGTGAAGTTTCGTTGAAGAGAAGATTGATTCGCCGTGGGGAAAGAGCCAAAGGGTTCTTTCTGAATTAATTTTCGTTCCTAAATTATCCCTGCGCAGTTAATATGTGGGCACCGAGCATCGCCGCGACGTTTCAAACTTTACGATACACTTTCGTGCCTCGTCACAAGAGTGTCAAGGGTGAGTGTGGTAGATACGTCGCTGAAAATAGAAATTAGCAAGCCACGGGAAACTTTGGGAAAAGTTTCACAATCTCCAAACGGAGCCCTCTCGTCGACATTAAAATATCTGTCATGTTACCACGGACAATGTGCTGCTCTGTGAATTGTTATCTTCAGCTTGTGCAATACAATTTTTGCTGCCCCTCTTTCGTCTAGAAACTTCCATATTTTTCAAATATGAAACGAGGAACAGCGCGAACGTTGAAAAAATAAAAAGAACCGCTCCCTTTTCAGCTGGAAAATGAAGGAAGCTTCGCCTTCTTTTTTTTTCTATGATTTTAAACAATAATGTCGAAATGGAGTGTCTGAAGGTTTACGTTACTGGGAAAGTCACAATTCATGAAACAAATTCACTCCACCGCCAAGTATGACAAAAAGTTTGATTTAAATTTGTTTCCAACTTTTATGAAATCCCTTATAAATTAAATCGAACCACAGTCACGCTCGAAATGCAATTGCGAGGAAAAGATGGAAGAAGGAAACTGAAGATGAAGAGTTTGAGTGGTTCGATGGGACGGTAGAAACTTCAAGGATGCATTAAAAAATCAATTTCCCTGTAAATCTGATCCCGCTCGTCGTGTATTCTCGCTTGCGTGATGTTCAAATTGAATTATATCTCGGATTTATGTCGAACAACGTGCACATCGGTGCCGACTGAGGCGTAATAAAACTAAATTTGAAATTGTTATCATGATGATGTCAATTATTAATGATATTAATTTATACAGATTGATCAATTTATTTCCAGGGACAAAATTGAATGCGAGAGCACAGTGGCGCTAGTTAAACGAGAATGCGAAGACATTTTGAAGACGACCCGAGAAACTGCAAAGAGACGAATTCACGAAATAGTGGAGCTCTACGACGAAGCTAAGGAAAAGGTATTTAAAAACGAAAATTCATTGAGACTTTCTTTGCGATCGCAACTTTGAAAAGTAAAACGAATAGACACGTTTACAAGTAAAGAGAGAGAGACGTTCACCTCGACCCGTAAACCAATTCTTTAAACTCGGCAACAATATTCTACTACGTTGCAGTTTTATTTCCTCGGGCGGCCGAAAGATATTCGAATTCTCCTTGACAGTCTGTATAGAAGTTGGGAAAGTTTCGGATGCAATAGCGATGCAACATGCACCGTAAACCGACATCAAAGTGCTTTTTTAATTGATATGCATTCAGTTCGGCGTTGTAGCCAACCTTTTTACAGGCAGTGCATCGTAAAATGTGTGCCCTTTGAAACGTCGCCTTTTTGATACGGGAAATCGAAGTTGTCGCCTTTTCGTTGCCTCTTGAATATGCAGTGTCCGAGCGGACTTCGAGTTTCAAATGAGTCGTATATTTCGCTTCTAAACTTCTAAATTGGAATTCTCATCTTAACATCCTAATTTAGCCGTCACAAGTTGAATGCTCCTGCCATTTAATTCCAAAAACGCAAATATTTACACATTTTATTTTATTTTATTATTTTTTTTTTTTTTCACCTTCTTTCTTCACAAAAGAAAAATTATTTCCAAAGGAAATCTGATCTTCGAAGTCGGTTGTTTCAACGTAATAAAATTTTAATTGTCCTCAAGTCTATTTATGTGGAATACAACCAACGTTATTGCAATAAGTTGCTTTCAGTCTATCGCGCAAATTGTTCAAACGGCTTTAAAGAGAATCTCCCTACGGGGAAGAGAATTTCGTTGGCAAGAATTTCGGGGAGAATTTCAGAGAGTATTTTCTTTGCCGTCGAAAGCATGTCAGCTTGGGAACCTTCGTAATTTCTGTAGGGAGCGACGTCAAATACAATAAGCTTTATCACTGACACAGATAGAGGGACGGAAGAAAGGAAGAAAATTACGCTGAACCACCTGTACTAATCAACACGTTTCTTAATAAAACTTTGTCAACTAGTATGTACAAACAACTGAGTCAATTTTTCAGCAACGAATATCACTTTTCCGATTAAAAAACTTTGGTATTTCTTATTCTTGCAAGTTACACTAGCTTCTAAAATTTTTATTCGATCCACGATAAAGTTTTAACTACCATGTCCAAGCAGCTTACGGAATAAGGTCAAATTCGTATAAATAGTTTCATAGCATCGTATAAATAGTTGACAATCTACAATGTATTCAAAAAAATTCTATTTTTTTAAAATAGATTCATTCTCATCGTCTCGTGTTCTTTCCTACACGCGTGGTATTGATTTTTGCATGTTTCTTGCACGACGTTCGCTTATGCTTGCATTAATTTTCCAGGGCACAACGAACTTGCGTGAAACAAGCCTGACGCGAAAAGGTTTACGATCGCGAGCATTAAGCTCTCTCCCCTCTCTAAAAGCGAATCGGTAATAACGCGTTAATAAATCCTAGAAACTAAAACGTCTTGCTACCAGAGCTGCTAAATCGTTAATTAAAGGTTACGCAAGTTATTTCTCATTCTTTAATTTCCACGCGAAATTTAATTACACGCGGACGCTTACCGATTGAAAGTATTTTCAGAATGTCATCAATCGCGAAACGAAATCGTTTACAATACACAATTGCACAGCTCGATTACCAAAATATTTCACTTTCGCGCGACAATTTCTCTGTGGAATTCGTTGGCAGTTAAATATGTCTTTCCGAATTGTAGCACGGCGAAGCAAAATCGCAGGTATACCGAAAGATCATGAAGAATGAAAGCTGGCGTTTTAATCTGAGGATTTTCGCCAATTGTTATTTACGAGTACAATTTAAAAAATAGGACCTACACCAGAGATTTGTCAAGTATCACAATAGATATTTCAAATACTTTACATGCTCAGCGTTTTCTTCGCAATTTATTCACAATCATCTCGCAGTTCTTTTTCACTGCGAAGTTGTCGAGCCATGTCAAGTCGTGTATCAACAAAGGGATTTCAATTAAAGTGAAATAATTGTAACTGAACAATTGAAACGTTAAAATCGATATCCGCTCGTACGGTGGTAATAACAATCTATCTCGGGAGATTGAATTTTCTTTTAATAGGTGACCCGATTAGAGGAGCGTGTAGGAACGTACAAAGCTTTCGAACGGGAATATGAAAACCGTGGCTTCGAGCTGGCGAATCTACTTGAAACTTTAAAACGTTTCGACGTGGATGTCGGCTCTGTCTGTCAACTCGCGGCGGAGGGTAAGTATTATCCGGCACTTTCAGATTCCATCGCGTAAGTCGAATGTATCCGTTCCCTGTGCTAGCTTTAAAGAACTTGACCGAACGGGGGAACTTATTCGAAGAAAGCATGAGGAATCTGAGACATCTCGCCTGGACCGTAAAAGACAGAAAGGACGAACCGCAACTGGTTTCATTAAGGGAACAGAATTCCGTTTTGAGAGAGATAGTGAAGAATCTTAAAAAGAAGGTAGATACCCTCGGCCATTTCACGGATAATTGCAATATTTTAGTTAGTTCTCTTCAGTTACGTGAATTCTGAATTCTGATACAGTCGCTGTAATGAAAGTGATTAAGGCAAAGAAAAAGAAAGAAAGAGAGAAAAAGAAAGAAAAATTAAGAGAAAAATATGACATTCATAGTTTTCAAATTTTAGATTTATTTTTTGTTTGACTTAAAAATAGTACTTTAACGTGGCGTGGCTGACAATGAGAACAACCTGCGAGTTAAAATTCTGTAAAAATCCGTATACCCTAAAGCTACAACTATCAAGACAAACAATATTTTTATTTCGTCTTTTATGTTGTAATGAATAACTGCCAAAAAAGAAAAAAATTTAACAACGTAGAATTTATTGACAATACGTCAAATTTTAAAATACAAAATTTAATTTATCTTTATAACCTTTATTAACCTCCTTTGTAATGGGAATATTGATACCTCCCTCTACTACTACATCCTGGGATAAAAAGATAGCATACTCTGTATTACCTTATGTTACGTTATCGTAAAGTAGAGAGAATGCGTAGATTATCACATCAGTGTCCTTGGGCCTCGATGTACGTGTAGTATGTTGAGTGCCTCTGTGCCGAGGCACGCGATTTCTCAGATATACAAAAACGAAAATGTAAATATTACCCGTAGCCGCGAGGCAGACAAGTTTGAACAAATCGAATATTTATGTAGCTCAGTCGTGCAGAAACCGTCGAATGCGTAACATTCGTACGAAATACAGTTAGTTAAGTGCGCGTTAACATTTGTGAAAATGGATTGCGTGAGAAAGTTAACTCCAGCTAAAATGTATACGACATTGAAATCAAACGAAGAACACTATTTCGCGACAAAAATAGCCAGAACAGTCAACAGAAGTCGTAAAGTGATGGAGAATGTACTAAAAGATCCTGACAATTACGAAGAAAGAAAAAATTGTGGACGACTCGGGATAAACGTGCTATAATACGTATAGCATTAAATTCAAGCTTCAAGACAAATCGCAGAAAGAGCTGGAGTTGTGATAAATGTTGGCAATGTTCTACGTCTTTCAAAGAATTGCGAACATCTGAAACGACGAAAATTGCAACAAAAACCTTGGTCAAAGCAAGAGCATGAGCTGTGCCGTTTGCAATTCACGAAGAAACGTGTGAAATGGAAGAGTCGTATTTACCGATGAAAAGAGCTTCAATTTAGACGGGCCTGATGGCCTTCGCTACTATCATCGTGATTTACGAAAGGAGCAACAACTTCTGAATCATCGATCCATGGGAGGCGGCGATATAATGATTCGAAGAGTATCGGTTACTGTGGTAAGTTAGAAATGAAATTTGTTACAGAGAAATTCAACAGTAAGAATCATATCGAAACGATTGACGAGCAAATTAATGTATATCCGATACAAATTTTCGGAAATAAGTACATTTTTCAACATTGCAACGTCCGAAAGCAGTAAAACAACACTTTGCAAACAAAACTAATTCGTGTTTTAGAATAGCTAGCCAAGTCTCCGGACTTTGTAAATATTGTGAAATATTGTCGGCAGAATTCACAAATATTAATTAATTTAAAAAGTGTATTATGGAAGAATGAGAAGAACCAAGCCAAAACAACCATTATAACAATATATTATAATAAAATTATAATATATAAAATATATTATAAAACTATATAAATCTTTGCCTTAAAGAATGCCATTATTAAATGCAAAGGTGGTCATACTAAGTATTACTATATTTCTATTCTTTTTTTTTTTAACAAAATATATTGCAAAAAGTTTAATTTATGTAGTGAGCTTGTACGTGTTGATAAAAGCATTACGAGGGACGAATGTAAGAAAGATTTTGCATCATTTGTTTAATAAGAAGAAATTTTTAGAGTGTGCTATTCTTTGTCCCAGAGTGTATCTCTAGAAATCTTTAGAAGTTACTATTGTCATAGTACGCTATAAAAAGTTCGTCAATAGACAAACAGTAAATCTCATCCATTCGTTTCAATGCGCAGTGTAAAATATTTCACTCGATAAACATCACGATAGAACAAATTCAATTCCGTGTTCCATGAAAGTCAATTTAGAATTAGACAAAGGACCTGTTACACGATTGTGCGCGTACGATTTGTTAGTATTAAAATTTTATCAAACGCTGTTTCTACGCGTACCTTTTCTCCTGAAAACAATGCCGCAGTTTTACTTTTGTCAGGCTAATTCCATTATTTTACGCTTTAATGCATACTTTACCGTATACATCAAGACAAATGTCATTAATGCAGAAAACAAATGCTTATTTTACAATAACATTACAAACATGTACAGACGGCTTGAAATATTCAGGATAATTCACCACGGCAGAACGTTTAATTAGACTACTTATAATTATGGTTGGAAAAAGTCGTGTGTCGAGATAAACGTTAAAATCCAGCGGTATTACTTTCTTTCTTTTCTCTCTCTCTCTCTCTCTTTTTTAATAATTAAAATTAGTAAAATTAATAATACACCAAAAACTATATTATTACATGCGTATCATAATACGAAACTACTTTTGAGAATGAACATGCAGACTGGAAAGTAACGTAAAATACGAATGAAAAGCAATAACAAACGAAATATAAAATTCCATATTTCACAAATGCAGTAAAAAATACGAGCATAATCCGCGCTAGTATCGATAATACGAGTTGTAAAATAATAGTATCGAGAAATTATGCCCTTTCCAGATGAAATTCCTTCTGATCGTAAATTTTACGTCACCCTATGCGTGATACGCATTGTCATAAATAGGCAAATCCGCTTCGGAAAAATACAATAACGAAACACACGAGGACTGATATTCCGGACGGAGTTCGATAAAATTAATAAACAAGTATCAGAGTTCATTTACCTTTCTCTGTACCGTAGACTCTCTCACACAGGATTTCAGAATTCTTCGTAATTTCGTTCGTATATCGTGACTCGTTCGAACAAGAAACTCGTAACCACATTTAACTTGTTCTTGCAATCGTTCTCATTTGTGTTTTATACACGTTTGCGATATTGTTTTGTACACATTTCCGTGAAAATTCGCTACAACGTTTCAGATGCTCGGCCAAACGCACGACGAAATCCCGGTAAAAGAAGCTACGAAAAGACACGAACGTATGTCTCTCGAAAATGAGATAAATTCACGAAATATTAATAGGCACTTGTCGAACGAGCGATTGTCGGACGTAAATGCAACGGAAAATCCCATAAACCCGTCAATTCGCGAGAATAATAACGATTACGACACGAAGAAACGCAACGGACGCGGTGCAACTGAAACGCGCGCAATGACCGTTGGGTGCAAGAGCGAGAATCGAAGCGAGCAGTTCGATATCGAACGTACGATAATCGATAAGTGCGGGAAACTGTTGTGCGTCGAGGCCCATTCAAACGGCGTGGCGTACGAAGAGTACGTGTTCAAATTATCGACCGAGCGAGAAATAAAAATCAAATATCCGGTTTTATTGAATAACGACGACGAGGCGGTTGTTAGGCTGGAGTTCGTGAATAACGAAAATGACTACGAAGTGGCGCCGATGGACAGAATGGTGATATTATTCAAAAACGTGTGCGTGAATGTGAACGTCAAGCAAACTGGCGTACCGTGCAGCACGCAAACGACAAAGATAAAAACCAGCAACATCTTTACGCAAACGACGATCACTGGAATAAACTCGTTTTCTCGTTTAAACATGGGCGCCACGGTGAGTGAAAAGAACATCCACCTTTCTCACTTTGAAATTGCACGTTTGAAAATTTGGTTACTTTACTAAGAAAGAAGGTTACATCGTTTCTTGGAAAGGATTGTTAAAAAAATTTTCTAAATTTATAATTACATTATGTAAAAGAAATGCTTACATGTAGTCGTTATAAATTGCATCTCGATGGTATTACAACTAACTTTAGTATAAATACAATTAACACGTGGAAATCGTTAAGAGTATTGACAACGAAAACTAGAGCGTTGCATCGTTTATGTACTTATTTGCTGTATTTCGTACAATACAATTGGAAAGAAACGTACACAGATCTCGTTAGAACGATACAAAATGTCAACTTGATTCTTCAATTAAATACAGATGCTTAATAGCGAGAAACGTGCGATAGAGAGAAGCCTCGGTAATTTGGAACGAATCGTCAAGACCTTAAAACTGAACACGCTAAATGAAGTTGAAACGATGATTGGTAAGGATTCGCATTTGCTTGGAAATAATGAGATGTTAAACTATATCAAGGCATTGACTCAATAGCATTATGCGAAGCAACTCCTAATTTTTTCTTTCAAGTGCACGAATCCCTAACATTACAGCTTTTTTTGTATAACATGTATAACAGTATCGAACTAGATTCATCATAATTGTAATAATACTTTTCCTATTCAATTGTACATAAAAAAATACCACTACAAGTAATTGGTAAAGATGTCCACGAGTTTAGAAAAACATTAATTGTTATTGTTGCTTATCGTTAAAAATGTTACGAGATGATTCTTACATAATATCTATACACGCATAGATACATTACATACATACATATTTTCATAATAAATGTACATAATTGCATAGATTGTATTTAAAATCGTAATAATTATCACATTATTTTGAGTAAGAATTAAACATTCACTTCGTTTCGTCAGAAATAGCGGTGCATTCGACGTTCTCGCATGTGACTTTTCTTTAGAGACTCTCAAAACTTTTATCCTTTTGCATTTTTGTTCTTTTTTTTTTCTTCTTCTTTACATTAAAGTGCGACTTCATTACATGTGTGTAAATGGAAAAATTTATTAAAAATGTGAAATGCAATTCGTGGAAAAATACATATATGCATAAACCTTAAAAGGTAATTCAAGTTTTTCTTCGCACATACTTCCTTCGATTGAAATATATAGAATTTATATATAATTTATGTGCTCTCGAGTCAGCATTCCATATCCAAGTTTTTAATTACAAAGGGATTAAAAGATAAATTACTCTAAGTTTCTCATTAAGTAACAATGAAAATTTGATTTATAATACAAACTATCTCTTACAATTATGTTTGCCAGTGTGACAAATAAAATAAATAGTTTTAGCATGCACTATATTTCTTAATTATTCATCGCGTTGAATCTTAGAAAGACATTGTTAGAAACAGTTTAGAACAATTTTTTTTTTATGTAAAATACTTTTAAAAACACGATGAGTAAAAAGGTCCAGGAAAAGGCGATATCATGTTAAAATACGATAAAAGATTAGAGGAATGTCATTTTCATACTAATGTGTATGTTTCCATAACCCTGCTCTTTCCCTTTCTCTTTCTTTCATCTTTATCTTTGATTATTTGCTAATATCCTATCTTTGTTATCAAAAGATTCAAAATTGATTGCTAAATACTTATTTATACCTACACTATCCTTCTTTCATCGCTTATTTTTGAATACACGATAAATTATTTCTAGAAATGGAAAAGTTTTCTCCGGCAGCACTGAATTTATCATTTCTGTTTCTTATGTCTATTTGAGAATGTTCGATTATAATCAATGTGTTGAGCCTGGCACTAGGAACTTGCATTCCTGGTAATACTTTGGACAACACGCTGTCCCCACCAAGCTTCAAGATTAAATGGCTCAAAATCTATGATGACAAAAAAAAAATATCAGTTTAAAAAGTATCAATTTCAATTAATATACAAAATAAGACCACACTTACCTTTGAGTTGAGGATTTGGTTCTCGTTCTTGATAATATGTGACAGACGCTCCATTTCTATAATTGGAAGAATTACTGTGAGGTTGATTGTGACACATATCTAATTCTCTAGATACTGTATTCCACGCTGTAAACAGAAGCAGGAAAAACTTGATAATGAATACAATTTGATATATAAATATCAAAAAAAATAGCATAATACATACAGTCATAAATATATTTAATTAAGTCAAAATGTTGAGCTACTGTCTCAGACTGATGTCTGGATGGAATCGAAGATGCTCTTTTCCCATTCACCGCTGTCATTTGGGATCTACCACTATAAAAAATATTTCACAAAATTAAAACAATATTGTCTAAAACATGCACATAATTAACATAGAAAGCGCAGTCATCAAATCGAACAACGTCTGCTACTGAACCAGCACATAATTATTAGTAGATATAATCTATTTCAAGATTTCACAATTTTATAGAAATTAAAATAAATATAACTATGAAAATGTAAAGCGATATCATGAAACTGACAAAATTTAACGAAATGAATTGAAGCATGGATGAAAAATATTCAAACGTAAAAATCAACAAGCAGTTATTTATTAGAATTTATTGACATCTATTATAGCAACGTCTAGACTATAGCATATTGCTTTGTACAGTGAAAGGAAATGGACGCCATCTTATAACATAACACAAAATATAACCTTTCATTTCGCATAACAATATTTTATTTAATATTTATCGTACCACAATAAAAAGATTTGCACATATTCTGAAGAATTTCACAAACGGAAAGATATATTTGATAAGATCAAGATAATTGATGTTAATCTATAAGCCACGTATACATATATTTAGAACTCTTTTCTAATCTTTCCAACGTGGTTTTTCTTCAAAGATTCTGATACAGCAAGACACGAAACGTAGGAAAACTGAAATCTATGAGCAATCGGTGGAATGTTTGACATGTCAGTAAAAATATGCCAGAATTAGTAATAGGAAGCCTTTAGAAGAGAAAACGGCGGAAAATGGCGGTTCACGTATGACAGTTCTTGCTATGTCTTTCGGTTCCCGCCTATTTCTCCTCCTGTCTATTTGACACTATTTCCTTTCACAAATCCCGTACCGACGGAACGGCTGACAATTCGTCAAAAATAAATGTTAGACGATTCAAATCGTGGAAAACGTTATTATACACGATGATGATTAAATAAACGAAATTTAGAGACGCGGGAATAAAGGAAGGCACTTTTGCGATAAATACCTCATTTTCTTTGTTCTGCGATGAACCTTTATACCAACGGAAATACGTGCGCAATTTTATGTGAATCTGCAATCACTATCTACGAACGAAAGTATAAATGTTTCATACAAGTTAACAGTTGAAAAGCTGAAACAAGACTGAGCGTTTGTTTCTCGCAACAGCTGCAGGAAGCTTTCCTTGAAAACTGTCAACAATGGTGGGTCGGGACTAGAGACTCGAACGGTAAAATAGAAGGGGAAGTGGCGACAATCCAGCAGGTATAAAAGATAACTGTTTTATTGAGAAATTTAGCCGCCAGATGGAGGATTCGTCGCGTTCCTTCTACGCCATTTTTCGAATTTCGAATTCGACACACTTGTGTTTATACGCGATTTAAAAATTAATCTAGCAGCTTTTCTTTCTAGTAATTAAAAAATGTGACCACTCTGAGAAATTTAATGTCAAATTTTTCAACCAATAAAATCTTTCTAGTAAGTATTTCACGACTGTATTTAGTTTACATTTATCTAATCTTATGATAGTAGAACAATAATTGTATCTAGTAAAACGATGTCTAGAGATTATAAACGAGATAGATTTAATATCTCCTCTTTTTAGATTTGGAGTGCTAAACGTAGAAATTACTTTTTGATTTAATTAAGATGTAAATTCATGCTAATCGAAGCTCAAATGCGATTCATTGATTGTAAAACACATGATTCACAAACTATTAAATTATGCACATTCTGAGTGCATTTAAAAGCGATATGATTAATCAAAATAATTGTTTTTCATTTATTCAACGCAATCTCTTTGAAACTTTATTATTAGTAAGATCTTTAATTTCTTTAAAAATTGATATTTAATAATTGATGTTCTGCAGATTATTCTGATACAGATCTGTATCGTATATCATTTACTATGAATTACTATCACCATCTATTATACATAGAAAGTTCACTATTTATTAAAGATTTCGATCAAATACAGTTTAAATAGGAAATAAAGAGGAAACACAAGTATGTGTCCATGTATGCTGTAAAACTCTTCTAAAATTGTACGTTTGCAGGAAAATACGCTTTCATGTTTCATTTATTGCAAAGATGCACTTCAAGATAGACGATAGTGAGAATTGTCGGTCGTTACAACTCACGCTCACAAGTTCGTGGTTACGAAAATGTCGATTTCACGATAAAAAGGTAATAATATGTTCCTTTGAAACTATCGAATTTTCGAAAAATTTGCATTTGAAGCAACGCAACTTGGTATGAAATGCACGTCACACGTGTACCAAGTTGCACTACTGTGCGTGTAAGCACAGTATCTGGAGAATGATCTATAGAAAGTTGGAAAATTATTTTCTTGTAGAAAATTAGTCTTAAAAAGTAGAATGTGTTCATTAAATGCCAATGTAAAGTTGCAGTCGACTGAAATTTTTGAAGAAACGTTAGTAACTAAATTACAAATTGAAGCGTCTAAAAAGATTAATAATTTTATTACGAACCACAAATGTTAAGATGAAAATTAAAGTATATGTTTATAAGAAAGTTTTTAGTCACGTCAATATCTTTATTAAACTTTCTTGTCCTGAAACCTTCGACACAAAGGACACAAAGGACAGCTATTTCAGTTTTTAATTGAATTTTTAATCAAATATTAATTAAAACTTTCTGAAATTTGTCCAAAGAAACATGTTCCCAGTTATTCAGCTAAAGAAAATTTAATTCTTCCACACTGTTCCATTATGGTATTGGCGTGACAATATTGGTAAAATGGCCGTTTATAACACGATTGTAACACGATTGTAAGAAAGGCTATTTTGGAAATTCTTTAAAATTCTTAAAAGAACATGTTGTTTAATCTTTAAGAGATACGTTACATGGAAGGGTGATAGGGATATTTAGAACAACATTATTTGATACAAATCACGTAGTAATGTATTAGCATTATTTGTATTAAAAAATTATTTTTATATATATTTAATTAATATGGGATTGAAAAAGAAACATTATCTCTTAAATAGCAATCAAGTTCGAATTTTCGTCATTTTCGGAGTTTATTTTAAACGAATGGCACCTAAAACATTTTAGGCATTTATCTAAAACACTCGTGACGCCATTATCTCGGACATTATTCGTTAAAATATACGATAGCGTGTCGGGTTATATTTGACAATACTATAACGTGGCCTCGATATATCCACATATCGCTGGCACCATCGCCACGACTTCAGTTGGCTGCGTTTCACTTTCAGTTAACCAAAGGCCTACTAGTCTATTTCTGCAATCCTGACGTTCAATACCATTTCAAAGGATCCTTGTCACTCTTTGTGATTACATCATAGGAGATAGCAAAACTATGCGCTACTCGTTTTAAATGACACGTCACGAGATGTATCAACTTAACTAATATAAGGATAGCGTTAACGCTTAATTAATATTAACGCATTATGCAAGTTTCACGTTCAAATAATGATTAAAGAGGCGCTCAGTAAAATAGTCAGTAAAATATTCAGTCAGTAAGTAGTACAGAACACCTAGCAAGATATCATGCAACAAAGACGCGACCGTGGATTCCCAAAATGTCAAAAATACGATGACAAGGGGAGGAAAAGTATTGTTATACAACGAAGGAAATATAATTCGTTTGATATATTTTTGTATCTAGTATGGACAAACATATAAATATCAATTTTTCTTAAAATTCTTCGTTGCTTCCATTTGTACAATTTTTATGATTTTAAATTTATTTCCATAGTGGTCAATCGTTGATATAATTATTCGAATCTAATGCTATTAGTCATTTTCTCAAAATTTAATTGTTTGGAAGAAATTTGTCTAAAGCAAAAGTTTTCTATTTTGTAACTGAAAATCCATCGCTCTCGAAGGATTTTACCTGAAGGTAATAGGTAGAAATGTCTCTTTATCAAAGCTATCCAATTTGTCTCACGTTGACACAAGCAATATGGAAGCCTGCCAATTAATCGAAGCGCTGTTGCGAACTAATTACCTACGGTGAGAAGAAAAACTAGATTTTACAATCGTATCATGGCCTTGGAACAAGTCAAACTTCTGGCACATTTGATACTTTAATATAACTCAATATTCAAAACGCCGCTCTTACTATACGACGAGATACGAAATATTTTTGACAAAACATCGACTATGTAAAACATCGTCTTATGTAAAATCATCGTCTACTCCAAAGTCAAGTGGAACGAAATTTTCAAAATTTTATTCTATACTTGTACTTGTACGTTCAAGTCTAATTATATTTATATAAAATTTTGAAAAATCGTGAAGTCGAAATGTTCTAAAATACCTTGTTAAAATTGTCTTTGAATCTATTTGAGAAAATTCAATCGGATGTCCAATCAGAATACAGAGACTTGTGTACATGAATCGAAATAATGTTGCAATAACTCGGCAGTATAGTCATTTTTGCAAGTGGACCGAAAGTTTCGTTCAATGGTTGCCGGAATAAATTAAATCTTCTCCATTTCCCGCGTGGGAGGTTGAAACGTTCATCGAAATGGTAAATCGATGTTCTTCTGGCGAATCATGGTGGCACAGAGGCGCATAGTACAAACTGACCAGAATACGAATAGCAAGAAAAGCCACATCAACGGTGGACCTCCATGATCCTCGAAGACAATGATCCGAACAGGCTCAAGTGGCACTGGCTCGAATGTTATTGTGCAATACTACAAGAGGCAGTTGACCTAAATGGGCCATAACTGGCGCGGGCGTGCGGACGCTCGCATATGTGTGTCAGTACGTACACTCATTTCCGGATATTTGAAAATCGATTACATCAATAAACTACAAAGTATTATGTATCGGTTGTACAGCGTCAGTGAAACGAAACGAAATCCCGATACAGTGAATTATATCGTTAGAGAATACACGAGATTATCGTCACATTGGAACGATGATTGAAATATTACGATATTCTCGTTTGATATTGCAAAAATTTGTTATTTCAAAATGATCTAATGAAACTTTTAATACAGCAGCTTGACGCGCGTGTCGCGTTCGATATTTCATTGTCGTGTTATCGATTTTGTTCTGTTAGGTGAAAATGAAAAATCGTGCAGGTTTTCTTCTCTGATATTTGCTGAATTTCGAACGTGTATCTAAAATGGACAGCTGTATAAAAGTAGACAGTTTGTTTTGGTCGAAAGATTGTTACATCGGTTACTTTTGCGTTTGTACTAAAGGAGCGAAGGCCCTTTCACGATCCATTACTACATTGGTACTTAATGAACATAACGATATGGGTACAATGAGAAATTTGATTGGAGTTGGAACGTGCATTCGTTCGTTTGATATCATATAAACACACCTTTAAGAAGATTGTACGATTTTCACCAAGATTCGGGCTTGTTAAAACAGCAGGATGATTTAATACTGTCTTGTTACAAGAAGAAGTCGTATCAGAAATTCTATTAGTTCAACACAATTTTGTTCCTCGGCAGTAGCTTGGTGATACGCCAGATTATTACAAATGATGGAAGCGGTATTGCATCGTCGAATTGAGCACAATTACGCGAAGAAATAACTACGTATTAATTTTCACGCGCAAGGATGATAGAGACGGCTGTCTGTAACTTTTATACCCGTTATAAATTTTAATAAACTAGACACACTTCTCCCTTTTTTTAATAATTAAGCGTAGTATCCAATCCATCTAACGCAACGAAGATTGACTATTAATTTCGTATAATCATTGTGTGCGTTTGTCCCTTGATAATAGCAGCGTACCTGGAATGATTATCGCACACTTATGAAGCTAATGCACTTCATAAACTACGGATATAATCGTGTTTCGTGTAATTCGCCGCGTTAAAAAGATTAACGTGTATAATTAATTTTTAAGCACGACATCGGCTCGGTCCATTACATCATGTAGACATACACATTGTATTTCTTTGTTCCGTCACATAGGATAATCTAATAAATAGAATGATAATCGCACAATCTCGATACATATGTGTGTGTTTGTGCGTGTGTTTGCTTCGTTCGAAAGTGGAATTTATTTATAAGACAGAAATCTTCACGCGCTCTGCTAAACTGTTCATTATAATGAATTCATAGTCCAGTTGGTGATGGCGGTTTGCGGTTCCTTTTGCCTCCAAATAATTTGCCACGGATTACCTTCCCTATCGTGGATTTCCTCCGACCAATCTGTTCGGTCACGTATGACCGAAATCGACGTAACGCGACTTGAAATGTTCGCGAGGCTTTATTGACATTTCAAAGAGCGTGTTAATGGCGAAGCTCGTTTAAAAATCACGGGTTTAAACACGAGCCGGCGATCTCGTTTCGCTTTATTACGTGAAAAGCATTTTGAACGACGCTTAGGATTGTTAAAGTTAGGCATCAGATCAAAGAGGCGGGTATGGTTTGAAAATTTGTAATTTGTCACTGTAAAGTAAATTGCATCGACGACAGGGTTTGTCGAAGCTTCTGAGGAAAACAGGGAATTGGATTTGAAAGGGAAATTTTTTAATCAAACAAGGCTGATTTTAAAATTTGCAATTTTCTTTTCAAATCATCACGTCCGACGTACATACATCGACGACAGGATTGTTTGACGCACTTTTGAAAACAGTGACCTGTCTCTCAGGCATTTTACCTACGTGTTTGAAACAAGCTTTTATGCTATAACTCACTATGATCAGGGAATTTATTACTCGTGTGCGTATTAAAGTTTTGCATTCTGTTTATACGTAATATACGGTCGCATATTATGACTGTTCAATTAACTTCAAATACCAGTTTGAAATACTACGAAATGTCACGTAATATTCACGAATTTCTGTATTCTCAGTTCACGTATTACTCTATTCATTTTCTGCAATTTACGTAATTAAAAGTTACTAGGACAGTTTAGCAATCAGCTCTTGGTATATTTTAAAATTCGTTGCAAAAAGACTGTAAATGAAAAACACGTAATAATTTTTGATTAAAAGGCGAAGAGTTCTACTTATTAATTTCTAAATACCTTCCGATCGTCTATTAATTCCCAAATATTCGCGGTAATTTCTAGCAACAGTCTATGATTTGCACATGCATGGCTGTGAAATTGTGGTCACGGCACAGGAGATTGGTTCTGGAACGGATTATTATATCAATGTCTTACACGTGTAACAGGACATATGCAGATACGTCATCTACAAATTAACACACAATATTTCCCGACTATGCAGAAACGAAATTGCTTCTTCAGTAATATATATATATTTATATATATTTATATATATATACAATTATTTCTCTATTCGTATCACAGGAAATTATTGCATAAACTTCAAGGTCCAACATACTTGAGAAGTAAACGTAAAAGGCTACGAGTGTTGCGCACGCACACACATACACAGACAATGCATATTTTCATGAAATCAAACGTGCATGCATTGTGGCAACAGGCGAGCGAACATCGATTTTCGATAGGCGATACTCGATACACCTCGTAGCATCTTCCCGATCTGTTCCTTTCTCGCTCTTCCTCCCTCCCCCAACCCTTCTTTCACCCTTTATTTTTCTCCGTCTTCCGTATTCTCCGCGGGGTTGCTTCGTTTCGTTCTTTCTACTTGATGCTTTCCTCTCTTGTTCCTCGTTCTAAATTCACCGAGCGAAGAAAGAAGAGTAAACACGCGCACGTTCGCATTGTCCCGCGGTAGACAATAAAAATTGGCCGTGACGTTAAAAAAAAAAAGAAAAAAAAGACGCGACATATACAAATAAAAAATCGAGAGTGGTACGTACATTTTGTGGTCTATCGCGTAGTTTCGTGTACGTCGAAGGAACAGCTGCTGATTTGCTTTTCTCCTTTTCTTCTTTTTTTCTTTTTGCTTTACATTCTTTGCTTCAATAACAGTGGACAGGATTTCGAAGAGAATGTAGGGGACCTAAATCCTCTCGATATTCTAGTGTTTGTTAGTATAAGAAAGTCAACAGCAGTCGATAGGAGAGAAATGATATTTTAGGTACTCGTCTTTAATACAACTCGCTTCCTTCAAGCAAATTGATAGACTTTTGTTAATTTAAGACAAAAGTTTCACCGACTATTCGTTTCCATTTTCTGACTTTAATCCCAGTATCTTTAGTACTTCTTTTTACTTGTAGTAACTTCTTATCGTCGAGGTATCTCTTTTTGAAAGATCAACTACATTATGTATAATTTGTAATAATATTCAACATTTTTGATTGTCGAACATTCTCTGTGCTAAAAACCTAACACATCGAAATGGAGAATGAGGGAGAGTTTTTTGAACAACATTGAGAGTTTCTTCGAAAGCTTATGGTGCCGAATCAATATGAAATTTTTTGAGGATGGAGGGGAAAGCAGAAGAATGAAATTTTAGTTTCAGATATTTATTTATTAGTTTCCGAGATATTAATACGTCCGCAATGAAATATAAACAATTTTATACATACTGAAATCTTTGATACATACTTTCGACTCTTCTTTTCTTGTCGTTACAATATCTGTTATATTCAAATTTCCTTTAAATGTAATCTCTTCAATTTTTCAAAATCAATTCAAGCTTCTTTTTTCCCGTACAATAGAATTTTTTTCTATAAATTTAATTTCAATCAATTAATAACGTTATACTACGCTTAATTTACACAATGAAATTAAATGTTTTCTATATTCCGGTATGCTACGAAATCTTGAGTACCATGAAAATTTACTATGAAATCAGATCGAAGGCAATTCAAATCTATCACTTTATAGGAAATATTTTCCTCTCTGTCTAAAGTTATTCTACACAAAGTATACCAAAGAGTTAATACTTGTTTGCTATGGAAGAAATAACTGATTGAGAATCAGTTCGATCAGTTAATAAGTCACGGACTCTCGAATAGGAAATAGTATATCGCAAGTGAAGAGGAAACGAGAGCGTGGTGGTCTTGAAAAGAAACCTCTTGCCTATCGCGAGATATTTTTACTATTTTTCTCCTGTTGCCTCTTTGAATGTCAGATTTCCATCGGTGCAGAAGATGAGGAAAAAAGACACCGAAATATGTACTTCTTCCGGTCAGCAAACCCGAAGGTTGAACAGATTTTCGATAGCCAGACTGTCGGAAATTCTGTAGCGAAATATTCTAGTTGTTACATTCTTCAGAACGGAACCCTAAAATCAGACTATCGTCGATCGTAATTATCATACGCGTGTATTTCGATTTCTGTAACGAGAAAGTAATAATAAAAAGAAAAAAATAAGTTGAACAATTAACTAGCACGATAAGCGTGTTGTTCTCGTGCAGAAAATCTCAAAATTTCAAAGAAATTATTTTTAAAGTATTGAAAATGATTATGCAAGAATTGTAAAAATAATCAGTTGAAAGGGCAACGTGAAATTTGTTATTTCACATTGACATCTGAGTTTTATGACGTTTTTGTAATTACATATATGTATAATTTAAACCATTCGTATTAATGTAATAATATTATATTAATACGCGATACAGAGAGTTTATAAATTTCAATACTAGCAAGTACAAGAATAATTAATTATTTTCAACCTTTGTGATACTGGTTTCATTGTTTGCTCGACCGTTCAATCGACAATAATGACCGTTTGACGTCAACGAATTTTCATTGTGGGAACAATACATCAGAAATGAGAGCTTCGTGTACGTTTCTAATTTTGCAACTTTGTCAATCTCTCATTTACTCGAGTCGAGTTCTTTCTACAGTTTCATTTCTACGCGCTCTGACGTTCCCAACATTTATTTGAAAACGTGAATTTAATTCCCGCGAAGTGAAATAAATAATTTAGCCGCGACGTGTTTTGAAAATCATTATCTCGCCCGACTTCCATTTCCATTCGCGTGGACTTGAAAAAAGAATGATTTATACGAATTTTGTTGCCGCGCTATCAGTTTGCGTGATATTGTTAAAAAGAAAAAAAGAAAAAAATTCTAAGGAAAATATTCATGAAGAGTTGCGAGCGTTTGCTCCAGTATGGGTGAACACGCAGTGCGTGTGCACCGATACTTATGCCGGGAAAACTAATTATAGCTGTTCATTTCCATAATTAGAACAGACAGCGGCGTAAATATTGCATTAGGGATGATGCGACGCTTGTACTTATCGATTAAGGATGATATTTACCGAAGAACACAAGGACAGCGATTTAATGCTTCCATATCTAAAAATACAAGGTACATATTCTTCACGGAATATTTAGACATTTAAAGAAAAATGAAATACTATATATATATATATATACGAAATATGAAATTTTCAACTACGCTATTTTTTAAAAAATCACTGGAAATCAAATTAAATCGCAACTTTAAATCCCCCGTTTAACGTTTAAGATTTAACTCAAACTGCGTCGTTTGTTTCATCCAGTAGCTGCGACCATCGCGTCGGTACACGATCAATTTATATCACTTATCTGTTCTAGGTAGCAGACGGTCCCTTCCGGTGGAGATCGACCGGAATCTATCAATGCCCGATCGGCTCGATCGTCCGGTATTTTTCACTGCAGAAGCTAGACTGTGCCTGCTGTGGATGTAAGACCTCCCCGGTCATTTACGTGAGTAGCCATCGACACTTATGATAAATTGTCCTGCGCCGTCTTATCTTCCACACTTCGAGCCGAGTTGTCTAAAAAAAAAAAGAAAAAAAAATTATCTACGACCCTTTGGGAAACGATAAGCGTCGTGTCGTTGGTTGAATCGAAACCAGGCGGGAGTGGCGCTTTCCGGGATGGGAAAAGGTTGTTCGTGTCGAGGATAAACGAGGGGATGAGACAGTGGGTGCTACGCGCGGCGATTAAGTCGCCGGGACCTCGAGGAAAATCTCGGAACTGCTCGTTGATGAGTCAAAGTCGAGTACGTGGAAATGTTGGTCGAAAGGATTACACCACTTACTGCCTTTCTCTTTTTCTCGTCCCTTCTTTTCCCCCGGTTCTCCCACTGGTATAAAGGCAATCCTTTTTTTCGTATTCATACAGTCGAGCAACCACGCTCCGCGAGAACTACTCGGCGGTGTTCGTTGCTCGTACGTGCAATCGAAAAATTTATTCAAAGTTCATGCGGCCATTTCCTGCACGTTCGTGCGAACGTACGCTGACACGAAAATTACGCGGAAAGAGGGAGGTACGGTTGTTGCAGGGGTTGCTGCAGTTAGGTAAACACAGGCACACGACGGGTGGTTGGGTAGTGTAGGCGAGGCGAGGGCTTATGTTCAATTTGGAGCTTGGACTAAACGCGTCGAAATAAACGAGACTGTCCGGGGGAAATAAGATTTCGGTAACAGATTATCGATCATGTTGCAGCAGCTGTGGGGATGATTGTTGAGAACGTGTTTGTAATTATATTTTGCAATATATTACATATATTGGAATATATTATATGAGGAATCTGCGAATTTCTAATTTCGTTCCATTTCCATAATATCAAATTTTTGCAGACATATGAAAGTAGATACGAAATTTAATGTACTGTTGATTAATTAATATGTAAAGGCTGTAACGAGTACAAAGATGTACGAGTACTTTTTCCGGCTTACAAAATGTACTATAGGTGCAAATTTTCGTTACTAAAATTCAATTACCTTTCGTAATGAACATCGATTTATTTGGCATACCGGATATCAAGTATAAGAATTAACGTGAAATTTAATTTAATATCGCCGAAGAAATAAACGCGGCGTGATAAAGTAAAGCAGTTATACGAACAAGTTAGGCTGGCTATGACACGCTCGCTTCCCTTAAGCAGATTCACGAGGTTACGGGGTCTATCTATCCTCGCACAGCCTAGATATGCAAATTTTTAGCAACTACGTGCTTGGATAAGTTTGTGATCCGTGTTTATCCCCATGCCCTCAAAATCGTATGTTTCTCTTTGAAATGACTTTGTTTGAGAAAGTTCCGCAACATTGACTGTGATTCTCGGGACGTTCAAGCGGCTTGCACGTCAAATACGATTCGATATAATGTACATTCACAAAACGTGATGTTAGATTTACGATACACGATACACGACACCACCGTACGCGAGATGTGTGTTCGGTCTAATCGTATTTCTTCTTTTGTGCACGAACAATGCTAATATCAACGGTAATGCTAACCATTTGAAACAACAGGGAATACGTAACGTTGCAAGACACTGTATCCAGCTTCAGTTTCACTCGCGTTAATAACTCATTTAGCCGTAGTCAATTCAAAAGCGACCAATATCTCGTTAATTAATCTTCAATTCTATGCTATCGAAAAGGGGAGAACGAGTACGGGAAAACGAACTGCAACGTGTAGATATACACGATCGATATAAAATTAATTTCCTACAGTATAGGGAAAAATAAAATTTACTTCAATGCATAACAGATGATACCTATAGAAAAAGGAACGAATGCACAATTCGTAGTTGAAAGTTATACTCGACGAAGTACATTATTAATTTTCGAATTTTAACGGAGAATGTAAAACACGAAGTGAAATCAAACACTCGAAATTTCAATATATCTGAGATGCTATTTTGAAAGTTAATGAACAGTTGTTCGTGCAATTTCTAAGATTTTTGCAAAATCGAACGGAGAACGTTCGTTTAACAAGCTCTCGAGTCTGAAAGCTATAAAACTTACAACATCATGACGAAACAACAGCTATAGGAACGTTCGAAAGCAAGTAAGGGATTGAACACCGTGATTGCGACGAACTTGAACTGGCCATCTCAGATTCAACGAACTTCTGGTAGCGGAAACTGCACGCTGACTGCAACAGACAGAATTTGAGATGCTCCCATAAAGGTGGTCATTACTTAAGAAACTATAGTTCGGACCTAGCCAGGGACTCATCTAGACTCGGCCAGTACTCAGACCTAACTGAAGATACCTCGAAGTTGTGGTTCCTAGACGAAACCATGGACACGAGGGAGTCGACCGGACCAACTAACTTACATATATAGACGAGCTCTGTGTACGTAGAGGCATTCAGAAATTGGAAGCGAAAACGTACGAAAATTGACAGAACGCCGATCGAGAATCTGAATTCAACAAATTTCAGCAAAGACAGACAGAAGACATCGAGTGACATCGTGGAAATAATAAGGAACATTTAAGTGATCCACCGGTGTACGACTGTAAAGACTTGGAGGATCCAGCTAGAAATCAGGGTAAAGACGAGTGAAAATGACTTTTCACACGGATAATTATAACGTTTCTCCGGAGTATTGTTTCTGGGAGAACTTTAGCGCAGAAGTCGTTAGTAATTTAATTCAATTTAAGTTGAGAGCGTCGCTAAATCAACAGTGTATTATCACAATATATAGTGACGTTCCGATTTGAGATAAGATCAATATCTATGCAATTGATGGCACTGTTTCACGCTTGAAAGATAATAAAATCACACGCAAGTTGATTGCACGATAGCACGGGAGTTCACTGTGTGTTGAAAATTGAAATTGATATCTTGTTACTCGAAATCGCGAGAAATTGGTTTTATAGTTTTTACCCGTGTAGACGATGCGTCGAAGTGTAAAAATTTCCAGATGCTCTCGTTCCATTTTGCTTTGATTATCCAGGTTATCGAACCATCTGTTGTCTCGAAGCGAATAAATTCTGATAGAAACTGAAATTCTGAGAAACGACGCGATAAGGTCGATTGAACGTGTCAACAGTGAAAATGAACAGGCTGGGAAGTAGACGCGATGACGAAACTTTTCGTGTACACGGCAAACATTTATGCTTCGACAAGTTCTTTAACGCAAGGCAGGCGTGTTGAAAAGATTTGTCGCCATAGTGACCGTGTTGCGTAACACGGGTCACACCTTATTCATACTTTCTTGGAAAATTGATCGTTTTCGTCATTTTCAAGTTTCAATTTTCAATTACCACTTTCGAAGTTGCATTATACACGCACGTTTGCAAAACAAACTAATTAGGGAGAGGTCATTTTCTCGATGCAACGGTTGCCCCAACGAGTCGGCAGAAATATTCCTCACCTCCCCTTTAAAGAAATCTCATTTATATACAATAATTTAAAAAAAAAGTATCGCGCAGACTCGCGGAAAATCATCCATTTCGTATCTCTTTCGTAATAATAACGCGCTCTCGAGATATAGCGCAACACGTTACATTTTATTCCGCGTTATTACCACCGAGAGATCGATATTACCTTCACGAGCCGAGGAGGGATTAACGGAAGCGCGACAGGCTGAAATTATTTGATGTGACAAAAATTTAACGAGCCTTACATCCACGTCGAGAGACCCTCGAGTATAAAGCACCATCCACAACGTACACCGACGTACAGGAAATTTTTAATAGACGGGGCGCTTCGTCTAATCGTGATGCACGGGCCCGAAGATCGAGACCGCTGTCAGCGAGTATCGAGATCAATGAGCCGAAGCGAAATAGACCATCGACGGGGAAGATTGCGTGAATTCCACGTCTGATTGTCGGAGAGTGGGCCGCTACACCTTCGTTCAACTTCGCGAGCCCGACAATCGTCGTTAATGGCCTGGCATCTCTCGACCTGGAATCCCTGCTTCTGACGACGAGACATTATACGGGGTGGTGGTGAGGGTGGAGAGGGAAAAATCTTGAACGTTGCGAGGAAGAGGGAGAAGGAAGCCGGAAGCGAGTGAGACGTTCGACGAATTTAATCGCGTCACGTTGATCGCGCACGTTTCTGCGCCAGTGTTTCGTTAGAATTCCAGTCCATTTTCGAACTATTGAACGCGCTTCCGCGTTCTGGCTGCAGGTGGTAAGGATAATACGAATTTTCATCTTCGTCGTGTCCCTTCGTGATACGGACGCGGGCGATTTAAACTGAAGCTCGTAGTCGCCGTTCCCCACCGTGTCAGGGAAATAAATCCTCCTCCTGCGACCGACACATTGATGACAGATCGCGAGGTTTTGAAAAATCGAGAGATTTTTCAGGGTCTTCGTGAGATTCGGCGAAAAGGAAATTTTCGTGACGTTGAAATCCGGGGAGTGGATCTTTGAACTTGGCAGTTTTTAACGACGAGTCTTTTTTTTTTTTTTTTTTTTTTTTTTTTTGATCGAACGATGAATACGTCGTCGTTATAGTAAAAGTGAAGAAAAAGCATCCTGGTAAAAATAAAGAAAAAATTCCTATAGGTAGTGTATCAAATATTTCAATCAAACAGAATTTCATTGAAAAGCGTTTTACGTTGTTCGTATTTTCTGATGGATTTCGAAGGAAACGTTTGGTTTTATGAATCTTTCAGTTTTGATGGAAATATTTCGAAAATTACCTTCAACATTACCATTGAAACGAATTTCAATGTCTCTGTGATCGAATTATTTTCGACAGTAGTAATCGCGTCTCGGATCGATCGGGTTTAATGAAAAATTCGAGAAAACCGTTCCCGAATCGATAAAATACAATACGTCGAGGAAGGTGGATAGACAGACAGACATTTTACACGTTATATCTTCTCGTCTGTCATATTTTACGCGAGAGATGCAACACATGTTGGCCGAGTCAACGTTTGAAATGTTCACGGGACCTGAAACTATTACTGTCTCTGTAACAGATCGTTCATGTTCCGGTGTTCGCGTGACATTCCATGGGAAATTGCGTAAGTCGAAGGAAATGAGACAGAAGACGTACGATGATACCCCGTTGCGGAGAAGAATCCAATAATTAGGTTTTCAAAAATAATACCTACATTCGAAAATAGAGAAAATTCCCGTCAAAAATTTGTATCTCTCTATACTTTTGCTATTTCCGTTTACACGTTTATTATATTTGTTCAAATTCAACTTGTCGTCGTGAAATATATATATAAACCTTTCGGCGGTTTATTTATTCGCTACGCTCGGCGAGTGTAAACGCGAATTGCGTACGATTCAACAAGTTGAACGCAAACGGTTGAGAAGGGAACGGAAACTAACTCGAAAAGTGGAAACAATAAAGAGGCTTCTCGCCGAAGCGGGATCCAGACGATCGTTGAATAAAGATTTTCACCTGTTCTTCGTAAACACCCGCATGCTCGACTACCGTTATCGTTCGCTCGTGTTCGTGAAACCATTTACACAACAACCGATAATTAGTTTTCATCAGACCGTGGTTATTCCCACGAGTAGCTTTAATCGCCGTTATAGTTAATCAATTGAGAATGAAATGCACATATAATATTATATAAAACGGCTGCTGTATGATGTAGCTTCTCTCCTCAAACGAAGACTATATTATCAATAGGACGTTGTACTTAATTTTTATTTCAGCTTACGTAGAAATATATCTTTCACTTGGATAAAGTTTATCTTTATTTGCGTAAAGTTTGTTGGTAGAAGTATCTTTAAGCGTTTGGTAAAATTTTATCCGATAGTTAAACCGTGTAATTTAACGGACGGTTGAGCCAGCTTTTACTTTGGGACGATAGCTCTTTGTTATTTATGTTTTCTCGGTTGCTTTGCACAGCCGTTCGCCAGCTAATAACGCTAATGAATTGCCAAGTCACTGGCTGCGGATTATAAATTTCTCATTCGCTGGAAATTTCTCACTTTACGAATTTTACCTCAAGTTGATGAAACGAACTACGACGTGTCGTTTGTAAAATTTACCGTGCCGTTTTCACTTGTTTTATTGGCAAACTTGTTGCCGTCGTGCGGGATAGTTTATTAACTCTCGTGGCACGTGGCGCGTAAAATCTCGCGAGTAACATTCAGAAAATAATGCGAATGCTGATTATATCCCGACACGTTAATGAAATTATGCGATTCAACCGCGTGTACTTTGTTCTTATATACACAATTTTCCAATGAATTCGTTCGAGCGCAATCACAATTTTTCGCGAGTGTAATTGAAAAGAGCGCGAGCCAAATGAAAATTCATTTCGTCGAGCAAATATCTATCGCGTGTGGTATACTTTAAATACGAATTAACTTCGCTAAATCGTTGACGCTGAAACTATCAACGACTAACGTGTAAAGCTTCATCAGAGAAACGAAAGTACGACAAATGGAAGAACAATTTACAAAATTACATTTCTGTGAAAACTCATCGTGGTCGTAATTCGAGCACCGTGGTAATTGCAGTGTGATTCTGCGTCTAATTTTTAGAACTGTGCGACAACGCGTGAACATCCGCCGAGTCTACCGATAAAAATTGATCGCGTGCAGGTTTAATATCGCCGGGTTAATTTGCTGTAAATCCTCTTTGTACCCTTCCTTTCTTCCTTCGTTCTCTTTCATTCGAATCGAAATTGTCGCGCGCGTTTCAAGCGAGGCATAGACAGGTTTGGAGCCGTGCCGATAACGCATTAATCCTGCAGAACGGCAAATATGTTCGAACGAATGTCACGCTTTCATTGAGAGTTTCATTGTGCCCGGCATAAAACTGCCGGGGAGGAAGCGAAACGAACACAATATATAATATGACGCGGAGCGGAGACGGACGGTCGGTACCAATACGAACGCCGTTTGGACGATTGAAAAATCGGTGGAGACGCAATCCACGATCCACGATCCACGTCGTAGACACGCTCGCGCTGCGATTCAATGCCTCCGCCTCACTCCCCCTCGGAGACTGAATGTGTCGCTAACTACATCAGCTTATCTCGAAATTTATACGGCGATTGGTCCGGAGGAATTTAATAAACGGCTGCGTCAACACTTTGCGAGCCACCGGAGTCAGCGGAATTACATTTACGATACGTTTCTGCATCGATACGAGTCCATTGTGTTTCATTTTCCTGCTTAATACCGAGAGTTTTATCAGTTTGGCTGTGTTGGAATAAAAACCACTATCTAATAACTACACTGCGGATTTTTAGGTTTTTAGGTTATTCGCGGGGAAATTGACAAAGGTACGTGGAACATTCGCTGATACAATACAGCAGTCACTCTCGTTTCTTTGATTTCGTAGTTCATGGAAAATGCACGAAAATCCGAGCAGTTGGATAGAAAATCAAACACGTTTGGAAGTTATTTTTAATTAATTCTTTGAATTGAAGAGAACTTGAATTTCCGTTGAAATTGATACAATTTGGTATGTAAGTTATCTCTCAACAATGTTATTTCGTTTATGCGTACTGTGAGATAGTAATTAATTGATAGTTGTTACGATTCGTTCGTGGAAAATCTGGTAGGTAGAAAGACATAAAGAACGCACGCGATACGTTGTTACATACAGTGGATGAAATTCGATCACGTTCGTTAAAATATGAAATTTCATAAACATTAGCAGTCTGGTTATTATCAAATTCTTAACGGTGATGATGTAATATAAATTATTCAAGGCTGTTCTTATTAAATACGGATTATTATCAAGCAACGAAACGAAACGCATAGGAAAAGTATTTGAATGGACAATAGAAAATAACGATTGAATAAAATAGAATAGACACCGTGTAATTATAAAGTATCGTCTCACTCGGAGCAAAATGAAATTTGCAACAGAATGTCTGAGAATGTTCTTCAGTGTGCGATAACGATCGTCTAACAAACTGCTTGCACCTGCGTTACCAACGATTTACGTAATACGTAGACCAGGCACTGAAACTACAGTTTCACCAAATACACGTTATCGAACTCTCGGTCTTTCTACACCTTTCCACGCCGTCGTCCTCATTCCGTCAGCCTCGAATTCCAGTATCGACTGAATCTCATTTGTAAACTTCTTAGGAAACACCAGAATCTGCAAAATCCCCGTTTGGCTCGCGCGAGTGCTTCGAAATTTCCCTCCGCTACCTTTGCCCTGGTTCCCTCTCCCTGAAAACCTGAGGGAACAGCAATTCGCACTTCGCCACTTATCATCCGCATTAAGAATTACAACTTCATCGGATGAATTTTCCGTTCTATATTCGTGCCATTTCCAAAGCGAGAAAAAAAAAAGAAAAAAGAGGAAAAAAGAAAGAAGAAAGGAAAAAGAAGATACAAGTTGTCCTCAAGCGTTTGACCATCGCTTATTCGTCGCTGCATAAAGCAAACGAATTGGAAAAACTGTCGACGAACGAAATATTGCGATATTCGATCGTGGAAGGAAATCGAGACGGAGAGCGTAATGGCACGGATCAAGCATACGTCGGAGGAAACGAACACACCTTATCATCCTGTCATTGGTATCGAGAGGAGGACGAGGTATTGGGCGAAGCCAAGGTGGATCGATGCCTTTCGCTGCGTACGCGGTTAACGTCGTTCCCCCGGAGGGACGCGCGTTATTTCTATATAGATGGCAATGAAACTCGTCTCTTGGTCCACACGTTTGGGCCAAGCGAAAAACGGTGTGAACGCACCCAGAGGCCGCGTGAGCGAGCAGGCGGCAGGCAGGTACGTACAGGGGCCAGGCTTGCCAGGAGAGCGTAGGTGAGCTGAAATAGATCGATGGACGTGCTGCGCACGCAAGTACCTCCGGTTGTAACCCCTGCAGGGGGTAGGGAGAGCCCCATGCTCCTGGGTAGGGTTATCAGAGAACGAGGAGAAGGGATTGAGCATGGGGGGGTAGGGGGTGGAACCGGGAGAAAGCGAGACAAAGAGAAAGGAGGAACGCCGGGACAGAGAGAAGAATGAAAAGCGGAATTACGGCGAGGAGAAGAAGGAGAGGGCGAGGGAGGCGGAAGAGAACCCTCTGCCTCGACGAGAAAAGGAGATATACCGAATCGTGAACGACGAACGTTAGGCGAACGCGTCCTTGATCAGACGGGGATGGAATACTGGACTGGAGTGGAAGGAAGAGAATGAGTGAAAGACGCGCAACGCGGCCGTGTGCGGTTGAAATGGAAAGAAACAGCGAGGGGACAGTAAGACGCAAGTAACGTGGAAGGGGATCAGAAAGAAGAGAGAAGGAAAAGAAAGGACAAAGAAAGGAACGGCGTCTTATGGCGTTTATGAGAGAGAGAGAGAGAGAGAGAGACGTCACCTTAAAAAGTTTCAGTATCTCCCCGTAAAAAGAAGCCGTACGAGGTAAATACGAACCCGCAAGGACGAAGCTGGCGTAGAATCTGGGGGTTGATACGCGCGTCGGGTTAGAGAGAGAGAGGGTTGTGTGCGCGCGCGTGTATATATATATATATTTGTGTGTGTGTGTGTGTGTGTGTGTGTGTGTGTGTGTGTGTGTGTGTGTGTGTGTGTGTGTGTGTGTGTGTGTGTGTGTGTGTGTGTGTGTGTGTGTGTGTGTGTGTGTGTGATACGCTGGAGTGGGAGGAGCATGAGGACGAAGAGGAAGAGGGGAACTTGCGGAGCAGGAAAGGAGATGGAAAACGGACCAGCCGGGTTATTGGAGGAGGGTGACAGGGTGGGAGCGCGAGGAACCGAGACGGAGAAAGACGGGCACGCGACGGCATCTCACCTGTTTGCCAACCCGCCAGTCTAGTTTACGCGCCCGGTCATCCGCCGGCTCTACAAGTGGGTATTTTCACTGCGACCCGTTAGACGCGCGCTCCTTCGGCACCGCGTACGAACGCTCGTTTTCCTCGCCGTTTCGTCGCGCATTCACCCCCCGCTCGTGCTTTCCTCCGTGTCTTTTCGGTTTCTTTTTTTTTTTTTCCGAACACGAACGCTTCGCACGGAGTCCTCGAGTCTCCGCTTCGGGGAGATTCAAATCTTCCATCGGTGGACTGGGTGACGGAGGCACGGAAACGGTGAGTACTCGAGGGTCACCGCACTTTGGACGATCGGTCGATCAGCGACCAGCGAGAGACGGATCATTCGGTTCACGATGTATGAGAAATAGTGTGACTGTCCGATACTGGTTGGTAGTAGTACGATGTTTATGGCGCGTTCGACGATCGAGAGCGCGAATTGGCCTGATCTACGGTTAGGTGGTGTTTTCGAACGATCGATACGGCTGTTAGCGGGTCTTTTATTGGGACACCGTTCGTAGAGAGTGATCTGTGAGTCGTTTGTTCAGATTCGAGTGACTGTTGCACAATTGGTGTCGAAAGGATTGATGTTGGGTAATATCGAGACACAACGTGCGACTATTTAAATAACATAGAGTACGATTTTTTCTCGGTTTTATATACTGTCACGTTGATATTTGTGTCGAATTTCTACGAGAATCAATATCACGAAATTTCGTTGATCCATGCTCGTGGAGTAGTATCGTGGCCGAGCTTTTCACAGTAGAGAGGAATAATTCGAGGAATCTTTGTCCGGTGTCCGAGTGTCTGCGACCCTCTGTGCATTCTATTTGCTTTCTGCGTGTCACGATTATTTGCATACACTTCATTCAACGAGTCTTTCAGTTCCCAACAACTTTCAGGTTAAAGTATTTTGCTTTGCTCTCTTTTCCTTTGCTTTCATTCGAAAGGAAAAAGGAAAAAAGAGAGAGAGAGAGAAAGAGGAAGGAAAAGGCGGATGAAAGAGTGAAAAGAGAGAGAGAGAGAGAGGGTGTGGATGAAGGCCAGCGCATTTTCGCGAATAAAAAAGGTAATCAGGCAAAAGGGTGTCGAAGGTAATCGAGTGGGCGAAATGGTGCCTTGCCGCTCGATGAAAAAGTTTCAACCATCGAGCCCTAATTTTGAAGGCCGGAGGTCGCAATTTTCACAGCGCGGTTGTTCGTTTTTAAATAAACCGAAGGTGGTTCAGGACGGGTTTCTGTTTGTCGCTTTGTATTCTGTTCTCGTTCCCTATACGCGCAGTCGTACTGCGTTTGAAATAAATTTTCATTGCCGATGCGAATAAACTTGTCGACAGATATCAAGAAACAATAAGTTTGCCAATGGTTCATCGACTGATCTCGCGGGAAAAGAGAGACACAAAATTTCAGAATTTCGCGAGATTTTTACAATTTTCCAAATTTCTATACTTAGCTGAGATTTCGACGCTTGAGAAGTTTCGTACGAGACGCGAGAGTCATTTCGATCGGATGTGTATTAATTTTTATCATTTTTCAAATCGAATATCTTTATCGCGCAGAACGATCTCGCATAGAGATAAGTCGCATCGCGTTAGAGTTGAATTAGAGTGTGAAAGTATCGAAAGAAGTAAAAATGGAAAGATATAAATGACCCGTTGGCGATTCGACAAACTTTCGAACATAAACGCAAGAAGATATCAATCAAGAGGCGATCCGTTGCTGAAAGAAAAGCATCGACGATGACTTATTGTGGAGCGGATCGAATAAATTTGATTTATCGCCGGAGTTTGATTCATCGCGAGGCAAACAGTTCCTCGCTGGTCTTTGTAATTCCGCAATCCCTGCGGATTTTGCACTCGTTGCAAATCCTTATCCTCGTTCTCCTTCTTCGCCAACCATCTATTAATTACAGTTATACTATTTAATTACACTCTCATTATGTATTATTTAGTTATAGTTTTATCATGTAGTATTTAATTATAATTCGTGTCGAAAAGTTTGAATATTTCAATCTGAAAAGTAGCAGCGCAGTTAATCCTGTTCCTGCGATTACTTTTCCTTGTAATTTTCTGCGGCAGAAAAATGAAGCTCTTTAAATGTAAAGGAAACGTTTACGTTATGTGTGGGATAAAATGAGTAAATGAGAAGAATTGTTGAAATATCAACGTTGGGAAATATGGTAACATGCAGAGTGAACTTGACATGATTAATTCTTATTTTTCATTACTAATAAATTAACAGGAATCTTTAGCCTTTCGATGTTTTTATGCCTGTTCCTCTTTGAAGCCATCTTCGATTTTGTTCAGTAATTTATCATGTCTGTTCCAGAGTTTCTTTCTTACAAATTTAATTTACACAGAATACGTAGGAAAAATTTGATCGCGACACCTTTAAAAATATTTTGATTAATTTATACTGTAGTAACAAACATGACATTCTATAAAATTCTATATTTTAATTTAAAATTCTCACTTTGTCCGAAAATTTTTTAATACCTACTGAATATTTCAATCGTTTTGTCAACTGAATTATATCGTTGAATCATTGTTCGAAACTGAATCCACTCGTCACTGATACGTTCATCGCGCGTAATTTCACTTACGTTTCACGTGAAATTTCACGAACGAAAGCAGAAACTAACTGTGCTTTGTTGGCAGTGTGTGGCCGATCCGCTTAAGCGTTTACGCGCTTAGGATTGTGCAAAACTCTCGAACGCTCGCCCTTCGTCTATGGTTACACGAAAATGCTAATCGAGAGCTTCTTGGTTATCTCGCAATTATTTTGGTAATCTATCGTCCCTGTAATTTCTGGCGAGACAACGCCAGCCACGTAACAACAGTGATTTAACTTTAATTTGTTCGACCGTCCCTCCCTCTCAGCACCTCTCTCGTTTCCGTTGTCGTTGAGTGCCGGCTTTAATTAAAGCGTCATTCACAATTAAGAAAAATTCGTACAAAGGGCACTCGGTATTTCTTAATTTTGGGTATTACAGCTTCGAAGCTTCTTCTTGGTAAGCTGGCGTAGTCGTGTGAAAAGCGAAGGAGAAAGAAGTAATTCGAGGACATTCTTTGTTTTCTCTTTCGAAATTTTTCTCAGCTGTTTCGTGCCTATTCATTCGAACATCCTAGCAGTATCATGTTGTATAAATTGATATTGTCTATCAAGGTCCATCAAGGTCCTTTGAATTCATAGATCGGCGAATTGTTACAAATTCAATAGATCAAGAAAATAATAAATTAATAAAAATTTACTCTGATGTTATAGTAAAATTTAACCGCGTAATTAATTACGAAAATTCTACTCTAAATCCAAAGTATAATTCGCAAAAGGGGATCGTGACACCAGACTGTGTTATAATACTAGAACGCGTATTCATAATTGAACGAAGAATGCAAATATAATGAAAAAAAAAAAAATCATCTCAATCGTTAGATCAGTCAGTGGATTGGTTTTTTTCCATAATTTTTTCCGCAATATTTTTGCCATAGTATTCTCCGTAAAAGTGAGTTCAAGCTAAAAGCTACAAACGTGTGTATTAAAGTAGCAGCCGTTTCGTTGTAATTTCATACCATTTCTCACGTCTTTGTAGTCGTTTCTCGTATCCTGGTGATTGCTTGCATGCATATACCATAAATTGCTTCCGCGATACTTCGTATTTTTTTGAGTTCTGTTTCCTCTTTTCTCCGACATTAATTTCTTACCTCGCCCGGGGAGTTGGAGTAATTTTCATCGCATGCACTTCGCGATAAACACGAAAGGATCTTGATAAAGGGAACCGTTTTCATGATATTGATATCGTTACAGAACAGGATAATTATTTGGTGTAATTCAAGGGTCAGTTTGTTGTTCTCCTTTGTTTTCCCGTTTTTGATACGCATTACTAATGAACAATCGAGCGTGCTGCTTTTGATTGTGCAACTAGCCACGATAAATATGGTCCAAGCCTCTCCATTGTGAATAATACAGTTAATAAATCTCTCATTTATTTATTCATAATTACCTAGACAATAAAGTTCATTATTAATCCTAAAGTGTAAAATTCGTGTCAAGAGGAATTGGAATACAAGGAATTTACAACAAAAGCTTCCAAGGGTATACCGTAAATCTATAAAATTTCGATGAAAAATTACAAATTGATCGTTTCGATCGCTTTTTGATGGTTCCAGAATGTTGCAGCTTCAGAGAATTTATTTCTTCGGATTTTTACAGAAATGACTAACGACAACGACCCGATCGAAATTTAATTCAATTCGACGACTTTAGACTAGGGTGAGATTCGACGAGAAAAGAATCGAAGATGAGAAACTACCAAAATTCTCTGAAGCTGATATAAAATCCAGAGCGGAAAGATGCAACTTCGAAACTATCGATCAGTTTCTTGAGCACGTTGCCAGCCATGTCGGATTCATCTTTCGAAAGTTTCGCGGTATCGATCGATCCGTTTCGAAACGAAAAACTTCTCCAACTTGCGTTACAAATTCGCGAAATCTATCGAGTCCTCACTCTTGCAAAAAAAAAAAAAAAAAAAAGAAAAATCGGAGCGAAACAGCAAAAAATGAAACGGTCGGAGAATGAAGTAAAACAAAGTCAGAAGATTCTCGCTTAGCTGCCCTTTCAATGTTTGATCGTGCTACTTCGTAAAATATTCGTCTGTCGTAGTCGAGCGTTTTGTGTTGCGTGAGAGACGGGCGGATCAAAAATACGGAGAGGGAAGGAGAAAAAGAAAAAAAAAAAGAAAGCACGCACGATGGAGGGAAAATAAAGCGTGCTCCTTTTCGTTCGCGATAAAAATTCAACCGGGCCGGCGGTAGTTGCCGACTTTTCCGTATAACCACGGCCTGCGCTTAATATCGAAACCACGGCGCCGTGCACTTTCCAATAACTGGCCGGCCTGACCATCGAAATCGATGCAAATGAACCGTTTATTGGGGGAAAATATGCCGAACAATAGGTAGAAACGTGGCGCAGCTAGCGTTGCGATCGTGGCCCCGTCTAATCACTCGCTGCCTTGCATTTTCCTCCTCGAAAAACCGACTTATTTTATGCCAGATATATATATTTCTATATATATATATATATTACTATATGTATATATTCTATATTTCTATATACATATATTCTATATTTCTATATACATATATTCTATATTTCTATATACATATATTCCATATGTTTCTACATATATATATTCTATATTTCTATAGACATATATTCTATATATTTCTACACACACACACACACACACACATATTATAGAGTTAAAGTATAAATGATATTCGTGACGAAACAGTGAATATTAGTGATAGGCAAAGAACACAGATTAATACCTCACATAAACTCTAAATGCAATTAAAGATAAAATAACTACAACTACAGGTTACGACTGTATAATTCGACATATAACGTAATATAATAATATGTAATACTTGTAACATAATAACATAATAATATGGCTTATAACCACATACGATAACAATCTACGATACTACAATATATGTAGAAACGTTGAAAAAAATCGCTCGCTGATTTATTATCACGTAATTGACGTAATTTCGAATCGACGAACGTCGATCGGTATTGAAAATTTCAACCGTGCGACGAATCGTCCAAAAAGAATCGCAATTTACCGATCTCGACAAATGCTCGAGCGATTATCCCGTTCAATTATTTTCGACGTTTATCGAGTTGTCCGGCGATCGATTCGGGGATTCTGTGACAACGTTTATATTAATTATACGCTGGCCATTTCTAGGAACAATACGGCAGAAATGGGAGACCTAATTGGTTAATCGCGCCAATTTTGAAAGTGAAACAGGTGTTTCTCTTTGCAGGAGTAAATGCCAAAACAGAGTTGGACTTGTCGTCTTGCAAATAGCGTAACGATAGTCGACGCGGAATGATAATTAGCAGCGAGTAATTAAAACGCAACCGGTATAATCAACGATAATGATTACAAATTGAAGTGTGTTACGTTGCGTACCGACGGACGGTGTGTATCTCTTGTGTTTATTCGGAACGTTTCCTCTCCTCCGTCGAGCGAATGATCGGTCTATCGAATCAATATTTAGGCGAGTAACGTCGCCCCGTTCATTTGCTTTCGCGTTAACGTCGATGTCTGATTGAGCGAAATCGTCGTCGAAAGTCGTCGCTTGTAAGTAATCTCTTGCGCTGGAATGACGTATCACAATGTCGAGAATTTTTTGCCCCAAATTGCAACATTTTCTCAGTTTCAAGTATATTTAGACCCAGGCGAAACGGAATGATAAGTTCCTTATTTCTTATGGGGGCAGGACAGTTTGACGGGCCTAAAAATTACGAATACTTTGGAGGGCTAATGAAAAAAAAAGTACATATTTGATTGACATGACTTTTTTGGTTTATTATAACACATCATGAACCTATAGAAAGCAACATTAAAAGAGAAAAAAAGAGGTCTCTTATTTAACTTTTTAACGGCATGCTTTTACATTGCCTATCGGTGTGCATGATTCCCGCCAAGCAGGATTAGTTGCAACAAAAAGGCAAAAATAGTTTAAAAGTAAATAATATTCTCTAGGGACTGACGATCCAACATTTTCATTTCAGTGAAAATTATGAAAATAGTAGCTATTTGTTTCGATGTATCGAATTTATGCCAAAAATTTCTACAGTTTTTTTGTTTATATTTTTCGAAATTGTTAAAAATTAAAAAATGTTGAATCCTTAGTAAACGTTACACTAAAGATACGTATCAAGTTTCACAGTAATCGGTTGGTTAGATTCCGAGATATCTTGCACGCCGTTTCTAAAAACCTAGTTTCGAGAGAAACGCGTTCAAAGTTTCAGAACGTCGTTTTTCTTATGTATCCTTTACTTACTTTTTTTACTTGTAATTGAATCCAAGTCCGCTAATATTCGATTCACCAAAAGTAATATTTCAATCACACGATTCACACTTTATTTACTCCTTGAAGTTGTAAACAGTGATACAAATTCAATTATTCTGTATCCGCGGATTTATTACAGTCCAAAATAAGTCGTTTTAAAGGCCAGCACCTTTTGTATCTTACTTCCAAGACTTCAAACTACTATTTAAAATTAAAAAGAGAACAAAAAAATCGATTTTTTGAAAATTTCAAACTGTTCTCACCCCTTAATAATTTCTATCCAACGATGTCATACCGATGAGTTCAAAGGAAGACGAGAGCGACGAATTATTGTACACGGTTCGGTCACTCGTTATGGTCCGCGAACCAGTTGCCAGCGCAACGGGTTAACTGTATCAATTAATTGCGACGAATCACGGTTTATCAAGGGGCGAACAGCTGGCGGTTCGAAAAAGTATCTACGTGCGGCTTGGCTAGTGTCGATCGATCGGTGTTCGCCTTCGTGGCATCGCTCGTCTTTCGAGTCGGATGCTGCTGGTAATCTCTTGTTGACCTCGCCGAACGATTCCGAGAGAAAGAATGGAGGAAAGCTATTACTTAATGTTTCAAGCCTTTCGAATGTTCTTCCTCTGTGTCCTGACTCTCCGTGCTCCGCGCGCGGAAATCTCATTCGAAGCGCCTTGGAAACGGTTGAAACGTTTCTCCTTTCAATCGATGCGTGAACGCGCCACGATTTGTTTCCCAGCAGTTACAGATGTCTTTCGAGTTACCGATTTTAAATATTCATCCAAACGAGAGTTGTCAATTTTGTTGGTTGTTTGTTTTTGACATTGATGACATTGAACTATTCTGAAATTCACTCAAACTGTTAGCTTAGTTCGAATTATTATCTCATCTGATTTGCAAATCTCCGACTGAGGCGTAAGTGTGAGCAAACGAATATTTCACGAATGATCGATCGAAGAATCATCCTTCTCAGTCGTTCTGTTTCCCTCAAAATTTCGTTGATAAATTCCTCTCGTTTCGAGGCACCGATCTATTTTTTCTGCCCTTCGTAACGAAGGTTCCTCGAAGGATTTGGAACCGAGACGCCAACTTGGGCAAGTTAGCCACGGACAAAAGCCACGTTACATTAAAACTTGAACACGTTTGATTAGAAACTCCGCTTCAAATTGTTTCCCTTATCACGCCAATTCACCGGCCGCGTATTCAATATTCCGCACGGCTGGCAAACAGTACACGGCAAAGGCGGTAAACGCGTTTCCAAAGAGCGTTCGTTTTGAAATCCGGTGGGGAACGCATCTCCTAGTCTCTTTCGCTTTCGCGGCAGTGAAATATTCCGCAGGGAGTAAATACAAAAGGTAGCGCGTGTTATATATTTCTCGTTCAAGATCTGTCGGCAGTTTAAACGACAGAAAGGAGAGAGAGAGAGAGAAGGATGGTAAATTGGAAAGCTCATCGCTCGCGGAATCGTTCGTCCGATTCAGTTATCCGCAATTTACCTTTGCGGATAACTTGTCTTGCGTTCTGTTATCCCGGCAAATGTGCACGCAGGAAAATTAGTAATAACATGCCGGATACCAACGTCCGTTGCACGCCTCTCTTCCATTTATCAAACAATGAGTAAAAAATTCCTCTTTCGCCATTACGCGTTGCAACGGCAGGAAATCGCGGTGAATGCGTTCCAGCCAGTAGTACGAGTCAACGTTCGATCGGGCAAAAGTGTAACGCAGCTATAAATTTTAAGAAATTTCACATTCACAATCGAAAGTTTCACGAACATTTAACGGACGATTAAACACGTAAGTACAATAATTATTCGTATTTTTTGCAATAACAGGCAGCGAAAAGTGAGCACGTTTAGAACAACAGTCGAAGGAGATGAAATTTTTCAAACAAACTGAACATTTCAACCAAATTGATACAGTTTGTATACTTAATAACGAGTCTCCATTCTTCTATAACTTCTGTATATGTTCGGGGAAATGTGCTCGATGTTTAGCTTGTAACCGAGTTGGCCACTCGCTGTGCGAAGCGTGCGGGACAGTCACGTCGAAATAAACGAGAATAACGTCTCTTCTGCAATATTCAGACGAAAATTTACCAGTGACTGCCTCGTTGAAGTGGTCAACTTAGAATGTAGGATATGAGCGTCGAAAAGACCCGTATCAAGCACGAAAAATATTTTTTTACATCCTTGTGTACATATTAACACTGGAACTACCGAAGTGGTCAGAATGATCAATTTACAATTTTCTATGGAAATTTTATATATCTATGACAATATGTTTTTAGATACTACAGTGTGATTTTTAGTAAAACAGAAGCTTGTGTTTTTTATTGTATTATTAATTTTTTCAAGTGTACCTTGCACTTTAATTTCTTTGCTACGAATATTACAATTTAGTCGTCAGTACTAAAGTGAACTACCAAAGTGGTCAAAATGACCAATTTACAATTTTCTATGGAAATTTTATATATCTATGACAATATGTTTTTAGATACTACAGTGTGATTTTTAGTAAAACAGAAGCTTGTGTTTTTTATTGTATTATTAATTTTTTCAAGTGTACCTTGCACTTTAATTTCTTTGCTACGAATATTACAATTTAGTCGTCAGTACTAAAGTGAACTACCAAAGTGGTCAAAATGACCAATTTACAATTTTCTATGGAAATTTTATATATCTATGACAATATGTTTTTAGATACTACAGTGTGATTTTTAGTAAAACAGAAGCTTGTGTTTTTTATTGTATTATTAATTTTTTCAAGTGTACCTTGCACTTTAATTTCTTTGCTACGAGTATTATAATTTAGTCGTCAGTACTAAAGTGAACTACCAAAGTGGTCAAAATGACCAATTTACAATTTTCTATGGAAATTTTATATATCTATGACAATATGTTTTTAGATACTACAGTGTGATTTTTAGTAAAACAGAAGCTTGTGTTTTTTATTGTATTATTAATTTTTTCAAGTGTACCTTGCATTTTAATTTCTTTGCTACGAGTATTATAATTTAGTCGTCAGTACTAAAGTGAACTACCAAAGTGGTCAAAATGACCAATTTACAATTTTCTATGGAAATTTTATATATCTATGACAGTGTATTTTTAGATGCACGAATGATTTTTAATATAAAAATATATTATATATTATTACATATTAATATATTATAAATATATTAATAGAAGTTTCTATTCTTTATTATATTATTAACTTTTTAGCTTAGGAAACTCACGATGTGTCCCCATCACGTCATAAGTATGTCAAAGGATTAAAGCCACGAGGGCCATTCAAATTTTTTCGTCAGAAAACTACGAATATATCGTCCAAAATTCGATAATATTACCAATGTGCTGTCTCTTCACGGCCAAGTGAATTTCATATAAAATAAAACAGCGTTCTCTTTCAATCTTCGCCTTTGGTTCACTTTTTTTTCGTTCTCGTTTCGTGTCGCAAAAGCGTTAAAAAGTCTGAAGGGATATTATACGGTGTAATCGTCGCTCGCGTGTCCGAACCGCCGATTTTCTTCTTCGATAAAGTTCAGTTCGCGCCTAAGACCAAAGTTCCAAGCAAGAAACGACGATCTGCTCTTGTCCCGTGTCGCTGTTTTCATCGAGGAAATTCGTTTTCACGACGGATCCGTTCGGCTCGTTCGAGTCTCGACTTTTACCAAAGCGTTTCGAGTTGAAAATTTAAATAATTCGATTTCTTCTCGTATCTTTCACGCTGGCCAACGGGAAATTTGAGAAGCGTCATTGGCGACAGCCGGGGCGTTTCCTGCGGCGAATGCTGGACGAGCGGATACAGAAAGCGCAGCGAACCCGAAACGCGAATTGAAAGCAAAGAGAGTTGCAGAATTTCTTTCGTCCGTCCAATTCTAAGACAGTCGACGTGACCCAAATTGAAACAAGCGGCAAGAAGGGGAGAGGCACTAACTCAACTAACTCGAACATTCAACGAAAGTTTCCCCCTCTAACTTTTTAATATCGCGTGATGCACACAGGCTCAAGTGGATGGCAGTGAGCACGAAATATCACCTCTCTCTTTCTCTAACTGTACATACACGCGTGCACATAAGAGGTGTCCCATTGAAAGATAGGTAATTTAACGTGGAGAAAATGAACGTTAAAGGAATCCTCCTTTCCTTTTCACGAAACGGTGAGCTTGGAAATTTGCTCGGTAAGTTTCGAAACAAACTGGATTTGTTCATCTTATTGGCTTGAATTGTACGAGGAGATTAAAAGATATAAAAGATTGAGTTCGAATAACTAAATGAAATTAATTGTCGAAATTCGTATTTAATGCTGCTCGTAGATATTCGTCTACCTACAGATTGAGTTATTATTGTACTATGTCACAACACGTGATCATTAATAATTTAATTCAGTTAAAGTAGAAAAAGGATATGTATACACACGAACGGATCACGCGTCTTCGTGAAATTTTGTATCTTTGGAAAAGTAGAAACTGAACCGAAAAGCACTCTGCTTTGGATATTTTACACATTTTTATATACAATGTGTCTGTATGTACTTGAGCTGTAGATTTATTCTCCTTCTATAGCTCAAAATATCATAGTCAATCTTCGGTGCTTCGAATTTTGCATCTCGAAGAACAAAAGTTTCAATATTATTTTCCATTGTTCCTATGAAAGGAAAATCTCGAACGGAAATATTTTACTTCGCGTACGCTCGATTTTCTTACTGTCGTCTCAATTTAAATCGTAGTACCGATTTTGAGAGACACTGTACGCAACAGCGAGGTCAAAGTGTAGCAAAGACCCGATCGTTAAGCACCGTTTACGGCGAATCATTAACACTGGCAGTTTATCGTGGTAGGTGTTCCACGATTAGAATCTCTCAGCGAGCGGTTGGAGGGTGATGTTCTCGGTTCTATTCGCCGCGTTTTTCTCGCCTCGTCGAATCGTCACGAGGGCCAGCTCGCCACGCTTGCTTGTAATCGCAGGACGTGACTGTGAAAGAAACTCCCTTTATTCAACTTTAATCCATCGCACGGGCGTGAAACGTTCCCGAGATTACGTTCTCTTTAGACTCATTATTCCGCCGTGCATACCAGCTTTTACTATCGTCGCTGGGGAAATTGATCAATTGAGCTGGTTTACGATAGATTTTACGATTCGCGATGGATGACACGAACTGGTCGTTTCAATCAAGTCTAACAAGTTCGTTTCTTTCGTGATATTTTCAAGATGGCATTTCTGAGATTCATTGTCAGAGTACAAAAGTTTTGAATTACACAGATTTTTCTGTTTAATTATATATATATTATATAAACAGAATTTTATACATTATATATTTCGGAGAATTTCAATTGATATTACATAATTATTCGTTGTACAAATATACAATACTACACTTTTAAATTTAACATTAATATTACTTAAAATATTAGTTTTCTAATATTGCTCAAATGCTTGACATTAAGAATAATTTTTAAATTCAACGTTACTGTTTACTTGCTGCGTGTCAAATTCATTAAAGTACTTTCAAATACTGCTTTTAAAATTCGTAAACTTGGATTTTTACACTCCAGAACGGAACAGAATTCTTGCTGAATTTATTGCTTCGAATGATATTTTCTGTAGACATTCGACTTTGTACGTAGGAAACTTTGTGTACGACGTGCGAATTTTATTCCCTGTTTCGTACTCGCGCGTAAAACCGAAAGTTTTAATAAATGCGCCGAGGATGCACGTTTCTTTTTAAAGTCGCAGTACAGATTCCTCTGTGACACGTTATTAATATCTGCAAATATTGTTCGAGCGCATATTTAATCGGGATCGTAGGTACGAAAGGGAAAGCGTGTAAACAAACGTCAAATTTAATATCTTTGCCGGAATATCTCAGTGTTTACAACGGAGTCGAGGATGAAATTACGATGGTAAGGGAATGAAAAGCTGCCCTATTTAATTCACATGCGTTCAATGCGTTTTAATAAACGAGGAGCCCTCTGGAACCGACACGCAGAAATGAGTTTCCTTCATTTTCCAACTTACGTGGATTCCGGCTTAATTTTTGAGAAATACAAACAGGAATATACAAATTCGTCGCGCTGTTGAACAAAGTTCATCTCGTTCGAATATTAAATATAATACATCGAAACAGGAAACTCGCGTCGTACAATTATCGACGAACAAAACGTGCATGTTTATTATACTGCTTCGATTTTTTTTGTAAAAGAAAAAAAAACGGGATTATCGAATTTCTGAAAAATAGAATCAACATTACGTTGTCACGGGCGAACAAAGCGCGCACAAACTCTATCTCGACCGCTTTTTTTAACAGAACCGAGGTTATCAAATTTCAAGCTGATCGGATCGTTTTTGAATATATGATATATATTTCATTCTACTCGTATTCACATTCGTGTTCGTCGTATCATATTTTCATTAACATCAACGTTTCTCTCATTTATGCTTTCACGTTATTTCCTGTTTCAAAATTGTTCCATTCACTTGCCCCTATCCCGTTGTTTCGTTACTTTATTATTACCACAATAGTATTTACTAGATCTTTATGCAAATTTACACTTTTACGAACATTAATTCGGACGATGAATTGTTATTTTACCTGCTGGATAATATTACGAATAAAGCGTATGACTCCGTAAATTTCTAAAAAGGTTGTTGAAAATTCTGACGAGGAGCGATCTACGCGTCGACGTCGCGGCGTATAAACTTTCGAGCCGGCAGATCTTAATTTCGCCAAGTTCTAACGAGAAACGCGAACGTCGTCGGCGACAACGCGGCTCCTCAGCTCTTCGCGAATTCCCCGCGACAGTCCCTTTTAAACTAAGCGAGCATTTATTTAATAAGGCGGCCTCAAAGGCGGCCTTCAAGCGACAACGTGGCGACGTTCGCGTCTCAAATTTTTCGAGACTGCATGCCGTCGCTTTTAACAGATGTTTCGAAAGCGACAGGAAATTAACTCTCGACAGAGAGGGTCGCGTCTCGCGTTGTTGCTGAGCATCGTTAGTCGAATTGAGGTCGAACTGTATAAAATAATCCCGTTCGAAAGTATCTTTGGAATTTATCAGTCGATCGATTCTCACGTACTGATAAACTCCAACGATATTTTTGAGTTTAATCGATTCTCACGAATATATAAAATTCTTTGCAAATAGCATACGTTCAAATATCGACGTTATAAATATCAGATTCTAAGTTAAATATTTGGAGTTAAAAAGAATTATTTTAGCGCTGAAAAGAATCTTTACGGCTTTGTTAGGTGTGGAGAGATTATTTATGGGGATAAAATATTTTATTCAAATGCTCAGCTTTTATGATCGATACTTTTTAAAAAATATTTTCACTCGAATTTTTTTATTTTCATTGCTTGGTATTTATCGTTTCAATTGCATTTATGTGTTTGTCAATAGATTCTTCACCATGTAAGGTATTATTTAATTTTTTTAAATATTTCGAGACAGACATAGTACCTGTACAGATTTATTATTAATTTACCAGTATATAAATCAGATACAAAGACAGAGTATTAAAATTTTACTTGCTTCTTTATCTAATATTCACTTACAAAATATCTCCCATTAAGGACCAAGCAGTAATTCATCGTAATATTACAAATACCTAAATTCCTTTAAATTTAATAAACTCGCGGAATCCAGGAAAAATTACCATTGTCGAAGAATTTGTCTGAAATACTAAGAGATATAATTTGACGGAACACATCGATCGAACAGGATCAAAAATAGAATGTCAATGAGTTGAACCTACTCCTCCTTTTTTTTTTTTTCTTCATACAAAGGAAAATTCTCTTTGAAAAATTTCTTCCACTCCTCCATTCAACGTTACGTTAACAAAATGTTTTCAAGTGAAGAAACTGAATTCCCGACGTGTTCTATTCTTGTCTTCCACTCTCGCAAACCCATTCACGGTACATTTGCGCGTGACGGAACACGGGCCGAAATCCCAGCTGAAATTGTCCTCGCGTTTTCATCGTCACTGGTATTTCCTGTCCCTTTTTCATCGTCGTCAAAAAAATAGTTCATTAGGTTCGTGCCGTCTTGCGGGCGAGTCGTCGGTACAGCGTGTAGCGTGTATATCGATCGCGGGTCGAAGCAAGCAAGCAGTTTAAGGGTGTGCACCCTTTCCAAGCCCCAGGAACATAACCTTAATCCGATTTATCTGCCCTCGCAGCGCGATCAGAATGTTAAAACGAATATCCGCGTTGCCACCGGCGTTTCCCCTCTGCTCATCTCGATCCATTTTCGAGATTCTTCAAATTCGCGGCAAACTTGAAGGGAAACACGATCGAAAGTTCGGATATGGCTTCCGTCGCCTTTCCTCGAATTGTTTAGCGAGGCATTTTTGCATTCGAAAAAGGGGCACTCGGTCGAATCTCATTCATAATTCCGTGGAAGTAATTTGCAGTTGGGAAAGGATCCCATCCGTCCCACTGTGGATAGTTCCCAAATTGATAATTGTTTCAGGGGATTTTTCAAATATTTTTGCTGCCATTAACATTAAATTAATAATTTTTACTTTTTAAATTTAAATTTAAAACAGAAACTAGATATTAATATATACGACAAACATTTAATTTCTAAATATATGTTTATTTTTTTTTAAATAAAATTTTTTTTTATTTTACGAAAAAAATATATGTGGGATAGGCAGTTTTGGGAAAGGACCCAGGACTTTCCCTAGTGCTCGACTGCAGATGTCCCGAGTCGTAAAATGTAAATAATAAAAAAGAAAGTTAGGCCTGGGCCTTGAGACTGTTTATGGCCAGCCCTTCAGGCCTAACGTCTAAGGCTAAGGGTATGAATTCGTTTGCGTGTACGTGTGTATGTGTGTACGAGTAACGAATTTTGTGCAGAAGAAGGAGAGTACTTGTAGAGAAGTCGGAGAGAGCGTATCGAGCAGTGAGAGAGCGAGTGTCGAGAAGTCGAGACGTATAGAGAGAACAGAGTGTATCGAGAGTTGTGAAAATTAAGAACTCAGCATATATCGTTATTCCTTATTTAATATTAATAAACCAATCTTATTATTTATTCAATTCCAAACAACCATCGTTTAATAAAATATCTATAAATTGGAATCTCGTCCGGGATACCTAAAACTGGTGACTCAGCCGAGATTCCTACATATATATATATTTAGATAATTTACTTTCAAGATAACTAAAATTATCAAAATTAATTAATTAACCTGATACAAAAGGTATGAAATAAATTTTACTTATTTATTTTTTTCAAAATTCATTTTCATTACTTTAAACTATTAATAATATTGTTAATTTTTAATCATTATTAAAATACACTTTTATGATAAATCTTTATTTAATTATATTAATATATATATATATAATTAAAGTTAAATTAATTAAATTATCTCGTTTTGGGGTTTTCAATTAAATTGAATTTTAGTAGTAATTTGAGATAAATTATCATAGTCATTGGTGATTGAATGATATCGATCAATATCACAAATGAGATTTATTTATCGTTTTATCCATTAATTATTAACTCGTAGATTTTTAAATTGAATTAAAGAGCTACGATCATCTTATTTGTTCTTCCTTTAATGAATTGAAAAGACTGTAGTTGATGCTCGCGTGTTTCAACCTGAACCTGTTCCAGTCTCCACAAAACAGAAACAAAGTCGATGCTCAACCCGAGAAACAAGGAACTGCAGACTCACTGCTATCTGTTAATTACCATGAACTTTTTTGCTGGCACTTAAACGCGAAGTTAATTAAACTACACTAGTTCCCCTCCCTCCTTTCGGGTAGAAACGACAGAGTTCCCCTTGTTTCATCCGACAAGCGATTAGTAAATTCTTCCCTTCTTCTAACGGTGGAGATACACCGAGTCTTTACCCTCTTCTTTTTCTTCTGCGCGAAGGAAAATAAAGTTCTCCTCTGCTTTAAGAGATCGATGAACGGACTTGGAAGGCTGGTAAAAGTTCGCAGGAACGAGTGAAAAAGACGGTATCGATACGTCTCGATCACGTGCAACCAGCGAAACTTTCTGATTTCCTTCATTCGGCTTCACTCGTTCGATGCCTGTTGTTGCCGCTCTTAAAATATTAACCAGTTAGTCGTACTTCAGCCGAATCGTAGAGCCAGCTTACGTACATGCATATTTACACGTCTCTGGTCCGACGGATGCATAACAAAAGCTGAAACGTATTACTCTCGATCGCGGAATATTTATAATAGAAATTTTATTTTTAACAGCAGAATAAATTTAAATGCAAGTATTTGCACAGACTGTATATAATATGAAGATCCTTTTATCTAGGGATCTCTACCCGAGATAATATAAATTGAAGCATCAGTTTGTATATTTTTTAAATATATTTTTCATATCTTTCATGTCAGTTTCTTGTTTGCATGTATCAATAAACTTCATTTTATATTCAGTTGTTGTCAGCTCGTGCCATTTATTTCCTTTTTTCTTGACGTTGCCATTAAATATTATTCGAAATAAGAATAAATTGCAACTTTGATTATTAAATATTTGAACTAATTAAAGCGCAATGAAATATTTGTTCGTTACTGCTTCCTGCAATATTATCGTGATCTAAGCATAAAACATTTCGTGACAAATTATGTCTCTGGTGTATCGTGTAACGACTCGAAGTTAAAATCATATTTCGTGCAGGTGAAACGACTTGGTCGGCGATGTATCATAGTTAACAGAGGGCAACGACGGTGTTCCTCAGTTTCTCGCGTAAATGGCCAATTCGACAATGATGAACTCGGCGATTTCAGATTTCATGTCTGGTATCGAACGACACGGACAGTTACGGAGAATGACAAAGTTGTTAACGTCAAACGTTCCGTTTAATTAAACTATGCGCCCTGACCGATGTTACTCATGACAGCAGCTCGGTTCCAAGCGAGGCTCTGGTTGCAAAATGTCCGACAATTGGCACGACTGGATGCAACAAGAAGAAACACGAATCCGCGGTCGAGCATAATGAGAAACATTATCTCGCAGACCGCTAGAGAAACGCTGCCAATTCGTTCTCTTCTTTATCGCGAGTCGTTTCTTCCCTCTGGTCGCGTTACACGTCCAAATATAACGGACAAATTGCAGTCGTGATACCCTCGTATCAACGTACATGATTAAACATTTGTACGGTCGAATTTAATGCGTTTTTCGAATTTAAGATGATTACGAAATTAATTGGAAAGCGTGTGTATCAACTCATTGGATTAATAACTTGGCTATGATTCTGCCCTTAAAATTTTTCTATCTAATTTAATAGATTAAAAACGGGGAAAGATTTGGAATTGAGCTTGGTATGGTAGAAATTTTGAAATATATCTGAAAATATATTTGAAAAATTGATTCACAATGTTGTATGATCAATTTATATTATCTGATATATTTATATAATCGAGTATTACATAATCAGTTCACATATTTTTTTTCATCTTTTAGCACGAATGGAGTGAACAGAATGTTTTCTTTGCATCTTCAAATTTGATTTCATTTTGATAAATCGTTTGATCAATAATTGTTAATTGAAATTATTAGCAATGCCAGAGAACTCTTTATTACTGAATACCAGAGAACTATCAAAGCAGCAAGATAAATGACTTTGGGCAGTTACACGTGCGTAGTTTCAATTCTCTTATTCACTCATCTCTTGTATATTTCGTCAACGTTAAATTGCATAACAATGTCTATTAGTGGATGGAAATTATGGTATTATATTTTCACCGATGCGTGAAAATATTTCCCTCTTATGAAGTGAGGGGAAATTGCACGCACGAGCGGTTGCATAGCATTAATTAATATTACTTTATTTAGTGAACAAGAAATTTAGCTCTCTCTCTCTCTCTCTCTCTCTCTTTCTCTGTTGATCGAGGAATTATCTCGCTTGTCTCCCCGACTGGTAATTTTCAAATTCTCATCTGAGTGCTGAGTTTACAGTTTAAATAAAATTAGGCGAATAACAATAATTGAGAGGAAAGTTTTATAGAAAAGGAAGAGCAACGAATATACGCGCGATTGTTAATCAAGTGAGCAAATCGTGCAAATGGTCAGTTATTTCAGATCAAAACACGTATGAAGCAAATATGTTATTTGCTGTTCACGTGGTACTTTAGTCATTAGCTTGATCGAAGGTTTATCTAATTATCAGTTTGTGCAAAAGTTCACATAGCCATGTCTATTTTCATCTCCTCTTTGGCTCTACAATGCAAATTTCTCTTCTTTTGCAATTTCCACCAATTTTTTTGCTTTCACGCGTCACTTTTGACAGGATCTCTATTATTTTCCTCTCTGTCACATTGTTAGATTTCGTATATACTCTCATTCGCATTTCCACAAATTATATATCGTTGATGAAAGAATACTTATTCTGTGATATTACCAATCACAAAATGTCAATAACAGTTTTCTATATTTCCATTTTCGATTTTTGGGAACAGAATTTCCTAAACCAGCATAAAGTTATAATATTGCAGTATAGTATTGCATATTAACAGTATCGTGAGAATTTTCTAAATTTTGAATCTTATAAAGTGATTCAGAACTTGTTTTTAGTTGACAAGGTAGATATTCATCTTGATATTTACTTTCAACAATCTCTTAATTTTCTCTGAAATTTACATATATAACAAATATAAAAGATATAAAAATATAAAAGAAGCCTATGAAACATATTCCGCTGATTGAAAGTTTCGTATCGAAACTGGAACTACTCCACAGAATCCAAAATTTCAAAAAATATTTGCGATTCACTCAGGTAATGATGACAATGTTTACAATTGTAATTATTCTTTAGATTCTATAATTATTAAAATATTATTAGACTAGGATATAGAATATAAGGGATAATAATTATTAGTACACCCGTTATTATTTCACAAAGTCGCAGAAATTGTTCAACCTCTTGCGTCACGCACGTCGAGAACTTTTTATCCCAAAATCGCAATATTTTCTCAGTTTTAAGTATATTTAAGTATAAACACCAGACAAAGCAAATAATGAATTTATTACTTTTCAATCATTTCTATCCAATGATATCATACGATGTCGACGAGTTCAAAAAGATAGCGACGAATTGTACACGGTTTGGCCATTCGTTATGGTCCGCAATCCCAGCCAGCGCAAGTGGTTAAAGAAGGAAAATAGAATCCATCAGCCCATCGGTCATCCACAACGATTAAACCATTGACACGTAAAAAAAAAAAAAAAAAAAAAAAGAAAAAGAAAAAGAAGAGAAAAAAAATGAACGAACACCATTACTGAGCGATTCAACTCGCTCAGACAGCTCTTTAAAAAGTCAGACTTGTGCAAGAAGAGGCACGACGGAACCTCGCGAGAGCATTACCCTCGTTCTCGAAAAAAAAAAAAAAGATACTAAAGAGGAAGGTGCTTCCGATGATTACGTGCACGAAAAGAAGGGAGAGAGAGAAAACGAAGAAGGAGGAAACGTAACCCCGCGGTCCGTGAAATTGCCTCTCTGTCAATCATTCGGCTCGAGGTCAGAAAGGAGTGGATCGAAAATAGAGAAAATCGAGAGACTCGAGCGTAATTAATGGCTCAGTCACGAGCGTTCTCGCGCTCGGACGCGTGCGATTTCTTTATTAAATTCACGAGCGAGGGACTGCTCGAATGACATATCGACCGGCGTGTAATCGTCGTTCCATCGTGTGATTTCCGTTGTGTCGTGACCGTCAATGTATGCGCATGTATTATTTACGAAGTCGACGGGGCCTTTCCATCCGTGGCGGATTTTCCCGTGCGGCAGAACGCTGTCATCGAATGTTACGGGTAGGCACGTCGGTATCGCAGTTATATTTGGAATGGGCTTGTTCGAAAGTCTCAGGAGTAACAGTTCTTGTTAGACTGCACATTTTTATGTAGATTCGTATTTTTCAGAGTATGTGTGTTAAAAGAAAAAAGAAGAAGAAATACAACGATCGGTAGAGAATATTATAAGGAAACGTTTCATAGGTTTAAATTTGATGTGAAAAATCCAGTTGGTCCAGTTGTTACGTCTCCTTTGAAATTGAAAGAATTACATCGCAATTGGTTTATTTAATTTGCTTACGCGACACGAGACAGAGGTCAGTTTAAAATTCAAAGCAACAAATATCCAAATTTTATCGAGCGTAAGGAGACGTCTTAAGACTTTTGAGAAAGTGTTTACGGAAATTTCATTTGCAATGAGAGAATACGAAGAGTAAGAGAGACGAAGACGTACAGAGAAAATTCAACGTCAGAATAAAAGTAAAGGGCTACGTTGAAATAAGAAAAGTACAATATACAGACCTCGCTCTTGCGATATTTTCATATTTGATTCTCGTGAAGCAGTCACGTCGTCCACGTTCGATAAAAATTCTCTTAAAATTCACGTTTCACATGGAATTGATGTATGATCGACGCTGATTCGGTCCCTATAAATTCTATAACAATAATTCTACAATATAAATACATTTTTCCACGCTATAAAAATTTGTTTGTTCTATTTCTAAGATTTTACTGGAGAAGAATTTTTGCGATCGTGAACCGATTAATCTGTCTTTTTTTTCATTTTTTCTTTCGGCGGCACGGAGAAGTTTTTGCTGAATTTTGTGCACTTTATTCGAGCAGTGTCAATTAGGCGATCATCGACTGAAAAGCGTCGAGAATCACGTCGTTACGAAATTACATACGATTGATTTGAAAACCAGCGATTCCTGTCGAGCATACGTACATTTGGGGATGATGTGTGCCGCAGAGTGCAGCAATAAAGGTAACTTCGGCGTTCAATTTGTAATTTAAACTATAATGTTAGAGAGTTTAGATTTACATACATTGGAAATTTAAACGAGGTAGATGAGACATCCACCGTGTGAACGAGCAAGAGAAATGACATTTAAAACACACAAAAGATATTTTAACGTAACGAGAAACATTTTAACGTAATTAACAATGACTGTTAAGAGAGTGAAAATTATAATTATAATTGAAAAATTATTAAAATTCAAATGCGTGCAATAATAGGAAATATTAATCTATAAATACAGCGTGTGCTTGATATTGTGTGTGTGTATGTGTGTGTGTACATACATTATTAAGTACACGCTGTATTTATAGAGTAATATTTCCTGTTACTGCACGCATTTGAATTTTAATAATTTTTCAATTATAATTATAATTTTCACTCTCGTAACACTCATTGCTTTATATATATATATATATATATATATATATATATATATGTTAAGAGAGTGAAAATTATAATTATAATTGAAAAATTATTAAAATTCAAATGCATATATATATATATATGTACATGCAATAACATATTTCAAAAGTAAAACTTGCATCATTAAATTTCCCTTTGAAGTCGCGAGCACAAAAGAATGATATCTCCTTACAGCGTTCAAATATTCTGAAACAAGCGAGTTGAAAGACAGAAACATTCCGTAAATATAAAAGAGATAATACACACACACACACACACACACACACACAGAATGGTAGTACAAAACAGAAACCTGCTGGTTTTTTAGTATCTCGCGGTTGGCCCGAGCAAGTAAACGAACACACAAGCCACAAACCCGAGTAAGAAACACACGTCGCGAGTAGCCGAGTTTCACTTGCCAAGTTATGATTGATATAGCCGCTGTACATAGCTCGAAACGATCTATCCGCTATCTATATTTAATTCAAATTGTAACATGTGTGTACGCGATCGTACGCGACGCACCTCTAGACTCTACATATCGTCATTTTAATTACCATCGATATTCTCAATTCTTATTTATCTATCGATCAATTCTTCGTCGTGTCGCCTTTCGCATTTGTTTCACATGTTCTGGCATCTAGGCTTTAATAAACCATAAAGTCGTACTATAAATATTATACTGTGCAAATTCATCGTAGAAGGAAGCATATTTATTATTATTTAGTTAGTTGTATTTTATGATTATTTGTCAACTATGATATTGAAGTGTTTACTGGTTTTGTTTCTTTATATTTATAACTATTATCGATACATGTTTGTGTACATCGTATCACCTCAGTCATTTTACAATGTATTTAAACTAAATGAACAATGTTCGTTCAACCACCTTTCTCGTGCATCGTTTACTATACCAAAGTTCCAAAGCAATCCATATTTGTTGTTCGTGAACAATTTGCAAGCAACGACAGATAAAACTGTAAAAATATCAGTCGAGAAAGTGTCCACTGGAATGGAAAACAGCAAATAGTGTTTGCAGATTGTACACGTGTGTCTGTTATCTGCGTTCTACAATCGTGAACGAATTTTATAACGCAACACAAATTTGGTCAAACGGAGGAGTGAACGAACGTTCCAATTTTGCTCAAAAATTTGTCGTAACGACGATTAAGCAACACTACAGACGCAGTCGTTGCGTTTCCATTCCCATTCGTTCCAAGAAATTAATGGAAACACGAGACTCGGTCTGTGTTTTCAAACCAACGTTATTACTTGAAACAAAGACACATCTCCGACGAAGAAAATGTACAATTACTTTCAGTAACTTTACCAGCAACGAATAACCTACAAACTATAGACTCACCATCAGAACCCAGCCCCAAACTGTTGTATTCTTCGCCGTGTCTCTCGGACAAAAGAATTCCCATAAAATGATTGAAGAAAAGAAAGTGTGAGGCTGCAGCACGAACTTGCAAATTTCGTAGCCAGCCTATAAACTTGCTCCAACGTTCGCCATCTATCACGCGTCGCTCTATCTCCGACATTTTAATTGTATTTTTAACGCGATTCCAAGCTGGCTGATCGGCGTTCGAGCCGTAGACGACACCCTGGGAAAAAAGAGCTTGAAACCCCATGGAAACAACGCGCGGGGGTGACTGGGGAGGGGAGGGGAGGGGGGGGGTCATCCTCATCGATCTATCTGGCCAATTGAAACCCTCGTCGTTCGACGGGGCATCGAATTTTTTCGCGCGCGCCGTTGCACATCGAACGCGAGTCCTCGGTGATAAAGTGACGAAATAGATGTGCCCGGATAGTCTGACTGGCTCTTCCACACATGTACACACACACACACACACACACACACGAAAAAAAGTTACCGGAGTATTTGCTTTTCAGCAAAGACGATGATCCCTGTAAAGCCACCCTTTCACAGAATCCCTTAAACGCGACCGATCCTCCCCATTGTAAGACGAACTGGAGAAACATTTTTGCAGCGTTTTTTTAGAGGACGGATAACAGTGGTATCGCGGAGAATTTCTCCGGGGTGGGTTTTTTTTCGGATCGAGAGGGTTTCTTCTTGTTTCAGATCTTTCTCGGATCTCGTGTGTTTCCGGAGAACTTTGATGGGAGCCGCTGCTGAACGATTCGGGGGGTGGGGGGGGGGAGGGGGGGAAGGTAAAAACGCGTTTCCAGTTTTTCTGGAACGAACAGGCGAATATACGATGAGAATATTTAATTCGATTTAACGCAATTGAGAAGTTGTTTGATATTAAATATAACGTAGTGTGAAATGCAAATATTAAATATGAAATTACATTTTTACGTTAGACTGCGGATTTTTTTATATATTATATATATATATATATTATATATAAAATATAAAACAAATGTATATATATTGTGTATTTTTATATATATTTATATATCATTTATATTGTATTATATATATATATATATATATATAAAATATAAAATAAATATTTTAATATATATTATTTATATATTTTTTTGTATATATTAAATTCACCGAAAAGTAGCTGTGTTTTTTTTTTGTGTGTGAAAATGAATCTTTCATGGAGATGATACAAAAACTTTGTTAGACTAAGTGTTGTCTCGTTCGCCACCATTCAGACAACTTCATCATTCCGCATTCGAGAAAGTTCTTATCTTTTTGGACAAAGAAAAAAGAACGATTCGATATCCTCATCAGCAGTGAAATTTAGCAAAATAATTCTGACACTATTCACCATACACATCAGATGATTGTTTTTATGAACTTGCACGGCGTTTTCTTTTTTCCTTGTTTCGAAGATACCAGAGCAAAATGTGACGGAAATGTTCCTCTCTGATTTTCCATTTTCGAGATCGACGTCAAACAAACGATTGTTAACAAGATTCGTGCATTTTCTTTTTTCTAAAACAAGCTTGAACAATGAGGTATCTGGTTACAAAATGAATTTGCGGTTTAAAATGAAGTTAGTTATATTTTAAAGTATACGTCCATCTGTTAGAAAAAAACGCAATTATTAGGTATACCCATAAGTAATGTCGTTTTTTAAATAAATTTAATAAAATTTATTCATTCAATTAATTTACTTCAAAATCACCCTCATTTTATAAAAAAGAAAATAGAAAGTTTGTCAGAAAGATGAGCGAAGATTGTCAATAACGATGGAAATTAAATTATAGATTAAAATTCTATTAACTCTTAAATAAAATAAAATTTTGTACAGTATCAAGAAACAACGCCTTATAATACTTTTTGACCAGTCCAATAATTAAAAAAATAGCCTCTAATTTTAAATGTTACAACACATATCGTATTTTGAATATTAACTTATTATATCTTCGCGTATTATGTGCATTCTCATTTTCGCGTCTTCGTGTTGCGCAATGCATAAAAATCCGCAGTTTACGCATCATTATTAAATATCATACAAGAAAATACATGTTTTAATATCTTTTACTTTAAACAGTTTGCTAAAGACTCGCAAAGCCGATTTTGAAATAGATAAAGGTCTCTACAATAAATCTTGCATTCCGAAATGGAAGTTCGAACATTTTCAACGATCTCTATTAATGATGTTTGTGTCATACCAAGGAGTTAGGTGGGCAAACACATCACCACGACGCAGGCAATGTAAACGCGACTAGTAAAAAATACATATCGCATTCTGCAAAATTTGTTTCCGGGGGTCCATATTTCAAACTGTATTCAATATTTGCTCGCACGTAAGTTTGCAGTATAAAACGTTTACTGAACTCTGTGTGTGCGTGCGTGTGTGTGTACAGCCCGTTTCACTTATCGCAGTTTTCCCAAAAAAATATATTTGGTACATTTGAAAAATATTGTATGTTTCGAGGATATCGTATCTTTTTCCAAATATCTCGCGACGAATGTCGAAATTTGTAATTCGAACGAGTATTAACGAAGGAAATGCTTTGTTTTATTTTTATAGTCTTCGTTTCAGGGAGACTCGTTTTCCGGTCATATCGAGCAGCAACAATTTTGAAATCAATATTTTTGCCTCTTATTTGAAATACGTGATAAATTGTTTAGGAAATAATTGCGATACTGCGCGATTTAGGGATTGTACATGACACAAATATCGTCGGACAAAACTCGCTGTTCGAATCCCCAACGGACATGTACCTACATATATGCACGCTACGTTGTGTGAGTTTCGAAATGGATCGCAGAGAGGGGGAAAAAAAAGTTTTGGACAAATCGAATTTCGAGGCTGATTGCGATATATTGTCTGTCCAGGAAATTTACGTCTCGTAGGAACTGTGCCAGCTGTATTTAACTCCCGTCGGATTTTTGTACGCGGTGGCCGTTTATGTCGGAGAATTATCATTTGCAACTATTGTTGTACGCGTTTGGCACATACTCGTTCGTGAACGGTGAAAAGTAACTGCGTTTCTCGACACCTTATTCTTTTATTTTCCTTTCTGATCGCTGCAACGCTTTGCTATTTATTGATGCTTGGAGAATATGTCTACTTTATTAAATCACCAATTACACAATCCAAGAAATTTTTATTGTTACAAAACAGAGTTGTAGTAATTATAACTAAAATAACTCGGTTCTTGCGTGAAAAATTAAAAATTTATCAATTTACTTTTCTACCTTTTTTTATTTTATTTGTTCACGCTATTACACTATTACTTCATTTTATTTTTTACACTTTTTACACTGTCATACCAAACCACTTTTCGTACATACTCTCTCTTGTCATCTGGTGTATATGTCGTCCTTGTATCCTTTTACAGCATATAAGACTATATAACGCATAGGTCAAGTATAAGGCTGAGACTAATAAATTAAAAAAAAAAAAAAAATGAAGAAACGACGTTACTTATGGATACTCCTAATATTACGCAAATGACAACGCTCAGTCACGCTCAGTCATTTTTACGTCGCACCCTCGAGCTTTAAATACGCGAACTGCACCGGATGTGAAGTGGCTTCCGGAAGTAGCGAGCACAGGGCTGAGAGCGTCGGTGTAAAAGAAAGAGGAGAGTTGCCTCTTTTCTCTCAATTTCACTCTCTTGCATTTCGCTGCCTTCTCTGCTCCGCTTTTCGTATTGCTTCAACCGGAAGTTGCTTCAAAGTTAGCCTTTAAATCCTTCGACCCTTTCAGTTCTCGCCCTATCCTCCGTCAACTTTTATCCCTCGTCTTTTCGATTTCAATCAGGCCCTTTTACCGCCTTTCTTTACATTTACTTCGCTCTTTGAGGCACGTGTTGCCGGCATAGAAGCAACGTTTCCGCACGATTCGGTTGAACAGAGAGATTGCCTTCATGCGTTATTTGCTGCGAAGCAGAATCGACGTTAAATTCGAAGTTGACGGTTTGTTTATATTAATTGAAATTTCAAGACCGATTTCCTCCATCTGGTGAACAATCAACTTGATAACGAACGTGGTGAGACGAGTGATCACAAAGTAATCTTGGAGTTACGTTTCCTTGGAAATTCAGAATGTAACTCGCTTTAAGCTTTCACACCGCTGGTAATACGAACTTACTGCTGTCTCGCAATTTGATAGATTCAGTCCACACGTACGAAATATATTTTCTTCAAATCCATAGTCGATTAAGAGCGGATGAAACAATAATGTAAGTACCTTTCGTGTATTTATCCTAAAAGAAGTACGATGTTCATCAAAAGTTGATTATATTTATCCCTCACCTTTGTAATTTCGAACGAAAACACAAAGTACGGAACGCTACGGGGGAAGAAGAGAAATGCAAATACAAATGTATAATACGAAAACATATCTCCATCTGCGAGATACAAGAATACTCTTTTATTCTGAGGAAAGGAAAGCATGAAATACAATTGTAGAACCTTTGACGCGCGTTTGAGAGAAAACGTGACGGAGGGAAAGGAGATGTAATTAGAGAAAGGTGTGAAACAACGCACAAAAGACGTGTAAAACGACAACACGACCGGTCGACACGTTCCCGATGAAGAGAAAAGAAATACAAGAAATGCCATGCTGTGTTACTCTCGAGGAAGATTGATAAAGAAGCGTGTTTACAATGGGTATACGGCGATTTGCACTTACCTCGCTCAGTTTCGCGATGGCCAGGCTGTTGAACACAGCTGGCGAGGCTGGAAATTGAAACGACGCCAGCCAGGAAATCCTTTGAACGCAGTGTGTGCTAGGTGACGGGTTGATTCGCGAAGAAACCGCCAACCGCGGAGGGTTGACATTACGACCTCGATCTCCGTCGATATTCCAGCGTCGTAGGTTTAAGGGGTCAGGATCGTTTGAAATGATTAGAAAATCGACTTTTTCTTTTTCTGTTTTGCTTTAAGTAGTAGTTCGAAGTCTTAGAAACGACTAGCCTTTAAAACGACTTATTTCGAATTTGTATCACTGTTTGCAATTTTAAGCAGTGTTATAAAGTGTAAATCGTGTGATTGAAATGTTACTTTTGGTGAATCGAATGTTAGGGGACTTGGATTCAATTTAGTTGTGAATTGTAAGAACTGTGAGTAGCGATATATAAGTAAAAAGAGTAAGTGAAGGATACATGTGAAAAATGACGTTCTGAAACTTTGAACGGGTTTCTCTCGAAACTAGGTTTTTAGAAACGGTGTGCAAGATATCTCGGAATCTAACCAACTCGATCACTGTGAAACTTGGTGCGTGTCTTTATTGTAACATTTACTAGGGATTGACGATCGAATATTCTTTAATTTTTAACAATTTCGAAAAATATAAACAAAGAAACGTAGAAATTTTTGACATAAATTCGTTACATTAAAAACAAATAGCTGCTATTTTCATAATTTTTACAAAAATCGAGTCTGTTTTCTCGAAAATGATCTTACACCATGTTTCGAGTGGGAAAATGAGGATACTCTTGTCAAAATTGAAAATTCAATCTGATATTAAAACATTAAAAAATTCTTTTTTCGTGACTAAATCTACCATGATCTCGACGATTCAAATTTTCTCTTTGCAACAATTACTTGTAACTCGTTGTATGATCTCTTTTTCTTTATCACTTTATTGAATTTTTGAGCATTATGATTAAATGACGAAGCGTCGGAATTTCTTGAATATTTGTTTAATCCTAATTTGTTCAATGGTACACAAAAAAATCGTACAATAATTTCTAAGAGGAGATTCCAGTTTTTCAAATGGTGATGACAACTTCTAACGAAGTTCGTATTTCTAGTCTAATTCTTCTTACGAATGAAAAAATTTTCATTCTACACTTTTTGCTTATTTTTGAATAATAGGATACTCTTCTGTTGATCATTCTGAATCAGAGTGAAATTCAAGCATTCAAATTTTCAAACTCGATTGTCTCGAAAACTCGATATACAGGGCGTTTCCGCTTTCGTGGTAAAATCGAAAAAGTTTATTTCCTTTCCGAAAAGAAAGTCGATTTTACCACGAAACCGGAAACGCCCTGTATATCGAGTAACGGAACAACAAAAAAAAAAAAAAAAAAAAAAAACGAGGAAGAAGAAATAGCAGGAAACTGTCGCACAAAATGCTATTCTACTCATTGTTCGTAAAACATCCTAGCCTACGCATCGTCCATCATCGAGGCAGCGAGACAAACCGCGCAACAAAAGCAGAAAGCGCGCAATTCAACAGAAAATTGCTCGACCGGTGCGTACATCTTACTCGAGCACACGAGTTGATCCTCGCGAAATCGATGCTCGTGCCATCAGGAATTGCTCGCGTACACACACACTCTCGAGAAAGCACGCAAACACTGCGTCACGCGCGCCACGAACGACAGACGTTCGATAAAATCGTAAACCAAGAGTAGTCTTCCGTCGCTATCCATGCGTTTGTAAACTGGCTCAGTGTCTCGTGCCATTTACCAAAGGTAACACCGAGTCACATCGAGCAAAATCTCGTGCGGCGGCCCATCAAATAAGTGAGTTACTCGATCTTTCAAGTCGTCCCCTGTTTCCTTCTCGTTCAACATTCTCACGACCACAAGTCCACCCACTCGTGCAAGAATAGTCAGCGATTGATATTTTTAGTGGACTCTTGCGTTCAGAACTCAGGAAATGGAGTTGGAATAGTAACAGGTGTTTAGACGCTCTTAACTTGTGGCAACAGGCAACGTTAACGTAACATTTCGTTTGAAATCTTTTCTTTTTTTCTTTTTTTTCTTTTTTTTTGTTTGAGGAAATTTGCATTATCGATTTCTACCTACCTAGCACCACGCGTCTAGTATTTCGTTCGCGACGATTTCTTCAGCTAATTGTAAGCAATAGATTTGAAGAATTTTACGAGGTTGGGGAATCGATGAAACAGAAATTAAAATTGGAAATTTACTGTTCTCTTTGGAAACTGCGAAAGCCCACGTTTCGTGTCTAGACATCCGTTGCCATTATTTCATTTTATCAATCTGTATTTGGTAATCTGTTCTGGAAATGTGTGAATGGCATTTTTCAACTGTCGACTGAAACAATTTCGCCACGTCGGCGCGAGGATAACTCCGTTGTTGAAGTTTGAGTTAGATTCATCCTCTTAAGAGGACGAAAGTTGATAAATCAAGAATTTCTTTCATCGTTTGTGAGAACTTGTCTGCTTGGCGGGAAGTACTTGCACTTTTTACCAACGAAATACTCGAGTAAATTACCGACACCTTCCTCGTAGACTTCGCATTCGTCTGAAACTTCGTACAATGAACGTTATAACGAAGTTTTATGTATAGAAACGCACTGCTCTGTGAAATATGTTGCTCATTTTCATTTTTAATTTCTTCTTGCAAATGGTACAAAACGATTTACTGATTTCTCTTTGCTTTCTTTCGTAGTCCTAAAGATTCAATTACAAAAAGACCATAGTGTGAAATATTACTCTGTATGTTCTTACATTTGATAGTATGTTATTTTAATGTACATTGTTATAATTAATATAAAATGATATATTAAGATTATAATATGTAAAATAATATTATATTGAGGAATAATTTACGAACTAATTCAACAACTACGAAAGTAACGTAGATAAAAAAACGAAACAAATTATATCGACAGAAAGTCGAAAGAATTGATGTTTTCACCGTCAGACTCGATAATATTTGTCCTAAGAGCAAAACAGCGAAAAGGCAGAAATCGATTTTATGTCAACGATAGCCTGAAATTTGAGCTTTCCTTTACAATAGAATATTTCTTTCAAAGTAATTACATAATTTCATTACATCTCCGAGAAAAAAATTTATCATCGGTAAATAACGAATTTTCACGTAAATTCACATTTTTGCGAACGTAATTAAGAAAATGAAAGCCTGGTTCGAAACTATTTTATGTATCAAATATCACAGAAAGAAATGTCGTTTATGTTTTTTAGAAGCACACAAAAATGTCTAATTATCGAATCAATCAAAATTCAAATTAATTTTTTAACAAAATTGGAAACAGGTGTTTCACTTTTATTCCGCTAAAATAACTTATCAACCTTTTCTATGATTAAAAATTAAAAAAAAAAATATATATATATATATATGATATAAACATGGGCTCACAAATGCATTATTACAAAGTTATAATAAAAATATCGAAGTTGCGAGTAATTGATTTCGTTACAAGCGATTGATATCAATTTTAATTAATAGAACACGCTGACATCGTTTGGTCGGATAAAAACGAAACACTCTGTATTTCCCCCGGTTTTAAGGTCATAGTAAAAGGTAAAAAAAAAAAAAATTAAAAAAAATTGAAAGAATCTTTGTTGAGGCAAAGGCGAAATTGTTGGCAGTAACGACTAGTTGTTAGTTTCCAATTACAACGGTTGACGCGTACTTGTTATCGTCGCCGTAATTTTTAACAAGCTCGAAGCTTACCCATTCTTTCGTTTCTCTAAATGGTTCCGACTGCCTTTAACGAATAACGTTCTTTGAAATATTATTATTACTATCGTATTTCTGTTTCTTTCCTCACATCTTCATTACGTAATGGAGCCGCGCTCAATTTCCAATTTCCTATTTTCATTGGATGTCTCTTGTCTACGAAGACGTGAAACAATGCGATCAAAGAATAAAGGTTAAAGTAAATATTATTTTTCCGTCGATATTCGAATGTAAGAAGATAAAAATTAGATGCTTGAAATGCGCGACTATTGTATATTACGACGTAGAATTATTTGCTTGGGACACCACTGCTGTGGAAACAATTATTCCAGTGCTGATAAATATATAGCGTTCTATTAAATTAGAACGAATAAAGATTGGGTTCCCCGTAAAGACAAAGACGAATTTAAAATAATTTTTCTTCGTCTTCTATAACATCTTCCAACTTTGGTTGCAAATCGATATTTTTTTGACTCTCGTTTCATTTTTACTTATAGCACAGAAGCATCTTCATAAAGAATTTTTGTTCTTCTAGAAGAAAATTAAGTTCGTTGCTACTTTACGTGGTTTTAAGTTGAATTTTTCTACAGAAAAAATTCGAATTGGAACGATAGAGTTATTTTTCATCAAAGAGAAAGAGTAATTAAATTTGGTACTGAAACCATGGAACAGAAATATTTCCACCGGTTCGTTTTTATTCTTTTTTTTTTTTAAACCGAAAATGCGGGCACGAGAGTATAGAACTGAAAGGTTCGATCAATATTTCTCCGTCGTAAACTCGACGCAAGCATAATATAAACCGGGATACATTTTCGAGCAGCGTGACACGTAACTTTCACTTAAGCACCTAGACGAATCTGTTTCACGCGAAATATGAAATTCTCAGATTAATTATTCACGAGTTGAATATACGTTTTCCATGGAGTTCACTCGATACGCGTATAGTCTCCTCGCTCCTCGCATAGTCACAATAGGGCTCTTTCAAACGCGCGCACGTACATCAAGGTTTATCGGTGCCCGCATTTCCTATCTAGATCAGTCTCAGTCGAATTAGATAAGATCGCACGAAAGTTCTCTAGCTAGGGGAGATCCCGCTTAAAATTCGAACGATGGGGTTTGCGTTTATTACACGGTGCTTGCGTCCGTCTTGCCCGATATTTACAGTCGAACGAACGAACGTTCGTTCTCTGGATTATTTGCCCTATCTAGCTAGTGAAAATTATTCTTATCTTTTCATTCGATGGGCACATCTCCATTTGGAATTCATTTTAACACGGCAATTAGAAACAATTTGCTTCTTTTTCAACTGTAATTGTTTTCACAAACATACATGAGTACATACGTGCATCTGATAATCGCATACTTGATTGAAAAATTGTCAATATTTTATACTTGGTGAACAAAAAAAAAAAAAAAAAAAGAAATCGTGTAGTAAATTTGAAGGAAGATCTGCAATATTCAAGAACGTGATAGAAAATTATTCAGTGTTCATAAAAAGTTTGAGTACCTGTAGGAGCATTTTATGGAATATATTATGAGATTTCATTGACGTTGTAACGAAGCAGGACTGTCATGATTGTATCGATCAAAGTGGAAACAAATCTAAGAATAATTACAAGATTTAATCATTTAGTCTAGATATATATTTCGTAAACCTTGTTTTTAAGGAGTTACATTATTGATAAATTCATATGTGTTTAATTAAATCGTCTTTAATATTCATTATATGTTTAAGATGATTACACACTAATTTTGCAACTTTTATAAACATTTCCAGATTAGCTAATATCGAAAAATCGTAACAGTCGTTTCTCTTTCGAATGTTGGTGAAATTTCAAAATTTTAAAAATATACGTAAAAGTTACATTTATTTCAATAAGCTGCTGACAGCTCTGCAAACTTAACAATAAACAAATATTTTAATGGAATGAAGATAATATACATTGTGTATCTTGACGCTATGTACATGTACAATATTTAAATGGAATAGTGGATTATCATTCAAAGCAAATTTGTTTATTCTGATAGAATGTTCTTCGAGGAATTAAATATTTGTACATTTGTGTATAAACTTGATGTAAAATACAGTTTATTGGTAGTGAAAATTGTATGATATGCCCCACAAACGAGTACGTGTGTCGTGAGCATAGTTGAAGAGAAGAGATGAGAATTTCACTGCATAAAGTCTATTTAATTGGAACTCTTTGAATTATTATATTTACAAACATAGTAGTAGCAGATTCTCGTCGATTATAGAGTTAACAAAGACTCTAAATTTCCTTTCCTGAAATCGTCAACTTTCAAATCTCTAAGCTTCCAATTTCGTCACACATTTATATTCGAAAGATTTTTCCGAATTTTGGGGTAGAGAAATTTTGACGTATTTTAGAATAATGCCGCGCGTCACAGGGACGCCATATGTCCCGGGCTGAACTTTCTATTCAGGCTGCTGATATTTTCAGTATATATAAAACGAGCGCCGTGTATGGACGTGTCGCTTGAATTGCAAATGGCACGAAAACAGCAGTGCACAGAGCGTGTTAAAGAACAAAGTTGATATTTGATCCAAAACGTTTCCATTTATAAAAAACAGAGAGAGAGAGAGAGAGAGAGAGAGAGAGAGAGAAACTAAGTATTTGTGTCAAAACAGCATTTTGTAGGTAATAATTTCTTACGTAACTAATAATTAAATTTATGTACTTTGGGAAAATTTGAATTTAAATGAAATTCATAAATTTCATACAACATGCGAAAATACACAGAATATATGTATATCGTAAAGCTCGTTATAATATTTAACAGATGAAATAAATTATTTACTTAATTTACATAAAAATTGCCAGTGTGTTATATTTTATTAATTATGCACTTTATTATACATAACGTTATCTTTATTGTGTCATATATGTAGTCGACGAGGAATTTAATACTAGAATTTCCGAAATTTGCATCACGGAAATAAAAGTGCGCAGGGAGTAAAAATTATTAATTTGTACAATAAGGAACAAATTACTTTTATTCGCATGTTTGAAGTCGCGTATCTCGTATCATTTTCATTCTTTCTCCCTTCTTCTCTGCTTCGTGAAAAATCATTGAAATCTCTGAAAAGTAGACCTGCCCCTGAAAATTTCTGTGAAAAATTATCAATCAATCACTTTGATCAGTCTGGTAGTTTTATCGTTCAGATAAAATGTACGAGTACAAAACGTACGAAATATCCAACACAATGCACGTCAAATAAATCTCTGTCACGATCGCGTATTATACAATACAAATTTACATAAATATTCTCACGCGTAATTCAGAGATCATGTGAGGTGTGTTGGATAAATCATTCTCCGTAATAGTTACAAACTTGGAGATTGCAAGAGGTAAATAGATAAATAGACAGCGGAAGCGGACGAGAAATTTATCCAGCCGCAACAGTGAGGAAACAGTCGGAAACTAATAGGTCCGCGTAGCCTTGGTGTAACGTTGCAATGATGAAGACTGTAATGGCGGCAGGAGAGTATAATGATGGGGGAGGAAACTGGCGGAATACGCGAGAACGTTAATCCAAATAACTTTGAAGGAAACAAATAAGCCGACAAATAAAATGAAGAGGAAATTGATACATTGATCGTTTTAAATTCACTGTAACGTAAATATTTCTGAAAGTGAGGAGAATACACGGCAAAAATATTCGTTGTTGAATACATTGGAACAACAAGCAATGAACGAATGAATCAGTTTCAACTTGTTAGCTAGGTCTGAAGCTTTGAACATTTGCGAAATAGAATCTTAAAGGAGGGTTTAAATTTTGTGAATAATTCGCGGTTTTTCTTCTTAATTAATCAATTGAATGTAACGTCGTTGAAGAAATATGGTTTCGAGCAATAAAAAAGTAAATTCTGTCTATTTCTTGACATAACGATACATGTTTGTCAGTAATGAGACAATTTCGAAATTATTCGAAGGACCATTGCTATTTGATTTTCCATGGTCATTCTCAAACTTGGGAAATCTCAGCGGATGTTTTAGAAAAATGTTACAACGTTGTAATAAAATTATAATGTATGATGTTATGATAAAGTTACAATGTTATAATAGACAGAAGATCCGAGGATAATGACAAACCTTATAACAAGAGGATCGAAAAGATCGCGAGTTTCACAGAATCCACCTCCTAACGATTTCCAACGTATTCCATCATTTATATTTTACGCGGAAGTGCAACACATTCCTTTGTTTCTCGACGTTTTATTCATTTGTTTGTCGACAGTTGAACAGTTTACAAGGAAAATAACAATTACAAATCAACAGAGGTAAGTTAATCGTTGAAAGAATTTTAAGAAATTTCGTTGACAATTTGTTTCGTATAAATAAATAAATCGGTCGATCAACGAGGACAGTTGTGCAACACCGAGTTGGCTTCTATGGTTGTCCACTGAAGAACCATAAAAGAGAAATAATCTTCCTGCTTTCGTATGTCGGCATCTATTATATAATGTAACAATTATTTATACAACACTATATCACTATATATCTAGTATAATAGTATAATAGTAAACTTAATTACTCGCTAAATCATACTTTCCAAATTCAATTTTTATCGAGACTGGTCAATATAAACTTATTGTTAGAATGTTAGAACAATTGTATAACAATATTGTTAGAATTGTTAAAACAAAAAAAAAATCTTCCACGAATAATTCCGATCGAAACAGCAATGGGAAATCAGTCGAGGGGAAAGGGGAAAAAATGTCGACAGACGATGCAAAAGGACTCGAGGCAAAACTGCGGTCAACTGCGTTGGATTGGGTCGAGTATCGATTGATACAGTAGAACCTCCTTACACCGACCAGACATAACGCACATAGCAGGAACCGAGTGAAACGTTAGGAGACGAACGAGCCGGCCAATATGTTTACATCGAAACAGAGCGTCGGACATTGTTGGATATACTTGAATTTGGTCTGTTGGCTTTGATAGAGTCCCGTGGGATCACGACGAGAACGTTTTAGCCAATACGTGGAAATCTCTGTGCAACGTATGTAACAACATACGTCCTTTGACGTTATCTTTGACTACGATGGAATTGCGACGGATTCTGTGCTTGATTAGGTATCGTTATGGTTTGATTGGATCAGCAGCCGAAGCTCGCTTGAAAATAAACAGCGAAATTAACGCGAAGATTGTTGATAATTGGTCACGTTAGGAGATTTTTACTTACGCTTACTGTCTGAAATTAAACTTAGTTTCACACATAGAAGTTCATAGATTCGGAGATCATTCCAAATGTCTCGGTGTGGCATGGTCTTAATATTAAATTAGAATCGCATAATTTATTTAAAAGACAGCCATTTCTACTATGATATCTATTAGTACGATTTTTTAATCGTTGCAACAGATGTGTTATACGATTCATTATTGAAACGAGGAAATGTCTTTAATTTCGATGCGAAATATGACTTTTAATTTCCCATACCGAGCCCGATAAAACTGCCATCGGGTGAATTTTTATTGCGCCGGAGGGAGCAGCTTTTAATTCGAATATTAAACGAAGTAAAATCTATAATTACGACGTGAACTTGTGCAATGAATACTAAAATAATTAAAATACCTGTCGCAGTAGTTTATAGCTGCGTTTCATTCGAACGGAACGGAATGTCTCACGCTGAATAATACCAGAAGCCCTTCGTTGCCACATTAAACGAAAGTTTATAAACTTAGTCCCGAAGAAACTGAAATCTGCAAAGTCAAATAGTGAAATCGTTGAAAATTGCAAAGTTTGCCGAAACGCGAATGAAATTCCACGGCGTTGAACAAAGTGCCTAGTCTTTAACTAGTTCACACAGAGCAGATCTTCAAATCCAATCTTAAACAAACTGGAAATCCACATTCCCGTCGTTTTCCACTCTCTCCGCGATAAATAGCAAAAGTCTTAAAAGTTGCAACTGCAAACTGAAAGTTGTCGACGCTGAAAGTGAGGGAAATGAAGGGACCAATACGGACGAAACGTTACGAAGTTACACACGAACGACGAACGAAGTACGTGCTATCTTCGAATATTTCACGCACAATTGCACCAAAAGCGACTCAGGCTCGTGGAAGCGTAGAATCGCGTCTGACGCGAGCACAGAGCGCTATTGTGCCGCTGTTTCGTTAGCCTCCTCTGTCGCGAACGAAACAATTTCTGGACCGTGTCATCGATAGGTGTGCCATCGGCCGTCTGGTCGGCAAAGTGCTCGCTTCGAACGTAATTCTCCGGCGTAGAGCGTGGCCCGGTGCTCGTTTAATAATACTTATTGAACGACCTTAACTTATTACCACGTCGTATTACCTTGTCGAAGTCGAGCGCGAATCAAAAGCCAGGGGAAGACCCGGCGCGAACATTTAAGGGGACAGGACAGTGTGACGGATCGAAAAATTACGTATACTTTGGAGGGCTAGTAAAAAATAAATGCATATTTGATTGACACGAGCTTTTTTGTGGTTTATTTCAATACATGAACTATAAGAAGCAACATTAAAAAGGAAAAAGAAGAGATCTCTTATTTAACTTTTTAACGGCATCATTTTGCATAACTTCCTTTTTACATTGGCCATCGGTGTGCATGATTCCAGCGAAACAGGATTAGCTGCAACAAAAAGGCAAAAATGGTTCGAGTAAACAATATTCTCTGGGGATTGACGATCCGACATTTTCATTTTTGTGAAAATTATGAATATAGCAGCTGTTTCTATAGCTTTCTCAAATTTCTACAGTTTGTTGTTTATATTTTTCGAAATTGTTAAAAATTAAGAAATGTTCAGTCCTTAGTAAATGTTACAATAAAGATACGTACCAAGTTTCACAGTAATCGGTTGGTTAGATTCCGTGATATCTTGCACATCGTTTCTAGAAACCTAGTTTCGAGAGAAACGCGTTTAAAGTTTCAGAACGTCATTTTTCATATGTATCCTTTACTTTTTTTACTTGCATATCGCGGCTCGCAGTTCTTACAATTCACAACTAAATTGAATCCAAGTCCCCTAATATTCGATTCACCAAAAGTAATATTTCAATCACACGATTTTCACTTTAAAATACTGCTTAACGTTGTAAATAGTGATGCAAATTCAATTATTCTGTATATGTATATTATTCAATTATTATTATACCCCAAAATAAGTCGTTTTAAAGACTAGGACCTTTTGTATCTTACTTCTAAGACTTCAAACTACTATTTAAAACAAAAGGGAACAAGTTTTTGAAAATCTCACACTGTCTCGATCCCTTAAACGCTTCGTCGAAGTCACGAGACCGCAGATCGCCTTTGTTGGACTCGCGCGTCCTCCTGAAATGGAAAATCGTTGCTGGAAACAATGGACAGTGGTTTAGATTTCTGAGAGCGTAAACAGAGCAGTCGAGCGATTTTTCTTTTTCTCTTTTGAAACGCGTGAAAGTGTACTTCCTTTTGCAACGAATTAAGTGAAATAAATCATCCCGCGCGAGTGAGACGCGGAAATTGTTTTACAAAAAGATACAGGAAATAACGAAGTGTTTTCTGTATCGGAACAAAGTTATTGGAAAAGAGACTTTTGTTTCTTTTAATTTTCGTTTGACTCTCGAATATTTCTTTCTCTCCGCGTACGTATTCGAAAGCAGATTTTTATACCAAATTTTCTTTTCATATTGGATGTTGGAAAGTGCTCTTTTTTTAACGAATTAAATATGATATTAACGAGACGGAAGTTGTTTTTCAAAAAGATACAGAAATATGACGAAATATGAAACAGTTATTGGAAATGATACATTTGTTTCTTTTGATTTTCGTTTAACCCTAGGACAGTGTATGAGCTCGAAAGCAGATTTTTATATTGAATGTTTTTCTTTTATATTAAATATTGGAATGTCCAATGAATTAAATGAAATATATTATCTCTCAATGAATTAAATAAAATATGAAACACGAGGTGGAAGTTGTTTTTTCTAGAAAGATACAGAAACGACGGAATGTGAAACATAGTTATTGGAAAAAATACTTTTATCTCTTTTGATTTTCATTTTACTCTAGAATGGCAAATATTTCTTTTTCGATGTGTGTATTCGAAAGCAGATTTTTATATTAAATATTCTTTTATATTGAGTACTTTAGTTCAATATAACAATATAATTTAATATTATATATTTAATTTATTACACTGAGCAATTTAGTTTAATATATAATGTATAAAATATTTTAATATACAATTGAAAAGAATACATATTTACAAATTATTACTACATTTTGATTAATGTACATTCATTCTCTAATTATTCTCCAATTAATTGTCCTCCATACCCAACCCTACTTCATCACCGTCGCTCAAGAATTAAGCGCTGATTAATTTATTAACTTGTAGGATTACTCTTTCATTATTATCAATGAGAGAGTCTATTTAATCTCAATATACAATATTTGTCGTTACGTAATCAACGATTGATTGATTTATTAGGAAACAGTCAAACAGTTTGAATTCAAACGTGTTACCTCAAACACATTACGCAACCATGTCAACAACATCAATACCAAAAGAGAAAACTTGTTAAGTGCAATATCTATTTGCTAAAAAGAAAAAAATTCGAAGCGATAGAAAAAAACCTGGTGTTTGATGCCGATAAAAGTTCAACGTAACAGATGTCACAATACGGTCTAACAAACAATACACAGAAACTGTGTATGTATCGAGTAGAAACAATTTCGATTCCCAATTAACAACGTTTGGTTAGTTTTCTGTTTCGTGTACGAAACTTCATACCAAAATCATTTATCATCTCACCCCTGACTGTAATTCCTTTTATCCTTGTATCCTCGCATTAGAACGAACGATCTAAAACGCAACCCTGCACATATTTATCTACATTTCATCTAAGTAACTCGGGAAATATTAATTATATAAATAATTCAGTTGAGAACATTTTGACAATGATGATATAAATAGTTGAAAATTTTTATCTTCAAAGAAACAGATTCTAAAAGAAATTTTATTTTCTTCATTCACATCTGCTATATATTATAATATTTTATAATATCAAGTCTATTTTGAATAATTTGTACATTATGCGCACTGGATGCACATAAAATTTCATTTTTCCATAAATACATAAAATCCGCAATTACATATAATTCTAGGATCTCTTTAGACTCTTTGGACTTTCTATTAATAAAAGAAACTTATTCCTGACGTTTGTTCTAAAATTTGAAATTAATTTTTGCCAAGTTTACGATATTATATTTTTCCACGCTCAATCTCGAATGGAATTACAAATGTACACTGCTCCATCCTAACTTCGCCATTTTTTGTTCATTTTACGGAGCTCGAATCGAGTCGAGCTGTGTTCAAAGAACCACTGGACAAAATTCAACGTTACACGGTATACTGTAAAATCGGACGTGAAAATATGAAAACGTTTCGTTTAATATAAATATTATATCGGACGCAGTCGTGTGCAAACGTTTGCTCGTGCGAAATTATCAATGCCTCAGCACGTATAAAAAAAAAAAAAAAAAAAAAAAAAAAAAAGGAAAAAGAAAAATTTTACAAACGCGAGGTCTACGGCCATTTCTCGTTCATGCAGAGCGCGAATCAAATGGGTGATATTTGGCATGGTGGAGAAAGTTGATGAAAAATAGCGACGACGCGGTCGAAACGTACAGTCGAACGAAATATTGCGACCCGGGTTCGGGCACACGTGTCACGTTGACACGCGTCGACCAACAACGAACAAAATGCTCGTGCAAAATGTAATTTCCTGGCTGAATAAAGCCAATCATTAATGATGCGTCGATCCCGCGCCATGGCTCCCGACTCGCGCTGGTAATCGGGACTTTTCAGCGATTTCTATGTGGCGTTGTTTCGCGCGTCGACGGCAGCGAAAGAAAGGAAAACGAATATCGAACTGGGAATTAAAGCCCCAGTTATGTTTCGCGCGTTCGGCTGCCAAACGTGGTGAAACTCGATTGTTTAGGAATTTACGGACAGATTCCACGGATATCAGATTGTGAATTGTTTCGGTAGCGTTATCGGCGAAACTTTTTCTCGGGGGGGCTCGCTTTTGTCAAATTTCCCGGAACGTTCGTGGAAAATTTCGCCATTTCCCCCCCTCCTCCAAATTTTCGTCTTCCCCAGGGAGAAATTTTCAGTGGAACGTAACGCAGAAACGGAGTTGGAAAATTGTTTATCGCGATCGGGATTTTGCCTTGAATGTCATTTCATTGGATTTCTTTGTTGCTGTTTGAATCTGTACGAGTGAAATAATCTTTGTGATCTATTCGTGATATTCGATCGAGATACGTGTTATTTACACTTTGTAAAAGTTTACCATATAATTTAGAGAAGGATGATGAAATTTGTATGTACGATCCGATAATAGTATTCACGTGGAGATGGAATTTGAAAAAAATTGTTTATTGAGATTTTGCTCTGAATATTTTTTTTATTAGATTTCTTTGTTGCTGTTTAAGTAAAAGTAAAATAATTTTTATAGTCCTTCATCAAGATACAAAATACGTATTATGTGTATTTTAGAAAAGTTTACTATATAATTTAGAGAAGGATGACAAAATTTTTATGTACGATCCAATAATGGTATTTATGTGGAGATGGAATTTGAAAAAAAACTGTTTATTGAGATTTTGCTTTGAATATTTTTTTCATTAGATTTCTTTGTTGCTGTATAAGTGAAATAATTTTTACAGTCCTTTATCCAGATACAAAATACATATTATGCATATTATGTATTTTATAAAAGTTTACTATACAATTTAGAAAAGGATCATGAAATTTGTATGTACGGTCCAATAATAGTATTGAAGCAGAGATGGAATTGAAAAATTGTTTATCTCAATCGAGACTTTTTTGCTTTGAATATCTTTTTATTAGAGTTTTTTTGTTGCTGTTTGAGCCTATGTAAATAAAATAACTCTTGTAGTCTTTTATCAAGATGCAAAATACTAATGCTTATATATTTTATAAAAGTTTACTATACAGTTCAGGAAAGGATGACGAAATTTGTATGTACGATTCAATAATAGCGTTTAATTAGAAAATAAATGGAGTAAACCTCTCTTGCAAGACCGCTAATGCTAAATTTCTTGGAAAGTATCGCGATTATCGTTAACGCGATTATTTTGAACTCTTTCAATTTAGAAACACAACACTCTGTTGCTTGCACAATGTATCACGCGGAAAGACACGTCCGCCGACAGTATTAAGAGAAAGATATCTTCAGCCGAATTCTGTCCAATTCAATCCACTCACAGTAGAAAAATTCAAAATGAAAGAGACCATCCATTCAATCCGCTGAAAAAGGCGTCCTCAATCGAAGTCTATTCAATTCGACTCAGAGAAGAGAAATTTCAATTCTCTCGCTATCGAACTCAATTCCTGCAAATGCAAAAGTCACGCTCTCTTAACGCCGGAATTACCAAAGTGGTGAAAGTCAATCAATCTATAATTATCGTTGAATATTTTATAAATGCAAAATAGAATCTACTTTTTCGAGAGTTACGTGATTTTTTCGCGAAAGCACGTAATACATTCCACATTGTTGGCTGCGAATGACGAATAGTATACTCGTCGCGAGAGAAAGGTAACTACAATTTCTTACTAAAAATTAAATTTTGTTTTGTGAAAAATAAAATGTATTTGCAGATTTTAGACATTTCAGAATATTTCGAGGCTAGTTCGTTTTATATCATTTCTGAATTGATAAATTACATAAAAGGTGTCTTGTTAGAGAAAAAAATATAAATATAACAAATATAAAAAAGGATATAAATATATAAATATAATAAAAAATATTAATCTTAAAAAAATTATTATATTAGAAATTGATTTTTTATTTAAATAAAATTAAAACAATATATTAAATAGTGAAGGAATTAATCAATAATTATTAGTAAAAATAATTAACGATATAATAATAAAAATTAATTGCAAAATTGACAGTTAAATTGAAAATTATAAATAAAATAAATTGATAGACCAAATCTTTCAAATAAATTTGTTAAGATTAATTTCATTTTCATATAAATTTTTCAATTTAAATTTATAATTAATTATATTAGTAATAAAACATGAATTTTATTAAAATTTAAAATAAATAAAATCATTATCAAAATTAATAAACATGATAAAAAAATGATTAATCAATTAATTGGTATTACTTGTGAATTATTCCATTTCCTTGTTATTAACATTAATCAAATTAAACTATCGATTTTTCAAACAAAAGGCTAGTGCTATTTCCTTATAATTTAATTCAAATTTATAGCACTGTAATCTACAATGTGTTCTAGCGACATGTAGCCACTTATAAAAGTAGCACCACACGCTTAACCAACAGATTAAAGGATCTTCGTGCACAAATCGTGGATATAACAGATGTTCAACCCTCGTGGATCGTGTAAATTTCTCCATTGTTTAATTATCCTTCGCCAAATTGTATATTCAACACCAAAATGGTGTTTCGATTGTGCGTGTCATTTCCTGGCACGATCGCAATCTTGGAAATGCGGTTGGGAATGTAAAATCTCTGTACTCTCTCTCTCTCTCTCTCTCTCTTTCTGGTTTGATAACGGCGCGTGGAGATTATTCAGTGTGTCGTAAAGATAAGAGTCAGACAGTGTTTCTGCGGGGAGTGCGAGTTACTAATGGAATTGACTTCCTTCTGCTTCCACGGGGCGTGTGGGTGTGTGGCAAGCGGGAGCGGGTTATAAACGGGCGGGAACAACGACCGGTTTAAGCGGCGTCCGTAGTTAAAAGTTCGCGGGGCAAAAAATATCGATCCCGTCGACGAAATTACAGGAACAATTACGACTGGTTTGAAAGTCGGATCTCTCACCCTCCTCTCCCCCCTCCGCGCCCGTTGGCCGTCGAGTTTTATCATCGCCAGCCGTAACTAATCCTGGATTTTTATCTTCCGGTGAATGTTACGCGTACGTCTCTGCCTGCTGAATTTTTATTGCCACGCTGTAAACCGTTTAACGCGTCCACTAAGTGGAGATTCGAGCTCGAGGGACGAATTCCACGAGAGTGGAATGTAATAATATGATTTGTATAATTTTTGATTTTAAACAAGGGGAAAGGGATGTCAAAAAGAGAGCTAATCCCGGCTTGATATAAATATTGCGAATTTTGCAAGTGATCGAAATCTGGTAATTGCAAAGTTGATTGACGCTTCCGACTACAATGATAGTAGTACCTAGTTTACTAACAATTCCACAAATATTTATAGATAAATATTAATAATATGTACATATATAATATTATTATAATATATATAATATATATATTATATTGTATATATATATATAATTATATTAATTATATAATTTACTCTCCTATTTTATTTATATAAAAATATAAGATATTACATCAATTGTATATAAAATATAAGTAATAACTTATTAAACTAGTTATTATTGGCCAATACCATATACGGTACATAACAATACTATAAATATCTATAAATAAATATTAATAATATATACATATATAATATTATTATAATATATATATATTATATGTAATATTATATAATATATATATTATATTGTATATATATATAATTATATTAATTATATAATTTACTCTCCTATTTTATTTATATAAAAATATAAGATATTACGTCAATTGTATATAAAATATAAGTAATAACTTATTAAACTGGGTACGTGCGCAATTAGTCTGTGAGAAATTTTTGAGTTCGAGGTGACTTAAGGGGGCAAGACAGTTTGACGGGCCTAAGAATTACGAATACTTTGGAGGGTTAATAAACGACATGTTATGAACTATAAAAAAACAACATTAAAAGAGAAAAAAACGAGAGCTCTTATTCAACTTTTTAACGAGTTTTTATGTTGCCTATTGGTGTGCATGATTCCAGCCAAACAGAATTAGTTGCAACAAAAAGGCAAGAATGGTTCAAGTGAACAATATTCTCTAGGGATTGACGATCCAACATTTTCATTTTCGTCAAAATTATGAATATAGCAGCTGTTTCTACAGCTTTTTCAAGTTTCTACAGTTTTTTGTTTATATCTTCCGAAATTGTTAAAAATTAGAAAATGTTCAATCCTTAGTAAATGTTACACTAGAAATACGTACCAAGTTTCACAGTAATCGGTTGGTTAGATTCCGCGATATCTTGCACACCGTTTCTAGAAACCTAGTTTCGAGAGAAACGCGTTTAAAGTTTCAGAACGTCATTTTTCATATGTATCCTTTACTTACTTTTTTTACTTGCATATCGCGGCTCGCAGTTCTTACAATTCACAACTAAATTGAATCCAAGTCCCCTAACATTCGACTCACCGAAAGTAACATTTCAATCACACGATTTACACTTTATGACACTGCTTGAAGTTGTAAACAGTGATACAAATTCAATTATTCTGTATCCGCGGATTTATTATTATACCCCAAAATAAGTTTTAAAGGCCAGGACCTTTTGTATCTTATTCCTAAGACTTCAAACTGCTATTTGAAACAAAAACAAACAAAAATCGATTTTCTGATAATTTCAAACTGTCCTGACCCACTAATGAATCGCGGGCGATTTATTACGACGGAATTTCGCCGTCGGTGTTGCTCGTTACTGCGTTTGAAAAAGGACCTCGTTTACCATTCTAATCCATTTAGATTCCTAAAGATGAACGCTGATAGCAGAAAGGGGTTCTCGTTCTAGTCGCTATCAGCTATCGTCGTTTAATGAGGCAATTAGTGCAGATGTTACCTTTGCCTCTGAACGAGTCATTATCGAAGCGATAAAGAGTTGATTGATATAAAACTGACTCGTTAAGGTATTTCGTTCTTACTTTCCAATGGAAGAAAACGAAGCAGGAATGTGCTTGGAAAAGTTCGATCGTTGCGAGTGCATGTACGAGTGCAAGCTGGCGGTTCGATATGAATAACGATTAGCAGTGAACGACTCTCGTAATTGGTACGTTGTTATTGATTCATCATTCGCATAAACAGCGGAACAGTTTCTAATTGATGTGGCAAATTGGCAGTAGTGCAAGCGTACGATCAGTTCGACGAAATTACTTTTGCATCGATGCTTTAATAATGTACACAGTAATGTTATTTGTAATATTATATATATATAACTGTAGCAATATTGTAATCATGTAATTGTAATTATAATTATACATTGTAGTAATTGTAATTCGGATAATGTTGCAATATTGTAATAATTGTAATCACAATTTGAACAATGTTGCAACGTTTCTATTTCTGCTCGAACAGCTGTTGGATTATTTTTGTAGAAACGCGAAAAATTGTTCATACTTTACAATTGTTCATACTTTCATAGTTTAGAATCCTGACAATTTCGAGAGTGTAAATGACACATAAATGACACACACAAATAATAACAGACTTAAATAATCATACGCGTGAATCGCACGTAGATTCGTGTGTAAATCTATTTAATAGAAGATCCGACGATTCGAAGGTGATGGATTTGTTTCGTATTGAAAGGCAAATAATGCCCACGCACGGGAAACCGATGACTCGCGCGTTACGTTGCACAATCTGCTAAACAACGCTCGAACATCCGAACGAGCCATTTGCATGCGGAATTAGACGAAAATAGGATTACGTTGGTATTAACTCTTCGATACGCAATCTCTTCATCGCGTTTGCTTCGAATTAAAAACTCGTTTCCATGGTTTATTGTTATCCCTGGTTAATGTAATTGGTAGCGCCTCGTCGAAAATCAATTCGTAGAAAATGTTCCCCGTTCCTGTTTGATCGAAATGATTTCGACAAATGTTACATATCGCAGACGTTTAAGCAGCTATAAATTGAGTCAATAGCAACTAGTACGTTTATTGACTCCAAATGAAATTGACAAACATAACCCATGGTACTCGTCACATTTTACCAAATGCCATTAATTTCGTTTCGCTGCGTTTGCCGAATGTTTAATTCGAAAATAATTGAAGTCGAAACCGATGGCAATTATTTGGCACGTTTCACTTTCTCTTCCTTCCTCTTTCGACTGAAATCACGGTCGAACAAAACTGGGAAGATGTTTCGAGGGAAATTCGCTTTCAACCACTTGCGTTGGCAACTGATTGCGGACCGTAACGAGCGACCAAACCGCACTAATTCGCTTTCTTCTTGAATTCGTCGGTATGATATCACCGGATAGAAATCATTGAGAAGTGATCAATTTATCATTTGTTTTCCCTATTTTGTTTTACTTAAATATACTCAAGACTGAGGAAGTATTACAATTTTGGAAGAAAAAAATACTCGACGTGCGTTAATCTATTAATCTAGGAAATCGTTTCTCTCTTGCTGTTGTTTAGCGTTCCCTGTTGTGCGATAAATGTGCAAATCTCACGAGAAGATACACTTGACAGCAAACGAGCTGCTGAAGCAATTATTGTTTTGGGATATCGCGAGAAAGAAGACAGACCGAAACGCTGTAGCAATAGCACGGCAATTTTCATCGATTGCTTTTTGAAACTCTCCCCGAAAACAATTATCTTGGCAAATGTTGTTATGTCTGCTTGACGCGATCGCGCTCTGGTATCGCGTCATATTTCCCTCTTTTTTCCTTTCATGTCGATACTCGCGCGTAATTTGTCAATAATTACTGTTGTTATTGTTGCGTTGACAAAGTAACGACCTCCCTGGAAAATGTTATTATTGAAATATTGGCAATTTTAACGTTGCTCCTCTTTATTGCACTATCGTTTCGTTTCGATCACTTGACACGTTCGCCATACGATTTGACAAATAATTTTAACGAATTAATTTCAATGTTTGACTCGAGAGTTTAAGCCATAATTTTCAATGATGTACACGTAAACGATGTACAATTTTGCAAAGTATCGTTTTCGATACTTTCACGTAATATCGTCTCGATGATTCGAAAGATCCGTGTCCTGAAAATGTGACAGAGAGACGAATCGATGTGAACTGGTGACGATCGAAAAGAGAATCTTGACAGTATCTTTTATCAGCAGGAATATCGTATTCCACCTTCCACATCTCCTTTCTCGATTTAAAAAATTGAAATTAGAACTGTGTGTTTGCCGATTACTTTGAAATTCACGAAAATTACAACGAAACACTGTCTTTACATCAGATAACAATTTTAAAGATTTTAACGTAACTCGTAGAAATTGAATTTAAGTAGAGGTTCGTTCAATCTATCAAATATCGTAATTAGTATTTCTCCCTATGTATTTTGTATAATTTTATACTGTTATACGCGCGAAAGTTACAAATATTTTAATTTACATTGCAAGTACAAATATTTTAATTTTTCAGTGCGTTTCATGACGCTGAAATAATTAATACGTTCACGGAATATATATGTATATATATATATATATATATAATAGAGTACGAAACTTTCCTTCCGGATATTTACGAATTTCTTCCTTATCTGAGGATGGAGCACGACAATGTCTGGTTGTCTCGTGTTTCCATTTCAGAGATCTAAATCTCTCGTCGGTGTTTATTAACGCAACTTAATGATAGTCGGTGGAAAGTTTTAATGACGTTAGCCCCGTTAAAGTCAGGATTCGAGTATCACCGGAGTCAATAACAAACAAATTACATTTCGCTGCTCGTTTCGCTCACTGTCGTCAGATTAGTTCAAAGTTTCTCCTCGCGATTCCTCTCGGAATTTTTTTTTCTTATTGTCCCTCTTTTTTCTTTTTCTTTTTTTTTTTTTTTTGCTTCCTGTTTTGATTAACGAAAGACCGAGTGCAATATTCTTTTTTCCTTTTCTACCATAGCTCATAAATTTTGCCGGAACTCGTTAAACTTTATTCCATCGCGACCGGACGTTCGTTTGCGAACGGATGCGAATTGCTAACGACTGATGCGCGTCTATATCCAGTAACGTTTTTCATTAAAGAGAGAAAGGATTTCAAGTAAATTCCTTTTAATATTTCTTTTACAAGAGATTTATTTTATCGTTGAAACAAAAAATAAATCGGGAATGATCTAGATGTGTTTCTCTTATTATTTCTGTAGAAGTTCTTGTTACTTTTTTGAGAAAAGAAAAACGTCGCACTATAAAAATTATAACAGGCAGAAATAGTCAAAATTGACAAAAGTCGCTAAACTAAAAATTTATCAGAATTCTAATAAAGTGACAAAAATCTAATTCGTACTCTAATGTTCAAAGTTGAACGAAAAGGGTTGAGAAAAAGTACAGCTAGTTTCGAGGAATTGTCGCAAAGACTTTAGTACGTCTTCAAGACTATAGTGCACAGATCATTGTGAAAAAATTTGTTAAATGTCTCCGAGTCTAAGAATTAAATATCTTTAAATTTTTACAATTTTTGAGAAGAAAACACTCTCACTTTTCCTCTACTTTTCGCTACACGATATAAAATCATCTTCAAAAAAAGCAGACCTAGGACTGTGAAAGTAGAAACTTTGCCCTTTTAAAAAATAAGACCAAGTATGTCGTTGCATGATTTTTTTTTACAAAATTTTCAGCGTCATTGGTTCAATTATTTGCTTGAATTTTACATAATAGAAACTTAGTTTCAAGCGAGTGAACTTTATCGAACAACCACGAAAATTCAAATACAAATGCTCGTTTTCTGAGAGTAGCGACGCGATGACACGAGTTTTATAGGATTTGGTCTCCCTTCGCATGACGAAGGATGTGTTCCGAGCGAGGAATACTAATGTGATACAGAAATTTCATAAATTTCCAAGTTCACGGAAATCCTACAGCTCCTTGGTGTCCTTAAGGGCTCTATAGATCCTGAACTTCCCCAAATTTCGGTCTTTGAGGTTATTAAAGTTCCGTGGATCTTCGAGGTTCAAAGGCCTTCTTGCGATCGTCAAGATCTGTTTGTTAAGACTATTAGAAATTCTCTAATCTGCCGGAGTTGCTGGAATTTCCATAAAGTCCCGGGATGTTCGTGGATGTTCGTAACGTAAGGTATTGGCCTATTTACCTACTTTCTCGTTTCTAGATACTATTCGTATTCAGAGCTAGAGACTATCTCTCTTGTCTAGAGACATAAAGTTTGTCAATTTGTAAGATACTCGCAACGCTGAGACATTTCGTTTTATTATATTTCAGTCCATTTAATTTTATTCTATTTTATTATATTTTAGTCCATTTAATTTAATTTAATTTTATTATATTTTAGCTTATTTAATTCTATTTTATTCTATTGCATTTTATTATATTTTTATATTTTACTTATTCAATAAGAGAACGTCGGTAGTTTAATGAGAGAGAGAGAGAGAGAGAGAGAGAGAGGAAGTGAGGGGGGGCTATAATTAGTCATCGAATGCGAAGATGCTGATGGAGAATTCCAATGACGACTTAATTTAAACGCAAATTGTCGTCAAGGGTATCGCCTTTGTTGGCCTGGGAAAATTCCAAGAAACCAATATCCACTGGGAGCGGCGACATCGTAGACGATCTTGAAGCAGTATCGATTAAGGGGTTAATTAATCGCGATTGTGGAGCGTCGACAGGATTGCGACATGCCGCAAGAAGAGCTCGTGGTACGCTCGTGGATTTCATCTATTGACTATGCTTGTGAAACTGTTCGGTGAATTTCGCGCGTGAGTCCCTCTGCGCCAATCGCCGACGCGAATAACGGGGATGCGTTCAGAAAAATCATGGCGGAAGATTGTCAACTTCTTCAAATGCCTAATTTTCTTCAGAACTGCTGACGTTGTTGTTATTATAAGAGGGCTTTCTGAATTTGTTGGATGGATCTAGAGTAATATAGATTTGTGAGAAACTAAATTAGAAAATAATTTTGAAATGAATAAAATGATCTTGGAAGTAGATCAGAAAAGTTTTGGAATTTTATTCGAACTGGCGAATGGTTTCAGCTTTATTAGGATTGGTAAATTTTATTTATTAGGATTTGTTAGGATTGCTAAGAACTGGCGAATTCAAGTCAGTTCTACTTCATTGTTTTTCAAGTTCATTTGCAATAAATAAATTGATATTATAGCGCTTATTAATATTACAAATGAATTAATTTGTAATAAATTAGCAGTGGGATAGGGTTACAGAATAATGTGAACGTAAATGGAGAATGCTCATACTTAACACTGTTAGAAACTTCCAGGAGCGAGCATTTCGTCTGAAAATTAAGGAAACTTTAATCAATTCCATTTCGGCGTTTCACAAATTAGAAAGTAACGGTGAGCAAATTAAATCAAACGATTAATCGATGTGAATTAATTGAAAACGCGATATTCCCTTTATACATATTGCACGTATGTATAACATTGTTTGTACGTACGTATTGTAACATTGTTTTGCTTTCAAACATGGAGAATTACATTAAACAACGTGATATTGCTGCAGCTATATTGAAAAATTGAAAAGTAAGAATATAAAATTTTAATAGAATCGCGCTGAATGTACATCCCCTCCAACACTATTTGCTCCAATACACCGCCAGACCATTATTGACCATCCTCCGTGTTTAACTGTGAGTACGATACAGTCAGGAATCATTTTTCTCTTCAGGTCTTTTAAAAACATAAGTTATTTTCGCCGCTTGCAACCGAACACCTCAAATTTAGATTCGTCGGCCCGTGAAACATTTCTCCACTCTTCAATCTGACCAATTTTTTAGCCTACTGTAGTCGTTTCACTTTGTTTTGCGGCCTTAGACATGATTTTTTATAGCTACTTATCCACGAAGACCAAGTTTGTGTACAGCAGGTGTCTTAATACTTTTGGAGGGCAGTGTACATCCCGTGAAACTTACACACGATGCTTTTTCCAATTTTATTAATCTGTGTATCTTGTCAGTTTCCCTGAAGAAGCTTAATACGTCGAAACGAAAGGCATTCGAACGTTGTTCCGGATCCCGACGAATTTCAACTTCGTTCCAAGTGAGATTCATTTAATCAGACCCGCGGGATTGGGGTCGAACGGCAGTAATAATTGCAAGAATGTATTGATCCACGCAGAAACACAGTAGGTACAGTTGATATTTTAACAATCGCGTTAACTCGGCTCTGTTATTAAAAAAATTCGCTGGAAACAGCCGTCCCTCCTCTCTCGTTCGTTCTCCATCAATTTTTAATTTGTCGGTGGGACAATCTCGGAACGACAACACGCGAACGATGACGTTACTTTATATATCGGGACAAGGTGCAATAAAGCTCTGCGCTCCGAGGATTTGTCATCTTTCATTTCGCGCCGACGCTGACTGAAATTCGAAATCGATTTATCGACCAATCGAATTAATGAAATTCCTTTCCTCGCCGGGACTGTGTAACGCTTCGAAGTTCACAGTTCGTGCTTGTCAGGGCATGACGGATGAAACGGACAGTGAAGACTTTGAGAAATGTCAATGTTTTCCGGGAGGAGGTACAAATTTTTCGTCGTTCATCGTGTTCATCTCTCACTGCAGGAACGAAATATAATGGAATTGAGGAGAAAATTGACATGGAAGAGGATGTTATTATTTCTTATTTTACGAACTCTTTGCAGCACGAATTCTTATAACGAAACAAGCTCGTACAAACTTCTTTTTAACAAAATATGTAGAAATAAAGTTGCGCTCGATATCATCGTGAAATTAAATAAACTGAGAACGACCTACAACACAATTTTCCGATGAAAAATATCCCGCCGTGTATTAAAAGAAAGAAAGTAGGGCATTTTTTTAATCCACTACGTCCCAAAGATCTTAACAGTTAAAACGAATGAGATTAAATTCCGCGGGAAAAAAAGGAATGTTTATCCATATTTGTGTAAAATTATTTCCCCGTCCGCTGTAATCTGGATTATGCAAGTTATCGATCGAAGCTTTCGTTTAAGCCGCGTCTAATTGTTCTTGTATTGCATCGCCGGTGCTCGCCCAAATTTCGAACGTCATTAATTATCGCAAGTGCCAGACGATTAAAAATAATTTTAAAATAATTTTGCCGTCGAGTGCCTTGGTGCTCGGCACTGTTCGTCGAACGATACGTTTCCTCTCGTAAAATGTTCGTTTCGATTAATGACGGACAATCGGCCGAATCGTTGGCCGCCGTGCGTAGCTGACGATCGATCCTCGCCAAATTCGGCTTCATCGCGTTCGCGTATATCAACGAAACCGCAGCGGAAATGTAACTGGGCGCCATTTCGTTTTCCCAAACCTCTGAAAGCTCGTTCATCGTCCCTATATGGTCCGCCAGTTCTCCGTTAATGTTCCAAAACGTGCGTCGAAATTTTCGCGTCGATTTATCAAGGAATGAAAATAGAAATACGATTCGTCGCGATCTGAGATCACTCGTTTCGCTGTCAGCGACAAAGTTGCACGCTTTGAAAGCGGAGAAGTTTGTCGAACGTGTTACACGAATGTATTGTCTCGCGTGAGAAGATCGTTGAGATTAAACAATCTCGAAAACGAGCAATCGATTTGATTAGGCACGTGATATTTCAATTTTCATCGATGCACAACGAGGGAAGTTTAAGAAATGTACGAGTTGAATTTACGAAATGTAAAAGTAATAAACGGCGAATTTTTATTATCAAGCGTGCAAAAACACGTATAACGCTGAGAAACAAATAAAATATTCAAAGCAGAAGAGTGCTGTAATAAATGAAATGAATCTCGATGTAAATGAATGTAGTATGTATTTCATCAAATGTTCTTATTGGCTCGTTACATTTAGAATTTTTAATCTAATTGAAAATACGAAAACAAAACCGAGAGTAATAATTGAGATTTAAATAGTCTTTTGTTCACTACTCTATGAAAAGATGTATAATTAGTGAATTAGATAAAATCAATAATCCTAAATTATTAAACCTTAAGTAAATAACTTACTTTACGGTATTCTTAACAATCTTACTTTCTATCAGAGTTAAGCGAAAGCTTTACTGTGCCTATAACATACACTATGCACGTGGAATAGTTAACCACTTACTTTATTACGTCGAGTCACACACTTGGCGCAGATTGTAATCCACGTATTAGTCCTCGTGGTGAGATTCAACTTCTGTTCTTATTTTAGTTTGAATTTGTAAGTCTGAAAATTATCGTCAATTAATTTATCTGCAGTTTTAAATGAATTGATAATCTTAAAAAATTTATCAATTTACAATTATAAATTTTTAAATTTATAAAATTTTTTCCATGTATAATAAACCTATGAATAAACAGAATAAATAAAAGACAACAAACAATAGATTATCAAAATTAAAAATTAAACTTATTAATAATATAATTTCACTAATTAAATTTAAAGAAAAAGGAGAACCAACATAAACCAGCATAAACATAAAATAAATCATATTGTTATTAATGAAGGCATAAAAATAATTATTCCTTTATTAACAAAAATTAATCGTCTATTAGTTTGAATATAAATTAAATTAACTAAATAAAATAATCCAGAAGAAATAAATCCATGACTAATTATTATATATCTTCCAAAAATTCTTAATTTTATTATTAATAATATTCTTATTAATATAATTCCTATATGCACAACTGAAGAAATAGCAATAATTAATTTTACATCTAATTGACATAAACATATAATTCTTAAAATTAATATACCATATAAATTAATTATTATTAAATTAATATAAAATTTATTAAATATAAATTTTATTATATATATAATTCGTAATAAACCATATCTACCTAATTTAAGTATTACTGAAGCTAAAATATTATAACTAAGAAAAGAAGCTTCAACAAGAGCTTTTAATAATCATCCATGAATTATATACATTCGTTCATAGAATTAAAGCAGCTGCAATATTTGGTATCTAGTGTATTGTGTACTGAGATATACCTATATACATAATCAACGAATAATTCTAAAACAGGCACTTGTCAACTCTTGCTTTCTCTTTCTCGTCTCTGTTCATTACTTTTGTCTATTATTCTTAATTTATTGCATTAGATTTTTTATCTCGAAAAGTTTAACTAGAATTGTCTGACTGTGATGGCCCGCCTGATGTTGATGAAAAAGTAATAGAATAAAAATTTTTAAGTGGCAATCATTTCTAACTCAATTTTAATTCTATTTTTAATTCTATTTTAATTCTATTCAATTTTAGTTCTATTTTTATTACTAATTTATTTATTATAATTAATTTGTTATAAAATTTTAAGTGACAATACGTTAAATCAATCTTAATATTATACTTTTATTAGTAATTCGAATCGAAATTTTCATACTGATTCGCTCTTAAAATTAAAGAGATCCTTCTTCTCTTCACTTGTTCAAACAATTTTCAAAATTTCACCTGTGCGTATGTACGTATAGTAGCAAATAATAGTATTTCGCTCTTCGGCGGTGCGTATCTCCCTCTGAAATCATCCTTGAAATTCTTCCTCAAAAATATCCGTGAAATTCGTTTTTCACGAAGCCGGTTTTTCTTTCAGATGCGAGAGATCCAGCACGGGAATAGGACACGTGCTCGGCCGACGTGAGCGCATCGCTAAAAGCTCGCGGGCAGGACGATGACTTAAGCCTGCACGCTCGTGGAACCGCAAGCGGACGAGAAGGAAGGAAGGAAGGAAGGAAGCAAGCAAACGATACTGCAAATGGCTGTGGGGCAGAATCGATACCGTGACGCAAAGAACCGTGAAAGTTGCCGAGGTCGAGGTGCTCTCCTTCACGTATCACCGAGCCAATCCAGCGTGTGTCGCTTCGAGATCGATGCGTGTAAAGTTGCCGCGCACTGAACGCCCCGAACGCCGTGTTGCTCGGTAACACGAACGTGCCGGAAGGAAAACGATGACAATTGCCCCAGTGATTCTCGCACGCCAGTGTCTCGTTTGAACTTCGACAGGCCCACAACCTGCTGCAACCTTCACTCGTCCTTTTTTCTTTTCTTTTCCATTTCCGTTCCATCGCGCGTCGACAATGAGCTTCTTCAACTCGTTGCAACAGTACGTGAGCGACAGCGTGGCGAATCTGACGCTGAGCCCGAAGAGGTTCTCGTTCAGCCGCGAGGACACGACGACCAACGCGACCGGAAGGAGCGGCTCCACCGGAAGCGTCACCGCCACCACCAACACCAACTCCACCGCGCAGCAATCCACCCCTCACGGTTATCCCAAGGTGAGCGAGACGTTTATTAAATTGTTATCGTTATATATACTATGGGCTTATATATATTTGTGCAAATGAAAACAAAAGAAATATTTCGATACACACGTTTGCACATTATGTGTCACATTCCATGTATTTTTGCACAGTCAGATCAACAGTTGTTCGATCAACTCTCAGAGTTGAAGATAAATTTAAAATCTTTGATATCTGGAATAAAGTTTCCCGACGACGTTATTGTTGAAGCTCGTTAAGATTTTAAGAGGAAGTCAAAGTTCATATGGGTTTTGAATATTTTGAATATTCCTGCAAGACGTGAAGTTTGAAAATTTTTGGTCCATAGACATCCACTGAATTAATCCTATACAATGATATTGTGCTCGTTATCTCGTTGTCTAAACGATCAACCATAATCAGTTCTTGATGATACAACTCTATACAATTACTTCGAAATCACACGAGTAATAATCAAACGACGTAAACAACGCGACTGAAAACATTTTTTAATGACTTTATTCGCCATCCCCGCGATTATCAGATTTCAAAACATCCATTCTGATGGTACAACTCTGTACAACTACTTCGAAATGATATGAGTAATATAAAAATAACGAAATAATCAAACGACGTAAATAACACCTGAAAACATTTTTTAATGATTTTACTCGCCATCCTCGCGATTATCAAAGTATCCTTTATCGCCTGTGCATCCTTCAGGGGCAATCGGGTAGATTACATATGTTCGTCGGTCTCTTCGTGCGAGAATCGCAAATACATTGTTGGCAATTGACTTTGTACGTAGACTTCGTCATCTGACGCGGCCTCGTTTGAAAAAAAAAGAAAAAACAGAACGGGGACGTCGAAACTTTTTAATAAACGCTGTGGCTTTCGAATGGCCAAGCCAGGTGGAAATGCGCTAGAGCGTAATCTGACGAAGAAACAGTTTACGGACAAACTTTTACTTCTTTTTATGCATTATTTAAACAGGCTTGGTGGTCAAAGTGCTTGTCAAATGCGTGCGCATACGCGAGGGGGAATAATCGTGGCACCTGGAACACGTGTCTCCTCTTTACGTAACGTATAATTGATATTTATGTCAAACTATCGTGGTACAACTTCGTTTCGTCTACATTTTACGAAGGTTTTACATATTTTACATTTCGCGGGGAATTTCTCCATTTGTATTTCGTACGAAACCCTCACTGATACATAGCGTCGAAATTTATTGCAACAATTTACAAGTATTGCAGTAATTTACGTTTCATGTTCTTCTATCCCCTTGACATCTATACTGATATCCTAAAAATAGAATTATTTAGTCGTGGCGCGTCGTTCCTCCCGTTTGCCTTTTTATTATTTTCAAGTTGTTTAATAAACCGTGCTAAATCTTTTTAAATTAACTACGTTGTTTCGTGCCAGCTGAAAACAGTGAAATTAATAAAGCGAAATGAACGTACAGGGAACGTACGAGGAAAGTTAATTCTAGCTCATGACAGTGGCTGCTATCCGTAATCTTAATAACGCTTCGCCTTACTCGCCTGGCATACAATTTTAAACACTCGTTATATCGTGGTTTCACCTCCAATAATATAACCACCCATCTCACGTATAAACTGTATTAACCTTCCCGCAGTGGCCAGCTATAATACTTGAAACGCCCAATTTCCACTCGATTATCCGTACCACACGCAAACCACATGTTTCCCAACCCCACAAAGCCACGTCTTTCGTACGAAAGTCCTCGTGAAACGATCGGGAAATTTTCACAAAAACAAATCTCGATTCGTTCGTCTGCAGGTTTCGCTTCAACTGGACTTCTTCTTGAAGGGCGCACGTTAATGAACACGTAAAAAATCTAAATATTAATAAAATGAGTAATCCACATTTTAACGAGATGAAAATGAGAAATTTCTAATTTATAACTTGCATGCAGAAAAATTGAACAAAATATCTGAATTTTCGTGACATATTCGAACGTAACGTTAACTTTGAAAAGTATTTATTTGTCGCACAATGTGTTACAATTGCCTGCGAAACTTAACCAATTGATATGTTATTCAAGTATCTATTTATACGAATGAGTCAACTTAATTTAAAAATTATACATAAAAGTATTTTTCACGTGAATTTTATAATTTAATATTTAATTTATTTACGATAAATGACCTTTGATAAAATAATTATCCCCGGCAGAAAGTTCTCGATCAAACGCCTGAGAATTGTTTGTGCACGCGAATCAAATTGAAACCGTGAATTTCATTTTTTCTGCATCATTTCAAGCAAACACAATAGCATTTTGTACAATATCAATTTCGAATACATTTGAATATTCGCGTTACATCAGAGATGAAATACAAAAAATACACTAATATTCCATACTGTTAAAACTAATAATAACTAAATTTTTATGAATACAATCTACGCAGAAATTACGTGTCTTTGCGTACTGCTTCTGCTTACATTCTCTGCATTCTTACATCCTCAACCCTTCGCTCTATAATTATTTCCCAAGTTCGTCATTTGTCGCGTCAGGGTCGATCACAAAGTGCAAAGGGTTAAACTCATAAACTCATAAGGATTTCCCGTTTAATTATAACGGGATTATAATGGAATGAACCGCCGTTCAAGACAGATCCACAGTTTCATTCCACGACAGGGAAAATTTCTTTTTTCCTCTGACGAAACTCCGACAAAGAACAGAGTCGACCGGTATATTATTGTAGGAATTGATAGAAAAAGAGTCCCAACGACGGGCGACGACAGAAAATATTAAATACAAGCTGTCGCTAAATATAATATAAATATATGTACTCTCACAATTCAATATTCTCTATAATATATACAAGATATAATATATTTATATAAATATATACAAGACATATAAGATATAATGTACGTGTACAGCCGTATGCGGTACATATAAGATGATGCAACGTACACGGTATATATACTGAGGTAATGGAACGTACACGCTCAGCCGTGTGCGATACATATACTAAGTTGACGGAACGTGCACGCTCAGCCGTGTGCGCTACATATACTAAGATGACGGAACGTGCACGTTCAGCCGTGTACGCTACATATACTAAGTTGACGGAACGTGCGCGCTCAGCCGTGTACGCTGCATATACTAAGATGATGGAACGTGCACGCTCAGCCGTGTACGCTACATATATTAAGATGACGGAACGTGCACGCTCAGCCGTGTGCGATACATATACTAAGTTGACGGAACGTGCGCGCTCAGCCGTGTACGCTGCATATACTAAGATGATGGAACGTGCACGCTCAGCCGTGTGCGGTGCATCTACTAAGATGACGGAACGTGCGCGCTCAGCCGTGTGCGATACATATACTAAGTTGACGGAACGTGCGCGCTCAGCCGTGTACGCTGCATATACTAAGTTGACGGAACGTGCACGCTCAGCCGTGTGCGCTACATATACTAAGATGACGGAACGTGCACGTTCAGCCGTGTACGCTACATATACTAAGTTGACGGAACGTGCGCGCTCAGCCGTGTACGCTGCATATACTAAGATGATGGAACGTGCACGCTCAGCCGTGTACGCTACATATATTAAGATGACGGAACGTGCACGCTCAGCCGTGTGCGATACATATACTAAGTTGACGGAACGTGCGCGCTCAGCCGTGTACGCTGCATATACTAAGATGACGGAACGTGCGCGCTCAGCCGTGTACGTTGCATATACTAAGATGATGGAACGTGCACGCTCAGCCGTGTACGCTGCATATATTAAGATGACGGAACGTGCACGCTCAGCCGTGTACGCTACATATACTAAGTTGACGGAACGTGCGCGCTCAGCCGTGTGCGGTGCATATACTAAGATGACGGAACGTGCGCGCTCAGCCGTGTGCGGTGCATATACTAAGATGATGGAACGTGTACGCTCAGCCGTGTTCGGTACGTACAAGATGATACGGCGTAGGTGTACAACCGTGTACGGTTCATGTAAGATGATACGACGTACGTGTGCAGCCGTGTACGGTACATATAAGATGATACGGCATACGTGCACAGTCGTGTACGATACATATAAGATAATACAGCGTACGTGTACAGCCGTGTACGATACATATATGGTGATACAGCGTACGTGTACAGCCGTATACGGTACATATATGGTGATACAGCATGCGTGTACAGCCGTATACGGTACATATATGGTGATACAGCATGCGTGTACAGCCGTGTACGGTACATATATGGTGATACAGCGTACGTGTACAACCGTGTACGATATATATATGGTGATACAGCGTACGTTTACAGCCGTGTACGATACATATATGCTGATACATCGTACGTGTACAACCATGTACGGTAGATATATGGTGATACAGCATGCGTGTACAGCCGTGTACGATACATATATGCTGATACAGCGTACGTGTACAGCCGTGTACGGTAGATATATGGTGATACATTGTACGTGTACAGCCGTGTACGGTACATATAAGATGATATATTGTACGTGTACAGCCGTGTACGGTACATATAAGATGATAGAGCGTACGTGTGCAACCGTGTACGGTACATATAAGATGATAGAGCGTACGTGTGCAACCGTGTACGATACATATAACATGATACAGCGTACGTGTAGAGCCGTATACGGTACTGACAAAAGTTAAGAAACAACGTAATCGTTTGATAATTTCGGTATATTCTCTATCTTCTATGATACATAGGTTGAACATAAAAAAACAAAGCATAATTAGATAACATTCCATACATCAATAGACAAAGATTTTTTTTTTAAACATACTTGTGCAAGGACCACAATTAAGTCGAATGGAATAAATAAGACAAAAGCTGCGTGACATAAGTTAGGAAACATACATTGCTTAAGTATTTTAATAAAAACAACGATGTATGGGTGTCTGTAATTTTCCTGACAGTCTAATAAGATGTTGGATAACCCTTCTGGGTGGTATTGATTCAATTAATCGAAGACAAAACTCAGCCGGTATTTCTGACCATATTTTTGTGATTTTTTCCATTAATTCTGCTTTATTAGTAAATGAATGACTTTATTTACATTTTCGACTCAACTTATTACGAGAAGTTTGTATGTTTCTTGAGTTTTGGCACTCAGCTTTTATCTTGTTTCTTCGGTTCAATTGAATTGTGGGCTTTGTACAAGCATGTTCGAAAGAAAATTCATTGTTCATCGATGTATGGAATGTTATCTAATTTATCTAGCTATTTTTAGTTTCAACCTGTGTGTCTTAGAAGATGCAGAATATTCCGAAATTACCAAACAAATGCGTTGTTTCTTAACTTTTGTCAGTAAGTGTATACAAAATAATATATATATATATAATATATATTAATAGTAATATAATTCTCTGCTGTCTCACTACTCTCCCTCGATCTGTATTCTCTCGCGACACGCTACTCTCATTCTTCACGATTTTCCGCCTCGAAATCACTCGCACACGTACACAACCCTAATGCCCTGATATTTTAAATCCTGGATGACTGAAACAAACATTCCCAGGCCTAGCCTTCGCCATTACAATTGCAAACGGCACTCAGCGGGCTACGATTGCCTCGCTCTTTGACCACAGACGAGAAAGTTTCAATTTCGTCCCACGTTATTCCTCGATCTCTGTGTCACTGGTTTCAGGTGGTGCCGCCACCGGGAGCTGCGACGAGTTCCCATGGCAGGTCGTTGTCTGCACGCAGACGGACCCTCGAGTGCACTTCCGCTCCCGGCCTGACGGTGCACCCGGCCGCCGGAAGTGCATCGGGCAGCACGTCGCCCCGCAGGGTTGGCTCATTCCGAAGAAGCACCGGTTCCGGCGATCGGCCGCCTTTGATGTTCTGCCGGAGGAGGCCCTCTTGGCCGGAAGTCGACATACAAGCCACTTCCGGGTAAGTAAATCCCCTTCTCCTACGTTCGCTAGCTATTTGACGCCTGTTGGCGTTGGTACCTTCGAGATCTCTCGAGCGTCTCCCAGTTCTTCTTATTCTTCGCATAAACGCGGGTTTTGTTCGCGGAGACGTTGATAAAGCGTACGCCTGTGCATTGTAAATCTTAAAGCAGTTCCAGAAAGTTCATTTCATTTCTACTTTTCTTCTTTTCCCTCTCGCGAATAGAGGAACGTGGAAATTTTGATAGCGAGGTACACGTAAATTTGAGAAAAGCATTACTCGTCTTAGTTTTATTTACTTTTATTGTTTATTATTAGTTCTTGATTATAATTTGTTCAGTTGTCAAATTATAATATAAGTATAATATATTATATTGTAAGTTATAATATAAGTATAATACATTATGTTATAATGAGTTATTATATTATAACTTATAGTTATAGTTACAGTGACAGACAGGAGAAAGTTGGGAATGATAGTGAAGTTATAAGTATAATACATTATGTTATAATGAGTTATTATATTATAACTCATTATAACGTTATAGTTACAGTGACAGACAGGAGAAAGTTGGGAATGATAGTGAAGTTATAAGTATAATACATTATGTTATAATGAGTTATTATATTACAACGTTATAGTTACAGTGACAGACAGGAGAAAGTTGGGAATGATATTGAAGTTATAATATAAGTATAATACATTGTGTTATAATGAGTTATTATATTATAACGTTATAGTTATAGTGACAGACAGGAGAAAATTGGGAATGATAGATATGATATAACTTCATAAAATCGAATTACATCTAACAGTACATACATACATGACACATATACATATAGCATAACTATATGAAAGAATAGTACAAAATACAAAAATTACCAATCCTCTCTTACATATAAACAGGTACCAATTCCTAACTTTCTTTCGTCCACCACTTCATGAGTTTTTACACAAAAATTTTATTGGCGAATTTTGTACGTAATTTATTTAATTGTTGGTTTATAATTTTTCGTCGTATAGTGTAATTCTTCGTTTTAAATATCCGCAGTTAAAGTTTGTTACAACTGTACAGTTCGATGGTTAAAAAAGTATGACGATAACTGATGCGGAAAAAAAAGAACTAACAGTAACCTCTCGATAAAAGGCTCTCAAAAAGAAAAAAAAAACGAATGAAAAAATGAAAAAATACAGATTGAATTCGTATCTTTCACGAGCTGTCCGTATCCTCTCAAAAATTCATGAATTCTCTGCATTTGTTACTTTGCACTTTCGACAAACGGTTTTTTCACTGAATGCGAATGCATACATACATATGTACATACTGGTCGTATCGTAATGCACATACGTGCCAAGCGAAGTTCCATTAGTTTCGAAGTTTCACTTCAGCTCGATTTTCCCGTCGCGTTACGGCGAATTTCTGTCGACGAAAGAGTTAGCAAATCCAGCGAACTGGAAAAGAAAATTTAAGACTTTGCGCAGAGTTAGTAGATGACGAATACTATTAACTGTCGTTGCAAATTTCGTTCATCGTCGAAGGCGAAGATGGAAGGAGCGAGGCGTCAAAGAAACTCGATTAATTGCAATGCGCAGCAATTAACCTGAGGAAAGAGGGCTCGCCGTGCTTCCGCTCTAAACTGTACATTGATAGTTTAATCTGTTTGTCTCTTAGTTCCGCTAAGCTTTCCAATTAACCGTGCTAATCCTGTTTGCCCAAGGTCATTTTAATTAACTAAAATCGAGAATGCGCCGAGCGGTCCTAAACACACTGCGGGGCAAAATTCACCGACAGATATTCGCCCAGTGTATCGCTGAAGAAAAATAGATATTTGGTGAATGTTAAGTCTCTCGATTTTTAAACAAATATGCACTGTACCGCGCTAGAATATTTTTATAAAACGATTGTTTATGAAACGGTTGATAGATGTATTTTTATCCGGGATCTTTCGCGTTGTGAATATTTCCTTTGAATATTTATTTAGATACACGCTGTATTATTGATACGCTCTATTATATTGAATTCATTCTCAACTTTCTCTCGTTTTCGTTCGAATTCATTGTCTTGCTTCATCTTTGCCCGCTTTTCGTTTTGTCGCGTGCTCTCCTCGGGGCTGTGAATTTTTGGTTTGGAAAAGCTGCTTTTATAAGCGACATTCCGCGGACCAATCAAATTTTTTTTTAACAAACCGAGTGTCTCCGATCGCGGCGACTGGTTTTTCAATTCCGACTGACAAATATTTCCCGAGCAAATATTTCGGGCAGAGTAAATAGAAACGGGAGCGCAAAGATTATGGAATTAGTAAAAATCGTGGCATCGAAATGCTGTTGGAAACAATTTGTTTGTTCTTCGTTCAATCTCTTTTTGGTTCTTTCGGAAATAACCGCACAAGGGGACATTTGTTTGCCGTATCAATTCGGAAATATTTCATTTCGTTCGCTATTGTTCTTTGTTGCGTCACGAACTTTTTCTCCGCACGTTCATTTTCCCGCTTTGTACGAGTTTATAGTGATTCTGGTGTTAAAGTATACTGCCTACATAAAAAACGAAACAATGGAGGAAACAAGTTTTAATTGCCGGCTTAAATGAGTAACGAAGAAAGGTGAGGCGAACCGCTTTGAGTGAAATAGGACAGCCTGTGAACAGACATATACTTCTCAAAGTATACATCTCTGTGGAACTTTTCGCAAATTATTATTACGACTGTTATCGATCAACGCTACAAACTCGCGCAAGCTCAAGAAAGAAATATACGCACAACAATTCGTACATTATTTATTTTAATAGGAAAACATATAGTTCAAAATGTTTTTAAAAATTGCGAAACATATATTCAAAATATTTCTAAAAATTACAAAACATATGTTTGAAATATTTTTAAAAATTGCAAAACATGTATTAAAAATATTTCTAAACATTGCGTAACATATATTAAAAATATTTTTGAAAATTACAAAACACATATTAAAAATATTTTTTAAGTGTACAAAATATTTTTTCTTCCTCAAAGGCGTTTAAACAAACATCATAATTGATAAATCTCGGGGAATAAATTATCGTGATACCGTTCGAAAGAAAAGCATCGGTATTTTATCCGCCGTTTCTCAACAGTACATTATCGATTGCTCGATAATTATCAGGGACCGAGTTAATTGATAGAATCGTATAAGTAGAGGAGAATGAAATCCAATCGTCGATTTCAATGATTAGCGGACAATGTGAACGAGAGATTATAATGTGGAACGAGTGTCCCGGGAGGAAGCAGACGGGTCATCTTCGAGATCGTTCATCGAACGTCGACGAAATCGAGTTTCTGAAGAGCTATCGCGTTGTAATCGTGTGTAATCGAACGTTTAAAATCGAGTTTACCTTCGACGGCAATTTATGATTTGCACGGAGAAAGCGATCTATCCTGAATGAACGAAAAAGGGAGGAGGAGAGAGCAACTCAAACGCGTTTATGAATTGTCAATTATTAGACGAACGTGTTTAACAGTCCGATTGATTAGATATAGAATCGATCGATCGAAGATCGAGAAGCTTGAAATTAATTCGAATGAAGTTTGTTCTCTGCGTTTTGACTTATTTCTTTGAAGTCGTCACATTTAAAAACGTGCCTTTAAAATTCGAAATTTTTGAAATTGAAATTTTCTATAACTAACTGTAAGTTGGAAGAGTAGCTGAAATTTTCAATAAAAAAAACATTTTCTGGTTTTTAGAGAGTTCTCCGAATAACGGTTTGTTGCTGCGAAATGTTATAAAATGTTTTTTTTTTTAATTATTTAATGTCAACCGAAAAGCTAAAATAAGATTTCGGAATCGTTTTAAACATTGTCGGACAAACGATGTACGCATACAGGTTAGGAAGTTCTTAAATTGCGTAAACAGAGTTACGCGAGGCTATTTAAACAATTTATACTGGATAAACTTGAAGCGATTAGGGCATAGTCGTAGATAACTGGGTTAGTTTCGAGTACTCGAAGCTTGGGGGGTTTACTCGGTGTAAACTCTCCATCGTGGGATCATAATCTACGGATTCGAAGCTCCCTGATGTTCGATATTTAACTCTAAAATATTTGACATTTCGAAATCGCTTTCCACCGTATTTCCATAACATCGCTGTTACAGCTATCAAAACCGTGAATCTCACAGTGATCGTTTCCCTGAAATTCTGAAACTTTTGAAGATGCTTCAACGATTGAATATTGTAGTATGCAATGTTGAAAAGAATTAATCAATTTTCACGTATTTGTCTGTATATTGTACTTTTTACAACGCAATATTGACGGTAATACGCTGTAACAACAACAATAATAATAAAATAATAATTATTATCGTTATTATTACCATTGTATTATTACGTGGGAATTACAAAATTATTATTATTGTGTTATTACACACGAGTTTTACAAACTCCAATTGTTAGGAAAGGTGATACGACATCAAAGAAATTTGTTATATTTTTGCAACTTTTCAATCGCCAGAAATTTTTAACTTCTTTTATTGAAATTATAATGATACGAGCATCGAATCGAAAGACGTGGTTTATTTGCAATTCATGAACAAAGATTTGGAACCAATCATTAAGAAACCACGCTTATTTTAACGAAACGATTTTATGGAGGAAGTATTAACGCACAGTTGAACAAATCTATATTCTGAGAAAAAAGGATCTGAGGAGAAAAGAAACGTGAACGAGCGTGTTGTATGACTTATGGTTTCGCCTCACGCGACGATTAATCGCGAAACGAATCCAAGATTTTTATCACTCGCACAAAACTCGTTACATTCAGGCTGAATTTTTTTTTTTTTTTTTTTTTTGTGATATCCTACGTTATTCGATCCTTTGTGGCTGGAGTCTACATTGTTTGCAAAAATTGTAGATAATTGGATAATCCTTTGTTCAGTTCAGGAAGAACTAATAACAATGAAATTTTATAATTATTTTATGTGTAATTCTATGCTAACTGATTCGCGAGTTTTCGTGTAACTGCATACTTTTCATGAACATGATTAATGAAGTAAAAATAAAAATTGTGGATTGTCTACAGAAGCGGAAACGGGATTTTCTTAACTTTAACACATTATTTGAACCAGAGATTTTCAATAATTTGTCACACACAAATTTTATAAATTTAAGGCACACAAATTTTCACAAATTTTATAAATTCAAAACACACAAATTTTCACAAATTTTATAAATTCAAGACACACAAATTTTCACAAATTTTATAAATTCAAGACACACAAATTTTCACAAATTTTATAAATTCAAAACACACAAATTTTCACAAATTTTATAAATTCAAGACACACAAATTTTCACAAATTTTATAAATTCAAGACACAAATTTCCACAAATTTTATAAATTCAAGACACACAAATTTTCACAAATTTTATAAATTCAAGACACACAAATTTTCACAAATTTTATAAATTCAAGACACGAATTTTTACAAATTTTATAAATTTAAGACACAAATTTTCACAAATTTTATAAATTTAAGACACAAATTTTCACAAATTTTATAAATTTAAGACACACAAGTTTTCACAAATTTTATAAATTCAAGACACACAAATTTTCACAAATTTTATAAATTCAAGACACACAAATTTTCACAAACTTTATAAATTTAAGACACGCAAGTTTTCACAAATTTTATAAATTTAAATTTGCAATGTAAATAAACGTACCAACATGCACGTTCTATCAATAACAACGATAAACAAGGAAAACAAAGTAAGATTAAACAGATAGATGCTCTAGGTAACTCTTTCGGGTCGCCGAGAATTATAGAGACGGTAACTCGATTATGGGATCGTTCTCAAAGAGACCGAAACAAAGAGTGACGGGCGAGTTACTCCCCGCGTTCCTCCGTAAAAAGGCAGGAAGGACGTTGAAAAAGCTCGAGGAAGATTCTTTCTCTGCGATCGAGATCCACCGCAGATATACACAAGCTGCAAAGTCGAAGTTGCCTCCTCTGGTGGGAGGGAGGTAGTACATACATGAAATATTTCCACGAAAGAACGTCAGTGTGCACTTTCGTTCTTTCGACGTTCGGGAGATGCGTAATCAGCGAGGAACGACGGCCAATAAGACAAACATATAGAAATCCGTGGCGACTGTCTGTCTGCCGGGGGCACGCGAGGAGCACGCGAGTTTCACGGCGGAAATAAAACTTGAAATTGCGATATGAAATTTCGATAAAACGAAAGTTTGCCGCTGTCGCTGCTTTCCCACGGGGTTGGAATTTACGTATGTATGTATGTATGTGTACGTAGAGTAGGTGGCTCGGTGGCGAGGAAATGGGCGATGGTCTTTTTATTATCACGACAAACGGCTGAGTAGCAAACAACGCGAGATAGGTTGGGATATTTATTCTGTATTAATCGAGGGTATTATTATTTTTTTTTTAACTAAAACGATTTTAATTCTTTGCGTCTTCCGGAATTCAGTTACTTGCTTGTAGTTTTTTTTTTAATTAAGACGATTTTAATTCTTTACGTCTTGTGGAATTTAGTTACGTGCGTATGGTTTTTTTTTTTTTTTTTCTTGTTAAATTTTCGTGTCATTGAAGTTTGTGTCAGCAATCCCGATCTTTGGGCTTCTGCTTCGAATCCTCGAGCAATCGGTAGAATTCTGATTTCCAAGTTCCGAGTACTACGCCCTTGTCGAAAAATTTGCCGATCAAACGCGATTATTTGAAAATATCCGAGATTTTAAGTAACGAGATTTTTCGTGTTTGCGAATCGAATGAAAATCCCTGCTTCAAACGAACAGAACGGTATTTTATATCTCAAAGAATGTTCCAACGTTTTTCAATACTCGTTCGATCGGAGGCTTTTGCAAAAATTCCGAATTTTACGAATACATTTTTGAAAACTGTGAATATGAATTTTAGTAATTAAAGGTAGCTTGTACGAAATGAATTTTCATTTCAAAATTATACAATAGAACCTCGATTGTTCGAATATTAATTAGATAAATGCCCAACTAGTTGGCCATTCCAACAAATAATAACTTCAAACTTTCATGCAATTTACTAACTCGGAATAATTGGGTGAACAAAGACACAGCGGGTAATTGATTAACGAACATAATCTGTTCGTGGACAATATTCGCTATTTGTTCGAGTTGTTAAGCAATCATAGATGCCAGTAATATACAGTTCTATAAATCTTACACACAGCGCCGCAGTGTGAGATGTTCATTATTCGAATATAAAATATGAAACATGCGTTTGTTATCAGTACGTAAAAATCTTTCACAAAGAATGTTGTCCGATTTGTTCACAGTTCAAACTGTTCGTTAACCGATCACTCACAAATTATATTAATTAATTTATTAAAAATAAAATTAAAAAATTGAAATTAACAAATATACACACGTAATGTTTGCATTGTCTAATAAATTAGAATTTTTCATGTGTAATGTGAGTCGTTCGATTATCCGATCATTCTGAACAAAATTAATCCAGATAGTTGAAGTTCTACTGTGTATTCGAAATCTGCGAAGCAGAATTTAAATATCGAATTTCACTCGTGGGACTAGACTTGAATCGTATACTCCTTACGTATCGGTTCGACGATCGTCATCATTTAGTTTCTTCGCTCGGTTTGTTTCGTGCTTTCGGTTTAATTGAGAAATAAACAAGACTGCACGAAGAATTCAGAGAGATAATTCGAAAGTTTGGCGTATAATTAATTGTCCTTTCTTTGTGCTTCGTTTTTTTTTTTTTCTTAATTCTCATCGGAGATTCCAATCTTTCGATGGAAAGGTAATCGGTTCTTCTGGAGATTTATTATTTGCTTTTCGTTGTGTAGATATGGTTCGTGAAAATGGCACGTGACTTCTTCGTATTTTTTGGTATTAACGGTCTGCTTGATATTTCGGTCAAGTGTCTGAAACTATTTCACAGCGATCGAGGGGACTTGAGAGGTCTTAAAGTTTATTTAGTTAGTATCAAGTTTATAGCGTTTGAAACAAACTATAGGTTAAAATATTCCAATGTACTTGAAACGTTTCACTCAACACTCAACACTTGTACGAAGAAGGAATGCAATTGCTTTGTAATCTTTTATCAAAAAGAAATATCTCTATAGAAGACAAGCTTATAATTACGCAAGTCCCGCTTTCTATGTATAAATATATACTTAATGCGACAATGATTGTCCCTGGTGCTCAAGAAGAGTCTGAATCTCCGAAAGTTAATCTTGTAAATATTATTTTCATGCCCGGAAATACGAAAAACTCGAAATATTAGATTAATTTTGTAGAAAGCAATTGCACAATAACACACTTGAATTTTACTTATTTATTTTATTCTAAAATGTTTTTACATCATGCCTTTTCTTCTCTGTGGAGATGTTATAAATTGTCACAGTATATAAAAAAACACAGAGAATGGAAAAATTTTCCTTGAAACCCGGAACGATATTTTGGCGACCTCGTTTAGGGGCACGCAATTTTCAAGAAAGAAAATCTCTACCTGCACGGAATTTCTTCTAATATAAGAAAAAAGGGAAAGAACGTTAATTATTAAAATATTTCTTAAAATGAAAGAAAAAGTAATATTTAAATTTAAATAAAGTACAACAATGTATGAGTAATTTCAATTTTGTTAGGTGGGTTAAACAAGTATCCCACCATTATTAATTAACTGTCCAAAAAAAAAAAAAAAAAAAATGTGGGACAATTTTAAACCCCAAAGAATTAAATTGGTCGCGATGTTTCTGTTACGTTGGTCTCCTTCGCTCCTTCGGCAGCTTTGTTTCCTCGTTAGTTAAGATTTCCCCCGTCGTTTCGACGTTCGCCGCATTGTCATCGTTTCACGTAGACGCGTTCGATTTATCAGCGGCCGCGTTGTTCACAATCCCATCGGCGACAACGAGCGATCGGCCCATCGATGGCTTCCGGCGGATTTCGAAAGAAACATCGAGAGCCTGCTCACGATTCCAATTTATTCCGTCGATACCGTCTGGCTTCGTCGTCGACTGTCAGCGTGCCGGCATCAAAGCAGCTTTCTGTGCTATCGGGCACTATAAATATGTACCTGTTACGCGTGTTTTCTCTCCCCCTTTGTTCACTGGTTCTCTCACTCCCTTCTTCTCAAATGAGAATTCTCCACCGCCTCGGGACTCCGACGAGCCGTGGAGAAGTCGCGAAAAAGTTTCGAACGCGACTTTGATCACGGGAGCGGGTGAACAGGCGAGAGTTGCCGAAGAAAACTCGTTAATTTCTTCAGTTTGCAACTGTCGGCGAGTATTCAGGAAGATAGAAACAGAGAGAGAGAGAGTTTATTCGCGACGTAAGGTCTGAAACGGATGCTCGTTACATTGATTTGTTACTAGATCCGTACCATTGTTGCACAGGTTTATATCGGGTTATACAATCATCCTTCTCCTTCTTACAATACTCATAATCGAGAGCCATATCTTTTTCAATTCTCTGGTCACATCGACGAGACTAGATGAAGGTAGACTAGAAATGAAAATTCCATGGGGATGCTTGAGCAACGGCTTGGTTGAGAGCGGGTTTTTTTAACTACTTGCGCTAGGCAACTGGTTGCGCGGACCATAACGAGTGACCAAACCGTGTGCAACAACTCGTCGCTTTCTCTTTAAACTCTGGAACAATATCATCGGATAGAAGTTACTAAGAAGTAATAAATTCACTGTTTATTTCGCTGGGTTACATTTAAATATACCTAAAACTGAGAAAATGTTGCAATTTTACGACTAAATATTCTCGACGCGCTGGGCAACTGATTGCGGACCATAACGAGCGACCAAATCGTACACGATAAATTTCGTCGCTTTCTTTCTGAACTCGTCGGTACGATATCATTGAATAGAAATTAGCGAGAAGTAATAAATTTATTATTTGTTTCGCCTGTGTATTTGATTATACTTAAATGTACTTAAAACTGAGAAAATGTTGCGACTTTCGACTAAATATTCCCGACGTGCGTGATACGTCGTTTCGACGCAAGAGGTTAACCACTTGCGCTGGGCAACTGATTGCGGACCATAACGAGTGACCAAATCGTACACGATAAATTTCGTCGCTTTCTTACTGAACTGGTCACTGATATCGGTACGATATCACTGGATAGAAATTACTAAGACGTAATGAATTTACTATTTATTTTACTGGGTTCTATTTAAATATACTTAAAACTGAGAAAATATTGCAATTTTGCACGTGCAAAAGGTTAAAGCGCAAGAGATTAAAAAACCGATTTCACGTAAATGATCGGGAAAGTACTTGGATAAATATTTCAGTTTGACCTTTGAAGCACGCAGCGCGATACTTCGCGCTTCTCGAAAAGAGAAACCCCGCGATTTAGCCGAGGAGAAAATTAATTTACCTCGACGTCGGATAACATCGATTTACGCCGCTGTTGCAGCGTGAAATTTCGAGAAGTCGTTTCGAAATAATATTAACGAGCGATCGATTTCAGGAGTAACTTTCGGGATAATAACTGTAATCGAAGATTACTGTAAATTTCTTAAGTAACACCGAACTGTGTTTAGTGGTTTTGAATACATTACGAAACGCGAACACCAGCAAAATCGACAATTTTCGAAACGATTTTTTTAGAAAATGATTAGTTAACTCTACTTTACTCGATTTTTTAGAAAATGATTAGTTAACTCTACTTTACTCTAATTTACGATACGAGATTTGCGTTTTTACGTTTCGTTAGATATTAAAGATTTTATTCTATTCGGTGAAAGTTTCGTTTCACAGGACTCGACTCGATAGTACTCGTATCGTACGAACTCCTCGAGAGTCCGCGTGAACAGTGGAATATCCGACGTTGGTTTACAGTTTGCTACGCGTTAGAAATTCTTGCGTGAAACGCAGCAAGAATGGTCACGGTTCGATTAGACCAGAACGAAAGTGGCAGCCAATTCGAGACACCGAGTTCCAACTCCTCGATTCCACGTGGAAGGGCGAGAATTCCAGGCTATCCCGTGGGATATTTTCCACGACTTGAATGCCTGTCGTAAACGCGAAGGACATGCCTCTTGTCAGCTTATTCGCTTTTATGGTCGCGCGTTGAACCACGCGATGACGTATCGAACATTTTTTGAAGTATTATTTATGTATGTCTCGTACGTACGTTTCCTCTTTTTTTTCTTTTTTTTTTTTCGTCGACGATGCGTGTTTGCAATTTTTATTACACGCCTGGATATCGCTCGATTTGCTCTGTACGTTTATCTTTTCATCGCGCGATTAAAAGATTGCAAAATGAATTTATCGCTATCGAAAAGTTTGAACCTCCGTAACATCGTACAATTTCGCAATTACGTGTTCATACGTTCACACTTCGAAAATTTCATTTCGTCTGCTTGTTATGTTGCTTCGTCATTGTGCCTCATCAACCGTAAGATAATAGAAAACCTAATCTAACCAAAATAATAGATTATTAATGAATTGAAACCAATAGCTACAATTAATTAATAATTTTTTCTCGTATGAATAAAAATTATGAGAGCTGAGAAATGCAACGATAAAAATATGTGGAGCCTGTAAAATTTAAAACCGAGCATAATATTCAATAACACATATAATGATCCAAAAAAACCCACAAATTGAACGAAGATTCCCAAGGCTGAATTAAAAGTTTGTGTCTCCTATTCTCGTTGAAAAAAAATATATATAAATATATATAAATTATATAAATTTATATATAAATATAAATTTCGTAACGAATTTGTAACATCTTAAATCACGAACGATAGCAATTAATTAATGACTTTTTCTCCTATTAATAAAAATTATGAGGGTTGAAAAATGCAACAATAAAAATATGTGGAGTGTGTAATATTTGAAACACAATATTCAATAATACACATAAAGATCCAAAAACCCACAAATTGGACGACGATTCCCAAGGCTGATATTAAACATTTGCCTCTTCTATTCTCGTTGAAAAAAATATGCAGAAATTTCGCAACGAATTTGCAACATTTTCTCAAATCACGAACGGACCATGTTGGAATTTCCAAGGACTCTTGGTTAACCAAGTCGATTTCCCAGCGAGCCTCAAGCGCCATCAGTATTTCGCGCAGCGTTAAACCGCAGGAGTAATGCGTTTACTTTGTCTCTGTGAGTCACGACTCGTAGAACGTTGTACCTCGGTGGGTGTTCGTGTATTGAGAGATCGGACGTAAGGATTTCTCTCGTTACTTATCCGTAATGGAGGACGTCTGAGCAGACACGGAAGCATCGTGGTGAGCGCGTTCGGACGATCGTAAAAGCTTAGCGATCCGCCACTTCTCTGGCAAATAGCATCACCGGCACCAGGTGTGGTCTGATAAAACCCACGATGACGACGATCAACATGGACATAATTGCTCGACGACGCACGCAGCCTGCTATTTGTCGCGTTGTTTTTCACTCTTATTCGAGAAAGTATTTCGAATGCGCGTGCAATTGTTTAGAAAGTCGATTTCTTTCAACTTTGACGTTTCGATATTTGTCACTTTAACTAATTAATACTTTAATACTTCATAGTTAAAATAATTAGTATCTTCGACTCTGATAAAATTTGTAAATAATTAATATCTCAAAGTTGAATATATCGAAGATCCTTGTTTTTTTTTTTTTAAGCCTCTAGTTAATTTCAAATTTTTTTTCTATACATTTACATTATAATTTTACAGTGTAATGTGATATATTTTATTATGCGGTTTGATCTGTGTTATAATTTTTCTGTATGTGTATCTTTCATTTCGATTTCCGTGGTACAAATTTGCTGCTCTGGTTGTTAGAAATTCCAGTGTTAAACACCCTGTTAAATACACAACGAGGATGGAAAGATACGTGCAGATAACGTCGGGCTTTAGAGGGTGAGAAAAATGAATGTTTTGATAAAGAATTATTTATAGTTGGAGGAAGAGATTTCAGGAGAAAGTGTTAACACGAGGTGATAATGGTATTTTGGAACTTAAAAAGTACCAAATCTAAGTAAAAGTTAAAACTAATATTAAAAGTAATTTGTTTTTGGTGAAGTATTGAAAATGATTGTGGAAGTATCTTTCACGTTTAGAATTAAAAGAATATCCACTTTAAAATTACTAGACGTTCATGATATATTCCTTTTTAATTTTAATTAAACATTAATTAATCCTTTGCAACCAGAATTTCGTTTACTTTTAAAAGAAGAAAAAATATTGATTAATTGTAATTATTTGAAACCTGCGAACAAATTGCAATAGTTGTCATAATATTGTACTACACACAATAAGCGGATCAAATTAGAATTTCAAACTTACTTATGCCATAGAGGATTAAATACATCGTCTTAAAAATATACTGGTATATTAACTGGTTTTGGATCGATGGTTTTCTGTCAGAAAATACGACGCAGTTTCGATAAACTCGTAAGTTTCTACGAATATGTATCGACGACACACTAAACAGAAAACAACAACTCACTTGAGAGAAAATTGGTGAAGTTGGAACGTTCCAAGAGCGGACGAATACTTCAGTCACGAGATTGCTGAAAGAATCATAGGAATTTCAATTTTATGAGACGCATCGTCCCCTCTATAGACCCTAAATTATTTAATATTCATTATGAAACTCGAATACCACACGCGCACCAGTGTCTTGCAACAGAGAATAAAGGAAGAGAAATTATTTTTCATTATCTCCAGCTACGTGTAATCGTTTCGTAATAAATCTTCTTTTGTGAGCCAACTTTTATTACAACATCGTGCTCGTCGTTTCGAAATTGGCTAACGAAAGATCGAAAGAAAATATGACTCACGTGTGAATAATAATTGTTGTATTGTTATTAAAAAAGCGACGGATTTTCGTGCATTTATGAAAAACTGGAGGATGCAAAAATCCATATAAGAACTATGAGAGCGGGTAAAATAATTCTCTATTCAAGTTCTGTTTCTCCTCTCTTTTAAATTACATGCCTAAAAATACGTTTAGAAATTTGTTTAGATATTTGAAGATCAGTTATCACTAGAATTTTTCAAGCTGGCAATTAGGTAGATTGCACGTGAAAAAATATAACGAGATACACATATCTACACATAGTGTGGTGCTCTTTAATTATATCTCTTCAATCACGTTTCCATAAAAATCGCGAATATTGGTTATTATTTCCCACTGTGAGTCGAAAGTGTAGCAACAATGGCAAGCATTTGCTACGAAGCGTTACGGTTTCAGATTTGTCGCTGAATTTTCTTCTCTCGGGCGTTCTTTTCCCTTGGCATCCGCAACTGGATGCAAAAAGATGTTACTCTGGTGGGATCGCCGCCAGGGGAGCAAGTTATCTAGCAACGGGTGATAAATCCTCGAGGAAAGTGCATCGAGTATTGCCATTTCAATGGCAAGAGGACAGTTCGATGCAGTCTACTGAAACTGTGCAACGAATAAATAAAATGAATAATTAACGTTTGCATCTGTCGTTTCTAACTACATTTAAACTCTCGCGCTGGCTCGCGGACCATAACGAGTGACCGAACCGTATACAACAATTCGTCGCTTTCTCTTTAAACTCTGGAACAATATCACTGGATAGAAATGATTAAGAAGCAATGAATTTACTATTTATTTCGCTGTGTTATATTTAAATATACTTAAAACTGAGAAAATGTTGCAATTTGGGAGAAAAAGTTCTCGACGTGCGTGGCACGTCATTCCAGCGCAAGAGGTTAAAAAATTACGTTAAAAAGCAGAGAAAAGGAGAAGAAGAAACGAAGAAGAGGTAAGAAATAAAGAAGGAGAAGATTGTTTTAGACAAACGAAATATAACGGGCAAGGAGAAATAGAAAATAACATTTCACATACCAGTTCGTCTGACCATTCGTTTGATATTTCCCTTAAACCGTGAAAAATAATAGAAGATGAATGTAGCAAAAAAGATATCAATGCAGAAACATAAGAGAGACAGCAATAGAAGGGAAGAGTAATAAAAGGGAATAAAGGAGGTCTGTTGAAATAAATTTTAAATGAAAGTGTCCTCCCAGACTCCCGACCATTGCACGAGGTAACGTTTCGCCGTAAGATTGCAAGCAAACCACGGCAAGCCAAAGGAAATCAGGTAAATCGTGGATCTACATAACTCCTCGGCCTAAATGTGCTCGGTCTTTCGTTGGAAATCTGAGAATCTCTGCGAGCTTTACGCGTGTAAACGCGTCGACTGCTCGTACCTCGTCGCTGAAGAATGATCGTTACGTCAGTCGCGAGATCTCGAGTCTGATTCGACATTTGTGAAACGTAGAGACAACGACGACATTACACAAGAGTGCTGCTACAATATTTTCTAATAGAAACATAATTTTTAACCCTGCTGCGCTCTGTCGGTCATTTTCGACTCGCTTGTGTTCCCCGAGCTTGAATGAAATCTGAAGAAGTTCTTATCAATACGTACAATTTCCCAATGAAATCTTGGGAAATTGTTAAACGTTGTGAATTCTTTTTATCGCCCCCAGAAGTGAGAGTGAAAGAAGAGAAAGTGCCTGACAATGAAATGAGAAAAAGGAAAGAAAGAAGAAAAGACAAGACAGGAAATTGAAATATGGGGTAAAAGAAGGAATTGGAAGGAATTAGGTCAATCATGTCTGTTAAGTGCTGGAGATATTAATTAATTCTGCTGTTTGCTGCTGATCTGTCAAATACATAGAAAACTCGTTTTATAAATATTCCCTAATAAAAACCTAAAGAACGATTAACAATCACCGAGTTGACGTAGAGAAGTCGCTTCTTTTTTATTCTTCTTTTCATTCCAATATTATATCAACTACTGTAAAAATATTAGAATGTCAAACTGTTATTGGAGTAAAATAAGAATTATTATAAAAATTACTATTATATATTATTATTATTATCACATAATGTAACCTAATTTCTTTGTAAGAAATTAATTAATTATAGTTTTCGTGGAAAAGATTATTTAACAATTAATATTATTACATTAATGTACGTCTATAATTAATATAATAATTAACAATCGTGAAAATTGAACTCTAGAATTTCTCTAACGAAAGTTCTTACAATATTGCAGTAATATATTACTGGTGTATTCTGTAATATATCAACAGTACTGTAATTGTGTATATAATACCCGTATGAAACTAATTTCGAATACATCAGCCTTCCCTGAAAGGAAGAAACAACTCGAGTCACTGAGTGAATGGAACGTTTCGTTGAACAAATTGGAAATGTAACCGACGTCATTAAGTTTCCACCGTGAGATGTTCGACCGGTGTTCGTTGTTACACGGTTGGGAGATAGTCTCTGATACTTTACTTGGGAAGGACGAATTGGGTGAGCTGGTTAATTCTGTAGCGAGACGAAGAAATTCTCGTTTCTCAATGGTTCGTCGAGCATTGTCTCTCAAGCCAGTGCTTGTCTTCCAATTTCATTTGCTTGAGATCGCTCACCGGAAATGTTCTTTTTAGAGATTTTAGTCATACCCAGGTGTACGCACGTGCATGGCACAGTCGTAACTTTTGTTGTGCGAAATAATCGTGCTTGTTCCTTTGTAAGTTGCTCTTAGTTCTCCTTTCAGAAGGATAACGAAGGAAATTGTTTTCATTGTTAAAAAATATTCAGTCCAGTCTAAAGAGTAAATAATATTATAGAAAGTTTCCTGGAGTAATTAAATAAAAATCTGGGAGTGTGTACTTGAGAGGTGAAATCATTTTCAACGTAAGGAAAAGTCAGAAGCGCGAGCACGAAGATGTATTATACTTTGAAATATAGTATCGTTTACTGGATGCCGTCAGCAATTAAAATAATTCTCTTGAATACCTACGAGGGATATTTAAAAACATTCTACAGCAATACTCGATGATAAAAGACGTTGAATCGGCGAAAAATATTTCAGAAATCTTTCGAGGAATCTAAAGTAAAAATCTGATCGAGGGAAGTTTCGTCGATTTAACATAATTACATTGCAAAATTAAAAATGTGAAAATTAATTATTCGCGAAAATAATTATTTCCACTCTAACTAATGACAAATGGAGTATACACTTCAAGTGCAGTCTGATGTACAGCATGCGTTCAGCACTAATTTCTGTTCCAAAGTTTAATTTATCAGGCACGAGTCAAGGAAGTTTTAAAGAACACAAGGTGAATAAAATTAATCAATTCCAGTATATTTAACATAAATTGTAGATTCATCTAATTAACGAGCTTTCGTTAACAGCAAACTCAAATACCAACAAAATTCGTTTTCAAATTTTGTTTTAATTGAAATTCTACTCTAGTCATTGTTTAATAATAAATATATAATCTGAATTGAAATTAATACTTTTATACATGCAATAATATATTAAGCACAATTTATAGTACGTAGAATGAAATAAATATTTTGTAAATGCAAATGTAATAATATACGTGCAAAATGCAGAAGATAAAATGATAAATTAGAATCCGTGTTAAAGATTACATCAATTAAAAGTAAAAGTACAACTTGTATTATTTATTAAATATTATAACGACGACTAATGTTACACATATAATTTTGTATACACGTATTTCTTGCATTTTTATACTTTCGAATTTCTCGCGATTACCTCAACCCCGTTAGAATTGCGATTCAAAATTTAAAAATATATTAATTAATCGTTTTGTTGGTGCTTTAAATTAAATTTATTTAAAAAATAACTATATATTAATAAATGCAAAAAAAATTTAATTTCTAAATATATATTTATTTTTTTATTTTACAAAAGGAATAATAAGTTTACATATATTCAGATCATTTACTTTCGAGATAATTAAATTATTAAAATAAATTAATTAACCCTGACAAGGTACAAAATAAATTTTACTTATTTATTCTAAAAAAAATTAATTCTCATTATTTTAAACTAATAAATAGTATTATTAATTTTAAATTATTACTAAAATATATTTCTAAAACTTTATTTAATTATATTTAATTAATTATATATATATATATATATATATCAATTTATTTATACCGTGCTTTATTTTAAATACGTACTAAGTTAAGCGCGAGACAGAAAAACATTTTTTAAAAGCGTCCAAGAAAAATCGCGAGGCCGATTCAGTTGCTGTGTTGCTTGCCCAAAAAATGTCGAGGCGTTTAAATAGAGATCAAATTTGCTGGCTCCACCCCTTAGTCTTCACGTCTTTTCCGATCGGAGGAATTGCTAACGACACGACTTTCTGAAACTGTCCACATGATTTGCACTCCTGCGTCGGGGGAGAGAAAGAAACGTCAGAGGAAAATTCCCTTACCATTCGACGAAGTAGACTTTACCGACGCACCTTTGTTGTACTCGAAATATTTTACGCCCTTCCCCCTATCATCTGTCCATCCAACTGTCTTTGCATTCGAATCGAATTATTCGAACGCTCATATACCAGCTTCAAAGTTTCTTTGTTTTTAAGCTACTTTTGATTCATCGTTCGAACAGCTCTGCTGATTTCCAGAGATCAACGAATATTTTGTTTCGAACGAATGTACGTTCGAGTCTTCTTTTTGCGTGCTGCAAAAAGAATCTGTGCAAATAAGGTCAACGAAAACGATTGATACTTTAAAAAAAATTGATGTTTCGTTCGTTGTATGACGAATTTATTTCTTTACTACCGAAACAATACTCGCGACAGATACATATTTTTTATCATGTCACTAAATCATGTAAAAATATCACGTAAAAATATCTGAAGGTACATTATCGTGTACATATAAAATATTCAATATATAAATCATTATAATTGAAACGAGAGTAAGTAGATTTATATAATTATATTTTTTTTTAAACAACTGAAAAAATGCTGACAACTTTAGCGTTAATTACGACCTTGAATGTCTATTGAACGACATCGATGACTAGTGTATCCTTAATAATCCGAGAGACGTTGATAACATCATCACGGTATCTCCCTAAATTACCTCGAATGTAATCAAGTGATCTCTGTATAACCTACAAGTGACTCGACTCGCTGTAACTCGACGTAACAGTGATCCTGCACGATCTTCAAATAACCTCGAGTAGCAATTACGCGATCTCGATGACACCTCCAGTAACCTCGAGCACCAATGACACGACTTAATTGACCACTTGTAATTTCCAATCTCAGGTGGCCTTCGATCTCGATGACAGAACATTAATGATTTTGCGTGATCTACAGATGATAGTGGTTTCATCGTAGCAGTTTCGAGGGACCTTCAATCCCAGTGACACGATCTCGATAATTTTACGTGATTCGCAGATGATCTTGAGTCACAGTGATTCGATCGTGACAGTCTCTAGCGATAACAACTTCTTCAAACCTCTGAATGACGTGATTTTAATGGTCCTTTATGACTTTCGAATGGCTTTCAATCTCGATGACAGAATCTTCACAGTTTTGCCTGATTCACAAATGATGTCGAGGTAATTTTGAGCGATATATGTAATTATAACAGCCTCTGGCAATTTCTAAATAATTTTGAATGCCACTGACACGCTCTCGAGTGGCTTCAAATCTTGATATAATGATATAATTTTAATGGTCCCATTTAAGATTCTAATAATTTTTAAATAATTGTGAGTGCCACCGATACTCGAGGGACTTGGAACCACGATAATGTGACATTAACGTAGAAATCCCAGATTGAGACCCCAATTTGTAGGAATTTTGTTAAAGGATAGTTGTTTATTTAGGTTAAATAAAAGAAAATTTGTTTAATAATAATTATATATTTTCTTAATTGCTAAACTCGCTAGACTCTCAACTCACTCTCTTCTCTCTCTCTCTCTCTCTCTCTCTCCGCAACTCTCAACTCACTGTCTTCTCTCTGACTTCTCCCTTCCACGGCTCGCAACTCACTGCCTTCTCGACACTCGCTCTGTTCTTTCTCATCTGCACGAAATTCGTCATTCGTCATTCATACACACAAACTCATCCATACTCTTAACATCTTAAACGCTAGCCAACAGTCCCAAGTCCCAGGCCCAACTTTCTCTACAGTTCATGGTACATCACTCGGGACATCTGCAATTGTTGGGCACTGGAGAAAGTTCTGCGCCTTTTCCCAGAATTTGCCCATCCCACATTAATGAATACGACGTCGTCTAAGATGGAACGACAGTGATTCAACGTGTCCCACGCGAACTCTGAATACGAGAAAAGATGTTGGTAGAAGTTTCTTTCTTCTTTCCACCGAGGCAACGACATTAAATATTTCTTCATTATTTCTTCCTCCATTTGTTCGTTAATTACGATGAGAATACGCTGTTATCAAGCGTAAAACCAGGTTACCTATTTCATTGCACATTATGTGCCCCATTTATCGAATAAGAACGAAAGGCCACAGGCAAAATTCTACAGGTGCTTTATACATCGATCGTTGGATACGAAGACATCTCGGTAATAAAATTGAAGGAAAGGAGATGTAATAATGCTGTTGTACGAGCCGTAAAACGAGATTCGACTATTGGATCGTGGAATGCTGATAACTCGCGAGAGATACACGAAAAACAGAGATAAACGATGTACTTTTTAGATATTTATTTGAAGATTGAGATATCAATTAAATTTTAGTAATCGATTTTACATTCGTTTATTTTTTAATATTTTCAACATTTGCTTTACATCCCAGATTTCTGGATATTCTTTTGGTTTCGCGATGAACGTGCTATCTCTCGAAGTGATTCTCCCCTCTCCTTTTCTTTTTCTTTTTTTTCATTGAAATGTTAATTTAATTTAGAAAGGTAGCACGGTAATTTCGAAGGAGCTTTTAACGAGGTCTTAATGAAGTCACGTACTGAATTTTATACCCTTGGCGGAGCTGATTACGAAAAATCTGACGGGTTTAATGGCGAGTAAGAAAGATGTCGAGTTAAGTGTTTTGCAAGTGCCTTGCAAGATGAAGTTTCAAATATTCATCAGAATCTTTGGAAAGATTTATCAGTCACTGAATCAGGATGAAAGAAATGTGTTCAAAGCAGCCAATCGTTCGTAAATAACGATACAAGACAGAGAATAGACAACGCAAGTAAAATAATTTGTCTGCAGTTAAGTAATTTATTTATCATAAAAATATTGTACACGTATATTAATTAATGTGATAGAAATTATATAAATGAATATTTAATAAAATAATATTTTAAATCAAAATATAGTATATTTAAGAATAAATGAGTTATAAAAAATTTTCGAATAGTAGAGATTCCTCGGATCCTCGTAAAATCCTCAGACGCGCCCCGTGGGGATGTATTTGCAACCACAGAATTATTCTCTCAAAACAATAGATGGTGTAAATATGGAGTTCATGATTAATGAGTTCGTCGAAGCGCTTTGTTAATCGTTCTCTAAATATGCCTCGACGGTCGCCCTCGTTGTGTGCCAACATTAACTAATAGCTCGACAGATCCCAACGGAAGTCGCTCGATAATATTTCACTGGTACTCCACTTACATTACGTGTTCGACACCGGGGGGAAGCACGCCGAAGGTCGAATATCGATCAAAAGGAAACCAGTCCTTTGATACACGACGTGAAATAATTATCGATATCGTAAGAAGTTTGATTCGCAGCTTCCCTAATAATTGTTGCATACCGTGCCAGCCGTTCCGACGAAGAATTTATTTAGCTTCGTTAAAGAGTTGATTTATTAAGGCCATCAAAGCGGATTAACGTAATAAAATCAATAAAGCGCGCTTTACCGAATTACTTTCTTTTTTTCTCTTGTAATTGCTTTTCTTTTTTCATCAGTTCACGAATTAATTAGTTGTCAGTTTATTGACAAAATTAGGAAAGCTGGTTTATAGATATTATACTTTAATTGAATTTTTGATTAGATAGCGAAGCACATGTGCATGCTTAATGCGTAAAAGTAAAGTAAATTGAAGTTATTTAATTAAGATAATATAAAATATTTTAGTTCGTTCGAGGCTCTAATGTACATCATTTATCTCGAAGAAGGTTCAACAATGTTAAAAAATGTTCAAGTCAAATCATTCGAGTCAAAATTGAAACTGTAAATTACTTTTGTAGGATTAAGAATTTTTACTCTCACATGAGAATCTATATATTTGCATTCAATATTCTCCATGAAAGAAAATCCAAAATCCAATGATCACGTGAAACGTTTATTCTTACATTAAAAATTCCTTTCCAAGTGCTCGCTTGGAAAATATGCGAAATTCCATTTACATCTTGTCGTGTAACGAGCAATTTAAACAACCAAAGTTACTGAAACAGGCTTTCGTTCACACGTTAAAACTATCAGCACGAATGAACGAATGGATTCAAGCAAGTGTTCGTTCAATCGAGTGCTTCAACTCTCACAACTGTCGAGCTCGTTGAAATTTCTGACAAATGAGGTTCAACCGCACGACGATGCACAAATTTTTTCCCAACAAGTGGCGACAGGCGTAATCAACTTTCTCGAAGGGAGGTCTATTTTGTCAGTCTGTTCGGTGGGTTTTTCCAAGCATCCCCCATCTCACTGTCGTCCTATCTTCGCAGTCGGAGGTTGGCAAGTAGCCAAGGCAATATCGGTTCCCTGCTAATTTGCAATTAAGGCCACGACGTGTTGCGAATTCTGCGCGATGTACGAGCACGATTCGGCTCCCTACATTCGACCCTTTCCTCCCACCCCCCCTCCCCCCGCGGTTAATACGTGTCGTAACGCTATTACATCGCCTGCGCGGAAAAATTCAGCCAGGAACGACTATCCTTAGCCACTTCTCCTCTCACTTCCGCTTTCACTTCACTTTCTTCTCTTTTTCTAATTTACATCAAGTTAATCTGCTCTATTTCTCATCGTTTCTTCCCCTCCCTTTTTTTCTCTGTTTGTGTGTTTTAATAAATCGACGTAGATACGAATTTGAAACTGATTCGCGAGTTTATATTATTGATTAATTATATTACTGATCAATTACAGCGGGTGTGAAAAGTATTCGTACAGTGACTGATCACGACTAAAGTGCTGAATAATAATATTTTTCAAACAAACATGGTATACCTATTCTTCAAAGTCTGTAGAACAACAATATCAAATAAAGGAAAAAAAAATTCATATTGTTTATATAAATATCAAGAGAAATGAACAAAATGACAGAAATGAACGAGTAATAAGTAACATTCGTACAGTTCTACTGTCGTTATCAAGTGTACAAGTAATTTAAACATTTATAATAAAAACAGCAAGTAATTGTAAAATTAATAATTATAATTAGTATTTAGTATGGTTTACCTTTCATTTTATTATTGCTGAAGCTAGCCTTCTAAGTATTGAATTAAGCAAATTAGATGTGACTTTATCAGTGATATTATTCCACTCGTTGATCAAAGCATCTTTTAAGTCTGTTTTAGATGAAATTTTATATTTTCGAATTGCTCGTTCCAAATAATCCCACAAATCAATAGGGTTGTGAAATAGTTGGCATTTCATTCATTCATGCTCTGTAGCTTAAGTTATTCTTCTTGATCCTAGTTATTTCCATTGGCAAACAGGTCGGTTCGATTGTAGATCGTAAAATGATGTTCAAATTGGAGAAAATGAATTTATAAATGACAAGAATTGTAAAATTAGTACCCAGATTGAGTGTACTGTATAAAAATTGAAATGGTCGTCAATTCAACAAGATTCAATTTGAATTGTACTACTATGTAATTGTACTGCTTTGGTCGTTTATCATAGTTATCGGTGCAATGAGCTGAAATTTACATCATTTATCAATATAAGAATATTGTTTACAAAGAATATTTCAATAAAATTCTAATATTTTGTGTCAGCTCTCAAAATCGCTACTCTTCGAACGTTCGAGCTGCTCTATTTTCTATTTGCCAGTTTCATTATCCTCACCCTAAAGCGAGTTCACAAAGCAGAATCACTTTTAATATCCAATAATAAAGCATGCACATAAATTACTAACTAGACTGACGATTTTCATGCATATTTATGCGAAATTTAAAAGTACAAAAAATACACAGAGGGCACTATAAAGTATACGTTGTACCGCTATAAAGTATCCAAAATTAAATGAACAAGAAATTCAAAATAATATTACAATAGAAACACATCTCTGCAGATGCTACATTTAAAATCAGTCCTATGAGAATATTATTTCATTGTTTATTATTACGATTATTATCTTCATAAAAATATATCCGTCGATATTTTCAACAACACCGGTTTAATTTCCTATTTAAAGTACATTTTCATCCGAACGAAAATTTTCAATGCTGTTCAGAAATTCAGTGGCAATTTTCCATGGAAGTTCGGCGAGAATTAAAGCACAATGGGAGACAGAGAACCAAGAGTTTAAAGCGCGATCGCTTCGTGTGTCGATTTTCATCGAGAGCTCGTTACGGCCTTCTCAAACAATTTCAAACTGGCCCGCGAGAGGTCGAAGTCAATGGTTGATAAAAATTTATGAGCAAACACGGGATTACTCTATCTCCGTTGCTTCTCGAGGACGGTAAGTGCCATCCAGCAATTACGCCAACAGCTGTACAATCGTGAATCGACACCGGTGAAGGAGAATGAAGATGAGTGTTGGTCGAACGTTGGCCATCGCGGAGCTGCGATATCTCACCACTTGCATTCTAATGTACGAAATCGGAACGTGACTGTCAAATTTTCGAACGTCGAAGGAGAAAATTTTCCCTCGATCCTCTGAAAGAGAATGGCAGGTGACGTTCTTTGAAGAAGATTGACTTACACGTGGAAATTGTTTCACGTAGAAGCGAATTCCTACGGAATGGAAAATTCGTTCTTCGATCAGTTTTTACGAGGATCAGACGACATTTTACGGAGAGTCAAGGATGAAAGTTTGTGACGGTTAGAAAACTGCGAAGTAAGTTCCGTCGAAGGGGATTTTTATTTTATAAAAATGTCTTTTGGTCTATTTCATTTATTTCTTTTTCTCTCATAAATCTATGAAGAAAGCGATTGTCTCGTACTGACGTTGTTTCTTTAATTCTATATTTTTGTACATTTTTATATAAAAATCTGAAGATACTTTTCATTTTTGGAAATAATGCGATTTTCAGACCGTGTGTTTTATAACACAATTACTAATATATTACATTTCACACGATTCTGTTATATAAAGAGTTGTTTCATGTTTCCAATTTTGAAACGAAATATTAATGAAGGTGTATGCAACTGAAGAAATGACACACGAATACCACTATATGTTACAATTAATTATTTTCACATAATAAAGTTTTGCACGATTCAATTTCCCATAAATTCAATCCGCCGAAAATCCTCAATTAATCGCCGTATTGACAGAAATATTACGTAATATTATAAATGATCTTCTATTCTATTCTTATCGTGAATTTATGATCAACTCAGGTTGTTCGATAAAACCATAGCTTCTCCGTATTTCTCATTATTAACATTTTTTATACATTTACACAATACATATAACACACATAAACAGAATCTAAATAAAAAAATTTGTTTTATCTGTTACGGTCCAGTTTTGATATTTCACATTCACTCTGTGTATCTGTGCAACTACCAATTTCCAATAGATCCACGAAAATCCGCATCTACTAATCACAGTGTTTACGAGAACGCGCAAACGTACAAACGTCACGATCGCTGATGGCCTAACACACGTCAAATCCTTTTGTACTTCTAATTATCCTGATTATAACAGTTGATGGGAACGTTACATCAGTGTACCGCGTCGATTCCCTTTTTCGACGTTCGCGTTGGTTGTAACATTTACGTCAGCATTCGCATGAATAAATGGTAAACTCGTAATGAATTCGGGATATCGAGTTCACGGAATTTCAGATATCATTACGTTAGTCGCCGTTACGTGATTACGCATACATTGGTCTGGTGGTTTCAATCATTATACAGGATGTTCCGTGATTGGTGGTCGATTGCGAAGACGGTGATTCTATGTAAAAATGTAAAAATGCGTTGAAAGGGAGGAATAAAATTTTCTCGTTATAAAGAGAGAATCGAATTTGAAAATTCATTTTTAGAATACTATTAACTGCATTAACTAAGAATTTAGAAAGAAAATATATTAATTTATATTAAGATAAATTCTGTTATAGAATATATACTATAGAATTTAGAAAATGCGCTAATTCATATTAACCAAGAATTTAGTTCATTCCATATTGGACAGAGGCGAATAATCGGCGAATTCGACGATATTCTACAGAAATAAGTACAAAGTATAGAATAAAATTTTTTCCGCTTGTTTTCAAGAAAATAAACCATAAATACGTTTCGTTGAAGATTATCTTAAGCGCATCGCTTGATAAAGTTTCAAACTCGATTTCTTCGAAAACGGATCGTCTTGCAGAAAAGTTTTTCTTTTCCTACGGTTTTCATTTATTTTCGAAGGTGGAACAACCTTCTATCGCGTCTGGAATTAATTAAATTCTTACAGATAGATTCTTCAAACTCAAAGCTTTTTCAAACACAAAGTTAACGAATAAATTTTACTCTTTCTTCTCGATTTTTACATTTTTGCGTATAGAATCATCTCCAATCGTCGCGGGACACCCTGTATATGTACATATCCGATGGATTTACAGACGCCGGAAATTCTAATCCCAATTTCAATCTTGAAGCGTGCGCCCTGAAATCGTGCGATAAATTTTCGTCGCGGCACGTTGTTCCTTCGAATGAGAGGGGAACAACGTCCGTGCAATACTCGGGGAAACTGCACGGAAGATCGCCAAGAGTGTCGTTGCTTTATTGGACACGTGACAAACGACACTCTTATAATGGCGTATTCGATAAAATCGCGACTGAGTTGCCGTAATCTTATCGTTAATTTCGTTCGTTATTTATTCGAGTCCAGACGAATTCTTTGCAGTGTAAAATAATGAATTGTCTGGAGAGAGGAAACGATAATGATAAAAAACGCCAACTATATGCTGTGATAAATTAACTCAGACAGGAAGCGTCGAGCTTTTATTACCACTAGATCGATACAACGCTCGTTTCAGTTGATTTTCTTGTGGAAAAGAGAGACGTTGATTTGTGTTGGTAATAAAAGATCAGTAAACGGTCGGAGAAGTGTCGAAATTGTTTAAACCCTTGCGCTTGGCAACCGATCGCGGACCATAACGAGTGACCAAACCGTGTACAACAATTCGTCGCTCTCTTTTCGAACTCGTCGGTACGACATCACTGGATAGAAATTATTGATTAAAATTATTTTTACTTAAATATACTTAGAACTGACAAAATATTGCAATTTTGGAATATTTTTGCGGACACGGCAAAATCGTTGCACGAGAATTTTCGATATTCTGAAAATTCTTAATTCTTTTCACTTCTACGCCCTTCTTAAACTTTGCGACATTGCGCTTCTCAAAAGTGGATAGAGAATTCAGGTTAACCCAGAAACAAGTAGGTTCGAATTTATCGCGGCATTTTTCTTGGGGGGGGGGGGAGGGAAATATGCGGAGGTTGAATTAATTCAACAATGAACCGCGGCGGGAGAAAGAGTTTCAGAAGAAAGTTGCAAGTTTCCTGCGGAATTCGAGATTATCGCGGTGAATGTGCGAGTTCTTTCTTGCATGAAAATATCGAACAGAAGCAGAAGGGGATTACGATTGTATTAACAAAAAAGGAACGTTGTTGTTCGCAAGAAAAAAAAAACGAAATGAATGTTACAACTAATCCTCGCGAAGAGAAAAATGTTGGAAACAGGTGAGAAACTTTTGCCTGCGTGGAAAAGTAATTTCTTCGATATTTCACGTACTACTAGATTCAGGGTGATGAATCATTGTTTTAATTTTTTATTTTACGATTGAACGTTTGAATTATTTCACGATGATTATATCGAGAGTCCATTTACCTAGGAAGAATCCATACTTTGACACGTTTCTGATTATTAATATAATAATAAATTGGATCTGTATCTCATTAACTATTCTATCTTGATTCTGCATGTACATTTACATAGAAATCATCTTTGTAAATTTTTTGAGATTGCGGATAATTTATTTGATATTTAATGTATTCGAGATATAACGAGTGAATGAAATATTCATTTAAATTGGCGGATTAATACAGTGCTAATTGCGATTCTGGTACTGATAATCCTGAATAATACCGTGCCTTGAATAGCAAACCGATCGATCGGACCATCGATTAAACAATAAATTCCACCTAATCAATTTTGATTCCTCTTCGAGTAAATAAAACTAATTTTCAAATTGCCAGAACTTCAAAAAGAAAAAATAGAGTAAAATAAAATTAAAAAAAAAGAGAGAAATGAATGACCTCGTTCCTTAAAAAACGTAATTTACCGAATAAAATATTGGACTTTTCATTCAAATATCATAAACATTAACAATTCGTCCAGAACTTTAAAAAGAAAATCGATTTACCGAATATAATTGAAGCACAAGAATAATCAATATTTAACGATCGCCAATCTACGTTTTAAAGTATGTATTTTAAATTATGAAAGAAGGGAGGGGGTGGAAGTGAACTGTAACTAATTTGTTGCTTTCATTAGCGAGAATACGTACAATAAAATCAATACTGGTAATCTATCTCGAGGCTAGTCCCGCCTACGCAAACTACTCTCCATTATCACTCCATTGCATTAACCGCCGTTAATACGTGCATGTGTACCAGTAATCGGTGTTCATACTTTACGCACGCAACCAGCCACTGTTCGTCGCTCGTCGAACAAAAGCTCGTCGGACACGCTTCGAGAACAGTTCTCGCCTCTGTTAAGACACCGTAAGAGTTGGAAACGGGCGGTGGATATAAAGGAGCTCTCGCGGTCAGGTTCTCCAAACTGAAAGCGTTTCCCACTAGCTGAAGATGTTTCACGGAGGCCGAAGCCACGGTTGTTGACGTCGCGGCGGGTGATTAGCGAGGAAAAGCACGCGCCCACCAGCCAACCTGTCCACCAACTCGCTGAAAGAGCTCTCGAAAGCACCGACAACCGACGCAACCGTGTTGTCGTCTCTCGAGCAATCGCTAATTCGATTCGAACTGACTTGAGAAATCGTATAGACAGGATAACGCAGCTGACCTTTTGACAAGTTGGGGGCGAGGTAAACGAGCGAAAGAGAAACGAATTGCGTCACATTAGCGAGTAATAATTTTGTTTAGAATAATTTTCGTGGGAAACTTTAATAAACTTTAATCGATTACGTGAAAGTTTGATCGATTGGTTGCAGAAATTATCAAAACGATTCATAATTGACGGGTGAAACATGAATTTTTGCTCGAATCATAAGTGAAGATTGCTCGCAAATGAATCGTATATTACTGATCACTTTAAAAGTGAGAATTTTAATTTAATTCGAGCATTCTCAATCGTTTGCTTAATTTTGTTTGTTCACGATTTCTCAAAGCAGGAACATTTTGATTACGTTGATAATAATAATTGAACCTAACCTACCGTCGATTAAATCCTCCTCGAAATTGAAGATCAACGAAGGTCAAGTATCTAGAGAAGTATTCATAAAAATTAATGACACGAGTCAATTTCAATTATCGACGTCGATAATTGACAAATCAGTCATCATTCTTATCCAAACGGACCACAAGTCATCAACTACAAACAACGTCCGAATCCACACGAGGACAGTATCGCTTTCAATTAGTATGTCTTGCACAAACAAATAAACATAGACTGTTAGTTTCACAACGCTTGCGTACGTTGCAGCAATCGGCAAACAATCAAATCGTGTCATTCCAATTAATTATTTTGTTACACATTACACATATCCAAAATCACTTTCCAGAGAGATTTTGTAACATAACGTTACGAACATATATATATATAGTACGTGGTATATGGAACGTAGTAGAAAAAGAGAATTACAAGTCGAGCGCTGGTATCGAGATTTTTCGAGTCGCAATTTTGCCCCATTCTTCTTGGTCTTTTCTCTCCGAAATAAATCCGGTTCGCTCGTGCAGCTTGAAGGCTTCATTTCGCGTTTTCGTGATTAAATTGCACTGATCAAAAGATCGCATTTTGCATTTTCTAATCTAGCCAGATATTGTCTCGGCGCGAGAACCGTATTGCTCGTAGTCTGTCTAGCACAGACATCGTCACAGTCACGAAAAAAGAAAGAAAAGTCGTGTTCTTTTCGGGAAGTCTTTGTTTTGCTTGGGCAGATTCGCTGATAGCAGAAAGAAAAAATAGCTAAATTTATCGCGTGACTTAATACTGAAACTGTCGGGTTAATTGCAATGAATAATACACGATAAATAATTCTTCGTGAAATTCTCAGATTCGTAATTCGGTATATTTCTGAAAATTTAAACAATTTTTAGTCAAATCTGTGGATAAAGACTTTTCCTTTCCTCTTTATGCAATAATATCAACGGAATTTTTTAATTTAATGTAGCAAAAGAGATCAAATGGCAGCTTTAAATACGAAAATTTCGAGGAAATAGAAGATTTTGTAGATTCTTAAATAAAATTTAAAACGAAACAGAATATGTTGTCAGCTTTTATTTAAGAATCTATTCTACCGTTTTGTTTTTAGCTTTGCAATATCGTTAAGACACTAGACGAGTATTCTGGCATTCTGTTTCTAACTTTGTAATATTGTTTAAAAACGTTATACGAAACTTTTGAAACGCATATTAATATTTGATGCGACATTTAATCCATGCTTGAAAGAGAGTGCCAGAAACGCAATAGCGTTGCGAGAGTTTGTCCCAGAATTCCAATGTCATGAAAAATTTCCAGCCACAGGGGGAGGGGAGGGAGAACCAGCCTGTCGTTGGGTGAAATTTACCTCTCTTTGTTGGGGTGGATCTCCGTCCACGAAACGACAAGGTGAAAAAGGATTTTCTCGTGACTCTCTGCTCTAAACGGGGTTTCCTATGCTCTCGCGTGGGAATATTACGTGGAAAATGTGTCAACAATAATTACATTATTGAGAGAGAGTGAGACAGAGAGAGATTAGATATCATTTTACACGAGCGAGTTTCACAAAGAGATTAGATATCACTTTTCGCCGAGCCAGTCTCGCAAGAGGAAATAATTAAAATCAGAGGCACGTGAAAATAGGTCAACATAGTTCAAACATTTTTAATTTTCAGCGAATGCACGTTGAGTATATAATTCCGGAGTCTTGGAGAAAAAGAAAGTTAATATTTACGAGCGTTGATGGAACATTGCGTCGAATAGGCAGGCAGTGTTGGGGAAAATGTAATTTAAGTATTATCGAAACTTTCCTATGAATAAATTTAACATTCGTTAACATCCGTTAACATCAACGTGCATTCCTAAGCTTCGTCGATGCTTTGCCACTTGTAATTTTGTCATTTTCATCAATTTCACTTTTCAAGCCTTCCGATTTCCCAAAATTTTCTTTAACACCTCACTCTGCAACATTTAATCCCAATTTTCTCTTCTGACGATATTTTAACATTTTTATTAGCATTGTATTAGCAATTCAAACTCATGTTACTCAATTTTTGTTTTCTTATAGTCTTTTAGTATTATATAGTATTACTCTACTAGTAATATAATACTATACTAGTATTAAATAATTACCAAAGTTCAGTCTCCTTTTTCATTGCTATCAAGCAGAATGTACAACACAAAATGTACAAAAGAAGAAAATTAATTGTTTGAAAATCAAACGCAAATCACCACCGGTGCTCTTTGAAAATGCTAAAAATAATAAATAATAAACTCGACAACATCTCAACGATATCATCTGAAAAAGAGGGGAAAAAAACACGATGAATGAGAACAATCCCACGACAACGCACGTTGATTCTTAATTCTTCAATGTCACCTCATAAAATCCACCAGAACGCGCGCTAGAGTGTCCCATAAATTTGTCCTCGGGCAACTGTTTCGAAATAAAATTCGAAGAAACACGGTTGAAGAACAGACGACGATATTTTACAAATCCATGAGAATAAAAATCTTTGAACGATTGTCGACAATCGATGAGTTTAATGTGACTGGTGAATTTTCCAAAAATGGCGGGAATCCTTGTACTTGTACAAGGTCGAGGGGTCGAAAGGTCATCGAGGAACGACGATTCCTTGTAAACGTAAGAATCCTTTTATCTCGGCATGGTCAAGCGGCTATATTTCTTGCAAGGCCGTTTCCCTCGCGCCGTTACCCCCATTAGGGTCGACCACAAGTCCTGTTTCCATTCTACGGGAAGCGGTGGACATCGATCAAGCTGCGTGTGTACGCGTTCGAACCAAGCCCACTGTGTTCTTCGCGCGGTAACCTCGTCGTCGTTCACGAGGTGTCGGGTCAGGTTCCTGAACGAGGAACACGGGAATTGATTTAACTTCGCTGGCCCCTTCCACTGGCGTGACTTTGTTGGAGTGATTTGTGAAAGACAGAGAATAACCGAGGGGAGAGAGGAGAAAATGCTAGAATGAACTTGCGAACGATACAAGATGGAGAAAATGATATCAAGCGCGTCAGATACTTAACCTCTGTAGAGAAATATCGTGGAAAGTAGCTCTTTTTTTTCACTTTGATGAAATTTGTAAACGATGATTTGAAAAAATGACGTGAAGTCTGTTGTGTTCGTGTCCTTAAATAGAGGAATATCGTGTTATAGTGCAAGGAGAAATGGCTCGTTTATACACAGACTCTGTTACGTATGTCCATTTTTTACTGTTCCGGGCTTTTTGTAAACGACGATAAAGAAAATAATGTATTAATATTCCTTGTAAAGGAATATCATGCTGCAAAGGGAAATGGGTCGTTTGTGCTCATACCTGCCATCTGTTTTACTGTTCTAGGTTACGATAAAATTGGAAAAATGTTATAATTCTTCAATCAATTCACTTGACAGTCCCTGATTTCATCTTATTCTCTTAGTTCGTTAATTTCGTTTGCGTCAATCAAACATTAAATACATTATTATATTATACATGTTATTAAATATTGTGTTATAACATACGCAACATTTAATTATTACATTAAAATATTTCAATTCAAGTGTAAAACTCTAACTGTTTTAAATTATTGAAATGAACTATCCAGTTATCGTAAACGTTTCAAAAATATTCTGCAAAAGTTCTATGCCAGCGAGAATTTCATAAATTTCGGCGAAAGGTTAAAAGGGAACAGCGTTTTTTAATAATCGTATTTTATACATCGCATTGAACTTTCTTCGACTAGAATTTAAATTTCTGAAAAGAGTAGAATTTACGAGGGTTTATAAGCAGTGGACTGTCCCCGTAACACTTCGCATCGTCGAACGGAATTTTCGGAAATATTAAATCGTCAGTTTATCGATTTGCGCGCGAACCACGGATTTTTATTCTGCGCGAGGAGCGTGCGCTCGAAATCAAGCATGAGGAATTAAATTCTTTGCGCGCAGAAATTTTGTGAAAAGTTTTGTGAAATTTTTTACATGAAAATTCGTTTCTACCAACGAGGGAAATTCACGGGATTATCTTGTTACGGCAATGTTAATTTTGAGATTTTCTAGTATCTTTAAAGACAGTTCCTGGGGGTCAAATTGTTATGCCAACGCAATTTTCCCTGAAAGGCTAACTTAAAAATATCTCGAGGGATCTTAATGGTGACAGACAAAACCTATCTTCGAACTTTCCTCAATTTCGAGTAAAAACTCGCATAACTTATCGCGTTATCCAGGAAACTTTCTTGTCGAATGATGGTAGCCTGCTTCGATTTACAGAGATAATTTTCAGTTTTTCAACTCAAGCATCCTACAGTATAACGGATATATTGAAAGTATATACTTTTTATTAACCCTAATGATCAATTTAATTTTCTTTAAATCGACTGTGTAAAAATAATTGTACGTTATAAATCAATAATTATTAGTCAAAGGCGAAGTAAATATTACAAAAAATACCACTCGCTCGAAAAAGTACACGCACAAATATAACAAGATTAATAATTTCGATCTAGTTGTAAGAAAAAATGTAAAATTACATCGCTGAAAGCAAAGCTTCAACGAAAATTAAAATGAAATTATACGAGATGAGTATGTCACGACGAATATAAGATTTTTTTATTAGTTTGGAAATATTAATTCCCTCGTTAAATATTAATTCCTTTATTTGGCAAATACCATCTGAAAATCCTAATTCCATCTCTCGTCACTCTGCGTGCTTGTTAATTTTTATCCCTCGTGAACACGCGAGAATATCACACCATTTCTCCATGCCTATCGTGGATTATCAAATTAAATAACGAATTTCCCTAAAAAAAGATTGAAAGGCCGCTATATAACTTTATTTTAATGATTCAACGTTCAATTATAAAAATTTTATTCTTAAATTAATATAATAGGGTATCTAATCCTAGTTTATTATTTAATTTTAATATATTTCAATTATATTAATATTAATTTAAGTTTCACCTGAAATTAATAAATTTAATATAAAAATTACTTTTACTGTAATAAAATTTATAAATTATTAACTTATAATGTGACTATAACCGCTATTGCTGGCACTTTAATTTATCATTATTAATTTTAATTTTTAATCTAATTTTCAATAAAATTTTTCTATTATATAGAATTTTTTATTAATTTTATTATAAATATACATATATTTAATATAAATAAACTATATATAAAATATTAATTTAATTAATAATTTAACCATAATTATACTGAAACTCAGCAAGCAAAAACAGCAGATGTGACAGATGTTTTTCTTTCCTCTCAGTTTCTGAAACTTCTTTTCTCTTTGGCAGAGAATGACGAACAAATTCCACTAACGTGAGACGAACGTGACACTTGTTGAAGCCTCGGTCGCGAGGGAAGTGTTGAGAAGATTTGTTGGAACGATTTTTCATGATTGTCCAACAGGCCACGCCTTCCTCCCGAGCCGACGCGTTAATTAACTGCCGGAGTAATTAGCGGCTGAATAAGATTAGCATCTTTCTTAAGTTCCTAAGCGAGCAAGATTGAGAGCAGCTCGCATCGTTTCATCGCTGTCTGGGCCTGTGTGAAGTCTCGAGATCTGTGTGTTGGTCGAGAGTTTTTGACGAGCGTTTATTGACGAGCCTCGAGTCATTAATTTGAGAAAGCAACGTGCTATTTTGTCACACACACGATACATCGGGTATGGTGAATTTTTAGAATTTCCAGATCAAAATCATTGTGCTTTCTGTCCGAAACTATTTTTTAATTTTCCATCGGAAGCCAATTGATTATTGTCACGGCGCGCCGAATTGTGTTGTCAATTATATTCTAAATTGGGATATGAGGCAACTGAATATGGATGTGTTTGAAATTACAATTTTTTGCCATCAGGTTTAACACACGACGATTATGATTAGTGTAATTTATAAATACTTTTCTTGAACTTCTTGTGCAGCATCTTGGAAGTAATTTATAATCGGAAGTGAATTGATTAATTATCAGAGGACGTTAGTCGAGTAGAATTTCATTTCAAATTCGAGTAGGTGAAAATTGTATTTGGCTGACGATATTTGTTGTCGAAGTTGTTGAAAAGCCTGGCCACTATGAAGTGATCAAGGAGGAACTTTATGAATGAAGGAAATTGTTGTACTTCTGACTTTTATTAAATATTCATATGATACGTTGAATTCTGTTTGTTGAAAATACCGATCGACAATAGCGTCGATTCCTGTACACCAACTGTTCCTTTACGTAATTTTTCAATTTTACTTCTCACATCTAATTATCCTCCGTATGCTTTCGCACGAACTCAAACCGCAACATCGTAATCCGATCGATAGTAACAATAATTGCACGGATGAATTCCGGGTAAAAGTAAATTGGAAGTAACGAAACACAATCGCAACAGCGATTCAGCCGCTTGATTAGATTAATTACTCTACAGTAATCACACGAATGACGCAATTACTGTTAACTAACCAATCCACGTCTGAACTACTCGACTATTAATGAAGACGTTCTCCGCAGTTCACGCGGATTGACGTGTTCGTCGAACTATCCGCGGTTCGGTTTATTCGCTCGATAAATTACGCGCTCGAACAGCTCGGAGGAACGTGGTAGGAAAGAATCGTGTCGCCCTTCAATTCCCCAGACGAGTCGAACGCTTTGACGATACGTCGAATTTACTGGGGCACAGATCCGTATAAAAATACAAAAGAAGAAGAAAAACGAAGCGACAGTTTAAAAGGACAAAAGGGAATTCCTCTGGGCTGCCTCATCGGGGGGAGGGGGGGAGGGACGATAAAGATCTCGGGAAAAAGAGTGAACAAAGGGATGAAAGAAAGGATCGTTTGTCTGAATATAATTTATAATACGATGGGAATTAATAATAATTGAGAGAACAAGCAACCTCGTTAGTTTCGGTTAGAATTCCTCTCGATGAAGACGCTCGGTTGCTGACATTCCTAGTAGAAAAATCAGGTAAAATTGTGAATGAAAAATCGAAGAAGAAAAATTGTTTTGGATTATAAAAAATTTTTATTTATTTATTTATTGTAATAAATGAATATTTATTTTTAGTAGATTATATTTATTTTTTTTATTCATTATATTATAGTACGTTATATCTGCAGAATTTGACAAATTTAAATTCTCTCATTTGCAAATTTATGAATTTCTATGTTTCTAGTCTGTAAAAATTTCCAAATACCTAAGTATTCAAGTTTTTAATTGCCAAATGAAATTCCACGTTTTCGAATCATCCAATTCTTAAATTTCGTAGATTTTCAAATCTTTCACTTCCTAGATTTCGAAATTTCTAAATCTCTGGATTCTTGAGTTCTCTCTCTCCAAATTTCCAAATTCCTCGATTTCTCACCTAAATTCCGCGATTCCTCGAGTTCCTAAACTCAAACTCCCAAATTCCTCGATATCTAAATCCCCAAATTCTCAGATTACTAAATTCTTGAATATCAGAAATTTTCGTATTTTCAAAAAATGTTGTCAATACCAATTAGTGCCAGATAAGCCAATCCTAGCCAAAAGAAACCTTTTTTCTATCGTCCTTCTTGTTCCCTGTACTGTCTTTTATCGCAGCGTGGCCCCTATTTAGCTCAGTAGGTTACACAGGATCGGAGTACATAACCGGGACGATCGATGACAACCGAAACCACAACCAAAACGATGTGAAGTTGCGTTGGATCTGACTGTAGGGAGTTCGTGGATAAGGGCGCGAATTTCTACGGACAGGAGGCTTAAGATTAATCCTTGGAATTCGCGTGCTAGTCCACCCTGCTTCACCCTCCATCTGTTCGCGATATTACGCCTCATCCCTTTGGCTACGCGAATAAACGTTAAGGGTAATGAGCCGTAAGGCAACTCAATGATACCTAGTCCTTCAGTTTCCATAGAAATTGAACGATTTCTACGTAAATTGACCGTTTCAGCTCGCCGTTACTGAAAGCTTCTGTCTATCACCTAGATTGTCGATGTTTATTGTTCTGACGATAGCAGAAATTCACAACACGGTTGATCGAATGAAAACTACCCAATTATTTGAACTTTCTTTGCACGCGTGATGGCTCTGGCCTTTCATCTGTTTTTGTAATTTAGAAGATGGGAGATGTAGAAATTTCGATATTTAGAGATCGAAAGAATCTTTAGAAAATTGTGAAAGTATGAAAATTCGAAGATTTGAACATTCGTAAATATTCAAGCGAAGATTTGAATATTTGAAAATTGAGAAATTCAGAGATTCGGGAATTTGGGAAACCCGAAAGTTCAAATATTTGTAAATTCGAAGATCTCGAATCCCTGTTTGAGTATTCGAACACTTAGAAATTCAGAGATTCGGGAATTTGGAAACCTGAAAGTTCAAATATTTGTAAATTCGAAAATTTCGAATCCCTGTTTGAGTTTCCGAACATTTAGAAATTCAGAGATTCGGGAATTTGGGAAGTCTAAAAGTTCAAATATTTGTAAATTCGAAAATTTCGAATCCCTGTTTGAGTATTCGAATATTTAAAAATTCAGAGATTCAGGAATTTGGAAACCTGAAAGTTCAAATATTTGTACATTCAACGATCTCGAATCCCTGTTTTAGTATTCGAACATTTAGAAATTCAAAGATTCGGGAATTTTGGAAACCTGAAATTTCAAATATTTGTAAATTCGAAAATTTCGAATCCCTGTTTGAGTATTCGAACATTTAGAAATTCAGAGATTCAGGAATTTGGAAACCTAAAAGTTCAAATATTTGTAAATTCGAAAATTTCGAATCCCTGTTTGAGTATTCGAATATTTAAAAATTCAGAGATTTGGGAATTTGGAAACCTGAAAGTTCAAATATTTGTACATTCAACGATCTCGAATCCCTGTTTGAGTATTCGAACAGTTAGAAATTCAGAGATTCGGGAATTTGGAAACCTGAAAGTTCAAATATTTGTAAATTCGAAGATCTCGAATCCCTTTTGAATATTCGAACATTTAGAAATTTGACATAACCTTAACACTTGAAAATTCAAGAGTGAATTTAGAAGAATTCCGTAGTCGCAGTCTCTGTGTATTATTATCCTTATAATGACAGCAAAGACGAATACAATGCGACGTTTTGATTTCGCCGCATGATCGAACACCTGTCGCTAATCGACTTTGACACGATCTTTATGCCGGCAGTATGACAATCGTTTCGATTGACGTACACGTGGAAAGCAAAGTAAATGAAAAACACGATCGGTCCTCTACTTTCAGCTCCCCCCTTAAAGAGAATTCGTAGCCTAACATTTCCTTTTCCTCTCTGTTATTTATCTCAATCAGGATCTCACTCGACTGAAACCTTTCGTTTCTTGTGTCTTCAAAACTAACTAGTTCATTTTTGTTCCCTTCCTTTTCGTTTCTTTCTTCCACTTTTTAATCGACGAGAATCGCGAACGAGAAACGAGCAAGAATTTTCCATCCGAGTTACCGCGCCAAAACAAATCTTATCGGAAAGTAGGTTAGAAACGGCGAGGAACAGTAGGACGATATACGACATCAACGTCCACTCTGACGTTAACAACGTACGAACCGGATGCCAGGACGCTGACCATCGAGTTATACGGTCATCCGTTGCCGAAGACACGAACGACAGTGAAAATTGCGAATCGTAAATTTTCATCGAGCGGTATATATATAATTCCCGTAGCATTCAAATACCATTGGCTATTGATTTTTGCAACAAATTGGAAAACGAATTTATTGGTCAACTCCTTGTCTTTCAATTTTTGGATCAAATTGTTACTTGGTGAAATTGTAACGTTAACTTAAAGCGCTTAATGTAGCGAAATATTATACGTAATATTATATTCAATAATAATTGTCAGTGTTCAGTTCGAAAGGAATTGAATTTAAAATTTAGAATTGGAATTTCGCGAGTTTGCAAACGCGCTAGGACAGTGTCATAAGACAAATGGGTTGAAAATATGACAACGTGAGTATAATGTGCGTAATTTTACACTTGGCAGATAACGAGGAAAATCACTGGAATAAGAAATATATTTTCTTAAAGTAAGAGAAAATTGGATGTTGAGAGGAAAAATAAATACAGACGTACGTGCGTATGTTCTTCTTGATATAAAGTCAAATTAGATGATGAGATATGTGGAAAATGTGAAGAAAATTGGAAATTATACTTGCATAATGCGAGAAAGTTTCCGATTCGAAGTGAAACATTGAAGAAATATGAATGTCACCATGGTGTTATAATTTTATGTTGCGTCCGGTTCGTATTCGTATTTTATGCCGACGTTTTATAATGAAAGATTACAATTTATTATTCATATTTACGTATCATGATTTACATTTCGTATTCGTATTTTATAATTCACGTTTACGCGAATAATTTGCATTCGCATTTTGCGGTATATAATTGATATTTGCACTTAACGATAAATACATGGTTGAAAATGTCAAAGGAGATGACACTAAAAATTAATCATTAATTACTTTGGGAAAGTGGCAAACTTCTTCTGAAGTTTCTGTTCAATGAAAGGGGCACCAATCATGATACAAATACGAAAATTAATTATTTTAACTTCGAAATAATCGACGTCGTGGAAGATGAGACGTAATAATGATTTCTCGTTGTAGAACAGAATTGAAAGAAAAAATGAATGAGTAGAAGAACTAATTCCGAAGAAATTCATCTTCTCCTAATTGTCAGACGATGGCAAAAACCGTAATAAAAGAAAAGTGTGACGATAGAATAGCATAAAATTATAAACAAGCAAACCTAAAGGGTACGTGTCATCGTGAAAAGATTACTGCCTATACTTCGCATGTCGATAGAAAAAAAATAAATAAATATTCAACATTCGCAAAATAGAAATCCACAAAGAAACTGATTTGAAAGAATTGTCGGTACGTTTCTCACTGTCAGAAATCTTTTCGATTTGCACGAGCGAGAGACCTGTGTATCTCGTTCAGAAACGGTCAGAGAAGAAGTTCCAAAGCCCAGAGTGGAGCGAGAGGACGAGGAGAAACACGAGATTCATAGAAAAGCGCGAGACGGTTATCAGAAACGGGTCACAAAGTGTCGCGTGGATACGCGGAGGCATGATTCATACGGCCGTGCCTCTGGGGTACGCGCGTTTCTGAGTCACGTATCATTTTGTATCTCGTCGCCCACCCCCTCCCTCCCCTCTCCCTCGACGCTCCCCTTTGAACTTTATCGATACGTCTCACCTTCGATGCGCCCCCGTTTCGCCCTGCTTTCAGCAACAGATGTTCCGGGATACGTCAAAGAAACTCGCGGAAGTGTAGGTACGAAACGCAGAAACCGTTGGCCGAAGAGGGAAGAGAGGGAAACGCGTGAACGTTTGCCGCATTGAAATTCCATTTTCCAGGGCTGGGAGAGCGCTCTTTGTGCACCGTCGTCGTCGAATAGATTAAATAAACCATGGCCGGGACGAGGGCGGAGGTCAGATTTGCCCGCGTGCGTCGGCGACGGTGACGAAATTATTGTCGGCACGCGGTAATTCAGGGGGAAGAGTTTCACTTGGAAATTGGAGTACGAAGGGAACGAGCTACTTGCGTTTGTACTTGTTGAGAGGTGACTGCAAGTGACTCGTTTCAAAATTGCAATTCTCGTTGTTTAATGTCTGTGATAGTGTTGGATCTGTCACGTCGCAATGGTGATTTTTAGAATTTCTTTGTATTTTCGATTTGTGGAGCTTTTTTTTTTGGTATTTTTTGTATTTCTGGTTAGAATGAAATGATTTTTTATAATTATAAGTATGTTATAAATATAGAAGTGTTTTGTATATTTTTTCTATTTCTGGTGAAAATAAAGTGGTTTTGTACATTATAAGTATATTATAAATGTAGAAGCGTCTTTCTTTATATTTTCTGTATTTCTAGTTAGAATGAAGTGATTTTTTATAATTATAAGTATGTTATAAATATAGATAGTGTTTTGTATATTTTTTCTATTTCTGGTGAAAATAAAGTGGTTTTGTACATTATAAGTATATTATAAATGTAGAAGCGTCTTTCTTTATATTTTCTGTATTTCTAGTTAGAATGAAGTGATTTTTTATAATTATAAGTATGTTATAAATATAGAAGTGTTTTGTATATTTTTTCTATTTCTGGTGAAAATAAAGTGGTTTTGTACATTATAAGTATGTTATAAATGTAGAAGCGTCTTTCTTTATATTTTCTGTATTTCTGGTTAGAATGAAGTGATTTTTTATAATTTATAAGTATGTTATAAATATAGAAGTGTTTTGTATATTTTTTCTATTTCTGGTGAAAATAAAGTGGTTTTGTACATTATAAGTATGTTATAAATGTAGAAGCGTCTTTCTTTATATTTTCTGTATTTCTAGTTAGAATGAAGTGATTTTTTATAATTATAAGTATGTTATAAATATAGAAGTGTTTTGTATATTTTTTCTATTTCTGGTGAAAATAAAGTGGTTTTGTACATTATAAGTATGTTATAAATGTAGAAGTGTCTTTCTTTATATTTTCTGTATTTCTAGTTAGAATGAAGTGATTTTTTATAATTTATAAGTATGTTATAAATATAGAAGTGTTTTGTATATTTTCCGTATTTCTGGTGAGAACTAAGTGGTTTTGTACATGATAAGTATATTATAAATATAAAAAAGTGTCTTTTTTTATATTTTTTATATTTCTGGCTAGAATGAAGTGGTTTTTTATAATTATAAGTATATTATACATATAAAAGTATTAAAATATATTATAAATAGAAGAATTTTTTACATTTTTCGTATTTCTGATGAGAATGAAGTGGTTTTGTACATTACAAGTGTATTGTACATATAAAAGCGGTATTTTTTCATATTTTTTATGTTTCTTTGTTATTAATTTAATTTTGTTATTATTTTGAACTTGAAGTAAACGAATCTACTTTGAAGATCTAGAATTGAAATAGAAATGAATCTATTTCAATTTCTTTCATTTTGCAAATTGTTAATTGTTAGTTGTTAATGATTTAACAAAGAACAAGTAGTCTGTAGATTAGTCTTAGAAAAATGTTCACTTCGGAGAGAATATTATTACACGATATTCATTCTGGAATGAGTCCATCCAATCGTTATGAAAGTTGAATCGTCAAGAATGTCGTCACAAGCTGATGAGTTATCGATACACGACTGACAGCTTTTCAATGACAATTTTACTGTAAAAGAACTTCCTCTATATCATCACGGTCGTTGAATAAATAAATTAATCATTTTAATGAAACCTCATTTATACCTGTTATTCGAAACGATTAAAAACTCAATTTGAAGATTAATTTCGGAATTATGAATAAAATGTAATTTCGCAAGCATCGCAAGCAAGTATATATTAAGCTCTTGAAATATTAAACGTTCGATATTCTGTAATGAAATTTACACAAATGATTCGCCACGAAATTCATCGAAAGAGAAAGAAACCATAATTTCCAGAATAATCGTTTTTGGAAAAATCGTAATTAAAAGATTAATAGAATTACGTGAATCAAAAGAAACGAAAGGTTTGAAAGCAAGTGGAACCCTTTCAATTCAACTTTTCCGCAAATCTCGAGGTCGCTCTTGCAAAGATTATTCGAAATTGTTCGTTCATTTTTATTTGAAAAATTGTTCTTTTTACTCTAAATTCTCATGTATCTGGCAACTGTCAGCTTTGTTATATCTTTTAAAAAATTGCACTATCTCTCTTCGAATTGTCTGCCATTTTTTAAATTTTGCTATTACTTTGCATTGTTATAGTCTTACGTTCGTCGTTAAAAAGAATAATATCCTGTTTTAGGATATTATAATGTACTTATCGTTATATCGTGGATGTATAATAAGTTAAAAGGGAAAATCGTCATATTCGCCACGGACGTTTATTAATATCCTGCTAGACTTAATATACAACGAGTCGACTCCTTTGTACAAATTAGCGCAGCAAGCTGTATTTAACGAGGTTAGCGTGGCGTATTCCTCAAGTATGATATCGAGTGCCTGTTAACGAGAAGGACGTTCCTTCATTTTATTCTCTATTTCGTTCTCCGACTCGAACGTTTCTTCCTTCTGGCGTTTTCCCCTGTGCATCATATCAACCGTGTCTTCCTTATTTTACGTTTTACTCCTTTGCTTCCCAGTTTTTGCTGCCCCGTGTCTTTATTTTCCTATCTCGTCGACGTTCCATTTAATCACGCTGCTGTTCAGATATCTTCCTTTTTTTTCTTTTTTTTTTTGAACACTTTACTTAGAAAGCTTAGAACTTTATTCAGAAAACTTGGAACATACAGAATTTACAGTTTAAAATCACGGGAATTTGAGATTTATTTTTATGTATAATTCGAGATATATTTATTTTTTTATATATTTATATTATTTTTATTATTTATATTTTCTATGTATAATTTGCGTGGAATTTGAGATTCTGGAGACGAAGAAACAAGTATTCTTGCTAGTAGAGGTTGCATTAGAAAGTTCGTTAAATATATGTATCGATCTGATTTTGTCAAGAGTGTCATCGAACGTCGAAGAATTTCGTCACGTAACACGAACAGAATAACATCGAGTATGTATGTATGTGGAAGTTTAATAGGCACTAAAGAACTCCACTTAACGCGGATACCGTGTAAGCAAGTTCCATAAATCCCGTTACAGTTTAACGATCTGTTCATTAACTCGTTAATTTCTTTATGCCGCAACAAATTGAAAGGTTCGATTAATCATCCTTTTATTATCTGCCAGAATGTTGCCAGAACGTTTGACGTTAATCGAATTTCTTGAAAGAAAGCACAGGTGAAATTTAACTTCAACTGTGAGTACAGAAAATTCGCGTGCACCGATTTTAGAAATATCTGAACTTGATTAACTACTTCGTAGTATTCCATGGTATCACGTAGATGATGTGGAGCTCGAAAACTATTTAATTTAATTTAATTTAATTTGATTAGACGTTTTAGTGGAAATACGTGATAAAATATTGGAAGACTAATTTCTCATATTTTCTTCTTCGTATGTTCCTATGTAATGTCACATATAATATAATAAAGTTTATGGTGTTTCGTAAAATGTGATATCAAATAAATTAAGATTGACGTCAGATGAAATTAATTAATTCCTTTGACTGAAATATTTAATAGAATTGTCGCAGTTAAATACGAAAAGATTCTGAAAGATCGATTTTGTATACCTTCTATTGCACTATTATTATCAATCATTATTCAATTTTTATAAAAAGAAAGAAATCAAACGTAATAAATAACAGTGAATATTAATTCACCGTCAATAATTTAACATCATCATTGAGTTGTTTAAAATAACTTTATTCTCGCTTCATTTCTACTTTCAATTTCTAGATGTCTTTCTTTTAACTTCTTTAATTAAACAATCTTCTCCTGTAACTATATATTTTTAAATTGCACGCTAATAAGAGAAAGTGGAACTCCAAACGACGTAAATGCACGATGTAATCGTCCATTTTCTCATCGTCTCCTCGTTCTATTTTCCCTGATCAAACAGAGGTAAGATTGATTTCGTAGTACGAGAAACGATCAAGTGTTGCCTTCTGCCTCCATTTGTTACGTAAGTCGGTTTCATTGTCAAAGCATAGCGGGATGCGCTTGTAACAATGCGCTTCCATCTAAGAAAACGTCAGATCCTCCCTTTGACGTCGCATTTGTCTGCGTCGAGCGTTTGATTTCAACAGTGTGAGACCGAGTGAATTGCGATTTAAACGCATTTCGATTAAACTCACCAACGTTAAAATTGAAACAGAAATTCAATTAATTACTTCATCGATCATTTGCTTTCTCTTCCCTCTTACTTACCTTGTAAAATTGTGCGTTCGACACAATTTTTTGATAGAATTTTCAAAATATCTTTAAAAGCCAAGCTTTTAGTCTACGAGTTTCTCCAGATTTCTCTTTTTGGAGACATTATTATTTCCTACAATAATTTCGAAAGCTACATCCGTTCGATCTTTGAAAATTTCCAAAGTTTGAAACAGAAATTCTATTAGACTACCTCATTAATAATTTATCTCTCTTTTGTTCTACTCTTTCGCTCTAAGTTTCAAAGAGCAAAGTTTTGTCGTGTGGTTTGACATAATTTTCAATTCTCTGAACTATTTCAGTTTCATTTTCTTTTTCAGAGTATGATTATTTCATAATATACTCGGGAACTGGATCTACTCGCTGCTCCGGAAATTTCTGAATCTTTACGATAGCTTCACCCTTGTAATTCGAATGGTTCGTATAGAAAATATCTCGTACGATCCTTTAACGCGACCAGAACCACTATAAATTCAAATCAGGCTGTAATAAATCCTCTCGAAGGAATCATAAATCCAGAGGATCACTGAACGGTCGTGTGTTTCTTGAGTAACGTCTCGCTAAATCGATCGTCGCTTCCTGACAAGATCGTTTAACCACTTAATGCAGTCAAGTGACCGAGGTGCTATAAAAACATTTTGTGATCTACGACGCTATCATTTCCCAAGTAAAATGAAACAACAGAGCAAAGGAGCAACGAACCATAATTTTCGCAAGTATTTAAACATTTAGGATTCGCAGGCGCGAAAGAGATCAGAATTAAGTCGTATTATGGCATGAAATTATTCTTTGAAATTTCTTTTGTCTTTAACCCCCCTGGCAGCTGGTTGCGCGGACCACAACGAGTGACCGAACCGTACAGGTGTGGCACACCTCGTCGGTGTGATGTCGCTAGATAGAAATGATTAAAAAGTAATAAACTAGTATCGTCTGTTTTGCCTGGGTCACATTTAAATATACTTAAAACTGTGAAAATGTTGCAACTTGGGACGAAAAGTTCTCGCGTGCGAAGTTAACTCTCCAAACTGATTTCTTAAAATTTCGTATTTACATTGGAATTGACATAATAATCGAAAGAAAGTCTAGATCGTTCTCCTCAACAATCGAAGCGACATTTATTTACAACAACTTGAATTCGCGATTCGTTTAATGCCGTTTGACGAAGATGAAATTCAAGCGTTTATTTCGTTTATCCACGGCTCGTTTTTACAAAGATGACAAGATAAATGAAACACGTGACGCGATTCAACGCGTGTTCAACAAAGGTGAGGAGGAAAGCAGCGGAGAAGCTACTTTTTAGAAAGAAAATGACTGGATTTAAGAAGGGTTTTTAGAGAGGGACGGGGATAAAGATAGACAAAGATGAAGATAAAGAACGCGCTGAGAGAGAAAACAGTAGTATCCGTTCTCGTTTACCAGAACTTGCACGCTTTACACGTGCAGTGTAATCCAACAACGTACAAGGGTTGGAAGAATTCGTACGAAGTAAAACGACAAACGAGAATTGAAGTCAAAAAGAAGAAAAGTAGATGATACATAATGAATAAAAAACGTAAAATATTTTAATATATTATATGTAATACATTATATATACTTAATTAATATATATAACGTATTACATATAATATCTTAATATTTATTATAATATTACTACATAATATATTAAAGTGTATATATTAAAGAATATATTAAAGTACTATATTAAACTATAATATTAGTACATAATATATTAATATTTAATATAGTACAATAATAACAATATAATATATTATAATACAATAATACATAAAAAATATTTTAATATTACTATATATTAATTTAACACACTGTGTATAATAAATATACAATAAACGTAAAATATTTTAATTAAAACTCTGTCGCCATTTCCATTGTCAACGAACGATTTAAAAGAGCAAGTAAGAAATTTTTATATTGCAGAGAATAATATAAAGTTTATTTGAGAGAATTGGAATTTCATAGTTCTTCGTTTGTGGCTGATTCGTGATGATTAAACAGTATCACGTACGTGTAGTAAAATCATGCAGCGGATTCGAAATGGTTGAGATGAACGTATCGATAGATTCGAGATTAATGACCTATCGCTTGTATCGTTTAATATCTCAACCTCTGCAACCGATGATTTCATACACGGTCATGTACAAACGTTTGGACACGTTATCTGTCAATTCTCGTACAATAATTAGGAAAATTATTCTGCCACGGGAGAGGATGGTAAAATAATTAATATCGAGCATTTCAAAATACGTGTGTGAAGTAATAGAAACGAGGTAACAAATCACGATGTTAGGATCATTATCTTTTAATATTGAAAGAGTCAACGCAATGTTGAGGGATAGTTCTTTGGATTCACCTTTATTATATTTGCAAAAATATACCGCGAATTTCAATCAATATTAACCTTGCCAATTTTAATAATTGATAAAATTTTGATAAGTTTATTTTTAAGAACAAACAGGCAGAATTAAAAGAAACTTCAATATTAAATAATACATTTGGGTTACAGATGCCTGTCATCGTCAGATTTCCAAAATCCTGGATATTTCGTTTCAAAATCACTGTATTTCAACACATGTTCTACGAAAATTTCCAACGAAATTCGTTTAAATGAAAGCCAATATGAAATTTAACTTTCGCGCCGTTACTTTTTCGCATCTCGTTCAAACGCGAGATACATTCGTGCGTCAGAGGAAAATGCAAGCGACTCGAAAATGGCCAACAGAACGCGTTACAATTAATCATTAATATCGCTAACCAGATTATCCTTGGAAAAAATGTTTTCTCTTCCTCTCTTTTCTTTCCCTCGCAGATTTCCCTTCTCCCTTGCTCTAATAACGCGCCAGACTCGAGCGTGTTAAGCGGAACGATGTTTCTCGTCGGATCAAGGAGAATATCGGTTCTATTTCGTCGAAATCGTGACGGGGAGAGCTTCTCGTTTTCATATCGGGGCCAGGTACAAGTGGAACGCTCCCCCGGGACACGAAGCGCCGCGTCGTCGTTTCTTTTCGGATTTAAATTAGATTCGAGACCGAGCCGCGGATCCCTCAGACGCGTCAAAGACACGCTCGCTTAGCGTACTTTCATCTGCATATTTTTCATTTCGCTATTTTGCCTCCGGCCCCGTTCGCGCACCTCTGACCCCTCTCTAACCGGGCGTCGCTCGAAAGAGCCGCTTTTATTGTTCCTAAGGAAGCTGTTCTCTCCCCCCTTTTTTTCGAGGATTATTGCGTCGAGGGATGCTCGCGCGTTACAGCAGTTTTTTCGTACTTTCAAACGACGACACGTGCGAAAATGCAATTAAGCGTACACAGGGTGACTCTGTGAACGGAATATTTTTTTCCTGGGGGTATAAATATACGGTGGGTGAAAAAAAAAAAAAGAAGGAAAATACTGGTGGAACGATTCGTTAGCAAACTCTGTATAAAAGTATGTATGCAATAGCAATTTCCAATAATTCGATAGTCGAAGAAATATCGACACGCTTGCAATTTCGGTGATTAACCTGCATTTAATGGCGAGATGTTATATATTTAAAAAGTTGCGAAATATTTTTTTTATTTTCTCGTTTGAATGTCATTGAATGATATCGCGCCAACATAAGGGATGATTGTCTTTAAAAATATTTTATGTTCCATTAAAAATATTTTATATTCTGTTCAAATACACAGAACTATTTTAAAAATATTTTTAAAATATTGACCATTAAAAATATTTTAAAAGTATTGGCCATTAAAAATATTTTAAAAATATTAACCATTAAAAATATTTTATATTCTGTTCAAATACACAGTAGAACAGCCCTCTCGTGTCTCAGTACCTTCTTGATCCTCAAATTTTTTATATCATTACACTTGTATTATATTATTTATATTATACTTCTATTATTATTGTAAATTGCTCATGTTTGACGAACTATTTATGGAAACAGATTTTGCTAATATATCACTTGCTTTCACAAAGATGTCGCCAACAAACTGGGCGTGGCAATACTTTCTTCACCCACTGTATTCGTAGCTTTTTTTAGACTCTGAAACGATGGAAGATATTACACTAACAATGAGAGTTGCATAAAATCTGAAAATATGAAATGGAGATGGAAAGCGACGTAAAAAAAAAGAAAAAAGAATGCGTGAAAAATTTTTAACTAAAAAAAAATAAAGAGCATTTTTAGAATTTGAAGTTAAATCATTGATTAATAGATCGCGGATCTTTTGTGCATTTGTGAGAATGCACGTAACGTTATATAAAATAGTAGGATACCAATTACTTAATATTTAACAGGTTAACTGCATTTTGTCCTGGTGCCATAATAAATGGAAATATGCTACACCATAACGTTTAATCTTCGCAGAATATTTTTATCTGGCTATCTAAGTCGTAAACATGCATGAAAATGCATCAGGTGAATATCAGAAGCGGGGTTTAAATTCAGTGTAATGGAATGCAAAAATTAATGCCACACCTGTTGACTTTATGGAACTCTGCCATTAACTCGAAACGCACTAACCGATCCTTCCGCTAATTATACCATTAGAGTCAATATAGTGGCCTTACTGAATATAAATACCTTTCCTTCATTAGATAACAGATATCATTTCTTCATTGTCAACGAGACGAATTGTTTAACATTTTCTCGCTCTATTTTCATTCCTATTTTGAATGAAATATCCATCGAGGTAATGATCGAGAGAAATATGGAAAGTGATCATCTTTTACAAGCTAACCTATAGATCCGATCGTAAAAGTACAAAAAGCAGATTTTAATGTAGACTCTCAAATATCATCAAGTGGTTAGAATATTTGAGTTTATCGTCATGTTAAAAATTAATGCATTTAACATTATTCTGTACCTAAGATTTCTAACAATAAGAGATCAGTAATAAAATTGAATCAAATTGAAAATCCTGAAACTTGAGTAATTGGAAATCCCAAACGGTTACAGTTAATGTTAGTTAAAATGTTGAACTTAGAATGAAAGTTAAATGAATACTAAACGAAATATTAGTAGAAAGCAGAAGGAAAGAAGAAAGAATAAAGTAAGAAAGGAAATTAAATTAATGTCAAAGTAAAATTAAAGTTAAAGTGAGTTAAAGTCGGGAAAAAATATATTTTCGATTCGATTGAAACTCGTGCAACAAATGAGTGGAAAATACGATGCTTTCATAAGAAATGAATGAACGAATAAACGTGCCTGAATACATTTATTAACGCAGCCTTGCTCAAAGGGTAGATAATGTAATTATAAAATCGGGCTTCTCAAAGAACTGCAAGTCAGACACGTTTTTTTCGAAATCGCACGATTTTTCAAAAGTCACACTCCCGCCGACAGACAACGAAACGGAAGGTCAACTTTATGCACGAAGCAATTTATCCATAAGCAATTTTATCCAGGAATTATGAATGCTTTTTAAAGCAACAGTTTTCAAACTACAGCGGAACGTGTTTCGTTGAGTCGATCTCGCTCGCACGGTACATTAATTAAAAAAAAAGGGGTGCAGGCTAAAAAGAGAAGGAAGAAAAAGAACGTGGAATACCTCGACTGATCGATATTACTGCAACGACGCAAAACTCAGCGCACATGCGAGGGAAAAAACGAACGGAAATACTGTGTGCAAACCCGCGAAAATTAGACGAACGAATTCTCCTTCGGCGATTACCACGATCATTGTCGTCTATTTATCAGAATTTTCAACGGTGCTTGCTTTCTCATTCGAAAATCATTTTTCCACGATTTTTTGATGATAACATATGGTGAATATATTTCAATTTTATATTCATTAGGTAAAAGAAAGGAGTCGAGTAAAATATTTTTAAAATTTACACTGATATGTTCAACTTTAAGATCTTTAGAGACAGCGATAATTATCGTGGATATATCGAAGCAAATATGGAGCATGCTTTATTAATAAATTTATATGATTACGTAGTAACGAAGTATGGTAAATAATGTAAATGACTTGACATATCGAATATTATTATTTGATGTACACATAATGCTATGTATACTCTGTTAATGAATTTATTTGATTATATAGGAATGAAATAATAAATGTATTGTACTACAAAATTGGAATGATATAAATGATTCGACAGAAGTCACAGATGTTATTGTTCGATGTGCACAGCACTGCAGATATTTTGTTAATAAATTTATTTGACTGCGTCGTAATGAAGTGACGAATGAATTAATATAAAGACGCATTGATATAAATATTTAAAACAATGTAAATAATTTGGTACAGAAAATATTATCCTTTGATATACAGGGTGATTCACGCAACTTGCACACCCGAAATAACTTTTCAATCATGCGTCTAATGAAAAATTGTTTACCTAGAAGAGCTGCGTGGCTTTGAGGGAGGCAAAATATGGCCAAACAATTTTTCATTGGACGCATAATTGAAAAGTCACGTTCAGTGTGCAAATTACGTGAATCATCCTGTATAAGTTTCTTATTAAAATCATCTTTATTATACGACTGTATGTACGTATGTACATGTACGTTATGATACTCAATGGGAGAAGCAACAAGTGACGAGGATGAAACGTAATTGATCTTGCAGGGTTCAAGAAACAGATGGCTCCTTCTTCGAAAGTTTCACCGCGTTATCTTGGCGACAGGAAAATCGAAGGCTCGTGGTGCTTCAAGAAGTGGAGGCCAGGGCCAAGGAACCACCACTCCCGTCCAGAGACACCAACTTGACGCAATCCTATCGTTTCACCAAAAAGGAGGTAAGCTTCCGCCATCAAATAATTTTATTACGTTACTTTATAATAATATATACTGTCGTGTTATACGAACTCGATTAAATTTACCCATGTCAATTATAAATTGGCAGGGAATTATTTTCATTTTTCATTTTGAATTATCGTGAATGTTTATAGGGATTAAATTCCCGATGAAATTCTGTAAATAAATAAATAAATAAACGTGAATTTACAAAATCGTTTATTAAATTCGCCGAAAGTTCGATTGCAAATTAACAGGTAGTTTAAACTTCGGAATAATTCGCAAAAATTTAATTTCCTGCCAACGATCAGAAGAATTTGAAAGAAGAAAACTAACATCTTAGAAACACGTTCGTCTATGGAACCAGAAAGAAAAATAAATCAGTCAATCGATCAAATGCAAAAAGTTGAAAGACTAAGATGTGTTTTAGAGCAGGGTTGCTTTATCCGAAATTTTGAAAGTTTACTAGACGAGTGTCGAGTAACGACAAGCTGCGCGAGTAAATGCAAAAGCTTGCAACCATCCGCTATCATTTAACGCGAGATAGAGTTGTTAACTACTTTCAGTCGGCGTAATGCAAGCAGTTGCGCGTCGAATTTAATCGCACTTTAAACAACAGACTTTCGTGTTTGAAGTTAACCACGCGGCGAGGGGAACGAAAACACGTTGACATGTCAAAACGCAATCTCGTGTACAAAACTCAAAGTGCGTTATTCAAAAATTCACGGTGTATATTTAAAAATTCAAGTGTATTTGGTCTTTAAATCACATTTCTCGTGTAAAGCTGTAATTTTCATATTTTCGCTCATTTTTGCGACAAAGGCGACGCCATAATTTGATATAGTGTTCTCATGTGTGCTTTGTATGATGAAAAAGAAAGGGGTAGAAGATTCTGGTAACCGTGAAAAATTGAAGACAACCGTGACCAGATTAAGTTAACTGAATTACGAGATACGCAATAAAAGAAATTGTTGCGAATGAATTGTTGTAACATGGATGGAAACGGAGCGTACAGCGCGTAACCACTTCACAAAATGAAAAGTTCAATTGATCAGTTTTTCTAGTCCGTTGATTTCATTTGTTATTTTTATTCATTTCAATTTTTGTAATTTCATTTGCCGACCAGTGCTAGAACCAGAATAATCAAATTGACCTATTTATCGCTTTTAACTAAATATGGATAATAAAGTTTTATTTCTTTCCTGCATTTCTTTGATAAAAAAAAAAAAAAAATCAAATTTCCTCTCGATTTTTTAATTATTTTCGTATTATTAGACTGCTGATATTTATATCATTTCGTATCTTTGTCTCAGTTATTGAATAATGTAAATACATTTCACATTTTCTCGAATATCGTTAGAAAAAATCGAACCTAGATAGAAAATTATTTTGTTTAATAACTGTCGTCAGTATTGCACCTTGAATATTTTATACAATCTTACGTTTCATTTTCATCTTAAAATTTCCCACAAACTTGCAATCCAATCGTAATAAGTGTTCTATTTTCGGTGTTTTCTATATTTTGCCATACTGTATGCATTCTTTGCATTCAGTTTCTTACAAATGGATAAAAGATTAGCGAATCCTGTTGAATTCTCTCTCTGCCTTCGATATTTCATACAACTTTCCATACTGCATTTATTTCTCTGTACCTGCGTTTTCCAATTTCCAATAATCGCGTAAAAATCCGCGTACAAGTCTAATTACGATAAATCCTCTGCTTTCAGTATATTCATGTATATTTTGCCACATTGTTTTCACTCCTTGTACTCTTTCACCTTTCACTGTCCCATAAATCGATGAAAATCCGCAGTCTAATTACAATACGTCCAATAAACGTATCTCGCGTATTTTCTGCACACCCGCACCCTTCAATATCTCATTCAAATGCATAAAAAATCATTGCTGATCCAAAAATCATGCATTGCTCATCCTCCGCGTTTCTATCATGTTACACACCCGCGATTTAGTATGACAATTACCAACAACTGTAATCCAACGAGCTACCCTTATCACGAAACATAGCGGCAACAATCAGGGTCGAGTCTTTATATACTTGCTGCGTGAACGTTCATTAATATCAACGTCAGTGCTGCAACCATTGTAGCCTCGTGTTCCTCCCCCCATCCCCTTGATGACGCATATTTTGTCATCTGTCACTGCGCTTACGATATTTGTAGATCGCATGCGGCTTGGTAGTTACACCTCCCTTGAAACATTATGCGTGCCGATCAATCGAAATGACGGACAATCGCTTCAACGATACCGCCAGCTTAACATACACGTGTTTATCCCGTGCAATTTCGTGATTGCCCCTCTGCCTTCGCGAGAAATCTCGAGGACAGACACGACAATATCCACGATAATCCTTTCGAATTTGATCTTTCTATCTTTCTGTTATTCTCTTCTCTGCTTTTTATCGTCTAAAATCGACTGAAGGGGATATTCTCGTAATCCGGTAAGAATCGACTTGTTTGGGATTTTTTTCTAAGGAAACCATGATAGATTTTTGTATGCAGTTCCCGCACGACAGAATTGTTCATACTCGAAGGGTATTTACCAATTTTTTCTTTTAACGAAATTAATGAAAGTCGTGGGAATTATATGGCCTTAGGTAAAGCATGTTTTTAAAAACGGGTTCGAATGGCTGACGTGATTCCGGTCTACCTGGTTATTCGAAACTAAAAACCAAAATGCATCTTAATCAGTATAAATGTGGCTGTCGCATGAACCACGGAAACAACGAAATTTCGAAAATTGAAAAAAATGGCATCATTCTGCAATTTTAAATATCGATTTTCCTTGTACATCACTTGTACAAACCTATAAAATTTTTCAAGAAAATTATCAATTGCTCGCTTTATAATCTATTTTTTTATAATCTACAATCGTTTTATAATCTATTTTTTAATAATCTGACCTACATTTCATATTTTATATAATATTTATTTCACCATTTCTTATTTTATATTTATATTCCATTTACAAAATTTAGCGAGATCAGGAAATGCATTTTGGTAGCAAAAGATCGTATAAATTAATACAGTTAATGCGCTTGATTCTGTTCAAACGTCGGTCAAAACTGAATTAATTTTCGTTTCGGTTGGATTAGATTTGGGGCTCCGGTTGGATTATTATATCATGTTATAACAATAGTGGCCAATTATTGCGATCACATTAAATCATGAATATTATATTATTATATTGGTAATATTGGATTGGGTTCTACGTAAATATTTGCACGAGGAAACTATTGGTTTCTCTATTAATTCAAATAGCGTACTTTATGGCAAAAATTGGAACAAACACGAACTTTATTATCGAGTTGGATTCACGAGTGAATAGTTTTTCTTTCGTTTGCATTAAGATTATCAAGAAGTAAACGATAAATACAGTATTGTTCACCTCACGCCATGGAAATTACAACCGCAATGTCGATTAACGAGCTGAATTGTATTTATTTGACAAATGAAATATTAATTCGATATGCACGGTCAACCAAACTATCAATACATATTAAAAGTTCATTGATTTATATGCCGTTCAAAGATGTTATCGAATAATTGAAAATCGGACTGGGGTGCGAAAAGTCTTTCAATGAATATAAATTACCTTTAGAATTATTTAAATACATATAAATTCTCTTTTGAGATAAATCAGAAATTGAACAAGTTGAAATGATTTATTTTAATTTCTCAGAGCCTTTCCATTAAAATCTTCATAACTGTGGCTCATTATTTCATTAGTTTTCAATGAAGCAATTTTTATCCCATTGCACATTCCTTCTTTAATATTAAATCTTCGTAATCATGTAAGAGACATATTTAATATAAAATTTAATGTAAAATTTATATACTTGGATCTAAGAGATTAAATTTAGAAATTTAGTATAATTGGATGTAATCAACTCATACGGCATAAGTAATACAATAAATACAATAGCGTGTAAATATTTTTCGTGTCTACTCTGTCACTCTTTTATTTTTTACTTTATCTTTTCATTGTGTAAAAATTCAGAAAGCTTGCGCAAAATTTTGTGGAGTATTCATGCTACTCTTGATATTCTTTTCTAGCCTAATCCCAATCATTGTCTTTCACAAAGTAGTCCAACACAATATAGAAGGATTACGACATAATAGATGAACATTTCGTGGACTATCCTACGTGAGGTTCAAACTCAAACACAACTTCGTGGAATGATAAACCTGTGAATCATGTTAGAAATTTCGTTTAAGGTGGAACCTGGAATATTCCATTACAATTTGGAGAACTTTGAGAATAGTATGTGAAACTAAAAACTAATCATAATTGTAATTGTAATCTGAGAAACATTTCACGTTTCTTACGGATGAAGAATTCCCCGTAAGATATTAAGATTAGGATTACGTTGTCGTGTTTTTGAAACCATGTTAAAATCCTTCCTCTCGCTCTGAAATTTAAATATCCTTCTTAACTTTTTAAAAGCAAAGACCTTTAAGCTTAAGCTCTTGAAATCTGAACTCTCACCTTTCAAATGTTTCCAACATTAATTTTACTGAACTTTCCACCACTGTGTTAGCTTTCATTGTTAAATATTTTCATTTGATTCAAAATATTACAAATGTAATCGTACTTCGTTATTACTTTTAACCTCCGAGTTCTTAACAATAAATTTCAATAATTGAACTTTCGTTATTAACGAAATTAATATTAATGCGGTATTAACAAACGCATAAACATTCGTAAAGCTCTCGAGAAATTTTAAAATTTTACGAAATTTTAATTGCACAAACCTTGATCACATAAATTTTGAAATATTATTTATTTATTGTTTATACACATATGAGTCATTATGTAAATTTATTAATATTGACTTAACATTAAATTTTTTTTATATATATATATTATGTACTATATAAATTTTAAATCGTGAAAAACGCGATTCATGAAAAGAAATTGGAAGAATTCAATCTTAGTAAGTAAACGATCTAAATAAAATTTATACGAACTTTAACTGTATGAACATTGATTAAATAAATTCCATGAATATTGTTCATTATATACTATTGTACATATAATTCATTGTATTTTAAATTTTAAAATATCGCAATTTAAAAACGCGATTCAAAGAGTGGAAGAACAATGCAGGAGTGGAAGAATTTTTCACGTTCGACCCAATGTCTTTCTGACCTCGTAAAAGAGATTCCCCGTAGAAAACGATCGCAGCGTCGTTTATCCGGAAGGGAATGAGTAACAAGCAACAAGAAACGATCCGCGAGAAGAATAATGGCGTTCGCGTTTCGTCGAATGACTCGAAAGAGTTCAAAGTCAAATTGTTCCGTGCACAGTTCCCGTCTCTTTTCTCCATTTTTGTTCTGAAGCGAAAACGCGATCGTCTTCTGTTTATTATTTCCGCTGAAATCACGTTACATGCTCCTGTCCGACCGATGCGCTGCAACAACGAAGGAATTTAGTGGAAAATAACATACCGATATGAAAAATGAATGATTCTTTCGATGAATGCATAGGAATTCGTGAAACGATAGAATTGACAATTCTTTCTGAAGTTGCACTGAGACATGACGCTTTCTCGAAAGCTCGTGACAATTCAAAGAAACTGGAGTTCTTTAATTTCATTGAAATTGCTTTCGATCTTGCATAAATATTTAAAAATTAATTTTTAATTATATTTCAATCTTCCTTAGATATTTAAAAATTAATTTTTAATTACATTTAAATTGAAATTTAATTATAATTAATTATATTTAATCTAGAAATTAATTTTTAATTATAGTTAAACTTCAATTTTTAATTTATGCAAATTGTTTTTATCTTCGATCTTCGATTGTATTAAAATTTGTGAGATTCGTTGTAAGCAAGTATGTATATGTATGCGAATTCTGTTCGAGATAGATCAAAGAAATTTAAATTTATAATAAAATAATCTTGCGTTGAAAGCTTGCAAAAATTCAGATTTAAAAGGGTTGGAATCCCACTTCCATTATCTTTCAAAATTGTTTTTATCTCGTCCTTAAGTGGAAGCTCTTTGCAAACTGAGAAGAAATGTTAAAAAGAAAGACAAGTATCCAGGGATAGTGTTCTAAAAGGATCTCAAGCTAGAAGTGTCAGTGAGAAAATATAGATTATCAACTCAAATATTTGAAGTGGATCTTCGTAACGTTAGCTAATGTTGTAACAACCAATATTTTTGGAGTATACCATGCGGTGTTAAAAATACACATTTAAGCTCAATGGTAAATTTAAGTACAGTCTTGACAGCATAAAATTTGGTGGTGTATTGAATTTTAAAATTGTTTCACAAAAAACGATATATGATGTCGCATGGTTTCAAATTGTTTAAATTATTATATTTTCATATTGAAAATGTAAGTGTAACAATATTCTGCCTTTTTAAATTTTGAAAAGAAATGATTTATCATGTCTTTTCTTATGGTGTTGAATCATTGAAAGTCTCGTACTTATATTCTTATATCGAGAGTTGAACAATTTAGAGTCAACATACCATTTTCTCAAGTTTTTAAATTATTTCACTAGAACGAAAGTGATTTACCATGTCTTTTCGTGTGATATCGAATTATTCAAAATGTTGCGTCTTCACGTTTGGAAATTGAACAGTTTAGAATTCATATAACAAGTTTTGTCGACAAACTAAGTCTATAGAACAAATAAATTTCCCTCAGTCCTATAGTTAATCTTACCAAGCTGTATTTGACTGTAGTTTAATTGTTAGCTACAAAATTTCCATTACCTGCCTTAATTGTAAATCTTTCTTTCGGGGCTGCCAAATGCCCCGTCGAAACTTTTGAAATTTATATTCGTACTCGTCTAATTACGAGCCAGCTCAAAATTGAAAACCTTATTCCACGAGTCTCAACTTCTAACGAAATTACGCTTAATTAACCACCTTGTAGCGCAGGTTATATCGCAAACAGAACTCGTGAAACTCGCGTTCACGTTTAAAATTTCGTGTTTTATATAAATTGAAACGAAACGTGTTTTTTTCCCGAAATTCGAGCTGATCGTCCTTCCCAATATCCCTATATATCACACAGCACAATGGTTTTTCTATTTTATTTTTACATGTTACAAGAATGTTTTTCTTTTTATTCTTTCATCTGTTAAAATGAGTGAATGAAGGATATATTTTGAAAGCTTGACGTTTCAATTTTTGCTGAAACTATGACCTTTCGCATTTTACGAAAAATACCGCCATAACGAAGATTTCGACAAGAAAATTGATACTAAACTACAAATTTAAGAATTTAAAGATTAACAGTCAAACTCAATTATTCGTGGAACTGAAATCCATGTTGTTTCATTTCTTTTTCTGTAGTTTTACAGTGTCATTTCTTGCATAAAAATCCTTAAACCAATTTCTGGCAAAAGTTGGAGAAACGAATTACAAAGTCAAGTTAAATTAGATATATTAGAGATAGTTGGAGATTGGATATTATATAATTAGAAATATTAAACATTTCACATTACGTCCCTAGCCTAATCGAAACATTCTGTCTCATTCTGTCTCATTCTGTCTCGTCTGTAGTATAGATATTAGTATTGACCAAAGATAGAATAGAGCGGACATTAAATGGAACTTCGTGTCTCAAGGTCCGATATAAAGACCCGGAAAAAAAATTACTGGCTTTCAGCGCACTCTACGCTTAACCAACGGTGAGTTGGAGAACTAAACCAAGTAAAATGATCAAGCAAAATGGAATCCGTTACGATGTTGTCTTAAAACCGCGAGACACGAAATTAATATCTAAAATTGTACCATTTTATATTGTCTGTTTATACGTGTATCAAAAATAGTTCTATCCGTGTTTTAGGAATTTATCGACACCTCGTTTCCACGTAGAGTATTGAAATTTTAAATTCCAAAAATATTGATACACATTTTAATTAGTAATTTTTAACTAACTAAACTTTTCAATTACTTTCTAAAATTATTTCGGGCTATATAAAATTATTTGGGCTTCTGAATATAAAAGAAGCATAAATATAAATACAAAGGTATAAAATCTTAGCTTCGAGAACTGTTCGACACTCGAGAACAGATCGACAGATGGTTCAATTTTATGAAATCCACTAAAGTAAGAATAAGCAGCTAACGATTTGCGGGAATTTCTTTTACGTCCGACCATACGTTGACTCGTAACACTTATCCACTCGCACGTTGACCTATACTACTTGTCTATCCATACGTTGACCTATATCACTGACCCCTCAAAACATAGGAAACGAAAAAACTGAACTGGATGTCCGGTCTATCCTAGTTAGTCAACGATATTAGCTCACAGTAGAATATACCAGTTAATGGTCAGACGGCTCGAAATCGTTCGTGCTCGTTCCAATTTGCGTTCACACGCTTCGACGACTTTATTTCCATAGTTTCCCTCGCGCGTTGTTTCACCACTTTATTTCCATAACATGGACACGTTTTGTTGACAAAAAAAGAGAGAGAGAGAGAGAGAGAAAAAATTAACGACAGGAAAAGGAAACGATTTATAGAAACGCAGCCCACTCTTTCGCGTGTGCCAGCTACGTTGCGGAATTTAGTGAAACGGTTCTAATTAGCGTAAATTGAGGGCCGACGGGGGAGCAACTTCTCGCGGAAAAGAGGTTTCATAAGCTCCGGCTGTGCCGTTTGTCTTGCGACTTGGACAAACCTTGGCGAGTTTCGCTTGCGCCGCGCGATTCAATGGAGCCGACTGAAAGCGCTGCGCTGAAGGGGCTCGTGGAATGTTCCTCGTCGAAAAATCACTCGAAAATCTCGCCTAATTATCGTTTACCATCAAACGAATTTACCGGGCGTAATAGCTGGGACCAATGTTGTACGAATCTGCGACACTCCGTGTCGAGATCCTCGCAATTTTCGCTAATGACGACAACTTGATACTCTGCTGCCAATGACTGGTCCATGTTGTATTAAATTCATGGAACGTTAATTTTAACACGATAATACGTAGTTTCACATCGTAAGGGCATTTAAAAATAAAAAACTGAGATTGCACGCGGTTGAAAAGCATCTAGTATACTTTCTGTCCAATAAGATATTTGCAGAATGATACTGAGTAAAAATATAGTAACCTCATTTTTACGAAATAGTTATTGACAAGCCTCGAAATAGATTCATTTATATTTTGACAAAAATCTATTACTATTACAACACTTTAGGAGAAAAATGAGAAGACTCTGAAAAATTATTACGCGAGTACTTTGTACATTAGAGTACTGTGCGAGATTGCTTCCAGAATTTATTTATAAGAGAAGAAAAACCATTTTTCCAATTTTTCAAATGTCAGAACTGACAAATAATTAGAAATTTTCGAGACATTGGCGAAATATAAATACAAAACAGAAAAGAACGGACGCACGATCTATAAATTGAAACAATTGTACGATAATATGGGAGATTGAATCAACATTTGTACAGCCAATTAAATCCGAAATGAGCTACGTCAATGATACTAAACTACAATCAAGTTCACCCGGAAACTTCCAAGTTTTACCGGTCCGCTCCTTCCGTTGCACATTCCCGCTCTTAAATAATAAATCGCCGTGTCTGTTTAAACTTCGCTCGTCGCTCGGAACCAACAAACGAAGAGAAACAAAGGAGCAGCCTGGTATCAAAGAAGACAGCGAAGACAGGTTAAGGAATGATAAAGACACTTGATGCTCGCGGAATATTTTCACCGGCGGCCGTTTTAGAACAAAGAGGTCTAACAGTCTAGTTTTAAAGTTTCCCCCTCGAAAACGGGAAACGTCAAATTGATAACGAAAAACGCGGATTGTCGCGCGAACAAACTTGCGAGTACAATGGCGCGTTTAAAAACAATGTTTCAGCTGGAGCAGTTGTACATAGAAGTCCTGTACACGGTCGCCAACACTGTGGGCGCGAGCACCGGACAATACGCCCACTACAAAGAGGATCTTTATAGGTACGCGCAGGAAGCGTTCGGAGTCCCGCAGGATCAACATCGACGATACCTGAACATCGCATCGGAAGAGAAAGTATGACTTGTGCCTCTCTCTTGTTTTTATCAGACGTTATTAATTTCTTACGTTTTATTAATTTTATTTCGATGCGTCAGTTTGATCAGAGCTGGGTCAAAACACTATTTTAAATGGCAAGTGGTATTTTGTTTTATATCGTGCGTGTATTTTTGAAAATAAAATAAGAATGTTCGGAAGAACGTACTTTTAAAATATTGAAATATTTATTTTCATGCTTTAGCCATGGATTATTAAAATAAAATATTTCATTTATTGAAACTTTACGTCCTATTCGAAATACTATTTTATTCGAATTGTGATGAAACTGTTATTTAAAGTAGTATTTAAAATGTTTTCTCTATAAATATTACCTAGCTCTGAATTTGATGCATGGTGAAATGTCGTTTCATACGATTAAACTTCAACCTCTTGGACTGGAATGACGTGCCATGCACGTCAACAATTTTTTTGTCACAAACTGCAACATTTTCTCAGTTTTAAGTATATTTAAACGTAACAAAGGAAAAAGAAAGCGACGAATTATTGTATACGGTACAGTCGTTCGTTATGGTCCGCGAACCAGTTGCCAGCGCAAGGGGTTAATCGCACGTGGTTCCTTTGGGAATCAGAGTATCAGGGATATCCATAAGTAATTTCGTTTTTCTTTTTTTTAACAAAATTTTATTTCATTTAAGAGTCAATATAATTTAACAATGAGCACGCTGAATGTCAATAGGTTTCACTAAAATATAAATTATGTTGTAATAAGTTAAATTATTGTCACTGGATAGCAATAATGTTTATTAAATTTGAAAAAATATAAAAAATATTTACAATTACAATTTAATATATAATATTTTTATTCTTGCAGTTGCTTCGAAATTAAATTGCCCAAATGGAACAAAAAGCCTTCTCCAAATGATAAATTTGGATGCTCGTGGAAATTTTCCAAATGCACTTTCTCCAAATTTAATTTATTTAACGCGAGAGAATTACTCGAGAATATTTTGATCGTAGACTAATGTCGCAATCGCTGATGAAATTTCGCTCGATCGAATATACGTGATTCACGGTGGTGCATTTTCTCTTTGCATAATTCAAGGAAACGACGCACGTAGCCTGAGATGTTTATTATCATACAACGATGTGACACGAATGCGAATGAAACGTATCATCGCGAGCAACTGCATATCAGAAGTAATCCATTTGCACGTCGAAGTTCAAACAGAATCGCATTGGCGACTATAGTGTACTGTTTACAGTCACAATGTTTATTCGTTGCACCGCGTGCAAGTGGAATGTTATTTAATCATCTCTCCGGCCGGTGATCGCGTTTTGCATTACTTCGATTTTCAATGCCTGCTTGCCAAAATGGTTGTCTCATTTTTTCTTTTTCTCTTTCAGCCCCCGATCGTCGTGCTGAGCGTGGTGGTTGTCGAAGCTGAGGGACTGGAAGCGAAAGACGCGAACGGTGAGCATTTGTTTCCGAGTGTTTCGCGTTTAATTATGCAAACGCCGCGTAACATGCCCGTGCAAGTTCAACGAAGAGTCTACCGAAACGCGAATGAATTTTCCATTGAATTACGAGCATGAATTATCGGGTAAGATGTCATAAATTCTGACAGTGGTAAGCGATGCATCGCCTTGGCCCCCGATCCCCAATCTTTTCAATATTTCACAGCCGTTTGCATGACGACGGATTAAATAATTGCAAAGACGGTTTCACCCTTAATCTATCTCGATCACCGAGAAGTGATCGATATCGCGCAATGCATCATCTTCACGAGGAATTTAAATACATCTTTTATATCCCATCAGCTCTGAAATGTCGTTCGGTGGTTATCTGTTATCTCTCTTTCCTTTTTATTTCTCTTCGCGAACGTGTCTATCTTGTTGTACGTGGAAAATATTTACATTCTTTTGGCAGGTGTAAAAATTAGAGTATAGAGTAAACAATAGTGGTGAATCTTGGGAATTTCCATACAATTATCAACAATCCTGATCTGCCCCTTGTGTTTAGCATAGACTGCGGATTTTCATATTTATATTTATATTGTACTATTATATTTAATTTTGTAGTAATGTTTTAAATATAATTAAAATTAATTATAATATATAATTAACAATTTAAATTTTAAATATAATTATTACATTTAATTTGTGTAGTAATTAAAAAATGGAGCCTAGATAGAATTTGATTTTATCTCTTCGTGTTCTATGATTTTTTTACGTTCATTTTTACAAATGAGAATTGTTCACGAATGCATAAAGATCCGCAATCTGACAGTATTGTCGTCAGGATTTTAGAAAATCATTAAAATTTTCGGTAGTAGATTGCGGATGTTTATGCAAATTCACGTTCGTACGGACACAGCTAAAAAGAAACGGAAGTCAAAAGGAAATTCGTTTCATTTACAAATATTTAAATATTGATATGAATAACCTTTGAATATTCGCGTGGCTTTTAGATGTCTCGCATATTTTGTGTGTTTTTGTACGTTCGAATTTTCCATAAATGTGGGCGTAAAAATCCGCAGTTTTATACCGAGAATAAAAATAATAATACCCGTGAATTCCGCATAATAGCTGGCAACAATAATATCGCGCGTGCATAATAACGCGCAACAGTAATATAGCTACGAGAGAATTTCAAACAGAAAAATACTTCGAAATCCTCGTGGAATAATCCTCAATGTACAACGCGCGTTAACAAAAATTCATTTTGCAAATATTATTAATAAATCGAGATATTTTACAGGTCAGAGTGCATATTTCACGGGACAAGAATTTTCTATTTTGTTAGTTATATTTTTCGACGATCGTAGTATGATTTTAATACGACAAATTACGCCTGGATTTAAATACGAAGTATGTCATAATAATAAATTAGGTCAGAGTGATTCTACAGCTGAATAGAACGACAAAATTGCGATGCAGGATTTATTTTTCGGGAAAACATGTTTGAAAATTGAGCACTCGTGCGCTAAGCTAATAATCGTCATCGCGGATTTTACTGTAGACCTTGCTCTGCAGGATTAAATCAAATGTTGCGTATCTGCAACTTTCGCTGGAATCAAGTCATTAAAGCACAAAAGTATTTTATCTGCATATCGATAAGAAATTCTCAACTACGTGTTTGGTACTAAGTAATTTTAATTTAAAAGGTTGTAAAATTTAAAGAATTTAAAATATTCAGAGAACATAATTTTCATGAAAAATTTACAATGAACAATTTCTGTTGATTAAACCTAAATTTCTGAAGTCAAAGACATCTGAACGTCATAGTACAGTAGATCGTTGAATTCGTTTTTTCAGAAGCAACAATTCTACGAAGTTAAAAATACAGGCCGTTTAAAAACATTAATGTGACCTTGATTTTTTATCGAAAGAAAAAGTTTTTGGAATTTTTGATATTGTACTTTGTAGCCAACTAGAAACTGATTAATTTTTATTCGAAACATTTTTTTGTCGCACAATCAAAAGTGCCTGAAAAATCGTGGCTGAAAGCCTCTTCTCTAAAATTATTTACCAAACCTTTCACCCTTCGCAATTAACACAGTAACGCGTTACGAGCTTTCTTCTTCATCAGTTCATTTTTTTCTTACCTATTGACACAAATTTCACGACATCTTTCACGATTAATGAAATCCACACGCTCGAATCGATTTTCCAAACGAGGCTCACAACGCAGTTTCGTCGTCCTTTTCGCCTTCCAGCTCTGAGCCATGGAACCACCCTGACCCAATTCGCGACCATGATTTACGACCCTTTACCCCTGCACAGTCTTGCCACTCGTTTTTCTAATTACGAGAGTCGTTAGGCTCTCTGAGTGTTCGCCGGAGGTGAGGTTACTCTGAACGAGATATTCTGCATATGTCCTCCAGGATTCAGCGACCCTTACTGCATGCTAGGAATTCAACCGGGCAACACGGGCGCGCCGTTGAGCCCGCAGACGAATTTAACGGCGCATTCGCCGCACACGCCGCCAGCGTCACCGAGGCAAGCGACTCGCGCCCTTTCCGACGGCGGTGAAACTGAGAATTCTCATCACGAGAAATTACGGAAGCACCATAGGTAAGTGTCTCTCGCGGCTCTCGGGCTGAGATGTTTCTAAATTCGGTGTTCGTTGTTCGTTCTCTCGATGAAACTAGTTGTGTGAATCCTAAACACAGATTTAGATTTTACCTGGAACTTCGGGAGTAGAAAACTATACACAAGCGTGTGAAAATCGTCGAGTGTTTTATTTGCTTATTCTCGACAAAGTGATTTTCAGTTACGAAATTACTGATGAATCAAACTTTACTCTTTCTAATCATCGACATATGGCCAATTAATTCATTTTTAATATTCAGTGTGTGATAATAAATTCAACTATAATTAATAATTATCAAGTTTTACAGAAATTATATCGTTACTCAAGAATTTTCATAAGAATCCATAATCGATCGATTTATGTGGTTTATCAAATATTTCAATATTGTAATACTCTATTGAGAAACATTCGAATATATATATATACTTTATTGAATATTATTTCTATTTAATACTGAGGTTGTTAATATATTATATATAATGGCTGTACGAAATGTCGAACTTTAAGATTGAAGGGTGTAGCACGAAACGTTGAGTTTTATCACTGTGGATGTTGGGAATTTTACTTAATCCAGATTCAATAACGTTCGACAGGAATTGATAGTTTGATCCGTGTGTATTTATATAGATTGTATGTAACGATAACTGAATAAAACTCTGTATTCAAATGGATAACTCGATAGCTCAGTTCTCCAAATATACCTTTCAGTAACTCCAAACGTACCTAGTTTGCTAAAAATACTGTATTTGTATTCTACAGGTATAAATAATGACTTAGCAATCTAATTTAAAACTAGATAGTACCTATTAAGAGCCTTCTCTTATCTGTTGTAATAATCCCTTCGAATATTCTACCACTTAAATCAAGGCTTTAACAGTTCCCGTTCTTAATTGTTATTATTTTCATTATCAACAATGAAACCAATATCTATGAAAATCTGAATTAATATTTCTGTATCAAATAATGCAATCGTCATAATCTTCTTCGAAAATTTTACCACTTAAATTAAAACTTTAGTACTTCTTATTCCCAATTATTGCCTCTCTTTCTTGGTATTCAATGAAAATGAAGTCTTTGAAATCAGATGTAGATCCGTAGAATCTAAATTAATATTTCTGTATCAAATTAAAACTCGAACAGTTCAAATAGTTTTAATCATTATCTTTAAATATCCTTAAAATATCACAATGTAGATGTTAATAAATCATAATCTTTAAAGTAATCAAATCAATCTACAGAAATCTAAATCAATATTTCTACATGGAATACCAAATATTTCTATGTTATATATATTTCTATATCAAATGTGTTCTACATCATATTCTATATTACGTAGTATAGAAATATATTCTAAATCATATGGTAAATTTTAAATCAATATTTGTATACCAAATTCTACATTAAAATACTCTTCTCTATTAAACTTCTCTATTAAATACATTCTTGTATCAAATTTCTATAATTATATATCAAACGCTAAAATATTTCTATACTGAATATATTTCTACATTAAATCAGACGAAATTTCTATATCAAATGTGCTCTACATCATATTCTATATTACCTAGTATAGAAATACATTGTAAATTTTAAATCAGTATTTCTATATTAAATTCTACATTAAAAATACCAGACTTCTCTCTTAAATACATTCCTGTGTCAAATTTCTATAATCATATATCAAACGCTAAAATATTTCTATACTAAATATATTTCTACATTAAATCAGACGAAATTTCTATCTAATATAGTACGTACTATATTACGTAGTGTAGAAATATATTTTAAATTCTAAATCAGTATTTCTATATCAAACGTTCCTGTGTCAAATTTCAAACGTCAATATATTTCTGTACTAAATATATTTCTACATTAATTAAGTAATCCAATGCTCTCGATCCTCGCTCTCTTTCACTGAAACTGAACACTTCAACACTTCCTACCCAGTGTGAAAAATTCCGTCGCAAATGAAACAAGAGGCACAGTTGAATTTACAACTCCAAGTCGTACTGCACGATTAATCCCATCCGTGTTCGATCGGTCAGTCAAAGTAACTGGGAAGAGACACGTACACGAGAGACGGCCAATCGAGTGACATTTCCACAATGAGCCGCGATAACAATGAACGGATGGTTGCCGGATGCGGCAAGTTCTGTTGGCGACGGTTCGCGGCAGAATAAGGCCGCCGGTTGCATTGAGAATCGAGCGTTTCGTCGCTCTATCTCGTCGTCATTGTCCCCACGTGCAGCCAGCAACGCGATTAATTCTCAGTTGGCATCGTGTCGACGCGCCTAACGAGACCGCCAACGTTCGCCGCCACGTGCCTCACTTTCCTGCGATTTAGGCGAGAGATCGAGTGTTGGAAAACGGCCGAGATGCCGAACGTCGAGAAACTGGCCAAGAAACGACTGAAGAAAATGTGAGCAACACATTTCGAGAGACTCAGTCCCCTCACTCACGCGATCTGCGAAATTAACGAAACGAAACGTCGAGTTTCATACGGTCGAAATTTTGGACGAAGGATCGCGTCGACGATTGGTTGAAAGTGATCGAGATCATCGGGTTCAATTCAATTAAGTGTGACGTTCCCGGGGAAATTGGTTCGGTAGTTCGGATTTAGTTTGAAACGAGTTTGCACGCGGTTATGTGATATTTGGTAGGAATCGATGGTTCTTGAGTTTATTGGTGGTCAATTTCTGAATGACGAATTGAAACTCTGTTATGCAGTGAAATTGTTGTGTAGTAGAATACTATTGGTTCTTTTTTTCTTATGTTTTAAGTTATTTTATACTTTTTTATATTCTTTCTCGTGATGATTTAATGTGGCATGTTCTTCCGTTGCCACGAATCACAATTATTTCCGTAATAAATAAAATATAACGCGATTGATTAATTACAATTAGTTATAGAATCAGTTATTTTTCAGCAACGTAAAGAACTTGCATTTTCGATCGACTTTTTGATAAAAAGTTGACAGCAATTAAAAAAATTGTTTCAAGACTCCATTAAATAAAGCTTCTTTTTTTTTTTTATTTAAATCGCACGTTTAATTAAAGTCACCACGTTGATAACGATGAAAAGTAAACGATGAATTTGATAAAAAGTGAAATACACATTATTACGATGTAATATAATAAACATCACCAAATACACATTTACGTTAACACATGTACATCATCATCTCGATTGTTCAATTGTTTCAAATATTTTCGATCCGTTGTAATGATTTTTAACAACGCAATTTTTAACGCGTTTAAAATTCCCTCGAAGTGCGAAACGAGAATACAAGGCTGAATTTCATTTGTCACGCGGACAAATTTTTATCTCTGGCGGCAAATTGCAAGACACGAGTCCCAACGAAGGAAACGAAAATTTCGTTTCGAAACTAGATTAACCGTGGGGGGTGGGGGTGGGGGGAGGGCGTACGTGTCCCGCGAAGCCCCGAAAGGGGTTAAAAAGAAGGAATATCGCGTGGAATATCTATCCGTGGATGCTATTGTAGTCGTTGGGAATCAGTTTCAGGTTGTCGTTCAAGCGCAAGGAGCACACGAGCAGACGCGAGCATCGAGAATCACTGAGCGGCGCGGTGCCAGCCAAGTTTATACGCGCGACAACTGTGAAGCAGCACACGCTGAGTCCACGATGGAACGAGAAGTTTCGTTTGTAAGCAGACCCTTGGCAACTTTCTTCTTCTTCTTCTTCTTCCTTCTACTTTTCTTTATCCTCTTGTTGTTGCCACTTTATCCCGGTTGCTTTCTCTGTCGACCAGAAAAGCGATTGGAAACGCGTCACACGAAATCGCTGTGCCGGATCAGCGTAACGAAAATATGGTTTAATGTTTGACTCTCTTCCGTGCTTTTCAGCGACATCGACGACATCAACACGGACATTCTGCACCTGGACATATGGTGAGTGCCGTCGTTTACCCGAGAGCTGGTTTGCCTTCGCATTTCCTCGCGTAAACACCGCGAACGTTATGGTTATTTGCTTTTCGAAGAGCGGCGATCCGAATGGAAGTTTCAAATTCCCATGTGGAATTAGTTAATATTTACGACTTTTAGTGAAATGCTACCTTTTTGTTTAATCTTAGAGACGAACGCGCACGTGTTCTCATTTTCGTAAAAGCGCCTTTTTTTATTTGTGAATCTGTTACGTTGCGTCAATTTTTCTTTTTTCTTTTTTATTGATTGAACTATGAACAGAATATTGTTCCACCCAAATTAACCGCTCCATTTCAGTTTGAAAAACTGTTTCGTCTTTTTATGATGTATCTATGCAACATTTTTCACATCAAGTTGTTGCAGACAAATACAAACGTTTGTTACATTATTTCACTATTATTACTGACGTCATATCCCCAAATATGGATCAATATACTCCAAAAGATCAGGTTGATCAACTCCGCAAGTTCAAATAACAGAGGAATTATTACAATTACGATACAAAGATTTACTTTTCATTTTTCTTTCAAATTTACAATTACTCGCGTTATCTTCTCGTGATAAATATATATTTGTTGTGATAAGATGTATTTTTTGAGATACACGTGTATAACGCGAAATTGTTAATTTCGTGAAAACTAAGGTCGATCAGTTTGGCGTTGTTCGTTGGATTAATCGAACGAACAATTTTCTCGCGCGGGATTCTTTCACGCAAATTCCAAATCCGTGTCTCTTCGTGTCGGAAGTGTTTGTGTTGCCCTGACAGACATAGTTTCAGGGACCACGACGACGAGTCCTCCGTGTTCGATGCAGTGAGCAAGCTGAACGAGGTACGCGGTGTCAAGGGCCTTGGAAGATTCTTCAAGCAGATCGCGCAGAGCGCGAGATCCGGTGGCCAGGATGATTTTCTAGGCTGCGTGAACATTCCTCTTCAGGTATCACCAACGAATCCTTTATATTTATATTATAATATATTACATATATATTATTTTATATTTATACTATATTATATTATAATTTTATATTACATTATTTAATTTCATTTTATATTTATATTACAATATATTACATATATATTATTTTATATTTATAATTTTATATTACATTATTTGATCTTTTAATTTCACTTTCCACGACAACGGAATTACAGAGATTTAGATTCAATTTCGTTCAGTACTTTCTCAATCTCTTCGTAACTTCGTAATTTCCAATTTTAAATAAAGAAAGTTTACGCAGTGTTTCGATATTTTTCCTCGGACGTTGGTATTTACTTTGACGAATTCTTTATATTTATATTATAATATATCGTAATTACATTATAATAATTTTAGTACAAGATAGTTGTAATTAATTTATATCGTAATTATATTATAATAATTATAGTACAAGATAGCTGTAATAATATAATTATCTTTGTCATTATGATATATCATAATTATAATTATACTTGTCATTATGATATATTGTATATATATTACTTTAAATTTATATTATATTTATAATTTTATATTACATTATTTAACTTTTTTATTTCACTTTCCACGACAACCGGAATCGCGAAGATTCAGATTCAATTTCGTTTAGCAATTTCTCAACTTCCTCGTAATTTCAATTTCCAATATTAAAAATAAATTTTACGCAATGTTCCGATATTTTTCCTCGGACGTTGGTATTTACTATCGCGACAATCGGCTAAAGTTGAGTTGCAGGGTATGAATTATTCATCCGGCACGAGAATTTATCAAGTTCCCCCTCGAACTCTACTCCATTTATTAAATTCAGCTTTGAATACTTGGACAGTTCACTGATCTGAAATTTTTCATCCGGTGACAGGGGAACAGCGTATTTAAAGATAAATATAAAACGATTCGTCCAATGTAAAATACAATTTACAATTGTTATATCAGTTATGTCGATCGTTTGACATATACAGTACTTGATAAAAAAAAAAAATTATCTCCCATCAGCACGGAAAATCAGTTTCCACGGTTAATGTCACGGACACCTATTATTGCTATCTATCGATCGATGAAGACAGTGTTACTCGACGTTAACTTTCATTCTTCGTTCTTTTCTGCAGTTCTCGCTCTTCGTTCTCTTTTTTTTTTTTTTCTTCTATATTCTAACACCGATTGGACAAGAGCGGATCGTTTGTTGTCAGGATATTCCAAGCACCGGGCTGGATCGATGGTACAAACTAGAGGCCAGAACGCAACGAAGCACCATTCAAGGTAGAATTAGATTAAAAATGTGGTTGTCAACGAGAGAGGATCGCGGAACGTCCGAGGAAGACAATTGGGGTGAGCTCAGGCAACAGGAGCGACTGTACACGGTCTTTCTCAATCACGAGATGAACAAACAAGGGGTACGCATCGTGAACAAACAGAAAATAAATATAAATATAAATATACAATCGTACTTTAAATTTTTGAAAATTCGGAACGAACGCTGATTCCGGCTTCGTTTTAGATTCAGGCGTGAAAATTCATTCAAAGGGTGGGGAGGGGGGCGAGATATATTTGTCCAACATTTAATATCTACGGTATTTAAATATTTACGCAGGAGCCTCGTGAAATTCGCAAAAAATGTACTACGAATTTCAATTTGGTTTTAAAATGTTATGAAACGTGAAATGAACGAGATATCTCGTATACGCATATTCTGTTAATAATTTTGTGAAGAAAAAGTACCACGTGAATATATCATTAATTTTTTTACATCATGCGTATATTGTAGCATGGATTATATTATTTTTTTTTATGACAGAAACTGTCGATGGCGATCGTAGTATATTTAGTGAAAATAAAATATGCTTCTAAATATAAAATACTTCCCTGGAGGAGAGAAAGATCTCCATCTTTCTTCTATTTTTATTCCTCTAAATATTAATAAACCAATGTCGTAGGTACTGGGCACTTATATAGAAAATGAAAAGAGTTCAAAGGAGGCTTCTAAATATTTCCGTAAATAAATCTCCGCTGTCGTATACTCACATGAATAAAAATAAAAATGAAACGTACATATCTCTAAAAATGCAGGAGAGAAAGAAACAAATGCAACTGTTTTCACGTACTTGTACGAAATTTAAATTCAAGGTTTATTGAACGTTTCTGTATTGTTATTTTCAAGAAAATCCACAGTCAAATACTTCAACATAAACATAATCACTCTATCAACAGTGTCGCGAATTTTTACATGCGCTCGTAGGAAATTTAAATTTTAAAGTCATCAAAATTCATGGGAAAATTCGTGCGAAAGATCCACAGTCCAATGACCAAATCATTGCACCAGTCCTTTCATTTCATTCGACCGGGTAACACCTGTCATTTTCATTTGCTCTGACCAGTAGCTTCGAATTAAATTGCTCCCTCTTGTTCTCGCCATTTAACGGAGAAACCTATTTATCGACGTAACGATGCGCTTCTCACCTGCGTCATTTAGGAAGACTTCACAGGGGAATTGCCACAAACGGCGCTAACGATTCTTCATCAACACGCCGTCCAAGGTGACGTCACGGAACTGCAACAAGCGTTAGTTAGATGGGTGGCGTCATCCAGGCAATCAGCCTGCGATCCAAGGATTCTCCATCGTCTCCTTCAGGTTCAGTTTCGTTTTCCACCCTCCCACTTATTCTCTCTATACGATCTGTGCCATCGTTCTCTCTAACGCTGTTCCGTTCTTCCTCGTTTCGGGGCATATTTACTCGTATCAGGAATTGGACAACGTGTGGCACACGGACACCCTCTCCCGAGACGAGGAACAATGTCTGGCGGACTCTTTCAACGAATTCCTCGAGGTGACGTTGAAGAAAGTCCGACAGCACCGTGTACTGTTCCCGCCGTTGCATCGGCCATCGATCTCCAAGTTGGATTATCTCCTTAGGTGCGTAGTTCCCCTAACCGGGGAGACGAAACGAACGCATCGTTCGCATATTTTATTCTGTGACATTTGTACTTTTACATCTGCATTCTTTGTTTGATAAAAATTCGTCCTTCTTTTGTTTTGTGAATTTTTATAATTTTCCAATGTATATAGAAAATGGTGGTCATTTGAGGGACATACTACTGAAAAAAATCCATTTGTTATGTTTCCAAATGAGATAATACAAAATTAAAGGAATATGTGAATTTTTTTATCGTTCAGTCTTTCAGTGACCATTTTATTATTTTATTTGGAAATATAATTAATGGATTTTTATAATATATTGTATATTTTTATGTAATATTATATTACGTTACATTATATATTTTATAATATATTATAATTAATGGATATTATGTGCTTCTAATCTCCAAGGGATGCTCTGCATAAAGAAAAGAATAAAAAAGATTGAAAATGAACAAGTTACGACTTTTTCAGTGGCCACTCTGTAAAAGTCAATCATTTTCCATTAAAAGCACTTTTATTATCAAACCCCTGACTTTGTACAAAAATTGCCAACATGCACATTACCAACTTGCACATTGCATTGTACAAACATTGTCAACTTGCACATTAAAAGCTAAAAAGAAAAAGATGACGTTGCACATTGAAAACTGGAATGAAAAATTGGAAAATATCCCCGTTTACGTTCTACAGAATTTTTTCGTGAAAAAATCCCTAATACCATCGAAGTAATTACAAAAATCACCGATATCGAAATATCACTGTCATTTGCCTTTCTTGCAGATGTTTGGGACTGCTATCGAACATGAAGGCGTTCCGTGCTTGTTGCCCATTCAACAAGGAAATCCGCGGAGAGATAATAACCGCCCTAAGAAAGGGAACCCTCGAATGGTCGGTGAACAACAGCGAACGTTCTTCGTATTTTTCACCGTGTTTTTGAAATCAACGTGGTTGTTTGATCGTTTAGGTACGAGGACACGAGGCAGCAAACGATGTGTTACGACAAGGAGCCGGATCAGGACGTTGATAAGGTCCTGCAGGACTTCACGAACCTGGTGACTGCGTTACTGGTCGACTTGGAACAGGGACTCACCTACTACAACAACCTCTTCGAAAGGTGAGCGAAATCAATCGTAAGATAATCGATTCACTCTGCGATTCTTTTTGATTAAAAATTAAATATGGAACGGTGTTTACGACAGATGAGATTGTCCCATTCTTTTTTTTTTTTTTGAAAACCTCGCGGGAGATTAAAAGTTTTTTTATTTCGCGATCGAAGTTGGCGATTTTACTTGTAGAATAGATTAAAGCGAGGAAGTACTTGCTCCTTAAAAACTGGAAAGTCAAAGTTTTGTCTAAGTTGATCGCTGTGCAGTGGGAAATTGCTTGGCCTCCCATATTGTTTTTTCTATCCTATTTTTTTCTCTCTTACAGCTAGTCTCGCGAAAAGTGAAAAGATTGTTTTCTCAAATGAAATATTTGAACTTCTTACGAGAGATTGTGTAAAATTTTTGAGCAGTTATCGTATTTCCAATACTGTATCGTGATCTTTCTTAAAATGATCTTACATTAACTCTATTAAAATTAATAATATAAAAATATTTTATATCTAACTCTATTAAAATTGTATCTGAGTTTTATGTCAAAGTTCGTTCAATTTCCAGCAACGTACATCTTCTGGAATTTTTATATTTTCCTCGATAAAGTTTTGGCATATGTCTTGCGCGTTATTCATTGCTGCTTCAGATATTAATATATTACAAACAAATGATACATCATCTCCATATATATAAATAGCTAGGACAAACGTCCCAAGTGGAAGAGAAATAAAATCAATTTACGATTTGTGAAATATGTTGCAGCACGAACGGCGTGCCATATTTCTCGGCGGTGTATAAACAATTGGACAAGCTGGTAAGCAATCCTCGAAACGAGAAAAGTGTAATTCATTTCCGTCAATAAGAGAAACGAACGATATATATATATATACATATACATACATACATATATATATATATATATATATATATGAAAAATTCTCACTTGATAAATATTCGCGACGATGAAAAATCAAAGCACACAAATCATTATGACACACGACTATATTTAATTTCGTTGTTTCGTGAAGCTGGATGTGCTATGTTTGGCTTTATGCTTTATTCAAGACGTCGATCGTGTTTTTCTTCACTCGCAAATTTTCGATCGTTGTGTCGAAACTATTTGAAAACGAAACGATCCTTCCCGGGGAAATCTTCGCGCGAGTGAAGTTAATTATCGTTCGAATCGATCGGAAGATAAAGAGAAAAAGAAACTGAAAATAAAGATAAAAGCGAAGAAATAATTTATCGATCACTTCACGACGTGCCCGTGCAATTGGACCATTCTTAGATCAACTCAGCGGTCGACGTCCTTGCATCGAAATAACTACAGAACATATTACTCTTTATTTATATATATATATATATAGGGTGTTCCAGGTAGGAAAATTTGAAAAAGAATAAACCAAGTGAAAAATTGAAAAATTAAAGAGATCGTTTTGGTAAACACATTTAACCCTTTGCGATGTTATTAGAAGGACGCAATTCATATAATTAAATTAGATATTCCCTGAGTTTAATTAAATTTCAAAAATCTCAAATTCAGTGTCACGTTTCATCCAATTGAAAAATCCAACCTCCATTGCACCGGAATACTCTCTAAATATAATTGAAAACTTAAAAATTAAACAGTTTCATGGCGACTGTACCTTTGTAATTGAATATTCAACCCTCCGCGGGAAATCTGGCAATTCGTAACGTTCTTCGCCCTTTCGTTTCTTCGAAGTGAATTTTTATGTTCGCTAACTGCTCTTTTGAATACTTGATTCGAGAGTCGATCGTTTATTAAAGTAGGGAGTTCCAACGAGTGTCTCAGATTCTAACTTTTCCAAATTTCGTAAAGAGAAACGTATCTGTAGCCGTAAAAGAAAAAATTTTATTTATTTATATATACATGTATAAATTATTTAATAATAATAATAATAATATATATATAATTAATACATATTCATACTTATGATAAATAGTATTTTTATTTAAAAAAACAAATAAAAATAAAAGCACTACTTATTATAAATAATGTAAGTATGTAATATGTATTAATTATATTTATAAATAAATTATATATAATTTTATTACATAAATAAAAATTAAAAAATTTTAATTATATTAACTATATTTAATGTAAATTGCGCATTAAATTTTGATTTTAAATGAATTATTAATATTAATAATATAAATAAAATATAATTATGGTTAAATTGTTAATTAAATTAATATTTTATATAGAATTTACTTTTATTAAATATAAATATATATCTATAATAAAATTAATAAAATATTCTATATAATTAAATGAAAACGTAGCATGTCGCAGTTTTAAAAAATTATTTATGCATTAATTGCATTAAAGAATGTACGAAAATTACAAACATTATAAAATTCGAATGGAAGCTCGTGGCAACCATACGCGTGTTCGTGGCAGTCTGTCTAGAAAAATTGAACGGCAGATCTGTCCAATCGAAACGTAATGTCCGTTTCTCTAATTTCGGTTTCGCAAAGGGTTGAATGATAAGGCGAGATGAGAGACGATGAAAGGAAACACGGACCAGGGACACCCTATAGATAAGCGAGTCGCAGTGACCTGAAGGCTAGGTTCAACGAAGATCGAACGACGTTCGAGGATGAGTTTATTCGACATTGTCCGTCAGGTCATCGCGATCTTACTGTACACGAGATGTTTGTCCATAGCTGGCGGAACACGTGGCGAAACACATGGAGAACACATCCGAGGTACTTTTTCATCGCCACCACGAACTGTTAAAAAAAAAGAGAACCCCTCTTCTATTTCTTTATTCTGTCTTTCTTCTTCGATCTCCTTATGTATATGTGACATTCGACTGTCGTATTGAAACCGCTTGCTTTTATTCGCGTGAAACGTCCCTGTTGTCCGAGGGAAACTCATGTTAATGTACATCGTTGCCGACGTCGATGACGAGGAATTCAAAGAAACGTTGGACGAACGAATTTGAAGAGTCGGACGATTGATTTTTTATATACCGTGCGATGCAAGTTGATTTTCAAATACGCAAATAAAAAGAATGGCGGTTGATTTACTGGTAGTTTCTTGAATATATCGTTCCTACCAACGATATATCACTTGTAAATATTATATCCTCTATCGTTCTCGAGTTTTCTGGATTACTAGCGAAGTTTAGAATTTTCTGAGACTTAGTCTGAGGTTTGAACGAACCGACTTGCTTACACTGTAGTGAAAAAAAAAGACCTCGCCTAGTTTCGAGCGTGACGAGCTTGATCTCGAAGATAACCGGTAGTTCCTGCTGTTGACGATTCTTTTTTAGTGCGATTCTGCTGTAAATAATCCTCAGTTTGTTATACGCATATACGAAACGTTTCACGAGATCAGAGGGAAAATAATTGTCTCCCTGTGAATGAAAATGTTGTTCCGACTCGAAAGCAGCTCAAGAAAGTAACAATCTGCAGATGTTCTTTGATTAATACAGACAACCTAGCCTGTTCACACTGTATGTAGTTTTTGATGAAGTTTTTGGTGTTCGTAGTTTGCTATATCTTTTTTTTTTCCCTTTTCTTTTTCTGGGTGGGAGAGAAACGGCGATGGAAGTAGGATCGAATCGACAGCGTGCTGAGAACGAAATCAAGAAAAAATTATTTCGTATTTTTTAAATAATTTGCTAGTGATTGTCGAACGTGTTGCGAATTATTTATTCAATTACTTATTTGTAATATCGTATTTGTAATAAAGTAGAATATTAACTTAAATTTCAAGGTTCGACAGAGTGGTCTGTTTAATTTAATAATCAATTTCGAGTATATGTTGTAGTTTACAATACGTTCATTTATAATTGGATACATTATTGATGGAAATTGGCGTACAGCGTCAAGTGTGAAATGCAAATATTAATTTTGGTGATACTCGTGCCCAATATGGGTACGTTGGTGTGATCCAATATTTTTTTTTATATAAACAAATATTACGTAGTCAGAGATAATAAAATAAAAACCGGAGTCAAATTAAATATTCCGCGAACAAACACTCGTCAAAAATCGCCAATTGTGTTAAAAATGAAAGATGAAAATGTTAAAAAAGAAACAATTTTATTGAAAACGAAAGATCAACAGAACATTCAAAATACGAACAATTCAAAGATCCAAATATTAAAAAATTCGGGAATTCAAAGATTCAAAGATTTAGTAATTCGATGATTCAAAGGTTCAGAGATTCAAAGATTCAAAGGCTCAAGTATTCAAAGATTCAGTGATTTCATGATTCAAAGATCACATATATTCAATGATTCAAAGGCTGAAGATTCCACGATTAAAAAATCATATATTTAATAAATGAACGATTCAAATGATCGATGACACAAATATTCAAAAATTCAATGATTCCCTGATTCAAGAATCATATATTCAATAATTCAAAGATTCGAATATTCAAAGGTTCAGGTGTTCAACGATTCAACGATTGTATAATTCAAAGATTCGAAGATTCAGAGGCTCGAGTATTCAAAGATTCAATGATTCCATGATTCGAAGACCATACATTCAATTATTCAAAAATTCGAATATTCATAGGTTCAAGTATTCGATGGTTCGATATTGTCATGATCCAAAGATTCGAATACTCAAAGACTCAAGTATTCCGTGATTCAGTGATTCAGTGATTCCGTAATTCAAGGATCATGTATTCAATAATTCAAAGATTCGAATATTCATAGGTTCAAGTATTCAATGGTTCAACGATTTTATGATCCAAAGATTTGCAGACTCAAAGACTCGAGTATTCAAAGATTCAATGGTTCCATGATTCAAGTATCATACATTCGATAATTCGAAGAGTCAAATATTCAAATGTTCAAGTATTCAACGATTCCGAATATTCAAAGACTCGAGTATTCAAAGATTCGATGGCTCCATGATTCAAGTGTCATACATTCGATGATTCGAAGAGTCAAATATTCAAAAGTTCAAATACTCAACGATTCAACGATTTCATGATGCAAAGATTCGAAGATTAAATGACTCAAATATTCAAAAATTCAGTGACTCTGGAATTCAAGGATCGTATATTCAATAATTCAAAGATTCGAGTATTCAACGATTCCATCACCCAAATATTCGAAGATTCAAAGGCTCGTGTATTCGAAGATCCAACGATTGGATGGTCGCGTATACAATACTCGAAGGTTCCAAAAATTTAAAGATTCGAAACCCCGAACGTGCAGAAATTTTCAGACTTTCAAAATCGACTCTCCGACTATCCCACTTTCGGCTTACTTCCCGAAATTTTCTCTCTCGTAAACGGAGGCCATAACGTCAGAAAAAACGCTCGATAAACGCCTGACAAAAGAAACGCGAACGCGTTTATCCAAAATCGGGATACTCCAGTTTCCTGGCCTTTTTGTCCTGGCGCAAAGAGGAAAGGGAAAGGGGGAAGCTACCCGGCCAATTCGTTGCCACTTCCATCGTCGTGCTGACGTGAAAAGCGGCGTAATTTCTCACCGTATCTTTCACGGGACACCGGTGACGCGAAGAGCCACGCCGTGAACCTTTTCGCGACATTGCCTTTCCATCGACACCGTGACACCAGCTCTTTTTTTATTCCCAGCCGGCGTTGCGTGGCGCGCTCGTCTCCCTCCTCCCTCAAAGAACTACCACCTGTCTGCTACAAACACGTCACACGCTCCGCATGAATCTCCCTGGCTCCGTAATTTGTCCCCGGACACCGCATGGAAAATATGCAACGCATGGACCTGATGCATGGCGCTCGAACTCATTTTCGTTACTGCTCGTTATCGTTTAGACGAAAATTTAGACAACAAGTAGAAACAAGTGGCTTGGGTAGACGGCTCGGACAGTTTTAGAGTTTCCGCTGGTTTCGCGTTTGATACCCTGCGCGCCGCTGATTTGGTCGATTTCGTTCGAACTCGAAACTTTTGATGTAAGTCGAGAATATATCGAATCGTTGGGGTGAACAAAATGAAAGAATGAGAAAATTCTCTTTTGAGGAAATGACGCGAAGAAGTTCCTGTTTACGTTTTCGGTTTCGAGTTGATCAAATTTATGATTTAGAGAGAATCCGTAGATTGTGGAAAAAGTATTTTTTTATGAGCTGCTAATAATCGTTCGGGACGTTTTTCAAAGAAGATACAACTCGCTAAAATTAAGGCTAGTTCCATTAAAAAGCAAATTATTGTCAATTTATTTTATTTTATAAAATTTATTATTATATAAAATTATTATTTACTTTTATAAAATATTATTAGTAAAATTTATATAGAATATTTTATAAATAATAAATAATTTTTATAAAATATTATTAATAAAAATAGCATTACGGTTATATAAAATGAAACACGAATTTTAACATTCGGTGTTAACCAGAGATATTTTCTACGTATAGTTACGACATTTTTTATAATTTTCTAAGTTAAATTCGTAATTTAGCTTGTTACAACATTGTCTGATATTCTTACAAAATCTGGTAATCGTAACAAGGGAGATTTTATCGGACGCGTCAATCTCGCACGTCTCCCAACGAAATTCAAAAGAAAATGAAACGAACGATGGGTATACTCAATTTTCTCACACGGCCGCAGGATATCAAGCTTCCAGATCGATCTCTTTCTTCTTTTCTTTTTTTTTTTTTTTTTTTTTGTTTTGCACCTCCAGCGATGTGCTTCCCGCGCACAGCCACTCAGACGTTCCTCTCGAAACCCCGATTAACCTTTCTCTCTGTAGGTTGTCCACCACTTTTACGCAAGTTTCCGGAATTTATCAGGCAGTACAATTTCGATGGAATTTCGCCAACTTTACGAAACCCAGGGGAATTCCTTGTTTTTGTTAAGCTCTGCTATAACCACATTGCGTAATAAATTAATATTTGTACATTTATATATTTATAACTAATTTTTATATATATTTTCGTATATAATTAGCGTTTCTATATATTTATATATAGAATATTTGTACTAATCAGTTCCAATATTTATTACCGATCAATTTTAAAAAGTATGAATTTTTTTAAAAATTGGATTTTTTTCTACCCTTTTTTTCGCAGTTATTATTTATTAATTTACAACTTTGGAAATTACTTTGCATAAAGATTATATTCTTGGTAATATAAGTCAACGATCACGAGGAAATAATTTTTGACAAGTCCAATTTTTCTTGAACTATTTTATTATCTACTGATCCTCAGTTTTGGAAATGAATTTTATTTAATCAGAGTTAATTAGTAGACAACAGAATTATTTATTATTCAGAGATTTAATGCGAATGAGGAAGAAACACGAGTTTCTAAATGCTTCACTCAATGATTCGGAAATGGAAAAATTCGAATAATTTAACTTCAGAAATTTTACTTCTGTTAACGAGTAAAAGATTGTTTTAACGAATAATAAAGTAATGAACACTCAAATTCAAGAATTAACTTCACAGGAGGAATTTAAGAACAAACGTTAGAATAACGATCATAATTGTGGTTTAATTTTCGTTAAAAATTGAACGAAACATTTCGAAATGAAAATGAGGAGCGTGAAAATTTGATAAAAAATTGGAAATGGTACTTATCTTGAATGAGAAGCATGTCGGCTAAGCTCCGAGGCTTGGACAACCACTCCCACTTTGTCTTCGTTATCGTAATGCGAAACGTTTACTAACGTCACGCCCTAAGTGAGAAATATGTATCTCACTTTTTCACGCAATTTCATTTTTCTCCGGTTTTGCATTCGTGCGATAAAAACCTATTCCTCTTTACGAAAGTTTCAGAGAAGACGCTCGGCTGAGATTCTTTAATTTGACCCTCGATACTTTTTATAATTAACTTCTTACATACTTATAAATATTCGAACACTATGTTGTTCTATGTACTCGTTTATGGTAATTTGGATTAATTCATAACAATTTGGAAGATTACTTCACCTGCACAGTTTTCTGCAACTGAACGACGATGAGATTTGAAATGGTAAAAATATTTCGATGATGAACGAGCTTTGCCAATTTTATTAATTTTAAATTGTACGTGCGTAATTGTACACTGCTTACGAAAATTCTTTTCGTATGTTCTCGTCATTATTTAATTTATCGCTTCTCACGCGAAAAGATAAATTATGGATATAAAATAAATAAAATTTTTATTTTTATTAACTGCAATATTACTTATTTACTATAACTATAATGTTATATTATAATTTATATATTATTTATAATATATATAATTTATATATATTATTATTTATATTATTTTTAATTTTAAACAATAATCCTTCTTTATAAATAATAAATAATAAACAGTAAATATACTATTATAAACAAGTACGTGGAACAATAACTTTCCCAACACCACCGCGTTCAATTATTAACAAGAGCCACTGTAGTTAATTAAGATTCACTACGTATCACGTATCGTTCTATTTCAATAACCACTTGACTTTTAATTAATAACAGTAAATAATAATAGCAATAAGCTCGGTTTTATTGGTTTCAATAAAATAAATTTAATGGATGAAATAATAGGTCGAACAGATGTTACACCGAAACAGCTCTCACTACTGAATCATCGTTGCCAAAATCAAAGTCACGCTTCGGGGAATTTCAATCATCGTGCAACAACTTCTCGCTGACAAACGAAATCATGTTTCACCTTCACTTTGAAATTTGTCACGGGTTAAACAAACGAGTTTTCATCCGGAGAACGGCACCGTGCATTTTCGAAAATTTTACCCTCGATTCGCGTAAATGTGAAATAAATGGCAGTCACCTTTCCCCGCAATGTAACTTGGTGATTCAATCTGACATATTATCAGAACGCGTGCACGAAAACCCGAGTATATATGTACGTCGGATACATTTGATAATTCCCGTGGCAACATTTTCGTTTATCAGACGACGACTCGGCGCACTAAGTGAAATGAAACGCGTTCTCGAACGAAATGGAAATCCTCCATTGAAAATGGAGTGAAAATATTCGATTAGCTCGCTGTTTCGTGGTGTACATAATATTGTGGAGGCACAGATTTCATTTTTGGCGTGAATAAAGTAAATTTAGAAAGAATTCCTGACGATTCGCATAGTTTGGAAAATGCTCCAGGAAATCTAATTTACAACAGCATCGACAGAGTTTGCTGAGGAATTCTGAATCTGAAACTCTGAATTCTGAAAGTCTGAATTAAATTTAGAAATTCACATCTCAAGAGTTCAGACTATTTACTTGACTAAACTTGAATTTCAATGTTATTCGGACACTTTAATATTAGAACTGTTATAATTTTGTAAAAAGAAGACTTACGATAAACTTGTGGCTGGTAAAAATAAATTACTGAATGAGAAGTTCCAATTTTTTTTTTTTTTTTTTTTTTTGTTCTTTTTGTACGCATAATATAAATACTTTCAGATTCCCATTTCTATTTTTCTTAAAATCCAAATAATATACAAATAACGGAGTTACGTATGATTATCAAAGATATTTTATAAGAGTCTCGATATTTCATCCATATTCTAGAATTTCATAATCCACGGGCAGTATTTGAAAATTAAAATTTCACTACACGTGGATGCAACATTTCTCTGAAACATTTCGCGACAAAAATCCTTTCTTCGAAAATCCATTCACTGTTCACGAGAATTCGCTGCAACGAGGAAACTTGCGTAAAAAAGTAAAAAGAAAAAAGAGAAAAAAAATAGAATGGTGGAAATGCAAAAATACTTTCGAAGCACTAGTAGAGTCAGACGCTTTTAGACTCTGCTTGTCGTTCGGCTTTACTGGAAGGAATGTATTCGATAGATGCAAAACGAACTCGGAGCGAGGGTTACCACAGCTTGCCTTCAGCTTCATGGCCAGAATGCGGACGAAGAGTACGTGCTACCACCTGGAGCGGAAATTGGAACGCCAATGTTCGAGTTGTATCTGGCTCTGCAGGATTTCGTAACGTAACTATCAATAAAATCATTGTTACTACTAAATAACAGGAAAACATTTTACGAAAGCATCAATATTATTAAAGTCAATTGAACGACGTTATTCTTAAAATTAAATTATTAAGTAATACACTTTTTTTTAATAAAAATTGAATTTAGTACAATATTATTAAAGCCAATCGAACGATGTTATTGTTAAAATTAAATTATCAATAACCTTTTTTTTAATAACAATTAACTTTAACAAAAATTGAATTTAGTAAAATATTATTAAAGTGAATCGAACAATGTTATTCTTAAAATTAAATTATTAAGTAATAGACTTTTTTTAATGAAAATTAACTTTTGATAAAAATTGAATTTAGTACAATATTATTAAAGCCAATCGAACGATGTTATTGTTAAAATTAAATTATTAATAACCTTTTTTTAAATAAAAATTAACTTTAACAAAAAATTGAATTTAGTAAAATATTATTAAAGTGAATCGAACAATGTTATTCTTAAAATTAAATTATTAAGTAATAGACTTTTTTTAATGAAAATTAACTTTTGATAAAAATTGAATTTAGTAAAATATTATTAAAGTCAATCGAACGATGTTATTGTTAAAATTAAATTATTAAGTAATATACTTTTTTTCAATAAAAATTAACATTAACAAAAATTGAATTTAGTAAAATATTATTAAAGTGAATCGAACAACGTTATTCTTAAAATTAAATCATTAAGCAATAGACTTTTTTTAATAAAAATTAACTTTGATAAAAATTGAATTTAGTAAAATATTATTAAAGTCAATCGAACGATGTTATTCTTACAATTATTAAGTAATGTGCTTCTTTAATAAAAATTAACAAAACAATTGAGTTTGAGAGAAACTTGAATATTGATAGATACTTGAGTATTTTAAAATATTTTATTCATTGTGTAAAAATTAAATGGATCATTTAATTCGATAGCGAAAAGTGTAAGTCGATTTGCTTTTGTCTTGAGATATCAAAGTATGTAGTCTATTTAGCAATAATTTCAATTAATTGAAACAAATTTTTAAAAATATCAAACATCAAAACAAACGATCAAACCTCACGATCAAAATTACAATTGTTTGACTGTAAATGAAAAATTCACATTAAAATTCATGCGAATGTTTCGTTTTCTCAATTTTCTTAAAAGAAACTGCACCGATTTCAAAAACAATTGCTCAACAATTTCAACTGAATTAAATCGAACAGAATCAAACAGAAATCAAACAAAAAGAGAGAAACGAAAAGACTTCATAACAAAAGAATCTGAAACTCTTCGAATCAAGGAAGAAAATTTTGAAAATGGACACGCGAGGAGGAAGCAAAATCATTGATTGCCAGGTTTTTAAAACTGACGTGCTATTGAAATTCGTTTCGAGGCATTTCCGGCAAAGGATGGAAAACAATCGCGCTTAAGGGCAACGTAATATTTCTAGCATGAAGGAGAACCTGCCGCAGTCCGATCATAAAACTTTAGCGATTTGCAAGTATTACGAGTGGTTCAGACCAGCTGTCGACAAATGGTTGGACTTGGCTAAATTGAAGGCGATCCAACGCGTGAGAAAATCGGCCGAGCTCGATCGGATCTGCCCTGGCGAGTACATCGTGAAGCATGGTACCTCAGCCATTGACGTTACAGCTTGCTTGTATCAGGTAAAAAAGACGCATAATCTACACGTATGCACAATCTACACGACTCTAAAATTCGCAATAATCGCAGATTAAGGAATTTTGGAAGAAGTTGGCGTGGCCGGATCTTCCTGGATCGTACAACTTGGTCCTGAAAGTTGTAGACGTAAGTAGTCGATTCACTATAACAATAATCAGTGGTGTTAATCTTAATTGCGTACGGATGTTAACGACGCTGAGATTTTCGAAACAAAAATGAGGCAAGTACAAAACGTGTGAGATACAAATTGGAGGAATATGAAATTCGTTCTGTTGCAGATATAAAATTATGTCGTGAACATTCGTTGCTTCGAGCTGAATGTTTTTTTATATTCCCAGCATCAAATCTGAAAGAAATTAAAACACAAATAGTCAAACTTAAGACTTGATAAATTTAATGCAATTTATATAATAATAATTATTATTATTATATATTATTATTTATGTAATGTAATTTATATAATTATATGGTAATTTTCACATAATTAGCAAGCATTCGTTACCAGTGAAATAAAGAAATTTTAAATGTAACGTAAATTAATTTCGATCGTGTGAATTCGAGCGATTTGATCTGATAAAATTTGTCTAATATTTACACTTCTGTTACAGGCGATCTGTAGTTCAGCAGCCTATTACGCGGAGATAACCCATCAAAAATTGGCAGACAGCGGTTATTACGAGGAACAGACGCCATACAAAACAACAGACGAGGTAATCGCTGAGGTAGAGACCGCTTCGCATTAGTATGACACGACACTGCTTTGCAAACATAGTTCCTAGTTGTAGCAATAGCAATAAAGAACACATTTCTCACGAGATTGAAAAATATCCCTCAAAGTACACCTGAAACTATTGCACTCTGCCTGGCAGAATGTAAAATACAAATATCATACAGCTACTCGCGACAGATAGCAACGAGACAGCAATTAAATTTAACGCTACACGTTTAGAAGCTAAAGCTTTCCTTTCTATATCCTTTGTGCGATATTTATTTATAAAAAAAAAAGATATTACTATTGCAATACTTGCAATTACAAAGTTATACAAAATTTATGAAATATTTACGTTTCTATAATAACTGTAAATTCATGTATGAAATGAATTTTATTGACATGGAGAAAAATTGCAGACGACAAAACATTAATTCGTTTAGAAGCTAAAGCTTTCCTTCCTATATCCTTTGTGCGATATTTATTTATAAAAAAAAAAGATATTACTATTGCAATACTTGCAATTACAAAGTTATACAAAATTTATGAAATATTTACGTTTCTATAGTAACTGTAAATTCATGTATGAAATGAATTTTATTGACATGGAGAAAAATTGCAGACGACAAAACATTAATTCGTTTAGAAGCTAAAGCTTTCCTTCCTATATCCTTTGTGCGATATTTATTTATAAAAAAAAAAGATATTACTATTGCAATACTTGCAATTACAAAGTTATACAAAATTTATGAAATATTTACGTTTCTATAGTAACTGTAAATTCATGTATGAAATGAATTTTATTGACATGGAGAAAAATTGCAGACGACAAAACATTAATTCGTTTAGAAGCTAAAGCTTTCCTTCCTATATCCTTTGTGCGATATTTATTTATAAAAAAAAAAAGATATTACTATTGCAATACTTGCAATTACAAAGTTATACAAAATTTATGAAATATTTACGTTTCTATAGTAACTGTAAATTCATGTATGAAATGAATTTTATTGACATGGAGAAAAATTGCAGACGACAAAACATTAATTCGTCTGAAAACTTTTGACAATGATTCTTCCATTGATAAGTCGATTTTCATCGACGGATGAAAGTGATTCCGGGACTCGTTTCTCGCAGATGTGCGTGGCTATTAACGGCCTCGAGTACGTTCGAAGATGGCTACTGAAATTAGGCGAGGAGTTGCTGGTCGAGAAGCTCCTAACAGCCTTGGAGTGTCAAGCTGGCGATTCAGCGCGAATGCAGTGGAGAACCGCTTTGACGTCACCTTTGGAACAGACACCGGGACAAATGTTGCTGTTCATAAACCAAATCGTTTCAAGGATCGGTTCAAAGGTCAGGCATCTAGAGGAAAAAGAAAAAAATAAAAAAATAAAACTGACGATTGGAAATGAATTTTTTAATAATCGAGTTCGATCTGCTCGCTTGGTTTCAATATGAAACGAAGGAGGAGACAAATATCTTTAAAAAAATCTCGTCATGATGAAACTGTTAATAAATAATAAAAACTTTAACAAATTTATACTTTTAGAGATACTATGAATTAATATTATATTGTAACTGCATAATTATATTATATTATGTAATACTGTATTATATTATAATAATACTGTAACTAAACTGTAGATTTATGGTTTATATTTTCATTAATTTCATACTTTTCATTAATACAACTAAAGATTTATTTCGTTAAATGTTTCGAAAAGTACATCACTTTCTTTATGATTTTGCATATTATGCGCATTCTGTGCGTTTTTAAATTCAAATTTTTCTCAAATTTCTTTCCTTGAAACTCATAAAATTTTTCTTATTGTCGTTTGTGTTATTGTTATTGTTCCTTTCTTAAAAACATATAAGTGTGCTTTCATCATATAACTTTGTTTTAGAGCAATTACAGAAAAAATAGAATACCACGTTGTTTATTAAAAGTATTTTTATGTATAAGTATCTTCATAAATCAAGAATAGGATACTACGTTGTTTATTAAAATTTATATCTTTAAAATTCTCATAAATCAAGCATAAAGATCAAAATTTTATTTCATAGATTTTACTTAGAACGAATTTCACACGATCGAAATGAACGATGATGAACAGAAGGGAAACTTTGTTCTTTCGAAAATTTTCAATAGAAATTTGAAAAAAAAAAGAAAACGAAATTTACAGATGAGACCACCGTTGAAGAAGGCGATGTTCCATCTAGCTTGGTCACCGGACAGTTTGCCCACCTCGGAGGCGATCGCGCCGTTGCTCGAATATTTAGACATGCACCTGGTGGTGCTCAACTCGGCGCTGCTCATAGTGAATTTCAATCGAGTCCTCCAAGACATCTGGGAAGTGGTCCTGGCTGAGCTCAGCAACCAGATGGACGGAAACGCCGGTGTAAGCAGAATTTTCAAATCACTTTTTTATTACAAGAAAGAGATTGTCAATAATTTAGTCTGTCAGGAATTAGTAAGTCATTAATTTTGACAATTACGTTAAATAAGCGATGGTGTCTTGGTAACGTTTAAAAAAAGAAACGTTGTTCTCTTTCAGGATAAACCAGCAATGTTTTACGAAAGACTTCACGAAGCTTTGGACTTATTGGTGAAGTTCTTCCACGAGGACGAGAAGGGTTTGCAGTACGAAGTGCTTCACTGTCAGAGCTTCTTGAACGTCGAGGAACGCCTTCAGTATCACAAGATGGACACAACGTTCTTGATCGACCGATTCTATCGACAACGACTTCAGGTTGCTATTGAATTCGATTCTTCTCTCATTACGTAGTGAGAAATACAAAATTTTCGTTCGTACGAGTTTCTTAAACCGTGATGACGTGATAAACATTGTATATTTCGGTTTCTTCGTATTTAGATTAGAAGATTGTAGAATCTATATGAAAAATATTTCGAACTGGAATTATAAAAATTGGGCAATGCAGATTAAATGAAAAAGAAGAGAAACAGTTAACGATGAAGTGAAAATGACAAGCTTTGTCTTTTTAGGACCAACTGAACACCGTGTCGTCGGAGTATGGCGTTCTAACAGTGAGGGCTTATCTAAATCACGACTCACTGTGCGTGGAAGTGATAAATGCCAGAGACGTGATACCATTAGATCCAAACGGTTACAGCGATCCTTTCGTCATAATCGAACTGCTGCCACGAAGAGTCTTCGAACATTGTGCCGAGCAGCACACCAACGTCAAGAAGAAAACCCTGAATCCTATGTTCGACGAGTGTTTCGAATTGTAAGCAATCGCGAATGAAATTCTAACATCGAACATTACACACTCTGCATCCATGTTAATATCTAGACAACAGAAAAGAAAATTTTATACATTTGTCTGCAGTAAAATTGTAATACTGTTGTAAGACAAATTTTATTTAAGTTCACTATTATAGTGGTAGTAATAGTGTTATACTATTTGTTCACTTGTTATATGTGCTTGTTTAATTTTATTGTCAGTTTTAAGTAATTTTATTCTGAAACGAATAATTGCTGAATTCTCGGGAATTTTAACTAACTAATTAAAATTTTATATCGTTCAATTTTATTATTAACTCTTTTAATTGTTCATTCAGTTGTTATTTATAGTGATTTAATAATGATAGAACAAGTAACTCAGATT